>OY755213.1:20978143-21632703 GCA_963576765.1 Draba incana
GCAGAGGATAATGGAGCTATGGAGCAGCTGGTAGCTGAGGAAAATGGAGCTAAGGCGCTGCTTGTTGCTAAGGGAATTGATGGAAAAGAAGTTATCTTAACTTCATTGGTTTTAATACTTGATCAACAAATGGGCATGTGTCTCATTTGTACTCTTTTTCCCTTATCTTTGGTTTTATCCCAATGGGTTTTCCAAAGAAAGGTTTTTAATGAGGCAAATGATTCACATCCAAATCACCCATTTGATGATCAAAACCCGGCCAGAATCTTCAAAAAACATTCCAAGGTGTTAGCCATCAAGTCCAGCCCATTTTATGCCTATTTGAAGTCCAAAAGAAACCCAAATCAAGTGCCTAATTTCCAGTCAAAATAAAGTGACAAAAATCAGAAGTTTGAAGGTTGTTTTAGTTTTATCTTTTCAAAATTATGTCTTTAATTATGTTTTCATTTTCTAGGCAGTCTTTGGAGCTTGTTCCAAGACTTGTTTCTTCCTCTTCATCTCTCCTCTTTATATTCTCTTGTATTCGCATTTCTGAAACTTATCAAACATTTTATTCTCAAACCTTTTACAACTTGTTTGATCTGTATGGTGTGTAATATCCATACAACTTGTTCTTTACTTTGGTGCGTATATCCAAATCGAGAATAAGCTGAAAGTTCAAGAGACATCCCAACTCTTGAAAGTTTCTCTCAATCCATATGTCCTAATCAAGTGTTCATCATCGAAGATTCAATATTTGTGATACTACTTATGCATCTCGTTTTTCCATGTGATGCAGGTAAAGAAAAAGTGTAATCGTGGAATCTGCATATGGGTCATGAAAAGAAGGCATGAGGTCTGAAAGAAAGGTTTAGGGTATAGGTGTGGTACCAACTAAAAATGAGCTGGCCATTCAAGACACGGAGAGTGGTAAAAATGGGGAAAAAGTGTATGGAACGTATGATACGTTTCCAGGTCTAACTCCTTAATGAGAAGAAGTTAATGGATAGCGTAAATAGAGTCAAAATCAGATTAGTATCTACGAGATAAAACCAAGATTTGATGGGGCAAGTCCGGTCATGATGGTTTCTGAATCGGCTTTCTTGAACTCATCTGGTGATAAATCACTGAATCATAGCATCTAAGCATACATTCCTGAAATTTTTTATGCTCCAAAACATAGTGTTTGGACTCAATAAAACTCGATTAAAATCGTGTAGAAAATAAAAATATAAGAAAAGAAAAAGATTAGACATTAGTACGATGAATCCCCCCAGACTTAATTCACACCGTCCTAGAGTGAAAATAAGTCACAAATGGGAGAGATTTGACTCAAATAAAAATAAAGAAAAGAAAAATAAAATAAGAGAAAAGATAGATAATAGTTGAGACACCTGGCTAGAAGGTAGGCGAAAGTGACTCCGGAGTGTCTGGAACTTCGGCGGCAAGGTGTTCTCCGTCGGATCCAAGATCTACTAACTCCATGTCGCCGGAATAGGCATCTAAATCCGGTGTGGATTGGATGTGGGTCTCATGGGCTGTCCACTTGTGGTGATGGTTGCTAATGGCGTTGTCCTCTCCATCTTCGCTGCGATCAAAACCCAAAATAAGTGATAAACTACCATACTCGTAATCGGTAGTAGGCTCGGTACGGTTCTTGGTTGATTGCTTGAATAGGTAAGGGATCGTCTTCTTGACAACTTTGACAAGTGTAGAGATCAATTTCCCTTGCTTGGAGACCTTGGCTTCAAGAGATGCTCTATTCTCTGTTTCTTCGCGTAGACTATTCTTGAACCATTCGGTGGACTCTTGGTTTATTGTGGAAGTGGAGTGGCGGGTTTAGGGCTGTGTATGGGAGGTAGAAGGTCAAAAATCAGTGGCTATGTGATGTCTATGTGCCTTCTCCTTATTCCTCTTTAGAGCTTGTGCGGTGTAGAAGAGTGAAACGCCTACAAGGAGACAACCGGGAAGACGCGGATACCATTGAGTGTGTAGAGGATTGAAGTAAGGAACTCTATCACTCAAGTCCGGTAAATCCTTGTAGGGGAGAAAAATGCACTTCTCCTCTTCCGAATTTGGTGGCGTGAAAAGATAACCAAAGGTAGTGGATTTGTCGTACCACCCGCATATGAAGTGTTTCCTTTGAAGCGCGAGAAGATCGGGTTTTTTGTCTCTGGTTAAGTGACGGTCTCAACTAAAATTGAATCCACAAGCCTCTAAAATCACGGTGATTATGCTTCCAAAGTTACACGGCGGGTTCTTCACTAACCTCTCCTTGGTACATTCATGCTTAACCGCGACTAATTGTTTAGCCAATAGAGAACCAAGATTTGCCTTCTCATGATTCTCCATAAACGGTCCTATAAGCAAGGAAAACTCATCAAACTTCACTGTTCCATGCTCCTTCCTACTATAGATAAGTTGCACGATGAGTGCATGCACATAACAAATCGCCGGATGTGTGATTTTGGCCGCCTTTGAAATTCCCGGGACAAGTCTCTCATTAGCAAACCTCATCCATTCATCATAATGTGTATCTCGAACAGTGTATTTTATCTTCTCCAAGCACTCGAATCCCAAAATGTCACAAATATTCTCAATTGTCAAAAAGAATGATAATTTCCTCACAGTAAACTCCAAAATACCGTCTTTAGCTACGGTCTTCTTGCGTCTTGGATAGACTAGTGTCACAGTAGCGAGAAACTCTCTTGCTATCTCTTCATAAGTGGGGCGTGAGAGAGAGACAAACTTTGCTAGGCCTAGTTCTCCAAGATACCATTCCACATCTCGTCGAATTCCGAGTAAATCAAGAGTCTCAAAATCGATGGTGGGTGTTTGAGGCAAGACGAACTGTTTTAAGCGTGTGACGTAGTCCACATTAGCTTGGATTTTGGGTCCAACGGTCTTCATAACAATGCTTGACTTTGACGATCTACCGGTGTTCGACTTAGTCTTTGATTTTCATGGTTTTTTTGGTGGAGGAACCGGGTTTGGCACAATGGTTTGTGTGACCTCCACAAATCACATTGGCTCATTCGTGTCCGTGTCATCTTCATCTTGAAGTTGGTAATCCATTTCCTCATCATCATCCCTCAAAAAATTCTTTCAATTCTTCTTTGTCGATTTTGAAGATTTTCTAGAACGTGAACGACGTGAAGCCTGAGGATCTCGTTCTCCAATGATGACTGGTTGTTCCTTCAGTCTAGGTACCCTAGTAGACCACCTTGTGATAGTCTTTCCTTCTATTGGGATCACTTTGTTTTGGAGATAATGAATAAGGGAATTGAAATCATAATCAATTTGTAATCAAATTTAAGTGAATTAAGCAAAAAAACCCAAAATTTGGTTATTAGGGTTCTTGAGCTTGAACATTTGAAAGAAAAAGATAGGTGATGATGTTTTTTTTTTTTAAATGAGACAAAGAATCCTAAGAAACCATTAAGAAATTCTATTTTTATGTAAAGTTTGATTTAATTCCGGTTCAAAACGGTTTAGAAACCGGGTTGGAAAAATTAAAATAAACCGGAAATTAAACACTTACCCGAACACTTATCGGACCGGATCATAAGGCGCGGGTCGACGTGGCATCGGGACGAATCAGTACGCGGGGCGTGGTGCCACGGGTCGGGACGGATCAGTACGCAGGACGCGAGATGAGGCAAGGCGCGGGCAAGTATCCTCACGGCTCCAGACGAAACCACGTGCTGGGCATGGGACCGGGGTCTGGGATGGGTCGTGTGTACGGGGGACGCGCAGGCCTTCGTCGCACCGGACACGGACGCTGTGAGGCGATCGTCCGGGGTCTGGGCCCTTCGTCCTGCAGATCGGTCTCGCGTGGCAGTGGTCCAGATTGGGCACGGGACGCGGGCACTCGGCATCGGTCGAGACCACGTGACCGGTGCCTCGATCCAGTGTCTGGGACCGGTCCGGAACCTACTTTTGTTTTTCAAAATTCTTACAAAAACTAAAATAAAAATTATTAGTAAAAATTTTAAAACTTAGAAAAACTTAGAAATGAGACCATAATTAAAAATTTAAAAATGTGGGTTGCCTCCCACAAAACGCTTGTTTAAAGTCAATTAGCTCGACTCGTTTGTCGGTTTTTAGACTTATGATGATTCCACTAAAGGAGTTGTGATTCCTTTAGCTTCCTTAATCTTTGGGTTCTCGACTCTTTTACTGATCCTTGACGGATCTCCATCATCAAGATCAATGACGATGCTCATGGGAAAGAGTTTCAAAGTGTTCTCAAGCTTCCTTTGAAAGGTTTCCACATCATTTGGCTCGTCTTTACTTGGCACAAGTATCTTGATCACCGTGGCTGGCTCATGGATGAATTTGTGCCTCTCTTCATCCTTCTTTTTGATCTTAGGAGCTTCCATAGCGGTCACTATGGCATTTATACTCTTGGAAATGTTCCTATCTCTCTCAGTAGGTCGTTTCTCAATGGTCTTAGCGCGGATATCTTCCATTCTTCCTTGGGGACTTCCTTGCTTAGCGTCTTCGGGGTCTTTAGTCGATTTGATAACCTCCATTCCCACCGAGTTTGGTATACTAGCAACCTTCATAGCGTAGTAGAAGAATTGCTTGTTGATCATGGTGAGGCTAATTCTTCGGTTCGGGAAATCAATGATGGCTCCGGTTGTTGCTAAAAACGAAAGGCCAAGTATCAAGGGCTTCATCTTTCTGGTTTTCATCTCCAAAACTTGGAAATGAGTGGGGATGTCTCTTCCTCCAATCTTAAGCATCACATCCTCTAGGAATCCAAATGGCATAAAAGATGATAAATCTGCATATTCAATGCATACCTTGGATGTTTGGCAACTAGAGAATCCAAGCTCCTTTGCTATGGCCAAGGACATCACATTGACACTAGCTCATGTGTCACATATGCAATCAAAGACTTCAATTCCATTGATGAACATGGTGTAGAAAACTTACGTGGATTATCGACCTTTTTCCAAATGAATGCTTCTAACTCTTCTCTTGTACGATCTTCTAGACTCACCGCGTAAACGCTCTTCTACTAGTTTTAAAGCCACTACAGCTTTATCTTCAATAGGTCTTGATGCACTCACGAGTTCATCTTCCTTGATAGATACCATGTTAGCGAACGGTTCTTCTTTTTCCTTGGGTTGTTTCCGACTTGCTTCGGTAAGTTGTGTTACTTAGATATCCATCTTTGAAAGGTGAGTAGCAAGAGACTCATACTTAGTTTTGAAGTATTTATAAGCTCCTTCTATCATTTGAGACAACTCCTTCTTAGTTTGGCTCACCGCTTCTAGCACTTGATTCTTGAACTCTTCAAGCTTTGCATCCGAGTTAGTTGGGGCTTCGGTTGAAGGAAATACAAATGGTTGCTTAGTTTGCTAAATTCCTTTAGGGTAGAACGGTTACTTATGAGGGTATTGAGCTCCTTGGTTGTAGTTTTGCTTTGTATAAACTTGATCTTGAGGGTTCTCAACATTGTTGCTTCGGTAGGACAGATTTTGGTTCGGCTGGTAATTGTTGTTGTAACCTCGGTTTCCAAAATTTCCTCCTATGTAGTTCACTTCCTCTTGATTCTCCTCTGCTCTATCTCCAATAAACTCCAATTTAGGATCATAATTAGGTCTCACGACATCTTCTACGGCATGAACTCCTTGTTGGCTCTTGAGTAGTTGTGACATCATACTCTTGAGCTCGGTGATTTGTGCAGATTCGGTTGAGGATCATGTGGTGTTGATAGTCCTATTGTAGTCTTGAGATGAGTTGGAATCAATCGCAGCAAGGTTCTCAATCAATAGCTTAGCTTCTGGCACGAGTCTAGTCATGAAATCTCCGTTACTCGCGGCATTCAAAGAAGTTTGGTGCTTGTAGTCTATTCCATTGTAGAAAGTGTTCCACAAGTTTCCGTCGGTGAAACAGTGATTAGGACAATCTCTAGTGTACTCCTTGAAAGGTTCAAGAGCTTTGAAGAATGATTCGGTTTCTCCTTGCTTAAAACTCGAGACCTTGTTCCTTATAGAATTCGACCTTTGCTTAGTGTAGAATTGGTTAAAGAAGGCACCTTTGTATTCGTCCCAAGTAGTAATGGATTGTGGCGGTAGATACTTCATCCAACTTAGAGCTTATCATTTAGAGAAAATGAAAAGATCTTGCACTTCAAGTAGTCGGGAGGAACTCCGTTGGCTCGAGTTGTGCTGCAAATCTCTTCAAATGTGTCGATATGGTCTAAGGGATGCTCGGATGGGAGTCCATGGAATTGATTTTGTTTTACCAAGGCGATGATTTGAGGCTTGATCTCGAAATCATTCCTTTGGGGTGGTGGTGGACGAATTGGATTCCTATCCAAGAAGAAAGCGTTGGAAGAGTCTATGTCTCTGATAGTTTGGTGTTGGTGAAGTTGAACGAGTTGAGCTTGTCTCGGGTTCACCACATGCTGGAGATTGAGGTTTCCTTGATGATGAAAGTGTTGAAGTTGTGGCTGGTTCCTCATATATCTCGGCGGCACGAGATGTTGATCTTCTACACGAGGTTGGTGTTGAATTCCTTCCGGTGGAAGGTCATCTTCTCCGTCTCGGGCAGGTTGATTGTTTCGGCCTCCTTAGGGCTGGTTTTCGTCGAGATTTGCCCTTTCTAGAGCGGCTTGGGCAGCGAGTGCTCGCTCTTCTTCGGTTTGATTTAGTAAATCGGCCATTCTTTGTTGTCGAAGTCTTCTTAATGTGCGTTCAAGCTTGTTGATTTCTTGCTCATGTTCTACTAGACTTTTCTTGTTAGAAAGTCTAGTGCTAGGCATAAACACTTGAAACACACGTAGAAAGAACGAGGAAACAGAGCGTTAGAAGTTGAAATAAAAGAAAACAAAAAAACGAAATTAAAAAGTGAATAAAAGAAAAACTGAAAATTAAAAGCGTTCTAGACGAGATTTTAATCAAAAATTCGGAGGTGATGTTCTTCTAAGTCCCCGGCAACGGCGCCAAAAACTTGATGTGGGTTAAGTTTTACCACTTAATCCAACAACCTGCAAGTGCACAGCAATCACAATTAGTATAGATAAGGGATCGAATTCCACAATGACTTGTTAACCACACTACGAATTGTAATGAATAAAATAAAGCTAGAACAAAATATGTTTGTTGTTTTGGGTGATTGTGAATTAACACGTTTGCAAATATTAAATGAAACTGAAATCAATAAGAGAAAAACGTTAGGACTTAGGAAATCGCAGAGAATCATGCAACAATAATGATTGATTTAATCTAGGAACCTTAGGATATACCGCACCATCTAGAAATCATAACACGAAGGTATAGTCATTCCACTTTCGTGGGCTCCGACTACTATATTTCATCACCCTAATAGACTCGACTTTCGCGTGGTTATTACAAGGTGAAAATATGCAAGAAAAGTATGGGTTATGATATTGTTCACCGAACTCCTTAACTAAACTTTTGGAATGTTAAGACGCTCGGCTCATCAAATACTAGTTCCGGTTAATATAAAAGCTTTTAGAATATATATCAACCTAAAATCAAATCACTATTATTATCCCTAAACAATCATCAATCAATTATCGAATTATGAAAATCATTGAAAACATAAAACCTAACAAGTGAATTACTCGGACATGGTGCACGAAAAACAGCAAGAGATAAAATAAAACATGATGATAAATTTTATTAAAAGAGTAGGGATAAGAAGATTCTTCTCTATAGCGAAGTACAAAGCGAGATCATCCACCAAAGCTCCTAAAACAAACTCTATGATCAATCCTCCAAAGGAGGCGTGGCTGCTATTCTCTATAGGTGAAAAA
Organism: Draba incana; assembly: GCA_963576765.1. Classification (NCBI taxonomy): domain Eukaryota; kingdom Viridiplantae; phylum Streptophyta; class Magnoliopsida; order Brassicales; family Brassicaceae; genus Draba; species Draba incana. The sequence goes on from OY755213.1 coordinate 20,985,918, forward strand.
TGTTTATAAATTTCAGCACACCCTAAACAAGAGGCTAAAAACAAGTATTTATAGTGCTAAGGTCTCCTAGGGTTCTCTATGGGCAAAACGGTCTTTTCGGTCAAAACTTCCAAATCCTCATCACTCCAACCGACCACCTCTCCAAGGCTCGTGATGGGCTTTAATAAGACTCCAATTCGGGCTAATAATGGTCAGGAACAACGGCCTTAAGTTCCATCAATGTTTGACTTCATTCTGCACCTTCTTCATCTTCGAGGCAGTTTGACATGTCTTCAGTAAATCCAGCGTATTTTCTAGCTCACAGCTCCAAATAAGATAATTACAAATTCATTAGAAATCTGACTCAAAAATATTTAAATGTAGCCATTTTTCATCAAAATCCAAGTTGATTTGGTTGTTTGCCCGTAGCAAAACTTCGGGCTCATCGCTTCTGTCCAAATCAGCAAAGTGTGATATCTTGAGAATTTCATGGCTTGGACTAAGTCTTTGGCTCTTTAAACTTGATTTAGCTTAGAATACACCTCTTTAATCTCTTTTTGCTCCATTTTGATGATTTTCCCTATTAACACTTTAAAACTACAAATACGAGGAAAAACTACCTCTTTGGTGTAAAACCTTATTAAAATACTTAGGAAATGCTTTAAAATAGGTAGAAAAATATGTCAAATATTAGGTATATCAGGAACCCTAGGAGCTTGTTTATAAACCCCTTTTTGCTCGGGAGCAGCCAATTTTGAGAGAGAAAAGAGGCTGAGTTGGAGAGTTTTTGGAGAGAAATTGAGAGAGATAGGTGTTTCGTGATCGTTCATCGATTTCTAGAAGAAGCAAAGGTGTTTCTCGGTAGTTGTGGTGCGAAATCCATCTTGAGTGTTTGAGAAGTGTCTCAATTTTGTACCGTTCATTTTTCCTTGATTAGAATTCGATCGATTCCCATGGTGAGTGCGCTACCGTGGCTTATATGGGTAAACGGAACGTTAGGTTCGGTAGTTTTGTGTGTAAATTGTTTACTGATGATAGTGGATTGTTTTCTATGTGTTTTGTGGTGTTTTGGAATGTTTGATGTTGAGTTTCTGCAGGTTTTGACTTTGGTCCCGTTGTGTTGTGAAATTGAACCAGAGAGGAGAAGGTTCGACTTCATGACTCTCTAGTCGGTGTAGATCAACATCAGGTGGTGTGTTGATCGACATCTTGAGTCGGGTGTCGATCGACACAGAGTTGATTTTTACTGGAACTGTTTGGTTATGTTGCGTAGTGAACTTGTGAAGTTTAAATTGTTAATTGAATTGTCGTTGCGTTATGCATGCGTGTATAGTCAGTAGACGGAATTACCGTCTCATTAAGTATTTGTGATAATACTTACGCATCTCGTTTTTCCATGTGATGAAGGTAAAGAAAAAGTGTGATCGTGGAATCATGGCGATGAAAGAGGATGATTAAGGCTTGTTTTATGAGTTTTGTTATCGAATCCAGAATCTGGTATTTAGGTTGTTAGATTATTTTGGAATTGTTGAAATTGGAATCAATGATGGATTTTTGATTGGTTTATCATTTATGGAATTATTGGCTAATTCTAGTTTAAAATGTTTCGGCTGGTTAGTTGGTTTGTTGGTTTATGCTTGATTGCTGGTTTAATGTGTTAAGTTGAAAATTGTTATTTATGCGAATAATAATTCAGATTTAAAAAAAAATTTTTAAAACGGCTAGGTTGTTTCACATCAAAGTTATATATACATATATATTAAATAACAATAATTACTACCAAGTGACCACATTGTCACATGACTTCTAAATGTAGTGTGATGGAGTAGACTTTGATATTTAGTATAGTATGTAGTTCATTCATTTTAAATCTAATACTTCACAACTGTTTTTAGTTTGAATATGAATAAGAATTTTTGGTAAAACTAATTTTTCTGAATTTATAGATTTAAATATCATATATAATTACGATGCAGACTTCTATTGTAGTCTATAGGACCTCAAAGTTGACTTCATGTGTATGTCTACATAGGGAGTGATTGGATGGGCTTTAACTTTAGTCTACAGTCTTGCTTTAAAAAAAATTACAAAATCTTTACTAATCATGTTGTAGTTTTCTTCCTAAAACTAAAGTCTTGTTTCTAATTTTTACCAATCGTGATGTAGCTTTCTTTTCAAAGTTACAACCCAAAAAATAAAAACTTTTTTTTCTGGCTATAATTTTCAAAAACCTAAAGCCTTATTTTTTGGGCTGTAAAAATTATTTGGTTGTAGCTGCAATTTTTTTTTTGTTGCAGATTTTTTTGTTGTAGATATAGAAGTTGTAGTTGTAAGTTTTTAGCTGTAACTATTTTTTAATAAAATATGATTGGTAAGTATACAATATGTGATGTAGTTTTAAATTTAATTATTTTATGTAGATAAAAATTGTTAAAATTTAAAAATGTATTACTACTTTTAACATATAAAATAAATTTAGTTAACATATATTGATACTTAACTAAATTGATTTTCTATGTTTAAAGTAGCAATACATTTCTAAATTATATAATAATTTTTATTTGCACAAACTAATTTAACTAAAACTACATCATATATTGTATAATTACCAATCATGTTTTATTTTAGAGTAGTTACATCTAAAAGCTTACATCTACAACTTTTAAATCTACAGCAAAAAAAATCCACAACAAAAAAATCTGCAGCTAAAAATATGTATAGCTACAGCCTAAACACTGACAGCAAAAATTTTACAGCAATTATTTTACTGCTACGGCAATTAGTCTACAGTTACAGCCGAACCAATCACACCAATAGTAGACTTCTTATTTGTCGTTCTAGACTTTGTGAGGCTAAAACAGTCATTCTACTTTCAGTTTTATTGCTTGTTCATTAAAGTTCAAATAGTAATTTCACTACCTATTTAGGTTGTATTTACAAAGAATCACATAAAAGGTCTAGTTTTGCATTAAAAAGAAATTTTAGATCATTTTTAGCAAATTTTCCTATTTTTTTGCTAACTAAAAAAAATTAAAATATTTTTTGTAGATTCCATTAAATAAACAATTAATTACATTACAAAAATATTTATAGACCTTTTTATTTTATTTATAAATACACTTAAATCTAAATTTTTTATAAAAAAAAAATTCTTAGATCCCATAAATTTTGGGACAAGGAGGTAGAGCCTGGGGCCGTCGCACCACGTATCCCCTAAGACTATCTCCAACCTATGCCTCTATTTTTCACTCTAAAATATAGTACATCTATTTTAGAGTAGGGATTTTCTCCAACCCATTACTCTATTTTTCACTCTAAAAATAATATTCTAAATATATTCTTTTCAATTTAGTCATTGACTTATCCTAAATATATTCTTTTTCAATTTAGTCATTGACAAAAAAAATACATTTTACCCAATATTTTATAATTAACAATAATTCACTAAAATTACAATAATATTTTAATTGAAATTTTATTATAGAAATAAAATAACATTACACAACAGAAAAAAAAACAAAATAATATAATCTAAGCATTAGTATTACCAAATTTCTTGAAACATTACAAAGTGAAAAAATGAGCTTTTTATCTTTGATTCTTCTAAGTCGTCCAAAACATTTCTTGAAACCGAATATTATCATTCCACTAATTCAACCTCTGGAGGCAGAGTTTCTCCATCGATTTCAATCGGTGCATCGAGATCACGCTCATCTTCGATTATCATGTTATGCAAAATGATACATATAGTCATTATTATCTTAATTTCATTATTTTTCATTAGTAAATTTCAATCATATTTGAAATTTTTTGTTGCATTTTAATTGTGCTGGTTAAAAAAAAATTTAGTATGAATTTTGATTATCATTTTATAATTTTTTAAAAGGCCATTAGTTATTTAATCAAATTAAAGAAGCAATAACAATAACAATAACATATTTTAATAATATATTTTGGGTGTAAAAGTAGAATGAGTAAAAAATTAAAATATTTTTTTATAAATAAAAATGTTCAACTCTAGAATAGAGAGAAATGAGATTATCCTACATATAGAGTAAAAAAAGTAGTTGTTTTAGTTTGGTGTAGAATTTAGATTGGGGTTGAAGAGGATTTATCTCTAAACTTAATTTTGGAATGAGATTTAGAGTGGGGTTGGAGATGTCCTAAGTGAACTTGCTTTTTACCCAACATTCATACGATTCACTGCAATTTAACGGTAACGTCAACCTCCCATAATACCCATTTTCTATTAAATAAAATTCTTAGGCTGCGAATGGTAACGGTCCGCCCCATTCTGCCCCGCACTGAACAGTTCCAAAAATCTATACTTGTATATGTGTATCTAACAAAAATCTATATTTATACATGTGTATATATATATATTTTTTTTTTTGTTATTATTTGTCTCGCACCGCATATTTTCCGCCCCGCACTGCATTATCACCATTCGAAGCCTTAGTATTAAAAAAATAAGTGTAAAAATGCGTTTTAAATATTTTTTTTGTCACAGTAGACTGTGACATTCGAAATTATTCATGGTGTTACGAATTATTTTTTGGGTATTTGCACCGTAAAACAAAAAAACTTTACAAAACTGGCAAAATGACAAAAGCACTGTTCATTTTTTTTAAATGGCAGTACTAGCCTTTCTCTCTCTCTCTCTCCTCTGTCATCTCTCCAAAACCACCACCATCACTTCCATTTTTTCCGATGACTTTCACCACCACCATAGTGATTTGGATTTGTCGATATCGGAGTCGGAACCGGAGACGATGATTGAAGAAATCGAAGGTGGTAATTGAAGATGCCAGAGGTATAATAGTGTTTGGGTTGTCGGCGGAGTGTTTGGGTTGTCGGCGGACCACCGTATTTTTGGTGGTGGGGGGAGGAGGGGTTTAGATTATTGTATTTGAGTTAACACGGGCCACCGTAACTACCTCCGGTGACCTCCACCGTAACCACCACCATCACCTCCGGCGACCATCATATACATATACATACATATACACAAGGTTATGGACGTCAATAACCACACAATCGGGAACAGTGTTTTGGAGTTTTAAAATGTTTTTGTCATTCACCAAATAATATTAATGTCTATGTATATCTAGTTAATTAACCTTTTTTTTTTCTTAGACAGGGAAAAGAATTGAGAGACATGAATGTGAATTTAGTTATTGTTTTTTGTTTGGTTATGAAGGCCAATTTCCTTATATAAATAAGCACGTAAAATGGAAATAAGTGGTATTGTTTGGTTGCAGAGTTCGAATAACGTGTTTTGTACGAAGCAGAAGTCACACGCGTGGCTCAGGCGCCACGCCATATATCACTTGGACCCAAATGGGACCCACATCACACGTGGAATGATATCAAAATCACTTAGGGAGTGTATTAGATGTGGTATTTCAGTGAATTTGATGGAGCTTGTGATTTGATGGGATTTAGGTGGATTTTGAATATTTGTTATGATTTTGATTTTTAAATAATTAAAAATAGAAAATCTTGTTGTGTGATTGTGTAAGATTTTGATGGATTTCGTGTGATTTACTTTTATTTTTGAGAGGATTGGTAGTGATTTGATATTCCTTTTATTCATGATTGTTTTTCTTCTTATAATACTCTCATATTCAAGAGATTATTTTTCTTCTCACATCATTTCTAGTTTTACTTCTTTGTAGTTTATATAAACCAGAAACAAAATCAAAAAGAGGATTTTAAAATCACTGGTTGAATAACAGAGGATTTTAGAAACACCATCAAATCTACTGAAATACCACATCTAATACACCCTCCTTAGGCGAGGCAACCATTTTTCTGTAGTGATTGTCTATCACGTAACGACATTTCACCGCGTTACCAGTCTCCATTTTTTGTAACATGTGTCCGGGAAGAGCCAACGTCGTAGCAGCTTCTCATTGGATAATAAAATTCACTTCAGATTTTAATCTCTTATTCCTTTATATGCCAACCCTTTACCTTTTTAAGAGGTAAAATTCCTTTACAGTTCAAACACTAATGAAGTTCTCGGATAGTTACAAGATATTTGTACACCTCGTAAATATATTTACACTTAGTCTAGTGAAAAGGATACTTAATTTAATTTAATTTATTTATGTGTAGTAGTATTACTCTAGTATAACACTCACTCATAATAAAATGTTTAAATTTAAGAGAATTTTATCACAATTGCCATAATTTTCAAAATTCTTTCCAATTTTCACAATAACCTCCAAAACCTTTCTAATTATACCACAACACCAATTCAAAATTACCATTTTATCTTTGTCTTCTTCATCTCTACCACAAACTCATTTCTTCCAACCATACTTTCTCTCCACCGCTCTTTCCGACACATTTTTTTCGACCGGCGTATTTTCCTGTCGTTTCTCCACCGGCGTGTTTTCCCCTTCTCTCTCTCTCTCTCTCTCTCTCTCTCTCTCTCTCTCTCTCTCTCTCTCTCTCTCAGATGGTGTTGTGAAGAGGTAGAAAAAATCACCAATAGACAAAATCTGATGACATCGCGGGTAGACAAATTCTGATGACGGCGGTGATAGACGAAAATGAAGTTGACAATGTAGACGAAAACACAGTCGGCGACGGAGAGAGTGACGAAGACGGTGGACGAAAACAAAGCCGGTGACGGCGGCGTGGACAAAAACGAAATCGGCAACGGAGATGGTGGACAAAAATGAAGTTGGCGACGGATCTGATGACGGTGATGGTGGATAATTGACAAAACCGACGACGGATGGTGGTGAACAAAATATTGAACGGTCGTGGACACATTAGTATACCACAAATTACTAAAAGGGTAAAATTGCCTTTTAATTTTGTTGTGGTATGAAATTGAAAGGTATTTTAATTTATGGTAGTTTTGAAAATTATGGCAATTGTGATAAAATCCTCTAAATTTAATGAAGAAATAGAAGCGAGTGAAGGAAAAAAATATTTTCTCCAATTTTATGAAATGCCAGTGCTTGATGTTAGTTTTGAAACTAATTTGGAAACGGTACTTGTTGTTCGATATATAATAAATTTTCTGGTAAGTGTTATTTAATGGAGTCTTCCACAAATGGTTGGGTTTGTTTAAAAGGTATTGTATAATCGGGCCTTTATCGTAAGAAATGGAAGAGTTAGGGTAGAATATACAATATGTGAGTGTGTAAATGGCCGACCTCGCATCAGGTGAGAAGAAAAAGGAGGAAAAATCTGGTTGGTTGAGATACAGATTCTGGATGACCTTAATTGGAACCGTGTGGGCCTACACAAGGAAAAGCGGCCGCCACAGTTAATCTTGTTTCACACGTGTCTTTCAGATATTTAAATGAAATTATTCCCCACCCTTAAACTTTTGTTTTGTTTTGTATTAAGTTAAGGTTGAATGCGCTAGAATTAAGAGCCATAAATTATAAACAAAAATTTTATTTTATCATAAAATAAAAATATAATACAACCAATTGTGGAAGCTAGATTCCGCACTAAAAATTTATATGTGAATTCGGAAAAGAAACTTTAGTCCTAAAAAACATTAATAAATCTAACTAAACTCGAACATAAGATAACGAAATTGGATTTATATTGATTAATGATCGAATATACAAAGAGAACTTTAGCTAGAACAGTCATCAAAGCTAAAGTATTGTTAAGTGTAAACTTATGAAAAAAGGTAGTCATTTCGGCCCTTGAATCTTAGTATTTATCATATCGTGAGCTGAACGGCTCAGCTCCTCTAATCTCTCCTCGTTGTCTGAGATCTCGGGCACGTTCGGATCCATCCTCTAAAAATGTCTGGATTCCAGTTGGGACGTTGGAGCGGCGCTGACTTAGTATGTCTTCGCTGGATAAGACGGTTAAGAGAATCTTCACCTCTGACGGTAAACGCACCAGCGACTTAGGTCCAGCAAATTCACAAAATGTGTCGGCCTTTATCCAAGTTTGGAAGAATTCTGGGCTTGAGGCCCCAATTACATTTATAATCCAATTTGATCAACATTAAGCTGTATGGCCGGACTTCGGGTAAGAAATCCAGCTCCAACAGTTGCCCTCCAGCCCATTAAGTACTCTAATGATAAAAGTTAATTAGCGGTTATTTCTTCAACACATTTAAGTAAAAAGGAGGTATCCCCGAGGTGAAATCATGAGGAATTTCACCGAATCTTCGATCGTACAGCTCTGTATGCTCGCTGCCCCGCATCCAACGGCTGGAATGGGAAGGGTCAAATCTTACAGACAAAAGTAGGGAATCGTGTGCGGCGCTGACGCTAGCGATTTAACTCCTAGTGGGGCCTACCACTCAAAGATATTCTCATTTCAACCTTATCTCGAGAATAGCTCTTTTCACCCTCCTTTTTCTTCTGTTAAACCACGATCTCGGTGAATTCCTAATATGCTCCTCTGCAACTTCTCACATATTTTTCTTTACTACTCTTCTTCCGATCTCCAAATATAATCATGGCTGGAAATCTTGAACCAGAGATGTGGGGACCGTGCATATGTCGACGGTGCAGCTTGAAAAACTTGTTGCCCTGAAGACTAGTAATTTGGTTCCATCTTCAGTGGACCTCTATTTGCCAACCGTGCCCTACTCTCTAGATCAGTCGAGGAGGGTTGGTATTGTGCGTACTTAATCTAATTTCATACATGTGGTATGACGTTTCCCATTCCCCTCATTCTAATTTGTCTTTTCAAATCTCGAGGGGCGAGCTGCCTACGTACCCTTTCAGGGGATCAAGCCATTACGTAATTTGATTATTGAATAGAGAAGTAAGTGATGGAATTTCTTGAGGTTTATGACGTTCCATGCCCTCCTCATTGGTTTCCTGTTCTGAAGTTTTGCTCACTTGTAGACCCCAGGGAGTACTACAGCGGTGACGCGATAGAGGCCTTCCCAATTGACCCCTAGTTTTCTGGCACCTAGCTCTATTGTAGTTTTTTTACTTTCAAGAGAACTAGTTCGTCTTCTTTGAATCCTAGATTCTTGACTCTGGATCTGTAATACCAGGTTACGGCTTGCTTGTAGTTTTATACCCTTGCAGAGGCAATATCACATCATTCCATTATTAGGTCCAGGGTATCTCAGAGCATCTTTTTGTTGAGCTTCTCATTTGAGGGGCACATTGCCCTCCGGAGACTTGGTACCGCTAGGTTATCTAGAACCATTGCTTATATTCCGTATACTAGAGAGAAAGGTGTCTCAGAGGTGGCTTTCTTGGGAGTGGTGCGCACTGCCCAGAGCACTCCATGTAGCTCTTCACTCTACCTTTCCTTCTTGGAAATAAGCGGCTTCTTAAGGTTATCGAGAAAGGTCTTGTTAGCTGCTTCGGATTGGCCATTCCCTTATAGGTATCTTGGAGTTAAATATGTTAACTTGATTTGCCATTTGTGGCAGGAATTCCTGAATATGGTTGAGGTGAACTTGGTGTCGTTGTCGGCTACTATTTCGTATGGTTGTCTATGGCGGCATATTATGTTCTTCCATATAAACTTCTTGAGTTGCTCCAAATGGATTTGTTGGTAAGTTGTTGCTTCTATCCACTTGGTGAAGTAGTTGTTTGGACTAATATGTATTCAAGCTGCTTCAGTCCTAACCATACCATGGTTCCTATTATGTCAATGGACCATTGCACGAATTGGTACATGCTTGATATAGAGGAGAGCAGCTCCGCCGGCTGATGGAGGATCGGCGCGATTCTTTAGCATTTTGCACACTTGGATGCTAATACAGAGCATTCATGTAGCATCGTTGGCCAAAAACATGGTTTTGAGTGTTAGGGCTCGACCTCCAGGATGACTTCTGCAAAATCCGCTTTGAACTTTTGACACGACGTAATGGACCTCATCTATGTGGATGCACGTTAGGCATGGCCTGGAGGTAATGCATTTATATAATATGTCATTGATGATGCAAAAGCAAGCACTCTTTGTCCTGAGCTTCATTGTAACACCCCCAATCATCGGTCAATGCCATTCACCAGAGATGCCACATACCACCCCGAGAACAATCGATCCTAAGACCCAAGAACGGATCAAGAGACCTAAGACCAGCTGTTCTGGGGTCGGTTTACCCGACAGACCTAGTCCTAAGGCTTTGCAACCCAAATCAAGTCATTGCGGTTGTCTGATTCGAACAAGATCAATATCATATGAAACTTAGATACATACCAAAATGCTTCTATTCAATATATACTTATGTTTCAAACATACATTCGCAGAAACTTAGCGCCGGCACGAGTCTACGGCTATAAACGAGTTACCATACAGAAAACATTAATATTTTACAAAGAGACAAAAGAAAACAACTGCTAGTTTTCCTACGTCTTTGGTATTTCCCAAGGTCTACTCCCTAGGTTCACCTGCAAAATAAGTTAAGTCTTAAGTAATCTAAGATTACTTAGTTAGTCAGGGTTCCTCTAACGGATATAGCGTTTCCCACCCCAAACCCAAAATAACAATCACAAACAATAATGTGTATATAATGAATACGCGGAAGCATTCAGTAACCAATAAACATATAAACATGCATGCATTATTAATTCCATTTAATCCTTGCAAATCCAACACATGTTCTCGAAACTGGGATGTAAGATACAAAGTCAAATAATTCCCCGAGTCGAAGTCCCTCACGACTCGAATACACCGTCGGGTATCACGTCGAATAACACCACACATCTTTCTTCGGAAACGAAGGACCACTACATCATGATACCACACATGATGCCTTTCCAATTAAACTGGTTATTATCATGCAGGACTCTAACTTGTAAAATGCTAATAACCACACAACAACCACATAGTTTCTTCCTTTGCTAGGTCAACCCAGACTTCGCTTTGAGACTAACAATATTTATCACGAAATATAAACCACAAAATATTTACTATGATTCCAAAGTCAATCCAAGCAATTACCATCACAAGTATTATACCAAACTAACACACAAATTATAGTCCATACTTAGCAATATTAATAAAAGATGCTAAGAACCTTAGTGATTATAATAAGGAAACGTTCATTCATCCTATACTAGAATAATAAAGAAACATCATATATTGTATCGAGACTCACAGTTTTGACCGAGGTTTCCACTAGAAAAGTCTCCACGAAATCAAATCCTTCTCCTGGACTTGATCGATATTAAAGCTAAGGCAAAACTACCTTAAGATCAGTTTCCAACAGATCTAAGAAAAACTTAAGGAAAAGAGCTAGATCTTACCTTAAATAGCTCGTGACACTCTTCCAATAGTTTATACTTAATCGAAAACCACTAAGAACGATTTAGGAATAAAAAGAACAAAAATTGGTGAGAGAGATTTTTGGGCAAAGTTGATTTCTAAGGAGGAAGGCCCTATATATAGGCGGGGGTTGGTACAGTGTGTGGTGGAGGGACCAAGCACGCTTTGGCGCTCAAGTTTTGCTACGCGGGTCTGGCGACGTGGTGCCCTAGCAGCCACCCGAGCTACCTACCCCTCACGTGGACAAGGACATCCGCTCGTCCCCACAACCCACGTCATAATACTTTTCTAGCCACACCGGCCAACTACCCGAGGTATCCTTGAGTCCTAATGCCCTGTCCACCCGCGGTACGTACCAACTGTCCTCAACAACTTCCTTGTCCCAAACACATTTCCACTCAACCATTTCAAGATCTTTCTCGAGCCAAACATTTCTAAGTTCTTCCATTACCTATTCCAAGTCAAAATTCTCTCAAGCCGCTACTTAGGAAAATCAGGACCGTTTCGTTCCAGCTGACGCACTAGCAGGTTCATAACATTCTCCCCACCTTATTAAAATTCATCCCAAATTCTTTATGACCTAGAGGGTCCTGCCTCGTCCACAGTCGGAGCTTCTTCGAACATTTAGGGGTATTGTGTTTGAAACTTTGCTTCGTCTTTCCACTTCTTGCACACAGTTGTTCTTCCACCATAGAACTTTAAGTTGGGGAGTCAGTTGATTCCGTATTTTCCGGATACATCTCTCTTTGACTTTTATGGGACCATCCGGCATGTTACTGGTTCTGGGAGTTGGTAAATCTATATCAAGAATACGTTTTTGGAGCATAGACACATGCACAGTGGGATGAATTTTTAGGGTTTTTGGTCCACCTGTTCCTTAATTCGATAAGGTCCCACATATCTTTTGGTTAACCTACTCGGCTACGCAAAAAGATCTTTCCCTTTTGTTGCAGCCGCCTTTAAGTAAACTATATCTCCTACCCCAAATACCAATCCCTCATTCCTTGATCAGCATATTTCTTTTGGCGATGTAGAGCCCGTCTCATGTTTTCTCGTGCTATTCTTATCTTTTCGATAAATTCTTGGACTAGCTCAGGACCATACAACTAACATTCCCCTATCTCTGGCCAGCATAACGGAGTTCTGCATGGTCGTGCATACAAAGCTTCGTATGGGGACATTCCAATGCTCATGTGATAACAATTATTGTAGAAGAATTCTACTAAATGTAGGTATTGCTCCCATGCTCCTCCCCAATCTGAGACACATAACTGTAGCATATCTTCTATTGTTCAGATGGCTCTCTCACTTTGCCCATCTGTCTCTAGATGATACGCCGAACTCTACTAATTGAGTTCTTAAACTTTCCTGAAGGGTTGTCCAAAGCTGCCACATAAGCCTTTGGTCTCGATCAGAAACGATACTTGCAGGAACTCCATAAAGTCTGACAATCTTCTTAATATACTGCTCTGCCCAAATCTGTGCGCCGTCGCCAGACTTGATCGCCATGAAATGTGCACTCTTGGTTAGTCGATCAACTACCACTAAGACTGCATTGTTACTTCTTCCTGGTGCCGGTGGAAATCCTGATACCATATCCATTGCTACCACCTCTCATTTCCATTCTGGGATTGGTATATTCTGAAATAGTCCTCTAGGTACTTGATGTTCAGCTTTAACCAGTTGACAAATTTGACACTGGACCACATGTTGAGCAATTGTTCTCTTCATTCCCGGCCAGTGATAGTATCGGCAGATATCCTTGTACATTTTTGTACTACCTGGATGAATGCTCAGCCTTGAATGATGTGTCATCCTCATAATTTCATCTTTTAATCCTTGCCCCTTAGGTACGGTTATCGTCCTAATAATAATAATGTCCCATCTGCGGCAACATGATATCCATTTAAATTATGATCGTCCCTACCACTTACCTCTTCGAAAATCTTCTTTAAAATTAGGTCCCTTCTTTGTTCTTCATGGATCCTTTGAATAAGATTTGCTTGATTAACAGCCTGCAAGCCTAACGGTTCACTAGATTCTCCTTCTAATGCTGCAAGCTTCACATATTTTAATTGTTCCACCAAGGACGTCATATCCTTGGTAACGCTTACATCCGCCTTCCGTCGACTTAACGCGTCTGCCACCACGTTTGCCTTCCCGTGGTGGTACATGATCTTGAGGTCGTAGTCCGCTACGAACTCCATCCATTTTCTTTGTCTCAAATTTAACTCTGGTTGTGTGAACAAATATTTGAGACTTTGATGATCTGTGTATAGTTGAACTGTTGCACCATATAGGTACGACCGCCATATTTAAAGTGCAAATACAACCGCGGCCATCTCTAATTCGTGTGTACAATAATTTTCTTTGTGTTTCCTCAACTACCGCGATGCATAAGCAATAACTTTATCACTCTGCATCAGCACGCATCCCAAGCCAACTCGTGAAGCATATGTATACACTATATATGGTTGGTTAGGGTCGGGTAAAGCTAAGATTGGTGCTGAAGTTAAAGCTTCCTTCAATTGATTGAATGCTTCTTCCGCTTCCTTCCTCCATTCAAAAGCTACTCCATTACCCGTCAGTCGTGTCAAAGGTTATGCTATCGATGAAAACCCTTTGAGAAATTTCCTATAGTAACCAGCCATGGAATTGGCTAGTAACTAGTTATGAGTCGCTAAACGCACTTAACTCCCTCGCTCCGATCCCGAAAACTAGTATCAGTCTAGCTATGAGGGCTGCATATTGTGACTCATTGTTAGAGGCTTGGAATCCAAGTTGGAAAAATTGTTCTAACACTTCTCCAGCTGGGGAGGTGAGTTTTACTCCGACCCAAGATCCTTGCTTGGAAGAGGCTCCGTCTACGTGGAGTGTCCACATCTTCTCGGCCCAGTTCTATTGATTGCTTGAGGTGCCAGTTCGATCACGAAGTCATCTAAGACTAGTGCCTTGGTGCTTGTTTTAGTGTTATACTCGATGTCATATTCCCTGAGCTCGATCGCCAATTTGGCTAGCCTTCTTAATTGGTTGGGATTATGTAGTATCGTCCTTATGGGATTAGAAGTTATCACCACAATTGCGTAGGAGTGGAAATATGGTATCACCTTCCCGGCTGACATAACTACTGCCAGTGCAAGTTTTTCAATGGCCGTATAACTAGTTTCCGCATCTACTAATGATATACTTACGTAGAATATTAGCTTCTACTCTTTTGTTCATCCTTCACCAGCACCCACTTACAGCGGCTGATGATACAATAATATATATGTACAAGGGTTTTCCTTCTACTGGCTTTGATAATATCGGTGGTTGGCTGAGGTAAGCTTTCAACTGTTTGAAGGCCTCCTCGTACCTGGCATCTTATTTGAATCTTTTGTTGCTTATCAATAACTAATAAAACGAGAGGTATTTGTCAGTAGACGTGGATAAGAAGCGGTTCAGCGTTGTAATCCGTCCGGTTAGTCTTTGCACCTCCCTAGTAAACTTGGGTGATGACATCTCTAGGAATGTTGTGATTTTCTTGGGATTGGCTTATGTTCCTCGCTTTGTTACCAGGTAACCTAGGAACTCACATGCTAGAACTCCGAAAGAACACTTGGCGGGATTCAACTTCATTCTGTACTTATTCAGGATTGCAAAGCAATCACTGAGGTGGGCGACGTGGCCGTTTTGATATGCTAATTTTACTAGCATCTCACCAATGTAGACTTCCATGCTTTCCTCAAGCTGCTGGGCAAATATTCTATTGACTAGTCGTTGATATGTAGGTTCATCGGTCTGGGATGAATGCAGTCTTTTCTCGATCGTCAGGATTTATGAGAATATGGTTGTACCTCGAGAAGGCATCCATGAAGGATAACAGCTGGTGTCCAACTCTTGTTTTGACTAGGTGGTTAATGAGTGGTAGTGGGAAGCTATCCTTTGGGCATGACTTATTTAAATCAATAAAATTAACACACTCTATCCACTTCTTATTCTTCTTCTTGACTACTACGGGGGTGGTCAACCACTCCGAGTACTTCACCTCCCTAATTGATCCAACTTGATTAAGTATTCCACTTCCTTGGCGGCATTAGCTTGCTCGGGGCCGAGCTTGCTTCTCTTTTGCATGACTGGCTTGTAGGTGGGAACAAGTTCAACTCGTGAGAGATGACTTTGATGGTAATTTCCTTCATATCGGAGGTGCTCCATGCAAAGGAGCTAACGTTCTTTTTTAAAAAAATTGACTAGCTTCTTCTTGATCGATTATGGGAGGTCCACTCTGATTCCAACACATTTTTTTGGGTGAGCTTCATCAATCCAAACCCTAGGTAGGAAAGCCTTTTCGCGGTTAGATCAGTTGGGGGTTGTCATGTTCTACTAGCTGACGTAGGTTTTGCTCCTCCCGCTTCTGTAATTGCTACTGGGTGGATTTTTCCAGCTACTTGTACCCATTCAAGTAGAAGATCCTTGAGGTCTTCTAGTTACCTCTGATCATTCCTATTCTGTTGAGAGTAGGGAATTTAACGCATTGATGATAAGTTGAGGGTACTGCTTTTGTGGCGTATATCCAAGGATGTCCAATTATTGCGTTAAATGGATCTACTACGACGAAATCCATAAATTTATGGACTCCCTCAGCCACTATTGGGAGTCGGACCCTTCCTATGGAATTGGTCGTTTCTCTTGCGAAATCGGTTAGCGTCTTGCCTTGGCCTTACAAATCTGAGTCAGTGGGACCCATCTTTTTGTATGCATCATAGATTAGCAGATCGACTGAGCTAGCAGTGTTTATCATTACCCTTGAAACTAGACAGTCACAAATTTTGAGATGGATTACCAAAGCATCGTCATATGGCTTATCCAGGTGTGCTAATTTGCTTTTTGTGAAGGCGATCTGTGGTCTATTTCCCAAAATGCAGTTGGGAGTATATGTGCTACGCTGGCCCGGGTTTGGTGAGCTCTTATTGAATTTATCAAATCTTTACATAACTAGGATCCCCCGAGGATGAAATCAACTCATTTATCTGTGACTTCATTATTGAGACTTTTGAGAACGCGCAATATTTTTATTCAGGGGCTGGTTGGCTTCTTTAGAGCTGGTGGCCAGGTTACAACAGATTTCATTGAGCCGCCGCATATGTTGAGCTCTCCGAAGATCAGATCGATTCTTTTCCTCGATAAAGGAAGGGTTTGGAATTGGTTTATTTCTTCTGCGGGTCTTTCTCGTTTCACTGCTGACTTCTTTTTCTTGGGTATTTCGGGAGGTAGAGATTCAACCTCTGCTTTCTTTTCTTCCACAACTGGCTTCTGCTGAGCTGGCTCATTGGACTTCTTTTGTTTTCTTTTGAGGCCGGCAAGGTAGCGCCCCTCTTCGGTGGAATAGTTTCTTTTACCATGATTAATATTGTGACACCCCGGTTTCAGAGCATATATGGTATATGCGGTATATGCGGAGAGGCTTAAAGGAATTGATTTGGCTACCTATAACACCAAAGTGCACTTATCTTTTCGGTCATAGGTCTTGAGAGAACTCCAGAGTTAAGCGTGCTTGAGCTGGAGTAGTTTCAGGATGGGTGACCTACTGGGAAGTCATTTCCAGTACCGTGTGAGTATGGTCAAAAAACGGGGAAAGATGGCGTGGTGATTTGCAGGGTCAGTAAACAAGACTTTCAAGCCTCCCGGAGTAACGCACCGACCGTCGGACATGGTGGGCCCACGGGCCTGAGAGTAGACGAGGGCCTATGGGAGGGGCGGTCGGGGCGGTTGGGGCGTTATAAATACAATACTTTATCTCATCATATTTAGATTTCTTGCCTTACTACTCGTGGTCAATAACGTAAGCTGGTTGGCCCTTTGCATAATTTTTTGTGAACTTTCAGGGCTGCTGCTGCCTAGGAGCAGCTGCGAGATTCTTGTATTTTTCTTCTAAGATAGCAGTCTCTTTTTTTAGGATAGGGAAGAAGGTAGCTCGGTGCACTGCTTTGTTGAGCAGCATGAAGGGGTTGACTGTGAGTCCTCTCTGAATTTGGACTTGTGCCACAAACCATTCTTCAGTATTCTTTTTGCCACTTCCTCGTTCAAACTGTCGATCCTAGATTTGATTGCCATAAACTTGGCGATATAATCTCAAAGAGGTTTCGTCGGTCCTTAGGTCTGCTTCCAAAGGCTAGCTTTAAAAGCTCTTGCTTTGATGAACACAGAATACTGCTTGAGGAATAATGTGATCAGGCCATCAAAGCAATTGATGGAGTAGCTATCCAACCTGACAAACCATTCAAGAGCAGGACCGTTAGGCTTTCAACGAATAACTTGCAGTGTCCTGCCTCCCTCTCTTTATCGGCTAAGTGAGCTCTTGCCACAGCTAGTCAGAATGTCCTTACGTGGGCATTGGGGATCACTATTTATGGAGAACTCTAGAAACTTAATTTTCCCAATGTCTATGATAGGTGCATTGGCTATCCTATCAGTAAACGATGTTTTGCGAGTGTCTTCGATCGCCCGATCGATATCCGAAGCTTAGTTGATGGCTTTGTGAACGCATGTTTGCATTCAACGCATTGTAGGAATTCACACAGGATTTACCGGATTAATCTCTATTAATCAACCTAACAGAATTCCGATTGACCTAGGATCTAGGGTTTGTAAACTATGAATCTTAGAAGAACGGATCTCGAATATACCTGGAGTTTATGCAGCGGAATTGAATCAGGGATTCGAGATCTATAGCGCCCCAAGTGTTGCGCCTCTACCGTTAGTCCACACGCACACAAACTGGAATCCGCCGGGATACTAGTACCGTTAATCGGATCTCCTGG
This sequence comes from Draba incana, assembly GCA_963576765.1. Taxonomy (NCBI): domain Eukaryota; kingdom Viridiplantae; phylum Streptophyta; class Magnoliopsida; order Brassicales; family Brassicaceae; genus Draba; species Draba incana. The sequence continues at coordinate 21,003,926 of OY755213.1, forward strand.
GGAATCACCGAGTTCTAAAGAGGTGGCTGCGACTAACAAGATTAGGTCTCAAGGTCGTGCCTATTATCCTATATATAGGCCCTTGAGAAAACCCTATTAATTCTGAACCAAACCAGAATCAATTGTGTCATTAAACCGAAATCACTATTTCGGTTCTGCCTTCGTGTCGATCGACACAATTCTTTGTGTCGATCGACACACCCTCTAAACTCGTATATAATGTGTATCTTATACACATTACCTAGATCATTACTCTTAATGATCATTCCCACATAAAGCTCATCCAGCTTGCTTAGGTGTGTGACCCTGTAGGATCATATAATACTAGCAATGAGTTCATAACTCATAGATCATCAGAGGTTTCTAGCAAAACGTCATGACCACCTAGTATTATATGAATGTCTAATCTCGACAGTACAACTATCACTAGAGTGGATACAAGTGTGATTTCAGGACATTCCCAACAATCTCCCACTTGTACTGGAATCATCTATTCCCATAATCCCTTCGTCTCTATATCTCGATATGGCATAAGGCAAGATCCGTGTCATCCTTATTACAGCCATTATCACGTTCATCGAACTCCGATTTATACTGAACAAAAACAAACGACTGACAATCACCTCGTTTGAGCGCGGCCACGCATTTCTCAGTATCAAATCTTCGATGGGCCCTGAGATATTTATCTCCTGTTATATAGGAGGGACAAATCCCATCTTGTTCCATCCCTGTTCCTTCACACACTTCATGATACGCCCAATCAATGCCTTTATAGTCACCTGTTACGGATAACGTTTGACAAAGTCAAAGCGGACCAATTCATATGTAAGAAATCATGATGAACTCAGGTCTAAGGACTATACTCTATAGTCGTAATGGGAAACTCTTATAACACTTATATAACTATCTTGTAGAGTTCCCATTAGCGGGTCATGCCCGATCATATGTTCTCCAACATATATCTATGTGATTGACTTTAATACTCTTATTAATGACTCCATGAAACTTAGTCATCAGTCACCTCACATGCCAGTCTCACGCGGTTGTCAGTGTCCCACTTTAACAACCTCGACCAGGGACAACTATAATCTATGTCATTTATCACTTATAGGGTTTCATGATCAAGTCCTTAACTTGATGACCTATAAAATGCCATGAATTACTTTGGGACTATTATTCAATTATCCAATAATCAAATAATACATGAAACAATTTCATTATGACATAACCAAAGTATGTCAACATGAATATCATAACATAACTAAATCCTTTATAACTCCCACTAGAATTAAGATCACATCTTAATATATCCAATACCTACAGCAGGAGAGTGAAACTCATGCTTAGGTCGTGGGAGAGGCTGCGGTGATCTGCTTGGAACCCTTTCCAACAAACCGCAGGCTGTGGTGCTTTGCTTGGAACTCTTTCCAACAAACCGCACCGCAGTATGGACACAAGACATAATCAGGTTCCTACCAGAAATTGTCTTTGTCTGTCTAACCACTCTCATCAGAAACCATTACTTCCTCAGTTCACCAAGCTCCTATCCTCAGTATTCCTCAAATACTAGAGAATATTCTTGGTAACTGTCCAGTGACTTTCACTTGAGTCATATTGGTACCTACTCGTCCTGCTCAAAATACAAGCAACATCTGGACGAGTGCAGGTCATGGCATTTATGATAGGTTCCACTGCATACGCCTGGAAATCCTACTCAAACACTTTCTTGCTCAGCCAGTGTCCAGGGACACTGCGTCTTGCCAAGATTAATGCCATTAGACATTGGTATGAAGCCCTTCTTGGAATCATGCATATTGAATCTGTCCAAGACCTTATCACCATAAGAATCTTGACACGATCCAATTAGCCTACCCAATCTATCTCTATAGATTTATATTCCAAGAATTCACACGGCTTCTCCCATGTCTTTCTTTGAAAGAATAACTTCCAAGCCAAGTCTCTAGAGACTAAAGCAACGGAACGTTATTTCCGAGAATAAGTATGTCATCTACATACATAATGAGAAATGCAACTACGCTCCCACTAGTCTTCTTGTAAACACACAGTTCCTCTTCGTTCCTGATGAAGTCAAACATTTTGACATCTTTATCAAAACGAAGATTCCAACTCCGTCATGCTTGCTTCATTCCATACATGGATCGATGAAGCTTGCATTCTTTCCCAGCATGATTTGGATCTGTGAAACCTTAGGTTGTGTCATGTACACATCCTTTTCCAGAATTCCATTAAGGAAAAACTGTTTTTCACATCCATCTGCCAAATCTCATCACCATGATCAATGGCAGTTGCTAGTATAATCCAAATGGCTTTAAGCATAGCGAATGGGAACAGGTTTCATCATAGTCAATACCATGATTTGCTTGAAACCTTTAGCCACCAGCTAAGCTTTGAATATCTGGATATTCCCATCTCGGATCTAGCGGCTCCTAGCCACTTTTCGAAGTCCGGGCCCAACACTGCTTTTCTTCAAAATTCATAGGGTCTTCATTGTCAATGATCAACAAGTCATGACAATCGGTCACAAGAAATCCATATCTCTCGTGATCGTTACGAATCCTTTCGGATCTACGAACTTTAGGCACCACAGGTGCAAGTTCTACAACCCTTTGCAGACCCAGCTACTACTCTTCCTTAACAGGTCGAGCAGTTTCCTGTGATTCTCGAACATTTTCGAGATACACTTTACTCCCACTGTTTTTCTTGGAAAGACAATCTCTCGCAAGAAAACATAGTTCTTAGCAACAAGCATTTTGTTATCAGAACAGTTGTAGAAGTAATAAGCCTTGGTTTCCTTCGGATAACCATTCAAAGTAGCATTTATCAAATTTGGATGCGAGCTTGTTAAATGTTTTACACAAGCCTCATAACCCCAAATTTTAGTAAAGACAAACTTGGAACATTTCCAATCCACATCTCATGTGGAGTCTTTGCAATTGATTTTGTTGGAACCCTATTTAGTGTAAACTCAGACATTTCTAGAGCGTATCCCAGAAGGGATTATGGAAGATCTGTGTGACTCATCATTGATCGAATCTTATCCAATAAGGTCCGATTCCACCTCTTGGAAAACCCATTCCAAAGGGGCGTTCCAGGAGGAGTGAGCTGTGAAACAATTTCACACTCTCTCAGATGATCACTTAACTCTTGACTTAAGTATTCTTCTCCGCGATCTGATCGAAGAGCTCTAATACTTTTGTCAATTTGATTCTGTACTTCATTCTGGAATTCCTTGAAAAACTTCAAAAGAGGATTCCTACTTGTGACTCATTAGATAGACATCGCCATGCCCACTCTAGTCACCAGTATAGGTAATGAAGTCTTGAATCCTAATTTTCTCTAGCATTGGTGCCTATCGGGCCGCACACATCTGTATGTATAAAGCCCAATAAGTCATTGGCCCATTCTTTTAGTTTGATAAAATGGGCCTTAATCGTTTTGCCCAATAAGAAGGATTCAAATATCTCACATGATTCACAACCATGTGAGACCAAAAGCCCATCACTATGGAACTTCTGAATCCTCTGTGGCCCAAACGATAATGCTGGAGAACCGATTTGTGTTTATGTCATAGACAGATATATATATATATATATATATATATATATATATATATATATATATATATATATATATATTGGTTTAAGACATAAAACCCATTCTCTAATGGGATGCTACCATATAAAATATCATTTAGATCAAAAGAGCAACATTTGTCTTTTATCAAAATAAAATCATTCAAAATCTTACAAGAAAATGAAATGACATTTTTTGCTCATAGCAATTATTTAGTTTCTAAAACCAAGTCTGAAGGCGACAACAAATGGAAACTTCCTACAGCTAATGTAGCAACCCTTGCTTCATTCCTGTTGAGTATCTCCATTCATCCCTTCTTCAACGTTCTACTGTTGCTCAGGCCCTGCACATTTAAACAAATATGAGCACCACAACCGGTATCTAATACCCATAAGGTAGAACTTGAAATAACACAAATACCTAAATAAGGAGTGTCATACATCTCCATTATTTCCTTGGAATCTTCCATGTATTTCTTGCATTTTCTCCTCCAATGCTTTGGTTCCCCACAGTAGCTGCAAACATCATCATCAGATGGGCCAGACTTGGGTTTAGTGAGAAACTCAGGCTTATCCTGATTCACAATCTGGACGGCCTTTCTCTCACCCTTGTCCTTACCAGGTTTCACAAACCTTTTGCCCTTCTTGATATTGAGCTCAGCTGTCTTGAGCATATCATGCAGTTCAGTCAACGTCTTCGTCAAGACATTCTTGATGTAGTACTTGATGAACTCATCATAGCTCGTCGGCAGGGACTGCAGAATGATGTCAGTAGCCAACTCTTGGCTAATAGGACAATCCAGTCTCCTCAGATTATCAATATAACCCATCATCTTCACGACATGAGGACTTACTGGAGCATCCTTTGGCAGCTTGCACTCAAATAGAGATTTAACCGACTGGTATCTCTCAGTTCGAGTCTGCTCCTGAAACATAGCTTTCAGGCTAGTGACTATCTCGATAGGCGATTCCACGTTCTCATATTGCCCCTGCAATTCAGAGTTCATGGTATCCCTCATCAGACGGCTCACATCGACCACATCATAATAATGCTTATTCCAAGCATCATATACTGCATGTAAAGCATTGGACCTTAGTTTCTCGGGGAGAGCTTTCTCAAGGACATAGTCCTTTCTCTCTTGCTTGAGAACAATTCTCAAGTTCCGATACCAATCAAGGAAGTTGGATCCATTTAACTTGTCCTTCTCAAGGACGGATCTCAACGAGAAAGAGTTCTGATTAGACATAACTGTAATAAGAAAAGGAAAAATCAGTTATGATATTCAGAAAATGAGAAATCTTAACAATTAAGAAAACTCGCATTATATTCAAAACAATGTTTCCTCAAATGAATATAATGATCCAAGATCCATGTTTCACCAAAACCCGAGCGAGCCACTGGCTGTCACTCAAATCTTAGCTATATAGGTAAGCAACACTTTGCTAATCATATCCAATATGACTCTTGGTTGTGGATAAGACATCTTATGTTTTATCCACCTGATGTCTATGGGCCCAGAACTTCTGATAGCCCATTCAAGCAAACCAATCTCTTCAGTCATGTAATAGTTGATGTCATGCACTGCAAGCCCATCAACATAATTACCTACTGCCTTACTCATGTCACTGCGGACACCTTGCACTGCAAGCCCATCACGCAATGAAACAAGTCTTGACAGCTGACAAGATCGGGAAGACATCCAGAACACTTGATATTTAGTTGAGGAAATGAACTTTTAATCCTTAACACACATCATATATGCATTTAGGAATCCAGTTTCATTAAATCTGGTTCGGTTATTAGATTTTAGGTTCACTATCTAAAATACCTACTGCCTCACTCATGTAACTGCAGACACCTTGCACTGCAAGCCTGTCACGCAATGAAATGAGCCTTGACAGTTGACAAGATAGGGAATCGATCGACACTACCTTAGTGTCGATCGACACTTACCTGTCTGTCACAGTTCTTCGAAAACCGATCAATCCAATTGAACCGATTTCGATAACCGACAGAACCAATACAATAACCGATCAGTGTCGATCGACACTACATTAGCATCGATCGACATTGATCAAACCAGATCCAATTCTCGATAACCGGTCAATCCAATTGAACCGGATCGATAACCGGTCAATCTAATTGAACCGGGTCGATTACCGGTCGGTGTCGATCGACACAACATTTGTGTCGATCGACGCCAACCAAACCGCAACAAACCGAAATTTGCCGGTTTAATCGATCTGTTAACCAAGTGCGATAACCGATTCAATCCAATTGAACCGGTCAACCAATCGCATGGTCGTGTCGATCGATGCAACTTTTGTGTCGATCGACACCAACTTGATATCGATTAATATATCAAACTGACGGCAATTGAAAGAGCGTGTCGATCGACACAGAACAGCGGTGTCGATCGACACCAACCTCTCTGGAAAAATTTTAAATCACGAGTTTAGCCCGTATCGATCGACACTACCATAGTGTCGATCGACGCTGGCCAAAAACCATAATATTTCAATTTTGCAAAACGTTTTTGAAGCAGATTTTGATCTATCAAGCATCCTCTAATCAATTCAACTAATTCGATTATATGCTTTAGATTCAGATTAGTTAAACCCTAAGGCTCTGATACCACTGTAGGAATTCACACAGGATTTACCGGATTAATCTCTATTAATCAACCTAACAGAATTCCGATTGACCTAGGATCTAGGGTTTGTAAACTATGAATCTTAGAAGAACGGATCTCGAATATACCTGGAGTTTATGCAGCGGAATTGAATCAGGGATTCGAGATCTATAGCGCCCCAAGTGTTGCGCCTCTACCGTTAGTCCACACGCACACAAACTGGAATCCGCCGGGATACTAGTACCGTTAATCGGATCTCCTGGGGAATCACCGAGTTCTAAAGAGGTGGATGCGACTAACAAGATTAGGTCTCAAGGTCATGCCTATTATCCTATATATAGGCCCTTGAGAAAACCCTATTAATTCTGAACCGAACCAGAATCAATTGTGTCATTAAACCGAAATCACTATTTCGGTTCTGCCTTCGTGTCGATCGACACAATTCTTTGTGTCGATCGACACACCCTCTAAACTCGTATATAATGTGTATCTTATACACATTACCTAGATCATTACTCTTAATGATCATTCCCACATAAAGCTCATCCAGCTTGCTTAGGTGTGTGACCCTGTAGGATCATATAATACTAGCAATGAGTTCATAACTCATAGATCATCAGAGGTTTCTAGCAAAACGTCATGACCACCTAGTATTATATGAATGTCTAATCTCGACAGTACAACTATCACTAGAGTGGATACAAGTGTGATTTCAGGACATTCCCAACACGCATCTCTGCCTCGGTTTGCTCCGCTATTTATGGAAGGCGTCTTGATAGACAGTGTTTTCTATAGTTACGGGATCGACAATTCTAGTTGTCCCATATCTGGTGGCTAGAGTTTGGATAGGGTTATTGTGGGAGTTCCCCACGAGTGCTTTCATCCTACCAACATTGTTTGAGGTGGTTGCGTCCTATTTAATGGGGGGAGGAGGTGGTAGGAATCTTTCGCTCACCTGTCTAGAGGTGCTCTGGACCAGACGGATATGCGGTCCATGAGTTCGATCTCACACTAGGATTAAACGCTGGATGGCGTGTGGCGCTAGTAGAGGTTACTAAGATCCCAAAAAGTCCAAATGTCGCCTTGGGGTTGTGTATCTCGAGGGAGTTACCTCTCTGTTGGATGTTTGGCGAGGTGGGACCCCTTGAGGGATTTACTGGGACATTTCATGGAGTTGGGCCATGAATGTCATTTTCTGCTTGTCGAGGCTGGCTACCACTATCCGAACGGTCAAGTCTTGGCCTTGCATTCGCTCTACCAGAGTCGAAAGCATTCGGTGCATCTCTGATAAATCCTCTTGAAAATGCTCTCTTTGTCCCGTGGGGAGCGGCGGGAGTCTTCCTATCAAGGTGCTAACGATGCTAGTGGAAATCGTTCCACCATCGGTCGAATAGCGATCCCAAACGCCCCTTAATACATCAATACGGACATGATGTGCTGGATCCAGATTGTGAGCTTTGATCCGTCGTCACTGTGCTCACAGGAGAATTCTCAACCGGAGGTACTTGGTTCTGGTTTGATTCGGGTTGGTCATTGACTACAACCTCGGATCCATCTCGTGCTTCTAGATCAACGATTGATGAGTCGTTGATATGGGCTGACTCTTGCGTGTTGATGGTATCCATTCTCGTCGGGGCAGGTTCGAGGTCAGACTTATGTGTACGACGATTGTATTTCTTCTCCTTACTCAGCGCCAAATATGGAAGCTAGATTTCGCACTAAGAATTTATATGTGAATTTGGGAAAAAAACTTTAGTCCTAAAAATTGCCAAGAAATCCGACTTTACTTGAACACAAGATAACGAAATTAGATTTATATTGATGAATGATCTAATATGCAAAGAGAACTTTAGCTAGAACAGTCGTCCGAGCTAAAGTGTTGTTAAGTATAAATTTATGGAAAAAGTTAGCCATTTCGGCTCTAAAATCTTAGTATTTATTCTCTCGTGCGCTGAACGGTTCGGCTACGCTAATCTCTCCTCTCGGGTACGTTCAGATGCATCCTCCGGAAATATCGGGATTGCAACTAGGACGTTGGAGCGGCGCTGACTTGGTCTGTCTTCACTGGATAAGACGGTTAAGAGAATCTTCAGCTCCGACGATAAACGGACCAGTGACTTTATGCCAGCAAATTCAGATAATATGCCGGCCTTTATCCAAGTTTGGAACAATTCTGGGTTTGAGGCCCAATTACGTTTATGATACAATTTTATCATAATGAAGCTTTATGGGCCGGATTTTATGTGTGAAATCCAGCTCTAACACCAATCATATAAAAAATTACAGAATTGAAAAAATTAAAAAAATCAAATAACAATAAATTTTACAGAGAAACTAGTAAAATATCTAATAAAATGAAACAAATCAAAATTTCTTAAACTTTTAATATAATAGAACGGAAGAATACTATTTATAAATAAATAAAAAATTGATCCTGATAGCCATATCTGCAACTAATCTGTATCTTATTATTTTTGCTCAATACATACACGTATTTCCCAACTATTTCTTTATTTTTTCCCTTTACTAAAACATAAGATCTTCAAAAATATATTATTGTGTAGTTTCTGATGGATGGAAAAATGGAGGATGTGGGGTTATGGGAGGAACATGAAGGTAAGAGGAGGGGTCAAAGTGAAATACCTCAATTTACGGAGCCCTTCACGCAAACAAATGATATAGGAAAAGAAAATAAAAAGAATAAATAATGAAGGAAAAAGACTGTGAGCATCAAAGCTTTATCGGACGGTGGTGATGCACGTGAAGCAACTAATGATCCCGACATAAACCTCGTCAACACGGAATTTACATCCCATGCCCCCCTTTCACACGCGCCAGATGCTCAACCACACTTATCTACTCCTTTGTTTTTACTCTCCAGTATACCATTCCGGTTTATCCCTTAAGAACTACCTTTTGAACAAGGCCGACCCGGAGGCTATACGGGCTAAGCCACCTTTTACGGCCATCAAAAATTATTAATTCATAAATTATATTTTTATTTTAAGATATTAAATTTATAGGATTACAAACATTTAAATAGAAATTAATAGTACTGGGATAGTTCCCTTGACATGCATACACGACGGTATATGAGTCCATTGGTGGAACTGAGATGTTGTGTGCCTTTATGGCTGTAACACCGCAGATTACCCGTTAATGGGCGACGGGTTAAATGATTTTTAGGCCACAAATAAAAGATTTTTTTGGACCACAAATGTAAGAAAATATATATGGGTTTGTCAAATATAATGTTTTTAACCTAATATTATTTCAATTTTTTTGAATCATAAAAATTTAAGAGATTTTTTTTTTTAATCACAGTTTTTGTTGGAGTGGCCCTACTTTTGAATACCCGATTTTTGAATCGGTTCTAATAATTTTAGCAACCTCTCAGATTTTTTTTTGTCATTCAACTACTCAATTCTTAAGCTGTCATTCTTAACACGTCGGGAACAAATTAAATTATACTTTTGTAAGAAAAAGAGAAACTTTCTTTTTTTAAACCTCAATATTTGGGCTAAAACCTTAATTTTCGTGGCCCGGAGTCAGCATTTAGTCAATTTCCTTTCTTCTTTCTAAGTGTATTTGAACTAAAAACCTTTTCTCATTTTTGATGAAGAGGAAACCACTAGACCAAGAACTACTTATAGTTTTAAAACACTAATTTATGTTCTGTGAAATTATTTATATGGTATTATTAACTAGTTAATAGTTAATCAGCTTGTTACAAATAGGCTGCGTGAAGATCTGGACCTCATGGTATAAATTCGTAAAGATTTTCTGATTAAATTCCATTACAAAGAAAATCACCACATATATGGTAACTTAAACTCTAAAACCACGTTCCGAGTGTCTAACACTTATTAGTTTGAAAATTCTCTTGATTCAAGATCTCTTTGGCTCAGATTGGTAGTGTTTTTATAAACGTACCGCCTCTTTATAATTTGTAACGTTTTAGTTTGTAACGTTTTAAATTGTACCATTCACCAAAGCGATACCAAAATCTTTACCAAGGCTATTACAGCTTTATCTATACAGCTTTGCACTATTACATCTTTATCTATACATCTTTGCATTATGTTGTACCGACAGCCAGTGCCGTGCTTAGCCGTATGGGGACCCTAGAAGAAATAAAAAATAAGGGCCTATTAATATATATTTTTTTCGAAACTAACAAAAATATTCAAAACAAAACCCGTAAACTAAAAATTTCAAGACAAAATATTTTTTCTTTCTTTTTCAATAAAGTTTTTCACCATACTCTCATAGTCTAAGTTCTTATCTAGTTATTTTCTATAGATATAGTAGCTACACTATTCAATTTTGGATGGATACAATTTTGTTTCCATATTAGTAAATCTAATATATTGAAATAAAAAATATATCGAATCATCACTAATAAAACATTTATCCAGATCTATTATGTTATATTATTGTTTATCCTATTTAGTAGTTTAGTGTTCGTCAATGTCTAGAATAAAAAATCAAAATAAATTAAAATGAAAGAAAAAGGGTTTTAGTAATTACCAGTGAAGATAAAGAAACTATATGGAGAAAAGAACGACGTGATGGTGCCGGTGGAACAAGAAGAAGAAGAAGTCGAGATAACTAATTGAGTTTTTTTATTTGATCTTTGTAATTTGTTATGTCTATTTATAAACTAACAATTCCTTTTTAGTGTTAAAAAAATAATTCTTTTTTAATCTATAATTATGATTGATTTTTTTTAGACTTAGTAACTCAAGGGGGCCCTAGGCAAAACTCGGAGACCCTAGGCAAAAGCCTAATTAATAATTCAATAAGCACAGTTTTGTGTACAGTTTACCACTCTATCTTACCGTTTCTGTTATTAAAAAAATTAGCCCTTTAACTTCAAATTAGTTAGGTTTTATACGGACGCCAGTATAAAAATCAAGTTCTAAAACCATGTTGTACATACTTTTGTGAGGAAAATGACTTTGAAATAAAAGAAATAATACAATCTATTTACATAAGTAGTATGATATATGCCATTATAATAGTTTTAAAGAAAGGAGGAAATGTGGGTGCCACAGTCTCTAATTCGGTCTCTTCTGAAAGGGATTAATCGCGCTGCTTGGCCGTCGGTGCCGCGTAGTTTTTTTTATTTTGTAAATTAATATAAATGAATTATTAAGATTGATACACGTGGACAAAAAGTAGAACCTGACCGTTGGATTAACACTGCGAATCACGAATGGATGGTTTTCATTGCGGAGTTGGAGACAAGAATCCAATCAAACCTGAGCTCTCTGCCCCTCATTATGAAGCCGCTTTTCATTTTTACTTTTCAAACCATAAATATTACTCTTTTTTCCTCACACCATCATTGTTTATCGTTACAAAAACAGATAAAAACGTTTTTTTCCCATCCACAAAATAAAAACGAAAAAACAATTTCCATTAGAAGAAAACTTTGGGGGATAAACTATATTTCTAATCAATTTTCATGGGTCGAATGATGCTGTCAAATTATGTTTTATAAAGTCGTGAGAATGAGATACAGTACAACTAGTGTTCTACATAACAGTTTAGGCAGTTGTCTAGGCCCTGCTTAGACGCTAGTCCCTCAGTCAACGTCTAGACAATCGTCTTGACCGCCTAAAATCGTAGAGATTTTGTTTTACTGCATTTTTCTAGTTTTTATCCACATAAATTTATAAGTTTTAATATTATGTTTATAGTTATAAACATTTATTTGTTGTTTGGTATAAATTAATTAAATGTTTCGTTTAAGATTATATAATTTTATTTTCTAAACCATAATTTAATATAGTTTTTATCTAACATATCTTATTTGCAATATTTTATGTTGTAAACGCCTAAAATCGCCTAAATTCCGATTAAGCATTCTAGACGCTAAACTATGGGTCACCGCTTGCTTAGAGCCTAGCGCTTTTTAAACGGTACAACCAATTACTCATTTAGATACGATTGTATAATTATTAAAGAAAAAAAGATATCCAAAAATTCTCTGATTAAAAGAAGGAACAGTAGCTCGACTAGATTATAATCCAGGTTTTTTCAGTCAAAGAAGCTCAAGTTGATTAATTCATCTTACTAGAACTCTCTAATTTCCAATATATCCGTACTCTGAATGTGGACCCTACCTCGTGACGTAAGCGCGAGGAATTTTCTAACATACGCCGCAGAGGAAAAAAAACCGGAGGGGAGGGGACCCACCACGCCGGCTGCGTGTCTGCTGGAAACTTGGACTATTGTTAAAAGCCGACGATACTCATCAAACTCAACTACCTTTAAAATACTCATAATAATATTTTATTTTGATCTTTTTTATTGCTAAACAATTTTATTTTTGATCTTACCGTCTTACGTATTCAACTATAATAATTATTTCCCAATTTTAATTTAATCAAATCACACTACTGCCAAAACGAAAAACAAGTGATTTTAGGCCTTTTAATTATTTGTAAGGATGGCCGATAGAGGTAAATATGCAGCCGGGTTAGTACACGAGTAAGTAAATTAGATGAGACAACATAATTCTGAAGATTTACCAATTATTTATTGAAAATTTGGAAGAAGAACAAACAAAAAATTAAAATAGAGGAACAAACAACAAGGTGAAACCAAGTCGCAAAAAGCGGAAGCACACACAACAAAAGGTTTCAGATCTCCGGGTTATGTAATAATATGTACATAACGATCCATGTCAACTAAATTTATATTTCTCTCTCACCCTCGATTTTAACTTTTTTATCTTCTTCTAAAATCTGAATTATAACAGAGCAGAGTGAGAGAAAGAAAAGAAAAGAAAAAACTACGAGAAAAAACCAATTCTCTCAGCTTCAAAAAAAGAAAAGAAAAAACGCATGCGCGTCGGTATTGAAACGACTCCACCCAAAAGCTTTTCAAGCCTGTTCCGATGGAGGAGGCAAGTTTAGATCTAGATCTAACGGCTGAGATATCTTCTCTAATCCACCTTCAAAATCAACAACTGAGGAAGAATCAGAGTCACTCTGGGCCCCACCACAGGCAGCTTTTGTCGCAACATACATCACCGACGACCTAAACGCCGACGAAACGGAAGGAGTCTGACCACGACCCCCGTTTCCGATGCCCATGAGGTCCAAAAAATAGACCGGACGAGTCATCGGGATCTGATAACATGCGCCACCGCCTCCGCCGAGGCTGAGCTCCAGCTGCGGCTGAACGACCGCCGGAGAAACCGCTGACGGCGGAGAACCGGAGTCGACTGTGCTGCTCTGACTTGGACTACGGGTAAAACCGCCGATCGCCGGAGCTTTGTCAGTCATGTCGAGGACATTCGGGAAATTAGTCTTAGCTTTAGCTCCACGGAAATCACGCGCCGCCGCGTCATAAGCACGCGCCGCTTCCTCAGCCGTATCGAACGTTCCAAGCCAGACACGTGTTTTCTTGCCGGGATCTCGGATCTCGGCGGCGTAACGGCCCCATGGACGCTTCCTAACGCCTCTGTAACGAATCTCCTTTGCATTATTCAGAGTCGGGTTAGGAGTGACCGTGTCGGGTTTCAAGCCCATCTTGACCATAGCTTAAAAATTCAGAGGGAATGATAAGAGAGAGAGAGAGTGGTGTGATCGATAATTGAAGGAGGAAGAGGAAGGAGAGGTATTTGTTTATATATAGAAGGAGAGAGAGAGAGAGAGAGTAAAAGCGACGCTCCTTTTGGGGCGCGGGCGCTTTGTTGTGAACAGTCAAAGCCTGAAATGATTTTAGCGGCTTCTCTTACAATTATAGCGGTTTTCATGGTTTTCTTTCTTACCTCCACTTATCGTTTGCCACGTGTGTCTGTTTCCTCCTTCAAGGAATTTTTATTTTTTATCAACCCTTCGTTTTTGTTCTTGTTTTTTACCACCAAGCGTTTTTCATTTTTGTTGATCCTATTAAAACATGTAGCCAGATTGTCAAAAATTACACCAACTTTTAATTACATTAATTAGTTTTATTTCTTTTAGATAACTATATCTTTTTGAATCCCGAACAGTAAAGAAAATTAACATGATCTTATCTTTTCATTGAGTGTGAAAATGTATTTATCATGTCTACTAATTCTTTGTATATTTAAAACTGATCTGGTATTAAATAAAAATTGATACAAAACGTAGAGAGCAGTGTTATAAAAAATCTGGACGATATTTTCACTATTAATGGAGATGCGTAGAGTTTGCTGTTTGTCCACACAATGTATTCCCATAAATACCGGTTAGAGATTTCTGAGTTTTTTTTAATCAAAGGAATTAAGTATGTGATCCCATCTCAGAATTTAATCTAATCAAATTCCAAATTTGGATTTTTTTTGTGAGTTTACTCACGTGTTGCTTTCCTTTAATTATGAAATTAGCCACAGTAAATTAACAACATAACAATAATACACCCTTAGGTCTTAAGTCTGATTTCCATTTGGAACAAAAATTATATCATATTAAATATAAACTTTTTTCATCTGACATATCTATCTCCCAGATTACCTAGACGATTTTAGTTACATCAAGCTATAAAAAAATTCGTTACCTTAAACTTTATTCTGATTTTAGTTCAGATATGCCGAAAATGATACTACAAAGGAAAAAATGTACAATCTTGTCATAAATATACAATAGAACAACTTATAATCTATATAATATTGTAAGATTTTCTCAATCCTAAAGTTACGAGAAGATGACATGTGTCATCTATTTTGTTATTTATTTTCTTAATTTATTTGTTAAAAAAAAAAGAAAAAATTAAGTGTATAACTTAACAATTAGTTCAAACTTAATTAAACATTCCAATAATTGTATATTAACCATTATCGTTTTTCACTAAAGTTATCATTTAGAAATATTTTATTTTATTAAACCCAACAATATAGTATACAAAACAATAAGGAGAATTACAAACATGCCACCTTTAAAAATATTTTTTTTCAAATATGTCACCCTCAAAAATTTATTGCAAACGTGCCAATTTTTATAGAAAAAGACAAAATCATGAAAAAAAAAAATTCTCTCTCAAAACCCAAACCCTAAATTCTACCCCCCAAAACTATACCCTAAATATAAAATAGTTAACCCAAACCTAAAAAATATAAAAGTTAAGTTAAAAAAATAATGGCATTCTTGCAAAGATTTTCAAACGATACCATAACTGTAAAGTGGCATGTCAACAGTGACAAATCATGAAAATTCTTAAACATATAATACTAAGGTTTTTATAAATCAGAGTAATTTTAAAACACAAAAGAGTGTCCAATGATTTTTATTAATGAACGGGTTTTTTTTTCATGTAACATTATATATGTACACAGGCCCGGCCCAAGTGGGGGTAGGCAACAGTGCCCATGCCTGGGGCCCATCATTAGTTTAACAAAAAAAATTAGTAAAAAGAGACCCATTTTTAGCAAAAAAAATTACTCAAACCCAAATTAGGGTCCTTCTCTAAAAGTATAAATAAGTTAAAGTTCTTTTTTCAAGAAAAATAAAATGGATTAGGGCCCAATAATAATTTGGATCCAAAATTATTAAAATTTTAGTGCAAAATTTATTAATGGGGCCAAAATTTTTTTTTTCCCAAGAGCCTTAAATAGTAGTGGACCGGGGCTGTATATACAATGATTTACTACAAATGCTTAGGCTTCTAACCTATATAATTATTTGCTATAAACACCAAATTTATGTAATATCTTATTTTTATAGATAATCATAAGTTAGAAATTATTGTATATGTTCTCACGTTGATTTTTAAATCTACGCAACGCGTGGACAAACCCTAGTTATATAGGATAGTTAATCTTGGACATGGTAGAATATGTATTCTTCTGTTTGTTTAATATTTTTTAAAATTGTTTTAGATTACATTATGCGAAATTTAGAATACATATTCTACTTTCTCATTAATTCAATAAATTTAAAATTTTATCTTCTTTATATATACTAGTACTTTTTGTGATAATTTTTTTCTTTTTGTATAAGCAACTGAATATGATATATCTACGTAACTTGTGATGTATGGAGACTGTTTGTGAAATACTGAAGATTTATAGATGTTGAATAAAAATGTGTGAGATCACTTACCTTATAATCCACTACACCTCTTAAAAACCTCAGAATGATAGTTTAAAAAAATTACGGGATTGAACATAATATAGTTGATGTGGAATTCAGTTATCTACCAAAAGATATAAGTGTATTGTTTGTATTTCACTCTTTATTAATTAATCAAGTGCCAATAGCTCAAATAGCTCAACTGGTAAATATCCGAAGCAAAGTCTAAAGCTGGCTAATTCGAATGGTACTTGGGACAAAATTACTATTACATGATGTGGTTTCAGATTTGGAGGATTATGGGCTTCAACCCAAAATCTCCTGATAATTAAAAAAAAAATATATATACATATATATATATATATATATATATATAAACGTATTGTGCTTTGTATAATTTAATCCGTTGGAAACAAATCTTTGATATACCCCTTTTGGCCACCGGGAAATTAAAATTTGGGCATCGCCGGCGACACAGATTAATCTCTTGGGCCTAGAAAGTCTTTGAGGAAACTGTGTATAATTCAAATATATATATATATATATATATATATATATATATTCATGGATGCAGCAATATTTTAGTCCAAAATAATTCAACAAATTATACAGCTCACTTTGCCGCATCTTGCATCCACAATTATATGTCCAAAATTCACTTGAATAGATTTGACGAGTTATTTTACTCACATTAAAGTTTTTCTCTCATGGTTTAACATGCCTTAAGTTGGCCATATCTACTTATAGTTTTCTTTTTTTTTGCTAAAATTTGGAATATCTATTTAATAGTTTTTTTTTTTTTTTTTCGTCAAAAGATTTGATTAAAAAGCCCAATAGGCTACGGTTTACAAAGATTTTCGGATTTATACAACAAAATATTAAGAAAGCATAACCACGTGTATCTACTTATAGTTAAGTTGAAAACTTTTTCATCACTTCATGAAAATGATATATTAACAAACATATTAACAATTCAAAATTTGAACTCTCCGTGGCACTGTAAACGAGGAGTCTCCTCCTTCGTCTCACAATGAAGAGATCTCATCGGCGTTCACCGATTTCTTCTCTGTAAGCATCTTCTGTTTACTCTCTACTCGGATCTAGCCGCGACGGATCCGAAGATCGATTTCATCTTCCGTCGGCTAGTTTTGCCAGTGAGAATTTCCGGGCAACCTGCCTTCGTATTCTTTCTCCATATTCCATCGCTCTTTCATGGATTATGGCAAGATCTTTATATGCTCGGTCCTAATCGGCCGTAGATCGGAGTTGTCGATGACGATGCATGCCCATGGGTGGTGGTTGACTGAGCACGTCTCTTTTCCCTCTCAACCGACGATGGTGGTTTCGTCGGAGCTGCAAGAGTGTGACCAGCCGCCGGAACCTCCGGAGCCTCCGAATCCACCAGATCCACCTCTCCCGCTGCAACTCGCCTCTTATCCCTATTACTCCCCGCGTTCTCCACTTGTGCTCATCTTCCGGCAGTGTCAAATCAAGCTTACCATAAGGGAAACAAAGCTATCCTATCTCGTGAGATATGTAACTCATCAGAAGATCCGGCGATGTTCCGAGCTCTCTCTGCCGTGACCAACACCGGTCGGTGGCTACCATCCGTCATTGATAGACTCCTCGTAAGGATCTATGTCCGATGATCACTTCGAAAGGTTTTGCGGAATGCGGAATGAATGAAATGATGATGATCCGAAATGATGGAGATGAACCGATTTAATGGGAGATAAACGGGTAGAACAAATGGATCGAAGTGTACTTCTAAAAGATATGAAGGATCTTTTAGACTACGAGGCTCGATCTAAACTTAGATATTACGCACTAAGAAAAGAAAGAGTTGTAATTGATATGACACACAATTACGGTTTGATCAACAACTTTAGAGAGAGATTTTTGATAAAAAGGTTGATGATTATTATTGAGATTTTGGCCACATTATATAGGGGAGAAAGTGAAAGGACAAAACCCTTACACTTCTCAAATACACGGAAAAACACAACAATAAAGAGAGAAGTTTGAAAGGTTTAAAGTGTGAACACATTTAAACCATTATTTGACTAAGTTATTAAAATAAAAATCTGATTTTACTAAGGATAAATGGGCTGGCCGAAAATCATCAAATGGGCTTCCAAAAAGGCCTAAGTTATGATAATGGGGCAATGAAATAGTGTGCACACTTGCCTCATTGAAAACCCCTTTCGAAAAACCCAAAAAAGAAAACCGAAGAGAGGGAAAAAGAGTACAAGTCCGCACACCTCCCATCATCATCCTTCCTCGGCTCGAATCATAACCAACGTGGTTTGATGAACAACCAAAGGAAGTTGGCCGGTGATCTTAACCATAAGCAAAGAGATGGCTTGGTTAAGTTGTCTTTTCCTTGACCTCGTCATAGGTCCTCTCGAAATTTGCGTTTTTAAGAACCTCATCGGCTACGAGCTGCTCCTCGGTTACATGTTGCTCATTTGGTTCCTTAGCTCCTTTGTCCAAGCTAGCCAGGGTTCTATCATTCCCTCCCTCTTGAAAAGGATTTGATCTTAAATCCGAACTATCTGCAAAATAAGGAACCAAGTAAGAAACGTATTTATAAAGGATTAAGGTCATACCTTCAAATTTGTTTTGGCTCGGCTTTGCATCAGGAGGTGCTTCTTTGATCAACATGAAGCTATTGACGTCTTGGTGTTTATCCTGGTCCAAATCAGGTGGTTTAAACCGATTGTCTTCCTCTCTCTTCTCAGTACTTCGATCTTGATCAGGTAGCTTGAATTGTTTGTCTTCCTCTCTCTCTTTTCCATACTTCCCATGTGTTTCAAGACTCCTCTAAAACCTGCATTTGACTCTTTTGACAAAGACAAGTGATTCATATCTGTGTGATTATAGACCAAATGATCGTTAGAAATTGGTTTGCAAATTTCATTAAATGGTTTTAAAACGTTTTGTCTTAACTTAGAGAAAGTTCTAATCATTACAAACTCTGCCTTAGTTTTAATCAATTCAAAATTGTTGCTAAACAAAGAAATTCTCAAAGAAGGTTGAAATTCACAAAATTCTTCAAATGATAAAACAACTTTGCTTAAAGAACTTTTCAGGTGTTAGTGTTTCAAAAGTTGGAATTATTTTATCAAAAACAGAATTTGAAACACGAAGTTTTTTCACATTTTCTAAACCAAAATGTTTTTCATCTTGAGCAGAAATCATCACAAACAAATTAGGCTCTGTTTTAACCAAATCAACTTCCTTACAGTGCTTTTTTGTGTAGACACAAGGAAACGGCTCAAGGATTGGTTCCGGGACAAGGTTGGTCGGATGCTCCAAGTTATCAATCAATGGCAAACTCCTTGATGTTTCTTCATGTAATTTTTCATCAAGAACCTGTGAAAAAGAATCAATACTACTCGGTTGCACCAATTTGAAAAGGGTTAGTTTTTCACAAGCTTGATTACTTTCAAGCATAAAATCAGATTTTTTCAGAAGGAAAATCACACTTATCTTTCAAAAATTTAGAAGGAAGAGCACACTTAGCTTTTATGGATTTGCTATACGAATTGAGAAGCTCGAGTAGCTCATTCTCTAGTTGCTCTTTCGTTTTAGTGCTGCATTTAACGTTTTCTTTCTGCTTCACAGGCCTTTGATGGATTGGTGAAGGCTGTTTTGCCTCTTTTGGTACTAAACCATTGGGTGCATACTTATCCATCATTAACTCCTTAAGCTTTCTCCACGAGGTGATAGTTGGTTCCTTGTAGTACCAACGGTCATCAACTTCTTGACACCACCATTTATAAGCATCTTCTCTGAGCTGGCCAATTGCACAAGACACCATTTTGTCCTTGCTTATGCACT
Organism: Draba incana; assembly: GCA_963576765.1. NCBI lineage: Eukaryota > Viridiplantae > Streptophyta > Magnoliopsida > Brassicales > Brassicaceae > Draba > Draba incana. The sequence goes on from OY755213.1 coordinate 21,024,041, forward strand.
TGTAGTAAAACCAATCGTCCATGTTTCTTTCCCACTCTAGATAGTTTCTTTTTCCTGAAAACGCATAGAGTTGAATTTCATTAGCACGTTGAAAATTAGAAACAAATGAACCTTAGATTTGGGAGTGTGAGAGGTTTTATGTGGGCTGCTCCGAGTTGATTTGAGTGTGGGGTCAGGAGGCTTTGGAGTAAGGTCTTGATGCTGATTCAGAATAAGTTTCGGAACGATTCGATTTAGTTGTAAAGCATCAAGCTTTTCATCGAGCATTGTCGCCATGATAGTCGAAAATGAATTCAACAACTTTTTCTTTTTCCTCGCATGAGAAGCGGATGATTCTTCCTCCAAACTCACCATGGTACCTGGAAAATTCAAGAAAACTCACAAGTAAAAAGGTCTTTTGAAAGATCTATAAAAAACTAGATCTAGAAGATGAACGGCCAGTTTCGACACAGTCAACTGATCGGTCAAAATAAAATAGCAAATCGTGTTCAAAAATTCCAGAAATATTTTTAAAATAAACTAGACTCGATCCAGGTTCAGATTAAATTGATTTCACAATTTTAAGATGAACCAATTGTTTATGAAAAAGTTTTGAAAACAGATATAAAATCTGGAAAATTCAGAAACGAGATTAGAACGATAAAACCTTGTTCGAAGTGGCTCTGATACCACTTGATAGACTCCTCGTAAGGATCTATGTCCGATGATCACTTCGGAAGGTTTTGCGGAATGCAGAATGAATGAAATGATGATGATCCGAAATGATGGAGATGAACCGATTTGATGGGAGATGAACGGATAGAACAAATGGATCGAAGTGTACTTCCAAAAGATATGAAGGATCTTTTAGACTACGAGGCTCGATCTAAACTTAGATATTACGCACTAAGAAAAGAAAGAGTTGTAATTGATATGACACACAATTACGGTTTGATCAACAACTTTAGAGAGATATTTTTGATAAAAAGGTTGATGATTATTATTGAGGATTTTGGCCACATTATATAGGGGGAGAAAGTGAAAGGACAAACCCCTTACACTTCTCAAACACACGGAAAAACACAACAATAAAGAGAGAAGTTTGAAAGGTTTAAAGTGTGAACACATTTAAACCATTATTTGACTAAGTTATTAAAATAAAAATCTGATTTTACTAAGGATAAATGGGCTGGCCGAAAATCATCAAATGAGCTTCCAAAAAGGCATAAGTTATGATAATGGGGCAATGAAATAGTGTGCACACTTGCCTCATTGAAAACCTCTTTCGAAAAACCCAAAAGGGAAAACCGAAGAGAGGGAAAAAGAGTACAAGCTAGCCAGGGTTCTATCAGTCATGGAGGATGAGACAATCTCCCTCCATCACAAAAAAACCTAAAGTTTGGGTTTGGCCCATTTTAGAAATTGGGCCTCTTAGCCCATCATGCTCATCCTTGCTGCAATCTGAGTCCAAGTTACGTTCTGATTATTACTTAGTAATGTTCAATGCAAAGCTGGCTATATGGATATCTTATGAGCATTATATCCTCTATAGAGCAAAGTAATCTGGATTCTCAAATCCTGTATATTATGAGCCCGATATCTTCACTTTTGAGAGAAGATTAAAGTTTTCTGGATTCTCGAATCCTACACCATCCTTTCTTTGGGAGAAAAATCTGTTACCATTGCTTCTCTCTTCGAGAATAAGTTTCTTCTCGGTTTTAATACCGAAAAACTCCAAAACCGTCTCGACGAGACTCGACAGTATGGGTAGAGTTCTAAAATCACCGTTAAAAGTGATTAAATCATCATGGCTCTCCGGCTTAGCCACGAGCTTTATACCGACGCATCAAAAAATTATTTTTGATTCGCAGTCGTATAATTATTTTAATATTTATGTTATTAATGTTGTTGTCATGTAATATGGTATGATTGGATGTAACTTGGTTGGTTAAGATGAATGAAAAAAAGAAAGTGTTGCACAAAAAAAAAAAAAAAAAAAACATATTAACGAAACCCCCGTGATATCGTAAAAGTACTTTAGTTATAAAAGTAGCGTTTACTGTTTTACGCTATTCCATAATTTTTTAAAGAATTTTCTTTAAAGAAAATTTGAAATTTATGTAAATTTATTTAAAAGTACAATTTTCTAACTTTTAAAATTAATGGTATAATTTATTACAAAAATTAGATTACTAGATCGTTAATAAACAAATAGAAAAATGCATATTTTATTTCTAATTTTTCTGTGATCATTTGAAAATAATTTAACTGTAGCAGCTAAAATTTACATATTCTCTAGGCTTGGCCAAAAAATTCGTAAAAACTAAGAAATAAATATGTCAAATCCGTTTTGATTAGGTATCAGTTCTGATTCCATGCGACGAATCCAAATATCCGTAAAAATGTAAAGCAATGCAAATCGCATCTATCATTTTATAGAAACCGTATTTCCGTTTTGATTCATATGTTTATAAATAGATGTCATATAGTATAGGTACATATAATTGTACATATTATATGTAATGTAAGTGATTAAATAAATGAAAATTTGTCTTAATATATTTATCTAAAATGTATATTGGTATATTTTGTGTTAATAGTTTATATAATTTTGCATGTTTTATTCTTATTTTTAATGTATTTAAAATAAAAACTGAAATCCATGATATTTTAAAATAATTTGGATATCTAAAAGTTACCGCATTGAAGCGAATCAGAAAATCAAAGTTCCGGATTTACATCAGTGAATCGGTTGCGTTCGACTAGTTCAAGAGCTCCAAATTCAACTTTGAATATTTTGACTGCTTTTCTAGTTTTTTTTTTATTTTGTGCAAGAAGCTGTATTGATGTATAGCCGCCCCTCCGTAAAAAAATAAAAGAGAAAAAACATGGACCCATTACGCACTAGCTATATTATAATCAAAATAAATAAGGAAAAAAGTTGTTTGTTTATGTATAGTGCCACGTGGTCAACGCGACGCGTGGAGAATGATGGAGAAAGGAGACAAAAGAGAGAGAATGGTGGCCGCGTCGGCTAACCGAGATTCTAACGGCGGTAGGCCCGCCGTTTGTTTTGTTTCCTAAAAGACGGTAATTACTTTGACGGCAGGAGACGTGTGATTAAGATTAGTTTAATTTAATTAGATTGGTTAATTTTAACTATTCTTTGTTTTTTCTTTAACGACAGCTACATATGTCTTCACGCCATGGATAATGGATTGGGATTTCTCGGGCCACAGAATCTGCTTGATTTATGAATTAAAATACCCATTTTAAAAAATAATATTATCTTTTCTTTCCATAAAGATGCAAGAAGATAATGAATAATTAAGGCACTGTTGTTTGATATCTTAACACATGATTATTGACTAGTAGCTTATGTTGTTTACATATTTAAATGTATATATTGCATATAGAATCTTTTTTCTTTAACTTTCAGTTTAGGTCAGAGTTTAATTAAAATAATTATCCCACACTAAATTTTTTAATTAATTTTCTATTCTCTCTTAATAGTGTTAGACAAAAACAAATTTACATGTTACTATAATACCGATATATTTGGGGGGTCAATTGCAAGAATAACCCCCGAAAAAATATAAACTAACAATCTAACTAAAAAAGCATGATGTGGAGAAATTAGAGCCACTAGATTAGAGATATTTGGTTAAGGGTTAATTATGTGAATATTATGTTTTAGATATGTAATTAGGTGGATAACATGCAATGAATATAAATTAGGTGAGTAGCAAATTGTTGATTCAATTGGACTAAAATGTCTTTAATTACAAAAACACACTAAGTTATAGTTAACTATATTGAGTTTGCACATGTGTTATGAAATCTTGAAAATGTATAGAAACTCCACTTTTATTTCTCAAAAGAAGTTACACGAGTGTAGTCATCAACTATAATAAGGAAATATTTGAAAGCATCAACAGACTCTACTGCAAAAGGACTTCATATATCTAGATGAATGAGATCAAATTGTGAAGATGATCGACTAGAACTAGACTCAAAAGGCAATCTTTTTTGCTTAGCTAAAGGACATACTAAACAAGGAGTAGAAACAGAAAACTTGGACTTAGACTAAGATAATGCATCAAAAAGTAGCTTTAACTTATCCGTAGATGGATGTCCAAGACGTTGGTGCTAGAGAGTTCCATCAACAACCAAGGATCCAGTGAAATGAGATGATGGTGCTTATGAATCTAGTTGCAATATGTAGAGATTGTGTAACAATATACCTTTACCAATCATCAAACCCTGAATATACTCCTGAATATAACAAAAATCAGGGAAAAAGTAAGCTAAGCATTTACTTTCCTTAAGCAAACTACTAACATATATGGGATTAAATTTGAATGCAGGAACATGAAGAACATCATGCAAGACAAGTGATGAAGAAAGATGCATAGTGCCAAAATTATTAATTGCCCCTCTGGCCTCATTAGGCAATGTTACTGTCACACCAGAGACTGCAACAGTATCACTGAAAGACAGATCATAACACACGTTGCTAGTAGCACCACTATCAATAATCCAACTACCATGGGGTAAGGTATTAGAAAGAGTGGAGAAACACTGATTTTGAAAGGTGAGAAGGTTATTTTCAAAGCGAAAGGAAGTAGATGGAAAAATGGATGGAAAAGAAGAAGGTAAAGTAACTCTATGATACCATATTAACACTATGATTAAAATCTGATCATTCTCATTAAGGAAAGATTAATGTACAAAAATAAATATATATACTAGTCAGATCAAGCTAAAGGAGACTTGACTTTAACTGATTCCTAACTGACTATACAACAACCTCTCATATTCATTAATATAAGTTTATGTTATCTTCAGACTTGTGCACTTCTTACCACGAAGTTTAGCTCTAAGCGCTTTCCCTAGCTTAGAAAGGTTTTGTTAGTTCAGAATTGCTTTGCAAGACTCGTACTCTTGGATCAGTTGTGGCTTCTCGTTGATGATTTACAAAAAGAAATACAAGTGTTTTTGGTCATGAACCAAGTTACATAAAACATGTACTAATAAGAGAAGAATCATAAGAGAAGGATAACATACTTGAGCAAGTTCAGACTGGGTCAGCTTCTTCTCTTTTCGGGCTTTCATAATGGCTTTCTTTAGCTCAGTAGGCACACGTTCATCTGAAATCACAATGGTAGATATTGATCATAGGGAATAAAGGTCTTGGGTAAATTACCCAACCCATTGGGAAAATTACCCAAGGTAAAATAAACGGAGGAAAATTGAGTATCGGAAAATTGGAACCGCGGATCGAGTGTCGTCGAGACGCGGTACGTGCATCCTTGATCCGTAGTACGTGCAGCATTGAGTCGCAGTATGCGGGTCCGCGTATCAGACGGATCGAGATGCGGGTCAGCGTATCAGACAGATCGAGATACAGAACCGAGGACATCGACCCGCAGTACATACGGTATCGATCCGTAGTACGTGGGTCATCGAGGCCTAGGACTCATGTTCTCGGTACACGCAGAACAGTGCCGTTATAGTCCCGCGTTGACCCGTTCCTATGCTACGTGATCCAAACGATAGTGATAGGACTTCCTCGACCCGCGCCTCGAGCGATAGCGACCGCCGGTCACTTTCCTCGGATCCGTTTGAATCAAATGACCGTTTGATTCAAACGGACACTTTCCTCTTTTAGATTATCCTAAGTCTGTTGACCAAAAAAAAAAAAGATTATCCTAAGTCTATTTAAACATTGTAAATCATACTTGTAAGAATCATCTTGAATAAATCAATTTCATATACTTTCTCTCTCTACTCTCTCTACCCGACACTTCTCTTGCTCAATCTCTTCTATTTCTGCAAATTCTAACATGGTATCAGAGCAAGATCCTTGATTACTAGTTCCAAAATCTTCACACTTTCTTCCAAATCTCTCCGTTACACTCTCTAAACACTTGAAAATTCAAATCTCCTTTTTCCCGGTTCTTTTAAAATTCAAAATCTCTCTTCCAAAGATAAACTTCTTTGAGCATTCTCTTGAAATCCATTCTCTATCAATCTCTCTTCTGAATCATCAAAGGAAGACTCATGGATTCATCTAAGCCCATCGTGGTTGTGGTCAAGAACCACTAAAATTGCCCTAAGTAGCCGAGGCTTATGGAGCCACATCGACTTGAGTCTAGTTCCAAAGGTGGCCGAAGACTCATCATCCGATGAAGAAGAAGATGATGAGGCTAAGCAAGCCAAAGAAGTCAAATGGTACTAAGAGGACCAAACCGTTCTTGCCATCCTCCAAAACAGTTTTGAAGCTTCCATTCTGGAGGCCTACTCGTATTGTGAGACCGCAAGTGAATGGTGGTAAACCCTCAAGAATGTCTACGGAAACGTCACCAATGTCACCCGAGTCTTTGAAGTCAAGAAGACACTCAACAATCTAAGCCAAGAAGATTTGGAGTTCACCAAACATTTTGGCAAGTATCGTTCTCTTTGGGCCGAATTAGAAATGCTCCAGCCTTTCACGATGAATCCAGAGGCACTCAATGAAAGGAGGGAGCAAGACAAGGTTTTCAGACTTCTCCTTACCTTGAATCCGGTCTACAATGATCTCATCAAACATCTCCTCCAATCCGACAAGGTCCCTAGTCTCGATGAAGTATGTTCTCAAGTCCAAAGGGAACAAGGCTATCATGGCATGTTTAGAGGTAAGGGGGAGCTCCCTATGCCTCACAAGGGAGCTTATGACCGATTTGAAGATCGGCGAAACACCAACCGTTCCGGATACCAACGTCCTAGGTGTGAGCATTGCAAAGTTTATGGCCACACTAAGGCTAAATGTTGGACTCTCCATCCGCATCTCAAGCCTCGAGGGCAACCCGACCGTAGAGAGCCAAGATCCAACTACGGACACAACAATGGAGACCAAGGCCAAGCCGGTCCATCAATCAAAAGGGAAGAGGCAAACCATGGAGATTTCGTGAAGAAATCCGACTTGGAGGCCATCATCAAATCCCTTAAAGACTCTGGTACCAATTTCTTCTCTCATAAACCTAGTAATTCTTTAATTGTGGATTCAGGTGCTTCACACCATATGTAATGCTTCACACCTAGCAATGAGAATTTATTAGGGAATATTGAAAAGGCTAATGGTAATGTAGAAATTGCTAATGGTGATAGAATTCCAATCAAAGGAATCGGTAATCTAAAGTTATTTGACAAGAATTCCAAGGCATTCTACATGCCAAACTTCACTAGTAACCTTTTGTCGATTAAGAGAGCTAAAAAGACTTAAATTGTTATGCTATATTCGGTCCTAATGATGTCTATTTTCATGATATTGATTCGGGAAAGGTCATTGGAGAAGGTGGAACCAAAAATGATTTATATGTTATTGAGGATTTTACACCAAGCTCGCCTAGATCATTTTCTTTTAATTCTTGTTTAGAAATTTCGAATAATGCAATGTGGCATGCTAGACTAGGTTATCCTCATTCTTGAGATTATGTTACCGAATGTGGTATTTGATCATTTAAATTATGAGTCTTGTATTTTTGGAAAGCATTGCAAAACCGTATTTAATAAATCAACAACTATTTATGAAAATTGTTTTGATCTAGTATATTCCGATGTATGGACATCTCCATGCCTTTCTAGAGATAACAAAAAGTATTTCGTGACTTTCATTGATGAAAAATTAAAATATATTTGGGTTACTCTCATGCCATCTAAGGACCGTGTGTTTGAAGCATTTAGAGCATTTAGGGAGCATGTTACTAACCAATATAATTCTAAGATTAAAGTGTTTAGGACCGACAATGATGGAGAATACACAAGTCATGCCTTCCGAGACTATCTCAATCAACACAAAATCCTACATCAAACGTCATGTCCATACACCCCTCAACAAAATAGTGTCTTGGAAAGAAAGAATAGGCACCTTATGGAGGTGGCTAGGTTGATGATGTTCCACACAAACGTCCCAAAGAGATTTTGGGGAGATGCAGTTATGACCGCATGCTATCTCATCAATTGAACACCAACAAAGATCCTCAACGACCGGTCACCGTTTGAGGTACTCACTAACTCTAAACCTCCATTAGATCATCTAAAGGTGTTTCGTTGTGTTTGTTTTGTATTAGTTCGCGGAGAATTAAGGACTAAGCTTGACGCCAAGAGCACCAAGAACATGTTCATAGGTTATTCAATGACCCAAAAGGGTTATAAGTGTTACGATCCGGTGAACAAGAAGTACCTAGTCTCTCGGGATGTCAAATTCATGGAGGACCGGGGCTATTACGAAGAAAACGATTGGGAAAGCCTAAAGGATCTAGCTACACCAACAGACAAAGGTGTATCTCTACGGTTCCTACTTGAACACCTTGGTGTCTCGACCCAATGTCCCAAGGAGACTACCGAGGAGGTCACCGAGGAAACTACCGAGGAAACCTCCGAAGAGGCCACCGAGGAGACCGTTGGGGAAATTACAGTGACCGATGGGGAATTTACCGAGGAAACCACCGAGACCGAGGAGACCGTTGGTGAGAAGGTCACCGAAGCAGCCGAAGCTCCCGTTCAAATACTTAGACAAAGAGAATGGATAAGAAGTGATCCGTCTACGTGGAAAGACAAGAGGGTCTTCTACAACAATGAAGCCGTAGCCCATCCTATCTAAGCGGTGTATTCTCTCGCTTTTTTACCTTCAGACCATCAAGCGTTCATGGGGAAGATTGATGAACACACCATTCTCAAGACCTATGAAGAGGCCATGGAGAGTAAGGAATGGACGGTTGCGGTCGATGATGAAGTGGTCACCATGGTCAAGAACCATACATGGGATAAGGCCGATCTCCTGGAAGGAAAGAGTGCCGTGAGCTCTAAGTGGGTGTTCACTATCAAATATTTGAGCACTGATGAGATAGAGAGATTCAAGGCGAGGCTAGTAGCACGAGGCTTCACCCAAACATATGGAGATGACTATACCAACATATTTGCACCGGTGGCTACGCTCAATACGATGCGAGTGGTCCTCTCACTAGCAACCAAATTGGGGTGGGACTTATGGCAAATGGACGTGAAGAATGCATTCCACCAAGGGGATCTAGAGGAAGAGGTTTACATGACACCACCACCGGGTCTAGAGCAAATGGTGGCTCCCAGGAAGGATTTACGTCTAACAAAAGCCATTTACGGTCTCAAGCAATCCCCAAGAGCTTGGTACAAGAAGTTGAGTATTACTCTCAAGGAGAAGGGATTCACCAAGTCGGAACTCGACCACACCCTATTCACCCTCCAAGGACCGCAAGGGATTGTGGTTATTTTAGACTATGTCGATGACTTGATCATCTTCGAAAGTGACAAGGAAGGGATCCAAGCCACCGAGGATCATCTCCACGAGGCGTTCGACATCAAAGACCTTGGCGAGCTCAAATACTTCTTTGGGATTGAGATTTTCCGGTTCACCAATGACCTCCATATCTCTCAAAGGAAGTACACTCTTGATCTTCTCAAAGAGACACGTCATTTGGATTCCAAACCGGCAAAGACAACACTTCACGAAGGCTACAAGACCGAGAGAAAGGGGGAGACAAATGAATCCGAGGCCTAAGAAGACCCATCAAGATATAGGCGTTTGGTCGAGAAGATGATCTACCTTTGCCTCACACGACCGAATATTTGCTTTGCGGTGAATCAAGTAAGCCAACACATGAAGGAACCCAAGGTACACCATTGGCACATGGTGGAACGGATACTAAGGTATCTCAAAGGAAGTCCCGACAAAGGAATTTGGATGGGTAAGAACAATAATGCCGAGCTAGTAGGCTATTGCAATGCGGATTGGGCCGGAGACCGCAATGATCGCAAGTCCACAACCGAGTATTGTACTTTCCTTGGTGGAAACTTGGTCATGTGAAGACTAAGAAGCAAAAGGTGGTCTCATGTTCAAGCGCGGAAGCCAAATATAGGGCAATGAAGAAGCTCACAAATGAGCTCACGTGGCTAAAAAGGATCCTCAAGGACTTGGGGATTGAGACCCCAAAACCGATCACAATGCATTGTGATAACCAAGCCGCCATTCACATAGCAACCAACTCGGTGTTTCACAATAGAACCAAACACATCGAGGTGAATTGTCACAAGGTTCGAGAGAAGATCGAGCAAGGAGTCATACTACCGTGTTTCACAAGGAGGGAGGACCAATTGGCGGACATCCTCACCAAATCCGCAAGTCTCAAAGTTTGCAACTACATCTTTAGCAAACTTGGACTTGTGGATTTGACCAAACCGTGATCAGGTCCTCTACCCGCAACCATTACACTCTTTTTCCCTTAGTAAGGTTTTATCCCATGAGGTTTTACTTACTAAGGTTTTTAATGAGATAATGTGTCGTGGTTTCCAAGCTTAACCTAAATCCTTTATGCTAAGCTTGAGGGGGAGTATTGATCATAGCGAATAAAGGCCTTGGGTAAATTACCCAACACATTGAGAAAATTACCCATGGTAAAATAAACGGAGGAAAATCGAGTATTGGAAAATCGGAACCGCGGATCGAGTGTCATCAAGACGCGGTAAGTGCATCCTCAATCCGCAATACGTGCGGCATCGAGTCGCAGTACGCGGGTCCGCGTATCAGACGGATCGAGATGCGGAACCAAGGACATCGATCCGCAGTACACGGATCATCGAGGCCCACGACGCGTGTTCTCAGTACACGCGAAACGTTGCTGTTTTGGTCCCGTGTTGACCAAAACATGCGGAAGCTTCCCGCGTTGACCCGTCCCGATGCTACGTGATCCGAACGATAGCGACAGGACTTCCTCAACCCGCGCCTCGAGCGATTGCGACCGCGGGTCACTTTCCTCGAATCCATTTGAATCAAATGACCGTTTGATTCAAACAGCCACTTTTCTCTTTTAGATTATCCTTAGTCTATTTAAACATTGTAAATCATACTTGTAAGAATCATCTTGAATAAATCAAGTTCATATACTTTCTCTCTCTACCCGACACTTCTCTTGCTCAATCTCTTCTATTTCCGCAAATTCTAACAGTAGAGAAACCATTACATGGAGCTTTATCTTCCAACAAGCATAGATGAATAACAAAAGTTCTTCTCGCTATAACCATCAATAACTTCAGGCCAAAAGACAAACTCTAGGATTCCAATTTGTCATCACCCAAACATTATAAACCTCAACTAATGCATTGCGTGTGACACTTTGAATCAAGAAATGAACATATTTCTCTAGAATACAGAACTTAGGAGTACCATTTGTTAGATTGAAGCCATAACTAGAAATCACACATGAAATAAAACAACAAAATTGAGGAACAAGATCAAATTTGATATGCAACCAAGCATATACGAACAAAATTTATCAATCCGATACGAACATGAACAATTATAGCTCCAACGGAAATTTCAATAGACAACGAACATAAACTCAAAACTTAAAACGACTATATTCCAATAATTTTTCTGCAGAGTGAATGATTTGGAGATTTTGTAAATTAGAGATATCAATTATTTTTTTGTTTTCCATAATTTCAAAACGACGACCTTTTAATTGATATACAAAACGACATCGTTTCGACTCCACAAAATATATTCGTTTATCCACGTGTCATTGTTCTGTCATCGTTGACTAACAAAGTCTTGGTCGAAGTCCAAATCGGCACAAAAAGTGTTAGTTCGGGTGTTAAATTTGAATTTGTTCTTTATTCAGGTTTAAATTGACCATATATAAAAAATTATCTCTAAAAAATCGACGATAATAGTGAGGTCCAAATTGACCTTTTTCCGAATAATATATAGGAGATTTTACTTGTAAAGATTGAGTAGTTTGTGAAAATGGGAGGGAAAAACAAAATTAAAATCTTATTTCAGCTACAAAATGCTCTATGGCGACGCCGGGTTTCGCATTCGTCGTCCTTGGTCGCTCTTCGCCGTGTTTTTCCACCGGAGAAACCGAATCATAAGAGGATCATCAGTCTCTCTGGGTTTCACTTTCTGGGTATTAACCAAGCTGCTCACTTTCTTCATTCTCTTGCAGCTCCCGACAGAAATTCCACTGACCAAGACAAGCAATCTATTGTTGATGTTAACAATATTCTGAAGAATCACCGTGGAAGTTCGCCTGAAGAAATTGAGCGGATTCTAGCTAAGTGTGGGATAATGTTAACCGAAGAGATGGTTTTGGAAGTGGTTAATCGGAATCGATCTGATTGGAGACCAGCTTATATACTTTACCAATTGATCTGTAAACAATCTGTTTATCTATCTAGCTCTTTGGTGTACAACGAGATTCTAAACGTTCTTGGTAAAATGCGGCGCTTTGAAGAGCTCCACCAAGTGTTCGACGAAATGTCTAAGAGAGATGGGTTTGTTGATGAGAAGACATATGAAGTTTTGTTAAACCGATATGCTGCTGCGCATAAAGTAGATGAAGCCGTAGGAGTATATGACAGGAGAAGAGAGTTTGGGATAGAGGACGAATTGGTTGCATTTCATGGGCTCTTGATGTGGTTGTGTAGGTATAAACACGTTGAATTTGCGGAAACTTTGTTCTGCTCTCGTAGAAACATGTTTGGCTTCGATATAAAAGCAATGAACTTAATTCTCAACGGGTGGTGTGTTTTGGGAAATGTTCATGAAGCCAAAAGGGTTTGGAAAGATATCATTGCTTCTAAATGCATGCCAGATGTTGTCAGCTACGGGACAATGATAAATGCACTGACGAAGAAGGGGAAGTTGGGAAAGGCAATGGAACTGTACAGAGCAATGTGGGAAACCGGAAGAAACCCGGATGTCAAAATCTGCAATAACGTCATTGATGCATTGTGCTTCAAGAAGAGAATTCCAGAGGCTCTTGAAGTATTCAAGGAGATGAGTGAGAAAGGTTGCTCTCCGAATGTTGTGACCTATAACTCTCTTTTGAAGCATCTCTGCAGGATAAGGAGAACACAGAAAGTTTGGGAGCTAGTGGAAGAGATGGAACAAAAAGGCGGTAGCTGTTTGCCTAACGACGTGACATTTGGTTATTTGCTTAAGTTTTCACAGAAACCAGAGGATGTTGCGGCGGTTTTGGAGAGGATGGCGAAGAACGGGTGTGAAATGACAAGCAACTTGTACAACTTGGTGTTCAGGTTATATGTGCAATGGGACAATGAAAAGAAAGTCAGAGAGATATGGAGTGAGATGGAGAGAAGTGGATTAGGGCCAGATCAGAGAACGTATACTATTAGGGTTCATGGTCTGCACACAAAGGGAAAAATTGGAGAAGCATTGGGTTACTATCAAGAAATGTTGTCAAGAGGAATGGTGCCAGAGCCAAGAACTGAGATGTTAGTGAAGCAGAACAAGTGCAAGACAAAAGAAGAAGACAACAAGCTTATATCTAACATAACAAAAGAAGAGAGTGAAAGCGATTGAACTGAAACAAACTTTGGTTTTGAAAGCAATTTTCACAGCTTCCTCATGATCTTGTAAAAAAAACATATTTCACATATTTGGTGTTATTAGGCAGCCATGGTCACAGCTTCTGGTACTGCTGATGTGTCAGGGACATACCAACCGTGGTGAATCTCAACGGCCTTTTTCCTCCTAGCCAACCGAGACTTTCTACGTGCACCAGTGTTCTTGTGTAGTGCTCTAACCTTGACTGCTTTGTCAATTGCAGAATAAGCCTCTCCTATGAGTTTCTCCACGGATACAATCTCATCAGGTTGCGCATCTGCTTTCTTCTTGAGTCCATCAAGTGCTTCCAAGACCTGTTAGTATATATCGCAATTGGATTCTATCATCATTCTATAAAATAGTTGATGACAAACGTTTCTAATTCCAGCAATCGAGGAGGATAGTGAGATGTTGTAAACTATCAAGATCCTAATAACAAGATAACAAAAAAGGTCAAATTCCATGATATCCCAATATGAAATAAACTCATCACTAAAATTGCAGCATTACAAACATATCAACAATCTTGAATCCTATCATCCTTCAAACACAAATCTGGTCCAAACATATTTAGAGAGAGAGAGAGAGAGAGAGAGAGAGAGAGAGAGAGAGAGAGAGAGAGAGAGAGAGAGAGAGAGAGAGAGAGAGAGCACGGCATTACCTTCTTCATCCGAGTACGGGCTTCAGATTTCTTGGATTTGTTGTAAAGGCGTCTGTTCTCGGATTGGCGAGCTCTCTTTGCAGCAGAGTCAGCTTTCTTCGTCGGAGCAGCCTCACACACGATCAATTGCCTCGTTGGCTTCTGTACCCACAAATGCCCTGTCCAATTTCAATCACAAGCACGAATCAATGCCAAAACGCGATAACATTTCAGTATTATTAGGGTTTACCGTTGGAGAAGGCGACACATTGAGAAACGCTCTGAGAGAAGCTAAGAGAGGAGCAAATGGTAGCCGAAGAAGCGCGACGAGTGGACAAGGTAGAAGATGATGCTGATGAAGAAGAAAAACCCTTAAGCGAAAGGGCTTTGAATTTGGAATCGAGAGTTGCACAGGAAGAAAGACACTGCACTATCGTCGCCATGGATTTTTCTACTTTCGAGCTCTTCTTCTCTGCTCTCTCTTTACTCCTTAAGCACTAGAGTAATGACTCCATTCGTCGGACCTGTGTTATCCAGAAAGAGATGACTTGTAATTACCATTTCAACCCTGCTAGATGGACTTATTGTATGTGATGGGCCTAGGCCCATCGGATCTTATCATTACGACACAAATTGAGAAACGTACCAAACTAGGAAAAACGGCTTCCTCGTACCCAAGGTAAACCTTAACTTTGGCACCGTGCTAAAACATACTCCAAAAACAAAAATATTTAAATTTCGTATCAAAATTTTTACTTTTGTGCCAAAATACTCTTGAACAGTAACAAAGTTAACTATCCGTTAACTCATGATTTCGTGGCAGTAAACATTGAAAATGTGGCTAACACGTGTTAAATCGAATTGAATTTATGGTAAATGAGAGATCGAAACGACGTTGTTTAGGAGAAGACAATAAAAAATAGCCAAAAATACATCGTTTCCTTTTATTCGTTTTTAGTATCTTCTTCAACCTCTTGACAAAGAACACAAAATTAGGAATTTGAAAATTTAGAGTTTGAAAATCCAATGTCTTCTTCTACGAATTCTAATTGAGGTAGTTCCAGACACCATGGGGTTGACACAGGTAGAGGAATACCTAAGAAATGTCGATGTGGTGAAAGGTCATTGATAAAAACATCAGAAACACTGAAGAATTTGGGAATACTCTTTTATTGTTATGGTCAATCAATTTAATGTCGAAATTGTGTTTAAGTGTTAGCATTGTGGTAGGTTTTAGTGTTCGTATTATTGATGAGAGTATTTGTTTGGTGCAGGATAAAGGTCATTTGTTCAAATGGACATATATTGTTATGGTTGAAGAGATAGAAGCGGTTGAAAGTGTGTTTGAGAAGATACAAGTGGATATGGAAACTCTAACATGTGAGAAACGCACTTCGAAGCCGTAGCAAATAACTATAGATACGACATTCGAGTCCTCAAAACTATTGCACAAGGATGTCAAAAAGAGCTTGAGGAGCTCAAATCTGTTGTCACTTACTGTGAGAAAGAGATACAAAAACTTCGGTCTTTCAAAAACATGACAGTTTATGGGTTGGTCACAGTGTTGGTCTACTTCTTTTTCTTGGCAAAATAGTATGATTTATTTCATAAGTAGTTGGGTAAGGCCGTCTTTAAGTAGCTTATTACGTTGTCTTTATGCTGTTGTTTGGATATCAAGTTTTATAATTGTTAAGTTTGTCATTGTGTTTGTTTTGTCTATTAGAAGAGGTAAAACCTAGGATTTTAGATTCAATTACATAATTGCTTAACTGCTTTGGAGCAATGCCATAGAGTTTGTACAAAAAAGAGCACAACGTAGTTTGGATTGACTGTTTACAACCCCCCCCCCCCCCCCCCCCCCAAAACTTGTAAATTTGTGGATTTAACCACCCAATTAACTTAATTCCGCTTAATTCCACATCTCTAATTATAAAACTTCAAAACGTGGTTAATAGAGGATATAGCGTTTGATTAATAACGATTGCCCAGAAACGCAAACTACGGATCCGACCCGACTTGGAAAAAATGAATCACGACAAATAGAAAGGAAAAAAAATTGATTAGGAGAAAATCAAATTAGGGTTTATCGACTGTGAGAGAGAAAATCATTTTGATTTTAGTTTTTGCGCAATGGCAGATGATCAACTAGTACGTGTTCGTAGGTATGAATGAGATTTTGGGATACTTGATACGCAAATTTGTAAGAACAGAGCTCTGTGTTCAAACTAGAAATAAAGCTTCTTTGTGCAATTGGTAAGAGACTTCAATAAAATAAGTAAATTATAAATTGCACACGTGACAACAAAGATTGGTTAGCTCAGTCCCACTTTATTTTCAACTTATAAACATGTTTAAACTTGTAAATATGTCAAGAATCTGAAGTATGAGTTTCATCTTTCCTGTAATCAACTCTTCTTCTGCCATAGTTGGAACTCTCTGTAACAAATGAAAGTCGTGATGAATTGAAAATACTATAATCCAATTATGATTTCGAACGGACTGCGCTATTACTCAAGACCATTGACTGATATTGAATATTATTAACATAGGGGTTAAGAAAGAGATATGTCACACTCAAGAGAACTAATCTTTTACACAATAGAAAGAGAAGAATTTGAATGAAAATATCCTTTCTCTAACTTCCTTCAGTCGTGAACTAAACATAACCGTCTAATTTTGTGAAAGTAGAACCATTCATCCATATGAATCTAAACCATCACCATCCTCATCCATATCCACTTAATGAAGGCTACACACAGAGTTCTCTATTTGAAACCTAAACCCTTTTAATTTGCGTCCTAAACACCAAATATACTATTTCAGTATACAAGGGATATTGAACCAACCACAAAAGATTAATATAGAGAGTCTTCTCCACAAAATTCAACCTTGAGCTCAAAGGAACGCTTTAAACAAGAGAAAAATCGTACCTCTAAATTGTCACTTTCAGCTTTAAGACGATCCATTAATTGTCGCAACTCTTTTACTTTAAGATCAGCTCTAGCAACCAAAGCATGAATCCAAAATAAACTCCAAAGATATCTGTCTACCAACTTTCAGCACTAACGTACAACCAATCTAAGCAACACAAATTGTTACTCTGATGCTACTCTTCTCCTCTCTCATTGTCCAAATTGAATGAATCCTAATTTGATTTTCTCCTAATCGATTTTTTTTCTCTTTTTGATTGTCGTGGTTCATATTTTTTCCTAGTCGGGTCGGATCCATGGTTTGGGTTTTTGGGCAATCGTTGTTAGTCAAACGCTATTTCCTCTATTAACTACATTTTGAAGTTTTATAATTAGAGAGGTGGAATTAAGCGGAATTAAATTAATTGGGTGGTTAAAAGCACAAATTTATAAGTTTGGGAGGGTTTATTGATGTCAGAGGTTTTAACCCCAAAATAAATCCGCAAGTGTACAGACAAAAGCAGTAGTATTTTAGGTATCAAATCCACAGAGACCAAGGTTACTCTATGAAGCTATGAATTTATATTTAAAGCTAAGACAAAATGGGAGTTGGTTTGCAGTGAAACAATGAACAGAACGATAATTAAAACGATGCAAATTCAATAAGATAAAGGCACTAGATCAGGATCATTCGCCGGTGACTTCCGATTTAGGACTGAGCATCTATTGATTCAATTTTAGCGCAATCTAGAACTCAAACATAAATGTAATATTGCCCCACTGTCGTGATGTATCAATATCTTTATCTAACACCCTAAATGCCTAAACTGTCGTTTGAATTCAGAGATGTTGATAAGCATTAACAAAATGGTTCGATTTATTCACAATCGATGGCAACAATCAACTGTCGTTGGTTACACACCGATTGCTCATCAATGGTTTATTTAGCAACCTAGAGCACTGTCGTGAATAAGTTAAACTTGAAATCATAGACTAGGTGATCAGATTAGCCTAAGCATTACGAATCCTGATTGATGAAGACAATGATATCATTTCCTATTTGACTCAGTCACTATCATCCTAATTCACCATTGAAATCCCCTAATCTAGCTATGAGACTACTCAACCATGGAGATCAAAAACGCAGCAATCAAATGAGAATGATTCATCATGAAAAAGCAAAGAGATAAGGGTTTAAGAAATCTTCTCAATAGAAAGTCGTGGATGATCCTCCAAATCTTACAAGCAAAATCCAAGGAAATGAAAACACTTGATGGATCTCAAGATCTTAGAACAAATGAGTCTCAGCCTTTTGAATGGGGAGAATGAAAAATCAGAAAAAGTGAACCTTGTTTTAGAGAGTGGCTGGGTCTTATTTATAATAAAAAAATTAGGGCAACCGGTTCTGGGTGACCGACCGGTCGGTCTGGACCTAGACCGGTCGGTCCATCTTCACAAAGTCTCGGGTCTTCAGGTCTGGAGACCGGTCGATCTTCATCCGGACCGGTCTGTCCGGATTCCAGGGGTTGCGGCTTCTCGGGGCTTCGGGCTTGGACCGGTCGGTCCTAAGGGTGGATCGACCGGTCCTGTTTCCAGGAGCTTTCCGGTCTTCGAGTCTTCGGGCGAGCAGATGCTCGCTCCAAACCGAGCAGATGCTCGGTTACGAAAAACATCATATCTTCTCCGAATTCGTCCCTTTCGCTCCAATGACTCCTAATCACTCCAATCCATGCTTGAGAGCCTCCTAGAACCTGAAAAGACACGAAACAAACTAGAAAGAACCGAAAATAAATAGAAAGCAATATGTAAAAGAGACCAACATACTAATATATCAATTACTTAGACATTTGTTTGTCCTCAAACAAAACGAAATCTAGAATAGAAGAGTGTTCGAAAAACCGGATGGAATTCACTTGCTAGTTGGAAAGATTTCGGACTTCCTACTCTCGTCATCGGGCCTTAGAACATGTACCGTAATCAACCATGGGGTTCATAGCCTAAGCTTAGTCATCCACAACTCATCAAACGTTGGCATCCTCAATATCATCTCTTAAATAGATTAATGAAAATGAAAGTACAGTGATCTTACCCAAGGGGGATCGTTTCAAGGGGTGCCGACTTCTTCTAACCAAGACCCTCTCCTGCATACTCATTTAAAACTCAAATCCTCTCTCAAAATTAGTTATTGTTATTGGCTTTAATAGTTATATACTTGGTTTTTTTTTTTTTTTTTTTTATATGGGACGAATCTTATGAGGTGACAAAGGAGATACGGGTTTACGCATCATCCCCTGGTTCACTCGAAAATTTTAGTTTCCCTTACAACATGCCTTCCGTGAGGTCACAAAAGAGACACGGGTTTACGCATCATCTCCTGGCTACTTTGGGCATATTGCTTTGAAGTTTTTTTTTTTTTTTTTTTTTTTTTTATGGGACGAATCTTATGAGATCACAAATGATACACGGGTTTACGCATAGTCCCTTGGGTCACTTCGATCCTTTTAGTTTCCCTTACAACATGCTCTCCTGAGGTCACTAAAGATATACGGGTTTACGCATAGTCCTCAGGGTCACTTGAGCATGTTGCTTTGAATAAAGAGAGGAGAGTTAAAGAGTATACTAGATGGAGAGTTGCGGTGTCTTACATGGTTCGAAAAAGTCTTGCCCAATGAACATCAAACCCCTGAGAGAGAAATTAAAGATCAAGATTAGGTACCAAATAGATTTGAGATGACATTGGATCAACCTAATTCCGATAAGTGTGGGAATGTTTCAACCACCCATGACCTTTCTGAAACAGAACTTTGGCCACGCTGTGAGTCATGCAAGTGATCCTTAGTCCGAAAAGAATTCCAAAAGATCAAGTTCATTATTCCCAAAACAGACTCAAAAACAGACTCAATAAAAATCGAAAATAAGTTCGTAAAACAAAATACTTAGGACTATCACAACAACCAGACCTCTCCCCCGGACTTAAATCACACCGTCTCCGGTGTGAAAAAGTTTAGGAGATTGGAGACAAAACATAAAGATAAACAAAATGGATAATACAATGATAATAGAAGGGTGAAAGAGATATCACCGAGTGGAAGCTTCATCGCCTCCTTCATCGCGCGTCTTTCTCTTCTTGTGGGCCAATGGCTGCTCCGAACTTGAGGTGGAGGACGATGGAACTGGTTGAACTTTGGAAAGTGTCACCAAAATCTTCTGCATTAGGCTGTTGTTCTTCATCGTTGATTGGATCATCTATTGCTTATACTCAACACCATCAGCATCATCAGAGATGGGAGGGAGATCAAACTCACCAGGAGTAGGGATGGTGTTGTAAGTGAGGCGAAGGATAGAAGAGCCAACGTCCTCGAAGCTGGGTTGTGGGCAGGTGGTTGGTTTTGATTCGCTCTTACGTGAGCAGGTGGACGCTTTGGTGGCTGAAGAAAGGCGGCTTGGATTTGGCACTAGAAACTCCGGAGGTGGCTGAAACGCAAGGTCATCCATCGTGTTGAGCTGTGTGAGGTGTGGACATGGAAGCATAATGAATTTTGAATCCCCGTTGGCAGCTATGAACTGATAAGCACTTGGCTTAACGATGATCTTCGAGTTTAGCAGATGCTGCATATCTACACGCGATAGTTCTTCGACATAAGAAGCCTTGGATAGATCCACTTTGAGATGACGGAATAGTGATGTGAGCAAGCTTCTAATGCGCTCAACACGAGGTCCATTGGTGGTCAAAGCTGGTTGACCCTTTATTGCGCATATCGTCTCGGCGAATCGGATGCCCAAGTTATAGCGATAATGCTCATATTGCGCCGAGTCTCCATTTCCTATAATCGGACCAACACCCAAAAACAGCAGCATTAACTCATCAATATGTACCTTGTTACCCGTAACTCGGTCAAACAGCAAGTTGCTGAGAAGGCGTGCGGCAATGCGGAGAGCAGGATGACGGAGGCGGTTTTGGCTCGCTGAGTTGCTCGAGTACGTTCCAGAAGCAATGATGTTCCAATTGGCTCGCTGAGTTGCTCGAGTACGTTCCAGAAGCAATGATGTTCCAGAACGTCTTGGATTCGTTGAATCTCTTAGGTGCCTCCAGGTTCTTGTCTGTGGCGTGAAAACCGTAGATGTTGCAAAAATCTATCATCGAGATCGTGTATCTCGTTCCTCCAGCAAAGAACAAGAATGTTGCTTTGTGCAAGGATGGTTTCTCCGGGTTTGCGTGAGTGAGAGTGGCGGTAGCAAGGCATTGTCGAGTTAAATCTGGGTAAAGAACATCCTCCTCCAGAGCAAAACACATGCAACTAGCATTGAGAAGAATGCTACGCACTTGCTCTCTAAGACCTAGTTCCGTCAAGGTTTGCTCACACAAGAACCTAGTTGGTTCAAGCTTCAAAGCCAATAGCTTGTTGTAGTTGAAAGCACTTATCTCATCCCAAACGGTGGTTGAGTTAGGCGGGAGCCCAACGGTGTCAATATCGAACGGAGTATCTTCAGGGCGAGGCCATGGGAACGTGGTGGGTCTCCGAGATGAGGAGGAGGAGCCAATATCCTTGCTCCTGTGTTGTTTTGTGAATCGCATCTTCGGTGGCATGATTGGAATCGGCGGCGAGAGAGAGAGAGAGTTGAGCGACGGAGATTTATGAAAGAGAAAAGTGGAGAGAGGAGGCAGGGATTTCTATAAGAAAAAGAAAAGAAAAGTGTTAGTAAAAGAAAAGAAACCTAGGGCTTTTATAAGGAAATTTTTTTTTTTTTTTTTTTAGAGAAAAAGGAAAATTCGGAGTGGGCCTGCGGGTACTGGACCGACCGGTCCTGATACTGGATCGGTCGGTCCGATTTCCAGAGGGAAATCGGGTGTTGCACTTCGACACGGACCGACCGGTCCTAGGTGAGGATCGATCGGTCCCAATTCCAGGGACCTTGGTCGTGTCTTCCCTAAGGCCTTCAACAAAATATTTTATTTATTATTTTTTTTTTTTGGAACACAAAAACTGAAAGCACAAATAAGATGTTAGTGATAAAAGAAAATTTAAAGCAAATTATGTACTAGAAACCGTACCAATGGGTTGCTTCCCATCAAGCGCTTGTTTTAAGTCGTTAGCTCGACTTTGTAAAGCGTTTTAAGCTTGGGGAGTGTCGGTAAGGGGAATAGATCCACCTTCTCCAATGCGTGTGTCTGCGAGATAAGGCTTGACCCGCTGACCATTTACTATAAACTCTCCTCCTTTAGTGTCCAACAACACTATAGCTCCGTGTGGTCTTACTTCTTTGATCGTGAACGGACCCGACCATCTTGACTTGAGCTTGCCCGGGAACAACCTGAGGCGTGAATTAAACAACAAAACTTGATCATTAGGAGCAAAATTACGGGAAATAATCCTCTTGTCGTGATAAGCTTTCGTCCGCTCCTTATAGATTCTCGAGTTGTCATAGGCGAGATGTCTAATCTCCTCCAATTCGTGCAACTGCATAGCTCTTCTCTTGGACGCACTAAGGATATCAAAGTTAAGCATCTTAACAGCCCATGCCGCCTTGTACTCAAGCTCCACCGGGAGATGGCATGCTTTCCCATACACCAAATGAAAAGGCGTTGTCCCCAACGGAGTCTTATAGGCAGTCCTATAAGCCCATAACGCGTCATCCAACTTAGTGGCCCAGTCTTTTCTAGTGGTACTTACTGTCTTTTGAAGAATACTCTTGATTTCTCTGTTACTAACCTCAACTTGACCACTAGTTTGCAGGTGATAAGCTGTTGCAACCTTATGCTTAACACCGTGTTTCCTTAGAAGGTTCTCAAAAACCTTGTTGACGAAATGAGTCCCTCCATCACTAATCACTACTCGCGGGACTCCAAACCTGGGGAATATTATGGTTTTGAACATCTTTAAAACCACAGCGGCATTGTTTGTTGGGGAAGCAATGGCCTCAACCCATTTGGACACATAATCAACAACCACTAAGATGTACTCGTTTCCATAGGAGGTTGGAAACGGTCCCATAAAGTCTATTCCCCATACATCAAAACCCTCAACTTCCAAAATGAAGTTTTGGGGCATTTCATTATGCTTGCTGATGTTTCCTTGCCTCTGACAGGCATCACACTTAGACACAAATCTGTTTGCATCCCGGAACATCGTTGGCCACCAGAAACCAGCTTGTAATACCTTCGAAACCGTCTTGAATGTGGCAAAATGTCCAGCATAAGACAAACCATGACAATGTTGTAAGATCCCAAGGATCTCTGCCTCCGATACGCATCTCCTATAGAGCCCATCTGAACAATGCTTGTACAAATACAGCTCATCCCAAAAGTAGCGCCTAACATCGCGGAAAAACTTCTTTCTCTCGCTTCCCGTTAGATTTTCAGGAACTTTTTCAGTAGCCAGGAAGTTAGCGAACTTACCGAACCAAGGGAAACTCGGAGGTTGAGCATTTTGAATCATTCCGCAAAAGAATATCTGAGCAGGTGCTCGACCTGGTGGTTGGAAAGTGTTACAGATTTCGACCGAGTAGATATGCTCATCCGGTAGACTATCATCCATAGGCATTTCATCTTCAACGTGTAGCCTACTCAAATGA
The DNA here is from genome assembly GCA_963576765.1 of Draba incana. Classification (NCBI taxonomy): domain Eukaryota; kingdom Viridiplantae; phylum Streptophyta; class Magnoliopsida; order Brassicales; family Brassicaceae; genus Draba; species Draba incana. The sequence goes on from OY755213.1 coordinate 21,047,568, forward strand.
TCCGCAACTCCATTCTCGGACCCTTTTTTATCTCGAATCTCGAGATCGAACTCTTGAAGCAACAAAATCCATCTCAGCAATCTGGGCTTAGCATCCTTCTTGGTCAGCAAATACTTCAATGCAGCATGATCGGTGTGAACAATTACCCTAGACCCGACGAGGTACGACCTGAACTTCTCAAAAGCGAATACAATCGCTAATAACTCCTTCTCGGTAGTAGCATACCGGCATTGAGCATCATCCATTGTCCGACTAGCGTAATATATCACGTGGAGCTTCTTGTCTTTCCTCTGACCTAGAACAGCTCCCACAGCAAAATCACTCGCATCGGTCATGACTTCAAACGGCAGTTCCCAATCAGGCGGTTGTACTACCGACGCACTAACCAAGGCACCCTTAAAGGTGTGAAATGCTGCCAAATAGTCACTATTGAAGTCAAACTTCACCTCTTGACACAACAATCTAGTGAGGGGTCTAGCAATGTCGGAGAAATCATTGATGAACCGACGGTAGAAGTCGGCATGTCCCAAAAAGCTTCGGATCCCCTTAACCGTAGTAGGCGGTTGCAAACTCATCATCACCTCTATTTTAGCCTTGTCGACTTCTATCCCCTTCTCTGATATTCGGTGGCCAAGCACTATCCCATCTCGGACCATGAAGTGACACTTCTCCCAATTTAGAACGAGATGCTTCTCCTCGCACCTTTGCAGTACCCTGCACAAATTAGACAAACACGAAGAGAAAGAACTCCCATACACAGAGAAGTCATCCATAAACACTTCCATAATATCCTCAATAAGATCAGTAAAAATGGACATCATACAACGTTGAAACGTTGCTGGGGCGTTACACAAACCAAAAGGCATACGTCGGTACGCGAAAGTGCCGTAAGGGCATGTGAACGTCATCTTCTCTTGGTCCTCTGGATGGATAGGGATCTGAAAGAAACCTGAATAACCATCTAAGAAACAGTAATAAGGGTGGTTAGCCAGACGCTCAAGCATCTGATCGATAAACGGTAGAGGAAAATGATCCTTGCGAGTGGCAGCATTCAATTTCCGATAATCTATACACACCCTATGTCCGGTTACTGTCCTAGTCGGGATCAACTCATTTCTATCGTTTTTAATCACCGTAATACCCCCTTTCTTAGGCACAACATGCACAGGACTAGCCCATTTACTGTCGGATATAGCATAAATCACCCCTGCATCTAGAAGTTTCATTATCTCCTTCTTGACGACATCCTTGAGATTCGGATTTAACCGTCTCTGATGCTCGACCGAAGTCATCGATTCATCCTCTAGATGTATTCTGTGCATGCATAAGTCAAGAGATATACCAGTAATATCATCAAGTGAATATCCTAGAGCCTTCCTATACTTTCTCAATTCACACAAAAGCAAGGTAATCTCAACATTGTTCAATTCAGCATTCACTATAACGGGGTAAGTGGAGTTAGGACCGAGAAACGCGTACCTGAGCCCTTCTGGAAGGGTCTTCAATTCCAGCTTTGGAGCTTTCAGCTTGCTCCAAGAACTGTGAATAGTAGACTGAGCAGGTGGTCGTTCATCTTCGATTTGCGTATCCTCTCCCAAACTCAGATATTCATCCCCTTTTTCCACTCGGGAATTAGAATCCAGAAACTTAGCGAATCCTTCGGTGTCTTCACTCAGAAAACCATATTCTCCCTCGGCTTTAGTCAATGCGACTTCAAGCGGATCTTTTGCTATAATCTCTTCAATCTCATCTTCTAACAGCTCTGATTCATCATGGATAACAAACGTGTGCCCATCTATCATCGGTTTCTTGAGAAGTTTGCTCATGTCAAACCGGACTATCATATCTCCTAGACGGAGATCCACTATGCCTTCTTCGACATTAATAATGGCACGTGCTGTGCGTAAGAAAGCTCTGCCCAAAATCAATGGATCCTTAGGTTCCTCATCAAGCTCTAGAACCACGAAATCGGTTGGGATTAGAGTATCCCCAATTCGGACATGCAAATCCTCTATGACACCCAACGGAAGCTTTGTAGACCGATCCGCAAAAACCAATGAGATCTTGGTGGGTTTGAACTCGGTGAAGCCCAAACGCTAAGCCACAGAATATGGCATCAAATTCACGCTGCTTCCTAAGTCGCACAATGAACATGCAAACGTGCAAGGTCCAATCTTTACGGAAATCACAAATCTTCCCGGATCACCTTTCTTCGTTAACACCTTACTCTGAAGTATGGCGCTACACTCCTTAGAAACCACCATTACACTCTCGTCTTCAACGACTTTTCCAGCGACTAGCTCTTTCATGTACCTCTTGAGTGACGGAATCATCTGAACGGCATCAGTTAAAGGAAGCTTTACCGTCAAGTCCTTTAGCATTTCCTTACACTTTGCATTCTCCAAATCTTTCCTAGATTTCTTGGGAGGTTCTGGGTAAGGCACCTTGGGTATATAAACTCGTTCAGGCGGAGCCTCGGAGCTTTTCTCGGGAACATCCCGAGTAAGCAGGTGCTCGGCAGTAGGGAGCAGGTGCTTGGAAAATTATTCCACAGAATCGACTTGGTGAGAAACCGGAGGTGTCCCTGAGCTTGATCCAACCTCTTTAACTCTATCTTCCTGTGATAAACCGTCCTCATGAGCCTGGTGCTCGGGTATCTTCTCCTTAGCTTTCACACAAGAGCTTGTAACCGTAGGCGGTACCATCTTCCTTCCACTCCTCAATTCAATAGCATGCACATCATACTCCTTCCTAGGATTAGACTCACCACGTCCTGGAAGAGACCCAGCGGGTCTTTTGATAGCCTCGGCGGTTTGAGCTACTTGCGTATCCAACTTCTTCACATGTGCGGTGACGGCCTCATACTTAGCATTCAAATCTTCGTACATGCGATCTACCTTGGTATTAATCTCCGTGGATGCCTTCTGTTGGTTGACCATTAACTGCTGCATGAAACTCTTCAACTCGTCTTGAGAGTTAGACGCGGATGGAGCTTGTTGTGGTGCGGTGAACTGAGTAGCTTGTTGTTGGTTTCCTCCTTGGAACCGATTCTGATTCGGGACAAACTGCCTCCCTTGAGAGTTGTTGGGGTAGTATTTCTGATATCCTGAACCTTGTGCATTCTGATTCGAACTTCCTTGCTGCGGGTAGACTTGGTCTTGTGGGTTTTCCACATTGGTGCTTCGGTAAGAGAGGTTGGGGTGGTTCCGGTAGTTGGGGTTGAACCCACGGTTCTGATATCCTTGGCCACTCACGAAATTAACCTCTTGAGCTCCGGCGGTCTCATCATCCTCAAACTCTTGAAGGATGGGTGTTTCCTCATTTTTCTCCACAAGTTTTACCGATCTCAGATTTTCACGTAGGAGTAGATTAACCTTCGCTGTCAACTCATCAATCTTCTGAGTGTCCACCGTGTTAACCTTCTTGGACCTATCAAAGGTAACGCAATTGGTCCCCGGCAACGGCGCCAAAAACTTGATGTCAGAGGTTTTAACCCCAAAATAAATCTGCAAGTGTACAGACAAAAACAATAGTATTTTAGGTATCGAATGCACAGAGACCAAGGTTACTCTATGAAGCTATGGATTTATATTTAAAGCTAAGACAAAATGGGAGTTGGTTTGTAGTGAAACAATGAACAGAACGATAATTAAAACGATGCAAATTCAATAAGATAAAGGCACTAGATCAGGATCATTCGCCGGTGATTTCGGATTTAGGACTGAGCATCTATTCAGGATTCAATTTTAGCGCAATCTAGAACTCAAACATAAATGTAATATTGCCCCACTGTCGTGATGTATCAATATCTTTATCTAACACCCTAAATGCCTAAACTGTCGTTTGAATTCAGAGATGTTGATAAGCATTAATAAAATGGTTCTATTTGTTCACAATCGATGGCAACAATCAACTGTCGTTGGTTACACACCGATTGCTCATCAATGGCTTATTTAGCAACCTAGAGCACTGTCGTGAATAAGTTAAACTTGAAATCATAGACTAGGTGATTAGATTAGCCTAAGCATTACGAATCCCGATTGATGAAGACAATGATATCATTTCCTATTTGGCTCAGTCACTATCATCCTAATTCACCATTGAAATCCCCTAATCTAGCTATGAGACTACTCAACCATGGAGATCAAAAACGCAGCAATCAAATGAGAATGATTCATCATGAAAAAGCAAAGAGATAAGGGTTTAAGAAATCTTCTCAATAGAAAGTCGTGGATGATCCTCCAAATCTTACAAGCAAAATCCAAGGAAATGAAAACACTTGATGGATCTCAAGATCTTAGAACAAATGAGTCTCAGCCTTTTGAATGGGGAGAATGAAAAATCAGAAAAAGTGAACCTTGTTTTAGAGAGTGGCTGGGTCTTATTTATAATAAAAAAATTAGGGCAACCGGTTCTGGGTGACCGACCGGTCGGTCTGGACCTAGACCGGTCGGTCCATCTTCACAAAGTCTCGGGTCTTCAGGTCTGGAGACCGGTCGATCTTCATCCGGACCGGTCTGTCCGGATTCCAGGGGTTGCGGCTTCTCGGGGCTTCGGGCTTGGACCGGTCGGTCCTAAGGGTGGATCGACCGGTTCTGTTTCCAGGAGCTTTCCGGTCTTCGAGTCTTCGGGCGAGCAGATGCTCGCTCCAAACCGAGCAGATGCTCGGTTACGAAAAATGTCATATCTTCTCCGAATTCGTCCCTTTCGCTCCAATGACTCCTAATCACTCCAATCCATGCTTGAGAGCCTCCTAGAACCTGAAAAGACACGAAATGAACTAGAAAGAACCGAAAATAAATAGAAAGCAATATGTAAAAGAGACCAAAATACTAATATATCATTTATAAAGAGGTAAATAGTTTGGGTGTAATGACTTTGGGGAGGTGTAATGATTTTGGGGAGGTTTAAACAGTCAACCCACATAGTTTCATACAAAAAAGTGCATAACCCAGTTTCATAAAAAAGAGAGTATAACACACTGCTCGACTGCTTTAATTATATCTCCATATCTCCTCCACTGCATTAGTATATCTCCATATCTCCCCCACTGCATTAACTAACACCTACAAAACCATAACAAACAGAGTTTTAGAACAATTGTGACTCTCTTTTAACTTCTCAATTGTAGCCAAAACAAGAAAACAGATTAGTATTCACCTTTTTACCCAATATGTGAACTTTGTGATGCTTAGTTTAGTTGATTTGGTCCTTCCCCTTGACTAGACTCAATAATTCCATACTCAGAAACTCCCACATACTGCTTCTTTAAACAACTCCTACTATTATGACCAAACTTGTGACACATTCCACATTGAACGGTTCCTCCTGCTCTTGAATTTTTTGTGGGTTGTTCTTATTGTTCTTCTTCTTTCCCTTGATCCTTTTTGTTTATTTGGAGGACCTTTAGTAACTTCTTTAGGTGGTGGCGGAATCCTAGGCTCACCACAATCTGGCCAAGAGTATACTCCTCCATTGTCCAGATTGTCTCACTGTATATATAAATCCATGTAGATGTCAAATACCAATTAGAAACATAATCCTCTGGAACAAACTTCTTCATATTGATCACTTTCAGTACATGTCTACAAGGAGTTCCTGTCATACTCCACCTCCTACATGAACATGTCTTTGCATTCATGTCAACCCTAAAACAGTGGATATTTTCAGCGACCTCATATATTCCATTTCCACTAGGAATGACCTTAGAGTACTTCATGTGTGATATAAGACTCGGAATCAACCAAATCTTATTGATCACAAGATGTCAAAGTTGACAAGCTTTGATGGATCGAAGAACGTCACTCAAGGGTGTGAAAACCCTTGTGATGAGTTCACAAATCTATTCTCAAGGAATCACATACAAGAAACATAGATATAAATATTTAATAAGTAAAAGAATCTCACCTAACTTAGATAAGCATTCCTCCTGAAGAATTCCATAGAGCCATAAAGAAGTGTAGACATGGATTAGCTGAATGGAAATCAGCTCAAGCATCTCACAATTCTCAGAAAAGAATTTATGAATTAAAAGAGCTCCTGCATAAAGAGTATGATTCCCATCCTTTAAATTTTGTTAACATACACTCTTTAAAAACGCAACTGATGAAGGAGTATAGGTTGGAGGAGGAGTACTGGAGGACAAAAAGTAGAATATGCTGGCTTCAATCAGGAGATCAAAATACCAGGTATTTTCATGAAAAAACCAAACAGAGAAGGAGTTTCAATAGAATTTCTTCTATAAATGATGTTGATGGTAAAACCTGGTTTGAAGACAAGGATATTCATAAGATCATTACTGGTTACTTCACTAATATTTATTCTGCTGAATGTAGTGATGGTTTGGAGGAGTTTCTCCAACCAGTTCAAACAAGGATCACTGAAGAGATGAATCAGAGCCTTACAAAGCCAGTTACTGAGGAGGAGATCTATGATGCATTGAAGCAGATGAATGTTGATAAGTCACCAGGCCCTGATGGTATGAATGTAGGATTTTATAAGCATAACTGGAATATAATTAAGAAGGAGGTAGTTAATTTTGTTAAGCATTTTTTTGAAACGAATAATTTCAACCAGGAAATAAACCACACTCACATTTGTCTAATACCTAAGGTAGAATCTCCATTGCAGGTTAAAGATTATAGGCCCATAAGTTTATGCAATGTAGCCTATAAGTTAATTTCTAAAGTTTTGGCTGAAAGGTTAAAGCCCTGGTTGAATCGTATTATATCTGAGAATCAAACTGCTTTTATTCCAGGGAGATTAATTACAGATAATGTTCTCATTACTCATGAGTTGTTACATTCTCTTCAAACAAAAAAGCTTAAGAACCCTTATATGGCAGTCAAATTAGATATAGCTAAGGCTTTTGACAAGATAGAATGGAAATATGTTGAAGCAATAATGAGGAAAATGGGTTTTGCAGATCAATGGTGTAAATGGATTCTCTCTTGTATCACAACAGTGAGCTACTCAATTCTGATCAATGGAGAGCCAGTTGGAAAAATCAATCCAACAAGAGGAATTCGCCAAGGTTGTCCCATCTCTCCCTATATTTATCTTTTATGTACAGAAGGTTTGTCTGCAAATATAGCCAAGTATGTTCAGGAGAATAAGATCACAGGTTTTAGAGCAAGTAGAGGTGGTCCAATGATATCTCATATGTTTTTTGCTGATGATTCTCTTGTTTTTTGTCAAGCTAAAGGAGAGGAATGTATGAATCTAATGGAGATTCTGTCAAGATATGCAAAGGCATCAGGGCAAATGGTAAATTTCCAAAAATCTGCAATTGTTTTTGCCAAAAATACTCCTTCTGAATCTAAATCTGAAATATCTCGTCTGATGGGAATTCAAAAGATGGGAGGTTTTGGAAGGTATCTGGGCTTACCAGAGATGATTGGCAGAAGCAAGAATGATACATTCTCCTTCATTAAACAAAAAGTGCTGAACAAGGTTGATGCTTGGTACTCAAAGTTGCTTTCACCAGCTGGTAAGGAGATCTTGATTAAGGCTGTAGCAACAGCATTACCATCATATTGCATGTCATGTTTCTTGTTACCTGTAGGACTGGCAGATCAAATAACAAAAGCCATTAGAAGGTTCTGGTGGTCAGCAAGTAAGGAAAGAAGGAAAATATCATGGGTGGCATGGAAAAAGATAGCAAGCTCAAAAGCTGTTGGTGGAATGGGAATAAGAGATATCAGAGACTTTAATATAGCTTTGCTTGCTAAGCAAAGTTGGAGAATATTAACAAAGCCAGATTCTTTGCTTGCAAGAGTATACAAGGCTAAATACTTCCCCAATTCAACTCTGCTTGAAGCTGAGAAGAAAAGTAATTCGAGTTATGCCTGGAAGAGTCTATTTCAAGGTAATCAACTTCTTTCGACTGCAACAAAATGGATTATTGGAAATGGAAAGAAAGTAAAAGCCTGGAAGTTTAATTGGCTACCAGATACCAAGCCAGCAAGAAGATTGAATTCCACAGTTCCACCTGATTTAAATGTTTCTGAATTAATGACCCCAGGAACAACAAGATGGAATCCAGGAAAGTTATCTCAGCTGGTGCATCCAGAGGATTTACCTAAGATCAAGCAGATAAGCCCATCAGTTAATGGAGGGGAAGATCAGGTAGTTTGGAGCCATACATCACATGGTGATTACACAGTTAAATCAGGTTACCACTCAATCCACTCTTTACATTCTTTTGAAATATCACAAGAGCAGAAACGTCTCTTTAAAGAGATATGGTCATACAAAATTCCCCCCAAAATCAAACAATTTTGGTGGAGAATTATACATAAGGCTATTCCTGTTGCAGAGAGGTTGCAAAAAAGAAGGCTAAGAGTGGATAGTATGTGTATGATCTGTGGTGAATGTGAAGAGACGGTGAACCACATGCTATTTCAATGCAGAGTAGCAAAAGAAGTGTGGGAGCATTCCCCAAACACACACATTCCAGGTAATTCCCTTTCAATCAATCATTTAGAGGAAAACATAGCAACGATCATGGAGCTGAACAAAGATAGAAGGGATCAGGATTTGCAAAGATGTCCCTTATTTCCTTTTGTGGGGTGGAGAATCTGGAAAATGAGGAATAATTTAGTGTTTAAAGGAAAAAGGGAATTGATCCCAACCACTGTTAACTATGCAATGCTAGATTATAAACAGTGGATAGAGGCTCAAACTCGAAACATAGATCAGGAGTATGATGACAACACTCAAAGTCATAATCCTAGGTATTCAGTTACAGTAGATGGAATTATTGGAAGAAGCACTGCATACTATTGTTTAGTTGATAGTTCATGGAGCTCAGGTCAGGAAAGAGTGGGAATAGCCTGGTTATTAATAGATTGCAATGGGAAAGATATTATGAGAGGTATTTCTTCAATTAACCCCATGCATGACCCACTTACAGCTGAAGCTTTTGCGCTCAGGGAAGCCGTACAGCAGATCCGACGACATGGATATGAAGATGTCACCTTTTATGGTGATTCTTTCAAAGAATTTGTTTGAAACGCTAAGCAAAAGACTTCTTGGAGATTCAGGAGGATATGCAGAGGTCTTTATGTTTTGCGAAGATATACGAAGAATGGAACCAATCCGTTTCAAGTATCAATTCAAATGGGTTCCAAGGACATTGGTTCAAAGAGTGGATGAGTTAGCAAAATCAGCAAGAATATCAAGTTCGAATTATGTAATTTCTTGGTTGTCTTGATTTGCAAGTTACTTAATTGTTGTAATCTTTGAATGTTTAAGTTATAATGAAATAGTTTGCCGACAAAAAAAAAAAAAAAAAAAAAGATAAACAAAACAAAACATAAGCTTTAGAGAAAACTCTCTTCTTTTTTTCCAAAAATTTCTATACATTTTTACAATGAAAAAATTATGCTTTTTATAGCTCCTACAAGGTAATCTTTACAATAACTTACATTAAAAGAAAATATTTACATTCAAACAAAAGAAGAAAATTAGCTAAATAAAATAATAGTCTTCTTGCCACCAATTTAGCTTTTGCATTGAATAAGAATCCTTTGACTTTTATTTGAAGTTACGAGGATGATATTATCAAAATAAACTTATGTATGAAAGACCTTGATTCACTCATTTTTGATATTGCATCACTATGTTTCTCCTCTTCTACAATGGTCTTCGCCACTTTTTTACTATACTTTTCTTGATGTTTCTCTGCCTTTTTTCTTCTTAAGCTGATACGAAACATGCATTCCCTTCTTACCATCTATATCAATGGATGTTCCCACATCCACAGCCGAACGTGGATTAGTTCTGATAAGGAAACATAGTTTAAATTAGCCATGTTTCCACTTTAACAATAAGTACAGCCAATTCTTCAATAAAACAAAAGAAAGATATGTAATTTATTCTATGATATGTTGCTTGTAGTCCTTTATCTTTGAGAATTGCAGATCATGTTCATCTTGAATTACAGCCAATGCTTTTCCCTTTGCTTTTCTACACTGGTCATTGGTGACTACCAAGTTGTAACGATCTTCAAATGCTTCTTGAATTTTCTTCGGTTTGTATGTAGGGCCCTGCCTAATATCATTTAAGAACAACTTCCTAATAACGGAGTCCTCCAGTACCTTGCTATACCCATCTTTGATGCATGAATGAGAATCATTGAAGGTTTTTACAACGTATCTTCCAAGTAGTTTGGCATACGAGCTGAAGATTCTAAATTTACAATCACCAGCAGTTGCACACTTCACTTGTGATTTCTCTGGTCCCTATTTCATAAATTTTACATTCCATTATTCTTTAACGGCATAATTAACCACATACTTGTCCCAATCTAATATCGCCACTACCATTTTTGCTTCTTACATATTGGGTTGAATCTTCCTCACAGTCAAAATTTTCAGGAGTATCCTCATCATGACAATCACTTTCATCATCATCATCATAAACTCCAACTTCATCCTCACGTTGCACATCATTGTTACAATATATGTAGCAATAGTAGGAGTTAAAGAGTACATCACTGAGAAACAACAAAAACATCAATTTCAGAAGTCGACATTTTATCGAACAATTGGTGTGCATGAACATTACATTGTCTCTTATCGACACAAATTGATATTTTTTTCACACAAACACCTAACGAATACAAAAGCAAATTGATACACACAAAACACAAAACACACACCTAAATCGTCATATCTATAAGATAAACAATTCTAAATTTTACCTATTCTGATATAAGATTGGAATCACACCAACTTAAGATCACTTGATGGTCAAGAGATTCCAAGCTTAAGGCTTGCGGAAGTTGTTACGTTTAGCTTTAGATTTGTAAACAAATGTAACCAACTCTCTCTTTTACTGAATAATACTCTGATTGAAACAAGAAAAGAACCAAATATCTCAATACAAAGAGGGAAATTTAGGAGTCCCTTACTCTCCTTTCTCTCTCTCACCCAAAATGATCAACACTCTTTGATAAAAGACAAATGACACTTGCACACAGCTAATATAGACTCCTACTTTATTGTCTGTCCTTCTTGCATAACCGTTATTACTCCTTATCCTCCTAGTGACGTGTAACTCTGCCTCCTTCTGGATCCTTCTCATGGGCTTCTTCAAAGAACTCAGGCCCCTTTCCCTTGTTCTTGGCCTTTACTCTTCTCCTATACTGAAACAGAATCGGTGGCTTCTCTTGAGCATAAGTTCCCAACCTATCAATACCCTCCCCTTTAAAAACCACCTTGTCCTCAAGGTTGAAGGCTGGGAACTGCCTCTCAATCACGCCTTTCCACTCCCAAGTATTGTCAATCTCCGGCAGTCCCTTCCACTTGATCAAGACCTCCTCTTGCCCTGTTATCTTATTAACTCTTTCTCCCCAACACTCTTCTGGTTCAGCAACCAACTCGTTCTCACTTGTCAACTGTGGGGGTAGGTCCATCTGCTCCAATTCACTCCCCACTGCAGGTTTTAGCTGGGATATATGGAAGGTGGGGTGTATCTTCGCTTCTGGTGGCAGTTGGAGTTTATAAGCCACTTCTCCCACCTTCTCTAGTATCTCGTAGGGCCCATAGTATCTTGCTGCCAACTTCTCATTGGTTCTATGAGCCAAGGTCTTTTGACGATACGGTCTGAGTTTAAGAAACACCTTATCTCCTATCTCAAATTTCAGTTCTCTTCGATGCTCATCTGCTTGTCTCTTCATGACCTGTTGAGCTTTGAGCATGTTCTGCTGTAACAGCTTGATCATAGCATCCCTTTCCTCCAGTTGATTCTCCAAGGCAGCATTAGAAGTCGAGCCTTTCTCATACTTCACCAAGGTAGGAGGGTCTCTTCCGTATACTGCCAAGAAAGGGGTCATCTTGATGGCTGAGTGAAAGGAGGTATTATAGCACAACTCTGCCCATGGGAGAAACTGTGCCCAGGTCCTTGGTTTCTCACTGGCAAAACATCTCAGATATGTCTCCATGCCACGATTAGTCACCTCAGTTTGGCCATCCGACTGTGGGTGGTAGGCTGTGCTAAAACACAGTTTGGTTCCCACCAAGCGAAAGATCTCTCTCCAGAATTTTCCTGTAAATGTGGTATCCCTGTCTGAAACCAAAGACCTTGGAAACCCATGCAACCTGACTACTTCTTTTATGAAAACTCCAGCAACCATAGCAGCATCATAGGGGTGACTCAGACCAATGTAGTGAGCATACTTGCTAAGTCTATCTACCACTACCATCACCACATCTATTCCTTCTGACTTAGGCAACCCTTCTACAAAGTCAAGAGAGATATCTTCCCAAATATTACCTGGAATCGGCAGTGGTTGGAGCAATCCTGCAGGGGCCAGTGTTGAGTATTTGTGTCGCTGACACACTTGACAGGCTGCAACGTACTTCCTGATCTCACTCATCATACCTTTCCAATAGAAAATGTCAGCAATCTTTCTCTGGGTCTTAAGAATCCCTCCGTGCCCTCCCACCTTGCTATCATGGAACTCATGCAGGATGGTTTTGATGAGACCAGAAGAAGGAGCCAGCACTATTCTTCCCTGCCTGAGCAGCCTCCCATTCACCAGTGTGTACTCAGGATGATCCTGTGAACCAGCCAGTAGGGCTTCCTTCAGTTGGCTTAGCTCTGCATCTTGAGTTATCTCTGTATCAATTTCTTCTAGTTGAATGACAGCTGGGACTGAGATGGCAAATAACTGAGGCATTCCTTCCCTCCTAGACAAGGCGTCAGCTGCCTTGTTCTCCATGCCTGGTTTGTAGACTATATCAAAGTCAAACCCCAGAATTTTTGTCAACCATTTCTGATACTCCACATTGACTTCCCTTTGCTCTAGAAGAAATTTGAGACTCTTCTGATCAGTATGCACCAGAAATTTCCTCCCAATGAGATAGTGCTTCCATTTCTGAATTGCAAAGACTATTGCCATTAATTCCCTTTCATAAACTGATTTGAGCCTTTGACGATCAGTAAGGGCCTGGCTGAAGTAAGCCAGGGGTCGTTTGTGCTGCATCAACACTGCCCCCAGCCCTATGCCTGATGCATCTGATTTGACGATGAAAGGTGAAGAAAAATCAGCCATAGCTAATACAGGAACTCCACTCATTGCTTCTTTCAACTTCTTAAACGCTGTTTCGGCTTCCTCATTCCAACAGAACTGATCCTTCCTCAAGAGGGTTGTCAGAGGTCTTGCTATCACTCCGTAGCCTTGAACAATTTCCTGTAATACCCTGTCAGGCCCAGAAATCCTCTCAATGCTTTCACATTACTTGGGATGGGCCAGGTTACCATCGCTTTTACCTTCTCGGGATCAGCTGCCACCCCTTGGCCTGAGATAATGTAACCCAGATACTCTACCTGGCTGCGGCCAAAGTGGCACTTCTTCTTATTGGCGTACAACTGTTGTTGACTTAACACTTGCAGAACCAGAGACAGGTGCTTCTCATGCTCCTCCATGGACTTACTAAAGATCAGGATGTCATCAAAAAATACCAACACAAACTTCCTCAAATAGCTTCTGAATACTTCATTCATCAAGGCTTGGAACGTTGCTGGCGCGTTAGTGAGGCCAAAGGGCATGACCCTGAATTCATAGTGCCCTTCATGCGTTCTAAAAGCCGTTTTAGGGACGTCCTCTGCCTTAACCAATATCTGATGGTACCCCGATTTCAGGTCCAACTTCGAGAAAATTTCAGCCCCATGTAGCTCATCCAGTAACTGGTCAATCATCGGAATTGGAAAACAATCAGGCACTGTTACCTTGTTGAGGGCCCTGTAATCCACGCAGAAACGCCAGCTTCCATCTTTCTTCTTCACCAACAAGACAGGGCTGGAAAAAGGACTGGTACTATCTTGTATAATCCCAGCAGCTAACATGGTTGTGACCTGTTTCTCTATCTCTTCTTTCTGCGCCTGAGGGTATCGAAAAGGTCTTACTGCTACTGGCCTTGCCCCTGGTTCCAGTACGATCTGATGTTCGCGTCCTCTTGACGGAGGTAGCCCTTGAGGCTCAGCAAACACTCGGTGAAAAGCTTGCAGAACCTTGGCTAGAGAGACTGGTAACCTTGTTTGTCCCTTGTCCTGAGCCGACATCGTCTGTAATCCACCAAACTCCACCACTGTTCCCTCTCCCTGGTCATCCAACGCCTTTAGTAGTGCTTTCATTGATACTGAAGCACAGACCAGTGAAGGGTCTCCCTGTAATCTGACCTTCTCTCCACCAACCTTAAACTCCATCAGCTGCAACTTCCAATTCACCTTCATCTTGCCTAATGTTATCAACCACTGCATACCCAAGATGATATCGGCGCTTCCCAGCTCAAGAGGCAGAAACTCAGTCTGTATTTCATAACCTTGCATCTGCAACCTCACTCCCTTGCACACTCCACGACCCTGAACCGTTATACCCATACCGGTTAATACCCCGTATCCCCTTGTTGTGACGAGTGGAATGCCCAGACGGTGAACCAGCTTCTCCGAAATAAAATTGTGAGTCGCCCCGCAATCGACCATCACAACCACGTCTTGTCCTTGTATCGTTCCTCGGATACCATCTTGTATCGTCCCTCGGAGCTTCATGGTTCTGGGTGAGGAAATACCGACCAAGGAATTGAGGGATAACTCAACGACGTCTGCAATTTGTTTCCCGGTGGCATCTTCCTCCGATCCATCTTCCTCTTCCCAAGTCTCTTCGATCCCATCCTCCGTCGTCAACAGAATCTGAAGCTCTCGGCGGGGACACACGTGACGACTGTGCCACTTTTCATCACAACGGAAACACTGGCCCGCCGTGCGACGCTGAGCCATCTCCGCGGTGGTCAATCGCCGAAAAGGCGGTTTGACTCTGTTGTGTTGATTAGGGTTTCTCGACTCATTCCCCGACACTGGTTTGTTTCCTGCATAAGTGTTGTTGGGCTTACCTGACTGAGGCCCATTATAGTATTTTGATTCACCAGAACTCATTGGGCCCATCGACCGGTAAAGACCTCCCCTTTCTCCCTTTGTCCCTCCGACGTTGTTCCTCCCAGATCCCGGCTCCGTCGCGTTTCCCCATCCTTCCTCCACCTCGTGAGCAAAGTCCATCATCTCTTGCAGCTCCTTAGGTCGGAAGAGACGGACGCGAGCCTCGATCTCCGGTGTCAACCCAGACATAAACGCCATTTCTAACACCTCCTCGGTAAGGGACGGCGCGTTGGTGGCCAAGGAGATGAAATCGCGACAGTACTCCGCCACTGTACCATCTTGTCGGAGTTTCATCAGCTTCCCCCCCACTCCCTTCGCATGACCCGCTTCGAATCGGGCTAGTATCCTCTGCTTCATTTCGGTCCAGCTTTGATAAGGTTTTCGGTCTCTCTGCCAAAGATACCATTCAAGCACCTCATCCGTGAAGCTACTGGGGGCGGTCTCTAGCTTCTGGACCTCTCCGTACTTTTCGATTTCGAAAAATTGCTCCGCCCTAGCTATCCACTTCTTCGCTCCCACGCCGTCGAAGACGGGAAGCTCAAGGCGACGCGCAAGGCTACCCGAAACGGCTGGTGTCTCTGGGGTTTTAGCCGATGGAACCACTTCGTCCTCTTGGACCGCCTTGCGAGGCTCCTCCGGGAACAACTGCGCGTAGGGCCTCTCAGGTGGTGTATACATCGGTCCCTTGTCCTTGCGCTGGTCGGCGTTGGAGGCACTTAGAGACGAACCGATCAGTCCTGAAGTAAAAAGGTGCTCCCTTTCGAACTTTTCTCGCCATAACTCATCAGCCTCAAGTCTGCGATTCATCCTGCTCATCAACGCCTTGTTCTCGTTCAACATCTCGATAAGAGCGGCTGAAACGGAGGGGCTTTGGATGACTGCGTCGGAATCTGACTGAGACTCTCTCGATACTTCCATGACTGGTGATAGTTCATGGACTCCTTCTGGCATGGTTGGATCGGAAACTTGCTCTGATACCAAATTTGTTACGTTTAGCTTTAGATTTGTAAACAAATGTAACCAACTCTCTCTTTTACTGAATAATACTCTGATTGAAACAAGAAAAGAACCAAATATCTCAATACAAAGAGGGAAATTTAGGAGTCCCTTACTCTCCTTTCTCTCTCTCACCCAAAATGATCAACACTCTTTGATAAAAGACAAATGACACTTGCACACAGCTAATATAGACTCCTACTTTATTGTCTGTCCTTCTTGCATAACCGTTATTACTCCTTATCCTCCTAGTGACGTGTAACTCTGCCTCCTTCTGGATCCTTCTCATGGGCTTCTTCAAAGAACTCAGGCCCCTTTCCCTTGTTCTTGGCCTTCACTCTTCTCCTATACTGAAACAGAATCAGTGGCTTCTCTTGAGCATAAGTTCCCAACCTATCAGAAGTGGAATGAGGGTAGAGATGGAGGTGGAACTGATTGACTCACTCAATCAAATGAATAAACAATAGTGTTTGAATCACTCAAAACAATCTTAGTTTGTTGATCAATAGATCAAAAGTATCTCACAAACTTAAGATCTAAAGATAAGAACGAAAGAGCAAAGGAATCCACCTAAGTCTCTATTGAACACACAAAAGAAGTTACTTTTGTAAACTGAATAATACTTTATTGATTTCTAAAATGATGGGTGGTTACAATGAAAACGAAACTGAGCTTATATAGGCTCATAGACAATGGTCCTATTAAGCTAAAACAAGAAAAGAATATAGCCGTTGGAACTTTGATGGCAAAATCAGGCCACATAAGGGAAGTTGTGATGGGGCTTGAGTCTTGAAAGCTTGGGCGTGAAGCTGTGATGTCTTGGGACATCTAGGTGCATTGGAAAAGTCTCCAAAACGCAGCAGCTTTTATGAGTTGACCGTTGAGGAGTTAAAGGCCTGCATGTAAATGCATCCGAATAAGGTAAGTGTACAAGAAAGAGGATCCGCCTGATCCTATGGTTGCTGGTGTATGGGAAGACGCTAGATGACTCTCCTAGATGGTCAGATGAGTCTTTTGAATGCTTAGATGTCTCTCCTTGTCGCCATAGTCTTGTTTGTAGCTGATTGTACCCGTGAGCTTCCAAATAAGGCAAGCCGAGAATCATTCGGTTTAGGAATTGAATAACTTCCAAACCAAAATGGTTATTGACATGATTCCAATTGGAAAATCTCCCTGGGTAAGTCAAAATTCCATAACAGGTCGGTTCATAGCTTATTTCCATCTGGTTTGGTCGGAATCCTTTAATACGCTCTCCTGTGTCCAAATCGGGAAAATTCCGATTCACCCGATTTGTAAAATTAATAACTCTTCCTCTGATGAGTTGAGAATCCAAAACAATTGTATTTATTGCTTGGTTCATCCTGGTTTGGCCGGAATGATTCAATGAGTGATCGTATGTCTCCATTGCGTCCATTGAAGATCTGCCAAATTGTATCTTCAATAACTTCTTCATATGGAATCCTTTTTGGCTGATTCTTCTTTGTGGCTGACTCTGAATGGGTTGAGTATGATCTCCAAGTTTTGGTTGAGCTAGGATGTTTGATCTTAGCCACCATTTGAGTTGAACTTAGCTCGCTTGTCTCCTTAGCTCTCCTCAGCTTCATGCTCTCCTCTTCAGGACTTCTGGTTCCGTGCTCCTTGGTTGATGATGACTTGATGTCCTCATCATATTCTTACCTCCTTTTTTCTAATGCCAAGAATGTAACTCGAATACCACTTTCAATTCCACGTCGATAGCCTCTGAAACCGTCAATGAGATTGTGTTGTCAAAACCCTAAATCACCATTACCTCTCTATCGACGAAGATCGAAGAAGAGAAGTGGAAAAATGAGTTTACGAAACGATGTCGTTTTGGTCTACAACTTTATTTTGCTTTTGCTCCAAAACAACGTCGTTTTAGACGTGGCTTCCACGTAATCACGAGTTAAACTAACAGTTAATTTTGTTACTGTTCAAGAATATTTTGGCACAAAAGCAAAAATTTAGATACGAAATTTAAATATTTTTGTTTATGGAGTATGTTTTGGCACAATACTAAAGTTCAAGTATAAATTGAACATACGTGCATATCATGGGTACGAAAAAGCCATTTTTCCAACTAGGAAAAAAACAAACTACAGTATTATTATCCTCAAAAGTCACAACAATTAAACCCCATTTGCAAAGGCTAAAAGACAGCGTTCAGCCCTTGTTCTGAAAGAGTGAAACTTCTATTAAGAGTCTAGGGAGAAAAAAACGAACTAAAGTTACTTATCGAATAACGGAGAAAAAAAGAAAATTTGGTCTAACGTAGAAGGTTTTTAACTTTTTTTTTTTTTTAAGTTATGTCATTAGAATCCTTCGGCCATCATTACTTCTGGTCGTGCACCTCTGTGCTTCTTGGACATAAACGGTCCACTTCGAACAGCTTCTTGCAACTGCAACAAAATTTCAAACATGTCAACAAGCAAAAGTTCAAGATATGTGTAAAAGAAAAGTTTAGAGAGCAGAGGGAAAGTGATACCTTTTCTCCGGTTTTTAGACGACGAGGGTCATCAACCAAGTTACTGGACAAGAACGCTTCGTGAATTGATTTGCAGCAGTTGTACCTTGCTTCCATTGCTGAGTCAAGAATGTGAGATTTAGAGTCCGAGACCAAAGCCAGTCCAATGGCCGATTTGTAATGCAAAGAAGGGCTTTACTCAGTTTACCTATTTTTGCAGATTCAACGGTTGCATCTGTCAGTATGTTTATTATCTCTTCTTTCGACAAGATTTCCATCAGGCCCCAAGGCCTAGCCACCAACGCGTTTAATGTTCTATAACCCTGAGGAGAGGACATTGTGAACAACATAGTGTTAGCAAAAATACAAAGCGGTTCCTCTGGGGCGGAATTAGAAGACACGTGTCTGAGTCTTGCGTAGCAGGAAAAGAGAGAGGGTTAAAATTTGAATATGATGCATACTAGGGAAACAAAAGGGATGAAAGATCAGATGGTGAGATTAAAGTTTTTACCGCAAGACGCATTTCTGAGCTTTGCTGAAGAACTGAAAGGAATAAACCCTGCGATTTTTGTGTGACATGCTTAAATTAGCTCAAGCCATGGTTCAACCATAAACATATGTAGTCTGCGCACAGCTGAGGATCAACAGTTAAAAGAGGAAATGAACTTACGGATGGGGTTAGTTTTGTGCTCTGTGCTGCAACGTTGTATATTAAACATCCAAGGCTTTCTTCAGCTTTTCCATCGACTATTCTGCTGCTCTTAGGCCGTGTTTCGCCTGCAATGTATGCCAGTGCGTGCATGGCAGCCTGCAAAACAGTCATGATTTCATGAACGTCTTTGCTAATGGAAAAAAAAATCAACCCTCATAGTTACTATTAGAAATCCAAATCCTAAAAAAGGAATAGTAAAAGATGTCTTCCTAAGAGAATATAATCGGAACAATTTAAATTGATGAGAAGAAAGAACACACTAACCAACTGTTTTCCTTGTCCATTACGATCAAACGCATAAGCTACGACGTGTCTTGCAGCTGGAGGTGAAGTTGAAAGGACTAGATTTGCTCCCTTCGTTGCTAAACATAATTGTAAAAATATTCGTATATATATATCACAAGATTATTTCAAGGGACACAAAATATCCGCTCTTATGGTTCACAACTCCAAATGTGTGACCTAGATAGCTATCTATTTTAGTAGAAATCTAGAGCAAATGCAGTTTCAAGGAAAACTGAGATACTTACTTGATCCAATCTGACCAAGTGCATCAAGCGCAGCTTCCAGTGCATCTGTATCATTCGTCTCCGGTGACTCCAGAATCCCATCAATAGCTGATATCAGCGCCGTCACACCTGGATTCGGGACAAACGTGAGAGAGATATATTTGCCAACTACAGTACAGCCTAAAATTATAAGTCTATTTCCATAAAGCTATAATCTCTTTCTCAGCTTATATCCAGACACAAAGCCATTCGTAATTAATTTGTCAACTTCTTCACTTGTATCATAGGCACAGAAAATAGAAGGAATTGGCGTGTATTATCTGCTAATAGAAGCAAAAGTAACCTAGAATATTTGAGACAGGTAATAACCGTAAAACTTTCCAGACTTAACATGTAACATAGTCACTAAAAACTCCTTGTTCAGTAAGCATATAAAAACAAAACCAAGCAATCACATATTTCTAAGCAGTATAGGCCAAAAAACTATAAGAATCTTACAAGCTTCATCCACGACATTGAAGATACTGTCCCTTGAGAGGAGCCTGCCACTTATCATCATTGCTCTTAACTTCAGAAAGTGATCCACTGATGTACCACTATACAAATTTTTAGACCGAGAGTAAAAGGGTGAGCTGAAGCAAGCTTACTAGGAATCCATCTTCCTTTTACTGTAAATATGGGTAACAATTAACAGTGCTTATACCTGATGATCGAACAAAACAGCTGAATAAGTGAAGTTTGTGGCACGAACTCTGAACTGTGCTCCACTTCCATTAGCTTCAGTGTTAATCATGCACAAACGTTCAAATAATTCCTTATTTTCTTTTGAAATGTTGGAAACAAAGGAAAGAGACTCAATAATAATCTTGGAAACATGTGGCTAACCTCATAGTAGAGTTCCAGGACATTTAAGATCACAAGAGTGTCTTTTGTACTCTTCATTTCTATCTCCAGTAAATCAAGAATCCCCGAGTTCTTAACAGCCAAAGCTACATGTGGAGAAATCGCAAAAAGCTTCACTATCAAAGACAAAACCCGGACTCGTGCCTGAAAGACAGTTGGAAAAGTGTAAAGGGACAGCAAGCAATGGAACTTGATGGTAAAAAAATTTTATAAAGTGCCACATTACCAGCGATGAACTCCTTGCAGCAAGGTTACGAAGGTGTGTAGCATCGTTGGTTTCAGCGGGGAAAATTACCGACTGTGATATAAGAGGCTTAAGTTATGCAGCACTAATATATGAAAATAAGTAGCCATAGAGCCAATATGAAACAGTTTAAACACAAACCATTGCATCCGGAAAGCGTGCTAGGCTTTTAATTGTCTCACTTGCAGAATTTGCCACTTCATCATCGCTACAGAAACAACAGAAACATATTGATGGTGAGTTTTGAGGCAGAGCAACTATTTCTAGATACTAAGGACATATTCTAATCCCGCAAGACCAATACAACCCCTCTAGACAGTAATTTTTGTGATCCAAAAATCTTCATCTTGTAAGAAGACAATTCAAACCAAATGAACACAGTCGAAAGAAGACAATCTAGAACTCTAAGCATAGCTTCTTACCTGTAAATGATATAATCAAGCAGAAGAGGGTATATGCCATTGCTAACGGTTAGGTGAACAGGGGAAACTTCATATGCATCGCAATTCTCCAAGAGACAAGTTACCTTAAAAGAGAAACCGAAACAAGACTCAACCACTAGCAAACACTACAAACTAGGCAAACATCGAGAAACCATAAACGTACACTTTTAGTCACTTACAGTTTTGCAAGCGAGAGATTTCACTACAGCAGAATCTGCCTTGAGACCAACTTGCAAAACAGGCTTAACAAACACCAAAAAAGGTAAATCAGAGTTTAAAATATAGCAATTGGCTCAAGATATTATCATGTCCACTCAGATATAACAGTCACCTACGAATACATGAACAACACTCTATAAAGGGAAAATCTTTGAGGTCTTACCATATAGTGGGGGATAAGTGAAGCGCCATACTTGGTCTTGAAAACTCTTTCCAAGCAAGTAACCAATGTACTTTCGAATCCTGGAATATCTGGGTCAGTTTGCAGGGCACTGCAAACAGAATAGGGCGATTTCTACTTAAAAACAAGATAAACCCAAAGTCTAATGATTTTTTTTTTTTTTTTAAACTAGTTAAACCATAAACCCCAATCTATAAGATGAGATTTCAACAGGCGAAACAAAAAACGCAATAAAAAAAAGTGAAAATTGAAGAAGAAGAAAATCACTTGAAAATAACGGGAAGAGGGAAGCGATCAAGGAATTCCTTGACGGAGGCTTCGCTTTGAGCTCCTGAAATTGAAAAAGTAGGGATTTCAATCACGAAACAATGAGAATAATCGCACAATATGTGAAAGAATTGCGTGAATCGTTACCGGGATAGTGAGCGAACTCGAAGGCAGAATCGAACAACTGGTTAACGTCTTCCATGGCGATTTTTTTGTTTGTTTCCACCAAAAATTAAAAATCTGGTTCGTTGCGAGTACAAGGAGAGACAAAAAGGACCTCTTGATGATGACGACTGGAGTCTGCTTCAAGAAACGCGTGGCAATTGGGAAACGCTTTTTTATGGCCCAGCCCATTTATAAAACAAGGCCCATAAAAGTTCAGACGGTTGAGGTGTCCCTTTATCACAGGTATCCTACATAAGAAATAATTGACAATCAATAAAGAAGTTGAAATAAATACTCTCTAGTTCAAATTAGACACATTCAAGGCTAACCAACTTTATTGTATATCTCAAGTTCAAATGAGTGATTAAATATCCTAGAACATGGAACACTAATGCAAACTAGTCCACTCTCATGATATTAATTACTTTGTTAATCACCTAATTTAGCTAAATTGTCAATAGAAAATTAGATAACATCCAAGCATGATAGATTAAGTCCATTAAGTTTACAAATCTTCCTAACACCAATTCTCGTTGCATAGGAAAGAAAAGCTCATAAAAAAGTTGGTTCAGACATTGCATCGAACACTCTCGGGTGTGAAATAACCTATGATATAAATTTTGGTTAATTACTCCTAAATTTAGCATTAAGACAACCCAAATGAAGACCCAACAAGTATAAACCTAAATCATCATCATTTAGTCATCAAATCATCATAACCACGTATTATCCATGATTCAACTAAAAGACTAGATACTAAACAAAAAGAACAAAGAGAAACACATAAATATCTCCTTTATATAAAAGGGAAAGAATTGGTGGCTTCTAAGGGCCTCCACATCAGCAAAAAAATCACAGATTTAATCACCAATTTAATCAACCAATCAGATGTCTCTAACGAGACATGTCATCTTCTTTTATTCATTCTGATTACCGAAAATAGACCAATATCAATTCGTGGCCCAAAACAAAAAACAACCCAAATACAAAGCTCTTTATTCTTCCCCTTTCTTCTTGATCGTCTCCTCCAACTCCACTCACCGTTACTGCAAGTTAAACACAAAACACGATTCAGTTTCTGTAACTCCGACCTCTTTCACTACCATCGCTTTTAACTACTTAATAATGACTTCACCATTAACGTTAACACTCCATCCTATATATATAAGAATCAAAATCGCCCACACCACGATGTTCTATTTACTCTAGCTCTTCTCCTCAGTAGTTTAGTCTGACAAATTCATAACTGAAAGTTGTTTTCTGGTGTTAGGTCTCGAAAACATCGAATTGATCCCAAAAAGAAGATTCTACTTTCCGGGTATGATTGGATCCCGAGATTGGCCAGGTATCATCTAAAGAACTACGAAGGGTTTATTGGTTTTAGTATTTCAATGGATTTGAAAATCTTAACCAAATTCTATGTTATTCAATTAATCATTATAAAATCCTCATTGGAATCATGTCTTATTCAATATGTCATACTCAAATACAAATCAAAATCATCTCTTATTCAATTTGTGATTCTCAAATACAAATAAAAATCACCCCTTATTCAATCCTACGTATTTACTTATGGATTTGATTTTAAAATAGATTTTAGTGGATTTGGAAGGATTCTTATGTTAAAAATACAAAGACTCAATCCATTGGAAAACCTTGTTATTCTCAAATACTAACCTTGTTATTCTCAAATACTAATCAAAATACACATGTTGGATTTGAAAATCACAAAGATTTGTAAATCCTATATGGATTTTCAAATCCATTAAAATACCAAAACCAATAAACCCCCCTACGTTGCTTCTCATCACCTCTCTCTCTCTCTCTTATTTGCAGCCCATAGTATTCAACATTTTATTATTCTTACATTTACCTTTAATGGGACAGGCGATTATTTCTTCAGGTCAAAGCTTTAACATATGCGTTCCTTTGAGAAGCTTAATGAAAATATTTGTTATTGTGATTTGTCTTGGATTGATTTGGTGTGACTATTGATCTGTGAAAATAGGGGCCAATGATATCAACAAAGGAGCAGATCCGACTCTGCACCAGATGTATATCTAGCGTTGCTGTTAGACGGGATTTCATTGAATTTTATTCCAGACATAATAAAAAATGACGCGAAGAAACATATAGTTTCAGGTTTCTTTGAGTTCATCGAGAATTTCAGTGAGAAACCATCAAATTCCTTCAGATACATCGTTCTTGGTCCTGTCAATGAGATTGGCATGGGTAAGTCACCTATGATTGATCACTCTAGCTTCAGGTTTCAATCATATTTGATAATCATTGAATTAGGAATCTCCAGTGATCGAGTTAATTCAGAACTTAATTATATTCAAATTTCGTTTTTCTAAGGATTTTTTTAGCCATATGGCTCTTTCAGACCTTGCTTGGCTTTGATAAGTCAATGTGGATTTCTTTAGCTCGTGTAATTAACTGTCTTTGTTACTATGTAGTATTTTTGTATAAGACTAATTAAGAATCTTTGAATTGCAGAGTAAATGATTATTTATGGTGTTGTTGGACCATTGGTCATTCTTGACCAAATGGAGGTAGGAACATAAATTTGACCATCAAGCGATGTTAGTTACATTGTGGAGGGAAACTTCACTGACTAAAACATCTTTTCAACGAAACGTAATAATTGTATGATAAATCAGGCCCCAAAGAACCAGGAAATTGTTAATATTCATTTAGGAGATGGCGGATGATGACGGCAAGGCCTCCTCTGAATGGTATTTTCTTGACAGCTCTAAACAGTAAATTATACACCTAGAGACTCAATTGGTACGCTTCCACATTGAATTTTGTTGTTGTGAAATCTGATTTTTTTCCTTCACATTGTCAAAACCAATTTCTTTCATGAAATTTTTAGCGTATCAAGGAAGCCAAGAATTTCACGTATCTCATATGGTTTGATTGCTTTGACAGATTTAACTGTTGTTCCCGATAGGCTTAACAAAAGGAAGATGCAATGGAAACTTTGAGGCGGGGTGAGGTTAGCACGTTTTGTGAAGTGAGAATTAAACGGAATACCAGAGATATATATACAATTTCCAAAAATAGTCCTTCTCATCAACAACAAGAATTCTCTGGCATATGATCTCAGGTTTGTGAAAGAGTGTTTGTACTTATATATAGGATATGTAAAGCTGGAAAAAAGATGACCAACCTATTCTTTATTATTGGCACCCCAAAAGGGTATTGGTAATAACCTAGAAAAGAATCATACCATTTATCTGTAACTAAAAGAGATTTTTTTTGGTCGACAGAGGTCAGACACCTAATGGTTAGTGAACCGATGGAGCAACACACAAGTATACAATGGATGAAGAAGAATTTAAGTGATGTAAGAATGTAAGAATGCCAAAGTATTGTCAATATATTTTGCTGACTTTCACTACAAGAAAACTATCATTTTGTGACTCCGATTTGTATCACAAATCAGTCACAAAAGCACCATTTGTGACGAAAAAAAGAGTTACAATTTTTTTGTCGCTAATTTGGTTGGTCACAAATGCGTCGCATATTTGCGACACTTTTGCGACCAGATTAATGAGTAGCAAATTTGTGACAGACATGGGACGATATGGATGCGTCACAGATTAGTGACAAAAGAGAGACTGAAGTTAGTGTCGCAAATTACCAACGAAAATGTGACACAAAAGTTGTGTCAAATGTGTGACTGATTTGTGACTTTGTGTAGTGTCATAAATATATGACTCTTTTATGATTACTTTAAGGAAATTGGTAGTCACAAATTAATCAGCAAAGTGTCATAAAAGAGTGACGAATTTGCAATGTATTTGCGACATATTTGGTATACGGAATAGTATATTATGGTTGGTATTTTACTGTATTCTACTATGTATTATACTTTGTATTCTACTGATACCAAGAAGCTGTATTCTACATAAATAAAACATAGACTTTCATAAGCAAAATACGGTTCCGAATTCCGAATTCCGAATTCTGAAAATGGTTAACATAATGTACAAAAAAAATTAACCGTTACATAACCGAAACATTAGACTTAACCAAGTAGCACAAGTTCAAGTTTAAGGAGAAATAAACAGTTTATGGGGGAGGTAAGCTGGTTGGTGCTGTGACTGGTGAGGTGGTTGATGGTGAGGCGGTTGCTGGTTGGGTAAGAGTCAGACCTAAAACTCGATTTTTATGTTTAATCTGCAACCATAAAACAATCATTGATAAGTAACGAGAAATCGTATAAATCCTCAAGGAGATTCAATGAGTACGTACAGTGAATAAGGAAAGGATATAGGCACCAGCAGTGATCCCCATGCACATGACTGCCTCGAGGCTACAAGAGACGTATACACATTTCAGGATTATAGTGCAATTTACGGAGTTAGATGAAACATGATTCAAGGTTTTACCTAAAGAAATTCAAGACTTCAAGAATCTGGTCAGCGAGGTCTTCAACAGAAGGTGACGGATCATTGGAACAAACTGGAGCGGCTCCGAACTACAAAAATTCTTTGTAGAAACGATTGAAACCGACACAACGTGAGCAAGCAGCAAAAGTAGATACAATGAAGGAACTGTTTCAAGACAATCAAATTTTACAAACCTCATGTCCTGGAGGACTAATATGGTAGATGCAGAAGTTATGGAGGAGTAAGGAGACTGCTTCAGGGCAGAGAAACAATCCTTGGAAACATGACAAATCTAACAAACATAAACAAAGAATCTAAAAATCAAGTGAAAACAAGTTCATGTACCAAATGTATCAAGTAAGTAATCAATGCTGGTTTCTCTTGATCTCCATAGACTACAACTGAAACAAAACCATGACAAGTTTTCACATGATGCTCCTGCAAAATAAACAGAAAATAAGAAAGAAATGAGTCAGTCTTAGCCAAATTAAGAACACAATCATAATTATCATATGCACACCATTAGTCTCAATCCAAAAACAGCTCAAACATTTAGAAACCACAATTTTATTTATCTTTATAATCAGAAACAGCTAAGAAAAGGAACATTCCAACTTTGTTCCACTCCACACAAATAATAAGGTCCTTAATAGATTCTCCCATGTGCAAAGAACTCAGAAAATCAGCAAAACAAAGTCAGACATTATATATCAATCATGGAGCAACAAAATATACCATTTTCAAAAGGAATATCTTGACATTTTATGCTGAAGAAAAAGAGAACCGAATCAAACAAACACCCAAATTGAATCAAACAAACACCCAAATTGATAGATTTATAATGTTATTCAAAGAATCATGAGAAGATAAAGTGAAACAACTTTTGATTTCAATAAAACAAAGCACTTGATCTTCAATTACACAGAAATTCTCACTGAGATTTGAAGCTAAAAAAGAAAAACTAAAAACCCATAAGAGAGAAAACGAAATGTGACTATTCTGATTCATAAAGGAAGTAACAACATGACTCACCTTTTGGAGTTCTTTGGCAAGTTCAACAATTCATCCAAGTTTTTGTAAATCCTGCAGAAAATTGAGTAAAAACATGTTAACGAAATAATAGAATAAAGAGCAAGATGCAAAAGCTATATAGGGACTAAACATTATACGGTCTTTAACAGTGAACCGTAATGGTGTTTACAGAAGCTAAGATTACCTTAAGTGTATTTCCATCAGGAGCTATGTCTTTGTCATGGAAACACCATCAGGAGCTATGTCTCTGCAACCATGTTAAAGTTTCTTGCATATGTTCATTAGCCTAAAGACACAGAACAAGCTAATTCTCAGATACAGAACCCTAAATCACTCAACTTCAAAGCAAAATTGTCAATTTCTAAATATCCATTTCACTACTAATTCTCAATTTTATGAATCTATAGAGACGATATCGAAATAGAGATTAATACCCAATTTACAAAATCCTGGAAATTTAAAAAATCTAGAGATTTATGGTTCAGAAATTCGAATCGCGAATTTCTAAAACTAACGATTAGAGAGGAAGAAGAGTAAATCGTACGGACCTTAATCTGGGCTTCAATTGCGTCGAGTCGTCTCGCTCGTTGAGAAGCTTCGATAGCTTTGCGTTGCTTTATCGCAGCTTCTTTGGCTCACTTCTCTCGTTCGAGCTTCAGTTTCGCTCTTTCTTTCCTTTCTCTTTGCTCTCTCTCAAGCTTCTCTCTCGAAGATCTAAGTTCAAAATCCATTTTTCACAATTTCGAAATCTGATAGGTAATACGAAGATCAAAAAACCAAGTTCTGAGGAATTTTGGGGAAAATCGGGAGGGAGAGAGATGGAGAGATGAAGATTCTGAAAGAGTGGATCGGAGAAGAAGAGAGGCTTTAATCGATTTTTGAAACTGAATCGGAGAAGAAAAGAAGATTCGCCGTTTGAAGGAGAAACCGAGAGACTAAGTTTTGTGTTTAATAAATTAGGGTTTCTCAATTTTTTTTATATATGAAAACGGGTTCGGCACAAACGTGTAACAAAAGCGTCTCAAATCCGCATTTATTCCCGCCCATATTTTTCATTTTTGGCTCAAAATATTTCAAACCCAAAATCAAATAGTATCACTAAAGCGTCACAAATATAGGTGTGTCACTAATTCGTTATACATTAGCTACGATTTTGTTTCACTTTTAGGAGTTACAAATTGATTCCCCAAACCCTAAACATTTTAGACCTAAAATTAAGATGTTTTGGTAACCCTAATCAATTTTAATTTATTGTCCAAGCATTGGTTAGAGTTTATAGAGATTTTTATGACTTATCAACAATTTTTTTTCCAAAACTATGATTTAGTAAAATTCTTGTTTGATGATAAGTGTTTTATGAATATAGTTGTAAATGAGTTGGTTGGTGAATTTTGAAAACTTGATATTCCTTATTTTTATGAAGAAAATGTAACAAACATAGTCTTAGATTAGTATATAAGCATGGAAAACAAGAAAACAAGTCTTTTGTATTAAATTTCATAATTATTGTATGTTTAAAGTAACAAATTTACATATAATCACAAATTAGTGGCAAAAGAGTGACAAATATATGACAGATTAGTGACACCTTTAGGGCAACACAAAACAAATCATATACTACATACAAAAGTGTGACAAATAAGTCATAAATTTGTTACAAATGTGTGACGCGTTGTTTCGTCACAGACCAAACCCCAAACCCTATATTTATGTAGACAAAATTGGGATTTTTTTGTGACGCTTTTGTGTCGCATGATTGAAAAAAGGAAAAAAAATGTCCTCACCTCGACAGGGTTCGAACTCATGACCCGTGGGCTATTAATATAAGGTCAATTGCACTAAACTAAGGTTTTTATTCGGTATTGTTATACATGAGTAAATATATATACTAATTACACATATGTAACCTTAAAATGAAAAACATGGGAATAATTGAACTTGTCCCGGATCGAACCCCCAACCTTGTACCATGGGAATAATTGCACTTGTCCATTGTGATAAGGTTTTTATTCAATATTGTCATACATGAGTAAATATATATACTAACTACACATCCGAAAAACAAATGCACACCTTTAAATTCATAAAATCTAAAATATATTACATAACATTATAATTCATAAATATTCAAATTTAATACACACCAAAACATTATTTAATAACCAAAGTTTTTTAAAATTATATTATATAAACTCTAAGGAGGGTTTATTGGTTTTGATATTTTGATGGATTTTTAAAAATCCTAACCAAATCCTGTGTTATTCAATTAGTCATTTTAAAATCTTCATTAAAATCATATCTTATTCAATTTGTGATTCTCAAACACTAATCAAAATCATTTTTATTCAATTTATAATTCTCATCAAATACAAATCAAAATCCAACATATTTACTTATAGATTTGATTATAAAATAGATTTTAGTGGATTTTGAAGGATTCATAAGTTATCCTCAAATCCATTGCAAACCTTGTTATTCTCAAATACTAATAAAAATACACATGTTGGATTTGAAAATCACAAAGATTTGTATGGATTATCAAAATACACAAGTTGTCACTCTCTTGTGACGCTTAAAGGGTCGTCATTAATCTGTGACATTCAAATGTGTCACTAATATGTTACAACTTTTTGACGTCACAAATGTGTCGCAAAGCAGTCACTAATATGTAACACTATTGAGACAATATTTTTTCGTCACAAATTAGTGACGGATTTGATAATCTTATTGACGTTGTCACAAATGTGTCACAAAATCGTTTCAATTCAGTCACAAATATTTGTGACAGAATTAACAGTCACAAAAAAAGAGTCACAAAAATACAGTTTTCTTGTAGTGTTTCCTAATCATTTTTATTTAATTAAATCTGATTGAGTTTCTTTCTTCAGGATTATAATGATCTTTTATAAGTTGTTCAAGAAACGTTAGTTTGGTCCTAAAATAGATGTACAATATGGCGGCCAATTACAAGAAGAATGGGCTCGCGATGACGTTTAATTAGATTATATGGCGAAGCTTCTCAAAGGAACACATATGGAGTTGAATGTATTAGAGCTTTTGAGAAAATGTATGAACAACAACAAAAATAAAGGTTCATGAACGTCATCGCCAATCATGGGTGTTTCATTCCTTGTGCCCTTAAAGAGTATCCTCAATCATGGGGGTTTCTCATGAGTTCTAAGTTTTTTAAAAAGAAAATTAGTTACTATTTTATTGGATTGGTATATGAAACATGGAAGAAACCCACCCAATGTGAGATTATATTATTGAGAATGCTCTCAAGTCATTATGATCAAGTTACAAAAGAAAATGAACTTACGCTCGAGTAAAATAGATGACTAATAGAAAATGCAATCATAATAGACAAAACCAGTAGTAACTAAAGTTTCTTTGCAATTTTGTATCTATATTTGGTTTGGTTATCCAATGTCTAAACCAAAAGAAGTTAGGGAAGGTGTGGTGTTGGAGATAACTTAAGATCTAGCTTCATGAATGATATGATACTATATTATGAGATTCTAAAACATAATAGTATATGATACTACTATTATGAGATTTTGGAAGTCCAGTATATTCACAAGGGCTACTTGATACGAAAATAACTTTAATGTAATATCATAACATCACAAGGGTAACAAATTTCTTTTTTCTTTCATTTTGGAATGTACTTCACATGCTTCACATATATATATTTTTTTTTTTGCTAACCTACATGCTTCACATATTTTACACCGTCACTTTGGTAACTTATTCTTTGGTGAATGTGTAAGTCACCTATCCAAGTTGTAATGCAAAAGCTTTGTTACCTTTCTACGAAATCAATTGTTCTCATTCGTAAGAAAATGCATTTACCTTTCCCACCTGAGATGTAAATGAGTTGGATGGTAATCTTAAGCAAACGCCATCTCCCACCTTATATTAGATAAATAATGTTCTTCAAATGAATTTAAATTACCTATTGTTTATTCTTCTCCATATAACTTTCCGATTCATTTAAATCTTCATGTCAAATCTCTCTCGATCTAATAATAGAAGGCAAGGCAATAATTCTTATTTCAAAACAACAAATAATATCTCTAACACCACTACTTAAACTAAACTAAACTAAAAAATTAACTACAAAAGAAAACACCAAAAATATCGATAAAAGATATCCTAAACAAATATCAAATGAATATATATCATAACTAAATCTTGACAAACCCAAAATACACAATTCAACATATACGTAAACATAAATTGTTCACATAACAATAAAAAAAAACAATAAATATACCAATCTTAAAAAAAAAACAAAATATTCAATCTAAATATATTTAAACATTTCATTACAAATCCCGCGCGTAGCGCGGGGCAATACCTAGTCTCCATTATATAAAAGAGATTGATTTCCTTCCCTCTAAGGCTATCCACGTAGGCAAAAATAATCAGAAAAATAATCATCTAATAGAACTGCAGAGGACATGTCATCTTCTAATTGTCAATGTCATTAAAAATTTAAAACTCTACGTGCAATTGTTGATTAAATTCAAGTTCATGACAAAAGCCCAAACCAGCAGCCCAAATCCACATCCATCTATCTCCTTCTTGCCTTACTTCTGCTTTGTGGCTCTGTGGCTGCCTAACCTCAACTCTCTGTAATAATCATAGCTAGAAACGTTTTTCCCTCGTACAACAACAAATCAGTTACCATAGTAATGGCGTAGTGGACCAACAATTGCGACGACTATAAAGTTCCAATTTCTTTTCCCCAAAAATTGGAAGCTTTTTGTTAATTTGATAAACAGATCTTTGTTCGCGGGAAAATCAATCGACTTTCCTCTTCCTCCTTTCCCTCAAATTATTACTGCCGTAAGGGTTTAGCTTTTCTCTCATTTTCCGTCTCGGGTAATTCTGAAAAACCCATCATGAAGAGATCGGTGAAGCGAGAATCGGAAGCAAGCGGAAACGGCAGTGGTAGAAGAGATTCCGGCGAGTCGGAGCCGTTTAAGTCTGTGAAGAAGGAGAAAGGGAAGGAGAAGGAGAAGAATAAGAACATAGCTGGTTTTTCTCGACCTAACGAGCCTCCTCTGTCTCAGGAAGAAGAACAAGGAAATAATTCTGATCCAAGGCTTCTTACTGTTAGAATATGCTAGCCCTCTTGATGAATGAAAGAAAGGGTTTCTGAGCCCTAGCCCTGTAAGCCCACACCTGTGTAGAGTAGATCGTTCAACACCTGCGGCACAAACCAATTTTTGACCTATTGGTCCTAGTCTCATAGGCGACCGAACGGCCGCCCCCTAATTACTAGACCGGCTTCCAACTCAAAACCAATTGGCAATGAGTGGATTGGCCCATATCCCTTATATATTGCTTAGATTCTCTTCCAACTTCTGATGTGAGACTTTTGTCCCTAATACGCCCCTTCGAGATGATGGCTCGTTGGCCATTAATCTCGGAATATTCGGGCAAGGACCGATGGACCATTTTTGGTTCGGATCGATTATGGATCGGGTTGGACTGTGCGGATCGTGGGCTCTGCTACCATGTTAGAAGTATGGGTCTAACTCAATCCCAAAAGCTAGCTCATTAGGAGGAGGTTTGCCACAATTTATATAGGACCCATGAAACACTTCCCTAACCGATGTGGGACATTTGATATCCCCCGCACGTTCAGGTTTGGACATCAAAAATGTGGGTTCGTGGTTCAACAGTTATCCACGTGGGTTATCCACACAATCGGTCATGGACCTGCTATAATGAACAAAATCAGTGGTATGTATTTCACTCTTCTCTATGTTTCGTTTGAAATTAGGGTTTTTTTTTTTAGTATTTGCAAAAGATTTGACAAGGGTTGAAGTTGACAAATTCTCTTGCTTTTTTAGTGAATTTGAGAACTTGCATCAACAAGGTAATCAATGCCATGCTTTAATTTGGTGGAAATTGATAGTCTTTGGGGAGTAACCACTTTACATTAACTCGGTTTTGCTAAAAATATGAGGATGTTCTATTTTTTTTTTTTTACTAAATTGGATGTTCTGTTTTTGAACAAAGCTTTTGTTTGTTTACGTGAATTTCCGATTAGGTTGGGATCTATGGATACTGGATTGAAGTAAAAGAAAATTCAATGGTATTATATCTCATACAGGCTTCAGCAAGTCCACCACAAATCATTTCAATTATGTGGTTGGGGTATGTCTATTATGTGGATCAATTATTACACCAACATGTTATCATCTTATATTGTTTTTTTTGGGTTCAATGTCTGCTACGAAGAATACTAACTACTTTATTTGGAGATATACTTCAGGGGACGGAACAAAGAGATTATAGGAATTCACTTGGCTAATGAGGTGTGTTTAATGCGTTTAACGGTTATGATTTCATCAGCCGATCAAGAAGTTCCCGAATAAGATTCGATATCGGTATTGGTTCCAAAGGTAGAACGAAGTCCAGCGAAAAACTTAATGCATGTTCGTTTCTCTAACGCAGCGTTTAACACAAGCGGCCAAAAATTAATAAAGAACATGTCAGCAACATGTCAAAAGAGGAAGTTTGTAGATATTAAACCTTGCCACCGGTGACACAAAATACAGGTGCGAGAGCCGCTGTAATTTACGACAATAAGTAAAATGAGTTAAAAACCAGTTGCGATAGAGAAACGAACAAGCCTTTTAGCATTAGAAAAGGTATTGGAGAAGGCGTTGCAGTGTTTAGCTCCTCATAGAGGTTCAAGACCAAGCATGAAAAAATGCAGTGAAATTTTGTAGGGAATCCGTAAAGATTACAAAGAACTTCTCAACACAAGCCTTTGAGATTCTATACTCATACCTTATAATAAGGTTAAGATACAAAAACCATATATAAAGTATTATTATTTGATTCGGTATTAATTTTGTCACTCACACACTTTGATTATTGTAGGAAAAATGTAATTTTTGTAATTGTTTGCTCTTTTGAAACCTTTATTAGTGTATGTCTTATTCATGTCAACTTAATATATAGCCATTATTACAACAGAGCATGTTGACGTAGTGAAATCAAAAAGAAAATATCGTTGAAGATTTAAAAGAAAACAAAATGTTATTGAATTGTTATAAATCATAATCTAAAGATTGTATAAATACCTACTTGGATTCACATTAATTGATAAGTGAAAAGCAATTAAGGTGCATTTTTCTATTAAGGTAATTTCTCCATTTTAAAAAAAATGGTTGAGACCGTCTTTTGTGATGGTGCAGACCTATAATAAACCTTGGAACTTGAAAGGGACAATATGAATCTCCCAAATGTGGCCATACAAGAATTCCTTTTGGAAGCCAAATAAACTTTAGATGAGGCAGATGTTAAGGGTTCCTTAATTAAAATGGCATTTTAGATGATCGATGAGTCTATGACTTTGAGAAGCAAATACACAATATGTAAAGTAATCAATCTGGTTAACTTTTGGTTGTATGAAACTATAACTAATATGGGATTGTTTCCAGCAAATTTTGGTTATGCATTGGTTATAGAGCGGTTAGTGAGGCTGAGTTTAGTAAAGAGTTTGACCATATTGTTTGGGAATTAAAGTACTGGTGAGATTTGGGGCTTATTGATACCACAAATAATTTT
This sequence comes from Draba incana, assembly GCA_963576765.1. Lineage (NCBI taxonomy): Eukaryota > Viridiplantae > Streptophyta > Magnoliopsida > Brassicales > Brassicaceae > Draba > Draba incana. The sequence continues at coordinate 21,082,654 of OY755213.1, forward strand.
GTTGGTTCTCTTTAACACGAGCTATGATTGCTCTTTGCTTCTTTTTTTTTGAAAAAGATTGATCTCTTCTTTTACTATATGGTAGAATGAAGTATGAGAAGTTGACATGGAGATGGAGCAAAATGAAGTATGAGAAGCTGTCGTGGAGAATGAAGGAATAAAGCACTTGATCTACTATAACCGATGTTGTTCTTTACATACATTTGTAGTATTTACATAAATTGGATACGATATGTACCAAATAAGGAGTAAGAGACTATTCAAAGATCATATTTATAAAGGGGAGTCAGGAATTGCTCTAGAGATCTGATTCTTCCTTATTTAGACTTCAAATCTTTATTTTGCATCTCCAATCTTAACACTATCACAATTGTATTGTTACACAAGGTACCAAAATATGTTACTTTCTATTTGTTTCGGTTGTCAAAACCTGATATGTCCCCCTTCTTTGCTATATGGTTTTAACGATTTTGAGTTGTAGTATCTACGAGATAAAGAAATAGTGGTCTACGATATAAGTCAATATGATGTTTTCTCTAATTTGATGTTGATTTGAAACTTAGCGGCTTCTCACTCTAGATGACAAATTTACATTGCTTATATGTTTTCTAATTACTTTATTAACCAAAAAATAGATAACAAAGTTTGCGTGTGGTATGAAGAGAAGCCATTAGATAACAACTTCCTTAGTTTTATTTTTTACGTATACCTTTCAAGGGAATGGTTGAATCAGTATGAAAAGAAACCGTTAGTAGTTGTGTGATCTAGAGATAAAATAGTATACAAACAAAAATTAAATTTTTAACCAAAGACATTAACGTTTTTGTATAATCGAATCACAAAAAGAAAATCTTAACAAATTAGAAAGATTCAATGAATCAAAGACTTTTTGGAGGGACAAAAAGATACATAAACATATGCAAACAATCATACTGAACGAATGTTAATATTATTAGTAAGGAATGAGCCAAATCATAACTACAAATACATGTCGCAACAAAATAACTTGTGTACTTATGTTGTATATCTCACATGAATAAATTATGAATGTAAAACACTTGTTAAATAAAAGAGATCAATTTATCATTTTTTTTTCTATTTTTTATTGGCTCTACAAAATAACAAACGCTACTATGATACCATTTTGAACCAATGTTTACATTTTTGCTAAAACTCAGTAAACATGTTGCTCAATCAAACAAGCTTTAATGTCATGAATAAAAAGAAAAAGAAGATGGTGAGTTAAAGAGAAACTCTAATGTTATGGAGATACTCAAGAAAACAAGGTTTCTTCGCGTTAAGAGTTAAGAGGAAACAAAGAATATTTTAGCACTACGATAAAGACATAAATATTTAAATTTGGTTCTTTAGTATTTACGACATGTATTTCTTTAATCATATTGGATCTCAAAGTTCTAAAACTAAAGAATGTTGAAAATTATCAAATTTATGAGACTAATATGCGTGATGTGTTAATAGTAGCAAACTATGAAACCACGAGTTGATGTTTGTAATAACTAAGAAGGTAATTCATATGACTTTGGAAGTCAAATATAAATTTCACTCATTATTAAAAGTTGATAAGGATATTAGAAACAACAAAATTACAACTAAAACACCCATTTGTATAACATAAATTATAATAAATGAACAAAACATATGAAAAATTACACAAAAATCTCATTCAAGAGTTTTTCTAATTCCTAAACAAAAATAAAAAATTAATTGTTTTAATACCAAAACAAAAAAAAAGTATAGATTTAGTATACATACATCATCAACTAAATACTACCTTAAATTTTAAAACCCAACAAATACACAAGTCCTTAAAAAAATCAAACAAAAAAAATGAATATAAATATATTAAAACAATTCACAACAAATCTCGCGCATAGCGCGGGGCAATACCTAGTGACAATAATAAACACAAAAGCTAAGACTAATAACAAGATAAGCATGATTAAAGATATGAAATGATAAATAAATTTCAATAAACCATAAAAAAATTCTAAGAGAAAGAAGAGAAAGAAGAAATCCTAGACAAAAACTACTACATACAGAAAAAATGTGAAAAATCATCCTCTAAAGTGGAATGATTAACATGAAGATCATCTCCAAATCATCATAAAAAGAGTTTGGATCTAGCCAGGGAAGGAAACTTAGGTTTTACATGAGCTTACAGATATATATATAGGAAAAGGAAAGTGTACCCAGCTCAAAACCCGGATTATAGGCCGAAATAGGTGCCGACCGACCCTTGCACATGATATGATCGGTCCAATGTCATCTGAGAGGAGATGGCTTTATGGGCTTCTGATCGACCTCACCGACCGACTCATGCACGGAATATGGTCGGTTGGCGGACAGCTTGCTTCCTTGTTTCGTTTATTTGTCTTTTCTCGAGGTTCTTTCACCGCACAAACCGTCATCGCTTGTAGACTCTGTTGGTACCTGAAAATGCATAAAACATGCAATGCAATGCAAGAAAACTCCTAATGGACTCTAAAACTCGAGGGTCATTCAACTCTCCAAAGAAGTGGTCTATTTGGTGACAAAAGGGAAATTCAAAGATACAATTGAAGTTGGGGAAGCTTGTCTGCTTATTAATCCTTATGATGTTGTGATAAGAACCAACTCACTTTATTGATAAAATCAAAGAATTACAACACTATAGTTCAAGCTTTCTCAAGCCTTGAACTATCCCAATTCTCAGATTCCAAGAATCTGGACTTTTTCCACAACAAAGACAACAAACTCAATACCCTTTTCTATCTATTTATAAAACTTCTCTAAAAACAAACATTCTTTCTGCAATAGAGTCTTTTTAACTCCAAATGCTTCTTCCCTTCCACGTCATATCAATACCCCCATCGACAAGAACCAGCTTGTCCTCAAGTGGAACGAAAACATGGAACTGTTGTAGTAACCATGTGACTCACACCCAAGACGAAAGTGAATGCAAACACCTAGCTCCTCAAAATCTTTGCGCTCTGTCCACCTACCACTCTTGTAACAAACGTAGAAGCTCCTTGTTTACTCCTTCTGTTTTGTTCTCGTTTGTACTTGAACATCCAAGTTTTAGAACACATTCTCATCTTGTGCCTTTGTTGCACTTGGACTTGTAGCCTATGGTCGGTGAGTTTAATCAACAAACCGTTCTCTTGGCACCACATCCTTAGTGTTTGCAATCGGCAATGTGGATGTGAATTGAAACTGCAGCTTGCTAGATAGAATTATGATCAAAGCCAACAACAAAAGACCTGCTTGTAACTGCCCATGTTTCAGCCTATTGTTCGGCGAATGCTTGTGTCGCCAACAGTGCCACACAGAAAAGTAGACTCGCTTATCCACATTGAACAACATGAGAAGAGTATGAGCTTCCCTCAAGTGCGTCTCACACAAGAAGATGAGCTTCGTATCGCCACGGACCAGATGCTCCCATGACCCTCTTTCTTGTAATACTGCAGCCACTCCTTTGACAGTGACAGCCTGCACTTGCTTCACTCTATGAACAAAGGAAACAGTTTTGTCTATACAAAACTGCGAAGCAACAAAGTCAAAACCCAAGTGGTTCTGTGAAGACACCCAATGGTGCACCGTTGCGGTAAAAACATCAGGTCGTGTAACAGGAATTAATCTCAGTTTTGAAGAGTATATTGTAGCATCTCTAAACTGATTCAAGGCTTCCATCAGAAACGTTTGCCAACGCCGAAACACCGTGTTTCTTTGCAGATTATAAAAACTCAACAACTCATCCTTTGTATTCTCATAAACCATTTTCTCAACCTTGTTCCTTATGGTTCTTCATGCTTTCTCTGTCGTTCCAAGGCTAGTAGATATTGCGCATGAAGCCATTGAATATGGGGTAAATTTATTTGTAAAACTATATCTCTACAAGGCAAAAGCATATCTGAACTTGCACCAATTCGAAGACGTTCAAAGAGCAATTTTAGAGGCTCCTGATATTGACTTATCTAGTAACAAGACATCAAAACTGGTTCAAATCATGCTATCTCAGTTTCAAACCGCTGGAGAGATATCTTCTCCAAAGGTATACCTTTGTTCTCTTTTTAAGATTGAAAGTTCCTTGGTTGTCTTCTTAGAACGTTTTCTCCGGTTTGTAACACAACTAGAGGGTTTTAGGTTTTTCTGTGTGGTCTCACTCTGTTTCGTAACACAAGTAATGGTTTCCCTAACATTGATCCACAACAATATGTCACCACAATGCAACAAGTTATGCAAAAACGTGACTATGGCAGAGCGACTTGGTAGCGCCTTAGTGCATGTAATAAACAGAAACAAAATTTTGTTTAGATTTCAATTCGGTATTAATGGTGTGGCTTTGAATAAGTCTGGTTTTGTTCTATTGGCTTCAAGATCCACAAATATCTTTGGATGCTTTCTCGAATCTTGAAACAAGGGAGCATTTTACTGAGCGTATGGCGCGGACGAAAGAGGATCCTGAGTTGAAACCTATACTAGATGAGGTAGATGCCGGTGGTCCTTCTGCCATGATGAAGTGAGTTATATAGAAACTTTTCTCAAGGCACACAATATGTGAAAGAATTGCGTGAATCATTACCGGGATAGTGAGCGAACTCGAAGGCAGAATCGAACAACTGGTTAACGTCTTCCATGGCGATTTTTTTGTTTGTTTCCACCAAAAATTAAAAATATGTTTTATTGCGAGTACAAGGAGAGACAAAAAGGACCTCTGGATGAAGACCGGAGTCTGCTTCAAGAATGCGTGGCAATTGGGAAATGCTTTTATTATGGCCCAACCCATTTATAAAACAAGGCCCATAAAAGTTCAGAGGTGATATTCTTTGGGTATCACAAAACATATTTTAATATTAAATTTAATATTAGTTTATTGTTTGAGACTCAATTGAAATTCTAAAGAATTCTTTTTTTCAAAGCATTGAGGAAAAATCAAATCAAAATGCAAAACTCATACAAAATGATTTGTTTATGTAACATGATGTATTTATATCTCAGCTGCTAATCAAGAATGAAGCATTGTTTCTAGGTTAGTAGGGTAACACATCTCGACGTGGCAACCATTCCATCTTACTCAAGCATAACCTTACATCTAAATTCACGTAGAATACAAACGATAAGAGAAGGATGATGCAGAACAAACCTGCAGGGACCATTTCAATAGGCAATTTTAAGGCAGGTCTCCAGTCTGCTCTTTCAAGCAGTCCATTTACAACCTACTAAATTAGGAACCAATTGTAGGAATCAGCAACAATAAAACTAGACTCAAATCTTAGCAAAACAGTAAACATATAATTAAAACAAGATTGCTTCCTCTAACAGATAATTCCAAAAGTATTCCTTTAGTTTGAATCATGTGAGAATAACACAAATGACAAGCATCATCACTTTTAGTTTAAGTTAATCTAATGAAATTGACATAGAGAAAATGAAACTTATACACAAGAAAAGCTCCTAACTTACCTCAACAAGTACATTCTGAAATGAAAGATTCCATCAACGAGTCGAACTAAAGTAAAAAGAGAGAGCCACAACTTCTTCCCAAGCTTATCAACTAATCCAAAAGCTTTCACATTTCTTCATGATTTCTTAACATTCCCCTTCAAATTAATCCAACTATAAGAATTTTTTGCAACTTATGTAATCAAAATTAGAGGATTTAGTCATCGGAAACTAACCGAGAAGGCGATTTTGGCTGGATCAAAACACTCATATCTCGAATCGATGAAGTGACCTCAAAACGAGTTCTGTTACAATGGGTAGAAGCAGGAACGGTGGTACACAATGGGGAAGAGCTGAATCCGTTCTATTTAAAAGGGCAGGTGAATAGTGTTGAATATGGGAAATTTCACCAAAAATCAAACACCCAAAGAGGTTTTTGAGTGAAATTTCAAGACTAATAAGCAAAAATTGAATCACATATTGAAAGGAAAAGGGAAATATGAATCGAGGTTTCGATTGATTACTCCGAATAAAGGAAACAAAAGTTGCGAAAGAGAAGAAGATAGATTTGGAATCAAATGAGCAAACCTGGAGTTTGTAGTGGAAACATTCTAAAGCTTGAATATGGCACTTGATTGAAAAACTGAAATCGCCTTGTGCTTCGTTTTCTTCCTCAGAGAAAGCTACAATCATTTTTTCGTCTCTGCGACCAAAAATCACTTTGCCCTCTCACACGTCGCCACGTATCACTTACGATACGTATCATTAATCTCAACAGGCTGATACGTATCACCGAAAATTTGGCCAAATATTTGTTTTTTTTTATTTTTTTCATTTATTTTTAAATCTATGAAACCTCTTCGGTATCACCGATGCAAGTGCTCTAAGGGCACCACCACTAAAGGTAACACTTTCATAAGTGTCACTATTTTTTTTAATAAAAAAATATATTTTATTTTATATATCACACTTCTTTTGATTTGAGACATTTAAGTGTCTAATTTTTTTTTCTTTAATTATAAACAAAATGGTGACACTCAAAGTAAGGGAAAATGCACATAGATATAATGTCAAAAGCATATGCAGGAAGACATTACAAACACAAAACATAACCAGCAAAACGATTCGAGATTACTACAACGCAACACTAATAAAGCAGTCCAAAGCAAATTATTTGGAAAGGAGATGGATAATTCATGACCGCATAAACGATCAGAGAGCAAACGGCCAGCAATTCACGGCGGTGCCACCGAACAGTGCAAACGACTGAGGAGGAGGAGGAAGAACAGCCGGAGGCAGAGAAGGTAGATTCGGGAAGAAGGATGCATCGAAGCTAACCTCTCCATAAGTTCCCAAATCCATACACTGACCATACGCCACGTCATCGTCGGTGCGGTGAGGCTGACGTGGCGGCAGTGGAGCGGGAAGGTATGTAGGAAAGCTGGCATCAGCAGTAACGGTATTGGAGAAACAGGACACGTGCTCCGTCTTAAAGACATCAATGATCGGAGCAATTGCAGAACCGGCGGAGGAGACGACGGAAGAAGAAGACGAAGAGATCTGTTTCGTCTCTCTACTAATCACGCCGTTTTTCAAACAAACTTTACAGAGAACCCATTCATCCTGTGTAAAAGGAAACATTAAAGTAACATATTTTCATTGTATAGTACTTTAAATATTGAGAAAAAGTGAAGAAGATGTAAGAATATTACCTTAGCGGAATGAGTAATGTGATGGTAAGAGAATTTGCCGTCGAGGCGGTACTCATGCATGACCCAACCACTCTTTTCACCTTTAGGAGCTCTACCTTTGTAAAAGACCAGAGTTTTCTTCATCCCAAGAAGTGAATTTGTCTTCGAGCTTTTGATCTCTCTGTCTTTGCCAGTGGCTTTCCAGTAACCAGCTTCTGTTGCTCTGTTTGTTCTCAGTCCAGTTGGGTATTTCCGATCTCTTAATGTGAAGAAGTACCACTCTTTCTCACCCATTTTCGCTTTCTCTGCGAAACAGGGAGGAAAATATCAAAACTTTACATAAATGTCTCTGTTGATCATGTAGTGTTAAAAGTTAGATTTGAAGTCATAACAATATCTCCTTAATCAAAACATTCTTCCTATTTCACTAGACTGATAGGAGAAGAAAATAAACTTAATTCGGAGGTTAAGATATATAAAAACAGAGGAAAGTATGAAACTTTGGATCCAGAGTTAAGTTTTACAGAGATTGTGCACACATTCTTCCTGTAACACTACATGGATAGGAGAAAAGTCTAAACTTGGGAGGTTAAAGAAATGCATCTAAGTGACGACGGGTATATCAGCTGAGAGGACGTCTAACACCTGGGATCCACAGATGGGCTATATCAAGTGTAACATAAAGTGGGTTTAAGACTTGTGTTTTTAACGAGGGACTTACCAGGGAGCTCCCAAGGCTCAGACTTGTTGAGATCAACTTGAGAAATGGCTGCACAAGAGAAACTGGAGTCAAGGACCTTCTTGAGTAGGTAGTAAGTGATTAGCTCTTCATCAGTTGGATGAAACCTAAACCCAGGTGGCATTAGGGTTTCCTCTTCGAATCTTGATCTCTCCCAACCATTGAACACATCCATATCCATATTAATTTGTTTGAAAAGAAAAACTCTAGAGCAACGAAACCCTAGATTTATTACCAGTGTTGAAAGACATGAAAGAGAAAGACAAGGAGAGGGAAATAAAAAGGAGGTCCTTTTTTAATGATCTGTGTTTCTCCTGTTCTACAAGCAACTGATGTGATATTTGACAGTAGCTAGTGACAGACAGAGTTGATGTTGATGTGTACAATACACCACACAAAACGAATATCTATATATATATGTGTGTGTATATACGCATGTAGATAATAATAACGCTAAAAAATGTGTTAAGATCTATCTATGATATTATTGGACATTTGTCTTTTGAGCATGCAATGCGTGCGTGACTGGGAAATTCAGGGGATTCTACGTCAGCCAAAGTTATTAAATATTTTATTAAAATTCAATTAACCTTATTAGTCTATAGATTAATGGATACTACTTGGATCTTACTGTCTACAGAGTAGTAGTCTGAGCTTCACCATGAATTTAAGATTCTTTTCATACGAAAATTCTAAACGCAATAAATGTGTTCAAGACAAAAAAGTAAAACAAAAATAAATAAAGAGCATGGATGCATCAAATCATAGGAAGCAATCACACCCATCCATCAGCATCAGAACAAGAAATCAACGGACAGAATATAGACACGTCAGGTCTGTCACAAGGAAACGTCGCATATAAACGAAATATATATTTTCAAAAAGGATGGCTTTACATCAAATCATATTCCCATCCTTTCTTTTGCATGCATCTTTCATTTTTTCCCCCTATCGTCCTGCTATTTTCACCCCTATGAATTCCACAAATGACTCCTTAGGGCATGATTATCAAAGATCCCTTGGGGTCTAAAGTCTATATAAAATTATTAAAATAGTTGTAAAAGGAAGAAAGAGAGTGTTGTTATGGGGTATGTTGAAATATAAAATTAATAAAATTGGATCTTTTGGAAGAAAGAGTGTTTAAAAATGAAGAGAGAGTGTCTAAAATTGGATCTTTTGGAGAGAAAATTGGATCTTTTGGAGAGAGTGTTTAAAAGGAAAAGAGAGTGTTTAAATATAAAATTAATAAAAGTTGAGTAAAAGGATGAAAGAGAAGGTATAAAGTTGAGTAAAAAGAAGAGAGAGAGTGTGTTTTAATAATTTTATATTATAATTGGATCCCAAGGGATTTTTGATAATCATGGCCTTATATTTATTACAGACTGATAAATTTACAAAAGAATTACATTTTCGTAAAATAATCGATAATTAGGTTTAGGGTTGACGTTGATTACTCACGGGTTTCTTAAAAAACGTTTCATTTTTGTAAAGAGTAAAATCCTTGGGAAAAATAAAAAATTATTATTGTCAGCCACTAAATTTGTGTGGGAAAAAGTCAAAATAATGATTCTAAAAGAATCAATAATTATGGATTATTGTGTTTTAACAGTGTCATGAGGAAGAGAGAAAAAGAGATGGAAAACTCGTGCACCGAGAAGTGAAAACAGGTGACGTAAGTATGAGAGTGGTGGAGGAGAGAATCATCACCGCCGACCTCCGCCCTAAACCCTACGGCGTCGTTTATTGAGTCTACGGCAAAGCTTGGGACCCACCTCACTGTTTTTCTAAAAAGTTTTTGGCATTTTCTCGTTCGGAATTTGTTAGAAAGAGGATCAAATACGGTGAGAGTAAAGTCGTCATAATTAGGTCGGATACGGTGTTTTAAAAAAAAAAAATCAAAAATCAAACCAATTCAAAACCAGGCCGATTTTAATAAACCGGATCTAAAGAAATTTGTCTGAATTGAATGAAAAGAGCAAGGATACAGAAATACATCTGCTGGCAAAAAGAGAATGCAGATGTATAGAAACAACAAACACATTTGGGATTCACTATTCACAACAAAACACAATACTATAATAGACCTTCTTTCATCAGTTTTTGGGGATTACATCAGAGAACGCAAAGTCATGGAACGGAGGACCTGCAAAAAGGGCACAAATTTAGAACTCTTGCAACGACATTATCATTAGTTGAATCAAAGTTTTAAAAGAGAGAGATGAAAACATTGAGAAGAGCGCTAAACCTCCTTGTTCACATAGAATGTGAAACGGAATGTGTGCAACCACATTTCGCCCACCTTCGCTCCAGTTAACTGTGCCCGGAAACCGTTTCTCTGCAACCCGTGAAGGTCCTAACACAGACCAACATATTCCTGGTTCGTTCATTAGTCCCAAGTAATCATGTGCTCGTCTCCAAACCCTTGCATCAGATATCCGAGACCGAACTACCTACACACACACATATATATATATATATAATTGCGGAACTCAGATTTTCTTTAAGTTGAGTGATCATTGCAGAGTGCATTAGAGTATTTAGATAGTTCCCGCGTACCTTTCCCAAGGCGACACGGGCTCTTGGTAATAATTCCCGGTGATATGTTGCGAGCTTCGCGATAGCTGTTACTACAAAACACAAAAGTCTAGACTGTGTTGTTCTTCGGGAACCATTCCCAGACTCTTGCCTCAGACCTAGGCGGCTTTTTTTGTCATCGTCGAAGCAAATAACCAAAAAGGTGGTAAATTTCATTTCTGTTTTTGGTTGAGAAAGCAGAATGATGTTATAAAACAAAAGTTAGTAATACCTTGATGAGAGATTCTCATATAGAAGCAACTCTAAACTTTCAAAGAGCTCACGAGCAACATCCTTGTGTGATTCTCCACCACCACCATACTCTCCAATTGCCCAACATAGTTGTAAAGCTAACTCTCTCTATGGAAGAAAATGTTTAGAGGAGATAACCTCACAAAGCATCCGCGGAAATATTAGATACTGACCTTAGCAGAGTCATCGTAAGCTTCTCCAAGCCGGTCAATTATAGGCTTCTGCATTATGCAGGAAGTTATTAGCATTGCTACTTAAGAAAATATGCGGTAATCATAAGATTTTGTAACCCATGGAGATAGTGTGATTTTGACTGCCATATTCACCAATGCCGTGTAAGATTATCATTGTTCCATATTCTACAGTTTATTATAGCACAAATAAAAACAAGAAATAAAAGGAAAACATTACTTTTAACAGTGAAATGAAGTTTGGAGACCTCTGAAATGCAGCTAGCACGAATTCCAGTAGCCTCCTACGGATCTGTATACACATACCATATCTCTGTAAGATAAGGTTCAATATGGCAGCAATACACTAAAAGGTCAATATAGCATTGGTATTTCTGAAGAAGAATTGAAAATCAATGGACGCTCAACTCAGAAATGCAACAAATACTGTCAATTAGCTTTGTCTAAATAGTTTTTGAACAGAAAAATATTTTAGAAAAATACATATACACAATACAGAAGATGCGTGATACCTCATGAGAAAAATTCTTATCCGGAAACATTGTAGAGTTTCTTGTCATGAGTAGAGGGATTAATGCACAGATCAGAGCTGTAAAAAGATAAAGCATTTAAGGGGAAAGAAAAATAAGCATGAACCGATACAATAGTGCTCAACAACCTAACTACGTAAATCATCCTCCTTTAGCAACTAAAGAAAACTAAGAAGGCTGTAAATTATCTTACAGTCATTTGCATCCCGCAACGTAACACTAAAGTAGACATCAAGAAGTCGGGGAGCAATCTTAAGTGTTTGCTTCATCCTCTCTGACCGAGGACCACTTGCAGCAGCCTGCAGCGCTGAATTCAAAGCAGGTGAAGCGCGGTGTCTTTCCTGCAGCACAAAGTTGACTAAAAACTTTCAGTTTGTCTAAAGAATTAGGTAATAAAAAAACTACCAACAGTCACATATCGCCCAGATTTTATTATTTTCACTATATATATGGAAAGAAAAGAAAATTCAGGGCAGGAGGGCGCATACAGCTAGACCATCATTTTCATCCTTGAGAAGCTCCAGAAACAGAGGATCAGCTACATCTATTGTATTGTTATCTTCAGATTCTGAATCATCCCCTCCATCCCCGATGGTTGAACCAGTATAGGCTTCATCCATAAGAGCAAGAAGCATCTGCATTCACAGGGAACCTTGTCATTCATTGACTATCGGAGAACTGTCTACCGGTTATATATTTTTATGAAGTATATGACCTCTGGAGCTGCACTCTTCTGGATTGAAGCAATGCTACCTCCAACCCTTGACCCCGAGCCCGAGCTCCTTTCCACTTTTTCTAACGCCACAACCAACACTGGCAAATTTTTTTAACAAGAAGATACGTAAATAGTAGGCTAAAATCATGAAATTACCAAACGAGTAACTTGTGATTCGCCTACATGCCCTCCTAATTAGAGCACAAATAAATATACGAACTGGAGTAGCTTTTTCAGACAATTGGACTCACTTGGCAAGTCTACAATGGATGGAAATAGAGGAAGAAATGATCCAGGTGATATCAGTCCTGGAAATATCTTCAGGAATGACTTCTCCAACCTGAAACAAAGAAACATAAAATAAAATTCCCTTGAGGTGTTTTTGGATAGATAAAATTATGAAAAAGATCAATAATATAGCAAGAATTTTCCGGCTTACTTCTCCCAATTCCAGGCAATGAGCTTCAGCAACAGCGGGAAAAACTGCAAATACAATCGCTTGTATTAGATGAAGGAGATGGTATACGAGTTCTGGCTTCATTGCTCAAGCAGTGGAAATGTAAACAGACGCTGATTATAAAAGAAGAAAGCAAGAGGAAACCAATGGAGTGTCGAACAGCTAGATTGCATAAAGCTGCAGGCGCAGCAAGATATAGTTCTGTTACCTATATGAAAGCCTACTGGAACTACCAAAGAAGTAGGGATGTTTGCTAATGAAGAGAATTTTACCATATATATTACCCATTCTGACTGCTTTCTATGTATTTGAGTAATATCCTTCAAGTCAAGTTTTGAGATTACATGGCTAGTTATTCCAGTACCTGAGGGAGTAAGTTTGGGAAAGACACTAAGAGTTTTCTCTGGTTGGCAATAAGGAATTCACAAGTTGCCTCTGCAACATCAGTATCTGAGAACTCACTACAAGGAAAAATATGACAAGATGAGCAAATGTACTTAATACATACTCAAGAATTACCTACATAAACGGATAGTAGCAAACACGCATGAACAACGAAGCAAGTCCATACCGACTAAGACACGAACGGAAGAATGTCCTCAAACTTGGGTCAGCATCGTGCAGAACAACATCCCCAAAATCAAGAAAAAACTGAAGAATGGCCTAAACACACAAACACAAATAACACATGAATGGACCATACGATAGACACAAAACCCATAAATAAATAAATAAAACAACCATCTGGGTTTGTAATTGCATAAACAAATAGGTAAGAGCTTCTGAGAGAGAGATAGAGAAACATACTAGCAAGAGAAGGGCTTTGGCAGTACCGGACTCGGACTGAGACAGTGAAGCAACCGAACGCTGAAAGACCTTATTGATTTGCGGATAGATTCTAGCCACCAAATCATTTGATGATTTCTCCAATTTACAAAACCCATGTAGCTTCTTCACCTAATCCATACACATTCAAACAAAAACCCAATCAATGAAACCTTTCTTCATCGATAAATACATAAATTCTCACAAGATGCTTACTGATTGCAGTACAGATGGATCAGAAGCAGGATCCGTGGAATCCCGCGCGCTAGTGCTTAGGATTCTCAGATAAAAATTCCAGTCTCCCTCTTGATCACTCATGTTTTCAAACAATAAGAATGATCAGTTGAAAAACAAATGATGGACGATGAAGATGAATGCGAAAGCAAAGTCCTTCGGTGAGCAGGGAGGAGATGCGTTTTCCATCATTTGTATCTTCGCACTACGTGTCGGGTATAGTAGGGGAAGACGACACGCAGTTTTATTAAGCCAAATCGCAAAGTGGATCGCAGTGAGACGACACCGTTTGGGTGGCGGATTCTTTAACCTTAGAGACTGCATGTCATTTGAGTAGTAGAAGACGGCACGCAGTTTGTTTAGGAAACCTCGTTTTGGGCCGTGTTACTAGGCCTGAAAATTTTATCCGGTACCGATAATCCGATCCAGCACCGATCCGATATGACCGGTTTGGTTCGGATTCAGATACTGCCTATATAAACCAATGGATGAGACTTTCAATTATCCAAAATATCCGAAATCTGATAGATATTATCCGAAAATCAATGGATATATCCGATTATCCGATAACTTATGTAATGAACACTTATGTATATATCAAGAAATATGATATGCATGAACACATGTTGTGTTGAATGTTCTTGTTTTTCGGATTTCAGATTTTAATCAATGTAGTTAGATTTTGGATGTTCATTATTTAGACCGATTTCAGATTTTTAATACTTTTCGGATAGAAACTTGAAGTTTTTGATAAAAATTACTCATACCGGATACATATTATCCGAACAAAATATTATCTGATTCTTTATCGGATATCCGACACCGATCCGATCCGAACCGATCATATCCAATCCGATACCGAAACGAAATAGTTTCAGTCCCTACGTGTTACATTACATCTCAGGCTCTTCCCTCCAAAACAAAAACCTCCAAGGAGGAGAATTGGGGCGAACGAGCGATAACTATGGCGTTAGCGTCTTCTTCCGACGGGATTGCCGGAAGGATTCGGAACGCATCGTTGGTTCTTGTCTCCGATTTCAATTCCACGATTGCTGTGAGTACTTTTCGTTTAAAGCACCTTCTCTTTGATTTGGAATATCGATTTCTGAGAGATAGGACTTTCGCTTGATGATGATTAGTTAGAAGTGAACAAGGGGAAAATTCTCACTGTTTAGAGTTTATCCCAAAATTATGCTTTTTTCTTTTGTTTTCCTAGTTGCAATTTTGCTTTGGACCAGTAATGCTCGCTGTTGTTCTCCTCTCTATATTCATAGGAGACTGGTTTTTTTATTGCAGGACATCCGCAAAACTGTGACTATGATGAAGAACATTGCCGTTGAACTGGAGAGAGATAATCAAACTGACAAGGTAGGTTATTATTCTGGATTAAGTTATTTTTTTTCGTTTGTCTGATTAACAATGTAAATGCTCTGAGTTGAGAGCAAGTGTTTTGGGCTGTAGCCTTCTTTAAGTTAAGAACTTCAGTTTGATAGCAGTTTCATCTCCTTGGGTTTTTGTGTTGGTTAATCATTACTGACTTCTCTGTAACTGGGGCTTAGACTTTCATATTTTGAATTTTGTTGATTCTTGGCTCACTGAATTTCTGTTCCACTTGTTCTCACATCTCGCTTCCTTTCTGACATTATATTGTCAGCTCGAGGCAAACTCGTTTCTGGTTGTATGTCTTTTGTTTTTGCTAAATGTTTTGTATCCCATCAGTTCATATCAATGTTTTGGGTTCCATAGGTTAAAGACCTTGAAAATTCTGTGGCTGAGCTGTTGGACTTATATGGTGATTGTGCTCATCGTTCGTCAGCAATTCAATCTGTTGCAAATGGGTATCAGCCTGGGGAACAGGTACTCACAATTCTCCTTCACGTGTTAATCTTAATGCTTATTCGGTTGCTTACATTTAGTTTTAGCAGACTGCTTTCTGACTCACACTAATGACCGCAGTTAACTGACTTTCAAAAGTTGCTTGACGATGAGTTCACAAAGCTCAAGGCTACATCTTCTTCAGTGCCACAAAATGATCATTTGCTGCGCCAGTTCAGGGAAGCGGTTTGGGTATGCCATTTGCAACTTTCTATATCATAGATCGACTAGATCCTTATTTTCCTTTTTCTCAGAATAATATCGTTGTTAACTTAAGATATTAGCTTGACTCGAATAGGTTTATTGTCTGGTTTCCTTTAAGTTCTTGTCACTTTTTTGCTGCAGAACGTTCATCATGCAGGTGAACCAATGCCTGGTGACGACGAAGAAGACATTGTCATGACCAGCACTCAGTGCCCTCTCCTAAACACGACATGCCCCTTGAGCGGGAAGCCTCTCACTGAACTAGCAGATCCAGTTCGCAGGTACAATAGATGTCTTGATAATTTTTTTATTTTTTGTTACAACTCGGATGTCTTTGTTTTGATCACATGATTTACTTGTCATCTCCCATGCTTGATGTCTAAGTAGGATGATTCTTAAAGCCTTATTTAGTCGATACTGCGTTAAACGTGATCATGAAGCGTGCGTATTATTTCATCTTTCGTGTAGAACTAGACAATTTTGTGCTTGAATGATACCAGTTTTCACCAATTCAAACACATTTGTGCCGTGAACTGATACACTTGAGTCTTTTTTTTGTGATCCTTCTTTGGTTGCAGTACGGTTTGCAAGCACGTCTACGATAAAGCAGCTATCATGCAGTACATAGGCAACAATCCCAATGTGAAATGTCCTATAGCAGGTAAAACTGTTGTTGCCCAAACATGTTATAGACACCTTTCCCTTGTTTCTTCCTTGCTGATTTGTGGTTTCTATGGCACACTTGGAATCCTCAGCCTGCACAGGGAAACTGCAGACTAACAAAGTGGTTTGTGATCCAATGTTGAAGTTTGAAATCGAGGAGATGCGCTCGATGAACAAACAATCTAATAGGGCAGAAGTAATTGAAGACTTCACAGAAGCAGTCGATGAAGATTAGATCAAACATCTCTTAGACCGGTTCTTTAGGTGCTTGGACAGAAAGAAGTTTAAACAAGCTCTCAAAACTTTTACTTCTTTTTAGTCCATTCGGTATATTTATCAAACGTGAAGTCTGCTAGAACTTGTTTCCACTTTTGGTTGTAAATCTTATTTTCATTTCATGTAGGGCTTTCAGATTTTTCAATCTATGAAATGAAATATAGAAATCCAATCGAACTGTTTCAGATATGGTCTTCGAGAAATGTAGTTTTAAAGCAAAACTTAAGATTATAATCGGTTTATGCTCTTTGTTTTGGTTCGGTTTTGTTGTCAAATTCTGTTTTGGCTCGGTTAGGAGCGGTTAAGTTGGATTTGGGCAATTTATACCAAACAAGGCTCGCCGAAACCGTTTACCGTCACAGTACCCGCCAATCAGTATCGAAAGGTCAATCTTGGGTATTCGACGAGAATGGCGTCTGCTTTCTCTGCATTTAGGGTTTCGTTGTCCAGAATTAGTCCTTTCCGTGGTAGCCATTTCTCTTATCCCGCCACGTCCGCTTTTGGCAAGACCAACCGAATCCTGTGCAACTCTGTATCTTCATCTCCTTCTCCTTCTGATACTTGTTCTTCTTCTCCTTCTTCTTTTTCGTTGATGGAAACAAGTGAACATCCGAGGTGGAGACCCATGTGCTTGTATTACACTCACGGGAAATGCACAAAGGTGAATACTTGGCGACTCGTCTTTCTTGTTAAATTGTGTTTCCGCTACAGCGGAATTAGAATTCATGGCTTACTTGACTTTTGCTCGGTTCTTGCTTCGTGTGTTGCCTCGAAACAATTGTATTCTATGAGAAATTTTGATTTACTATATAATGTCCGCGATCTGTTCGATGGAATGTCTGAACGAGATTGGAACTTGTTTTCATAACGAGAGGAGACTATCATTGGTGTCTCGATCGTTGCCATTATTCTATTCGTTTGTTATACTTGAAGAATCGAATCATAGTTATTAGAGTTTATGTTGGTGACACCAGATGGATGATCCTGCCCATTTGGAAATTTTCAACCATGATTGTTCTAAGGAGCTTCCAGTGACCGCTGCTGATCTTGAGAGAAAGAATCCACAAGAACTCAACTTTTTCTTGGTTCTTGACTTAGAAGGAAAAGTTGAGATTCTTGAGTTTCCTGTTCTGATCGTAGACGCCAAAACCTTGCAAGTCGTAGACTTGTTCCACAGGTTATAACAGCTTCTTATCTTTTGATACACAGTTTCTTGTAATGCTCAAAATGGCCTTCAAGTGTTTGAATGGTTTAGTTTTTGTAAGTCTGTTGTTAAAGATGAGAAGAGCGGATAGGAAATTTATATTCTGTAGGAATTTCACAATGTTGTTGATTTTTTCCTCTTTATACTTCATAAGGTTTGTGAGACCCACCAAAATGAGCGAGCAAGCAATTAACAAGTACATCCAAGGCAAGTACGGGGAAGTCGGTGTTGATCGGTATGCTACTTCTGTCTTACTTCTCAGTGTAGATATAGATACGACTACATTGCTTGTCATATTTCCCTATTAGTTGCATAATGTGACCTTTTCTGCATATGTTATCGAATGCTATAGTCAATTATATTCTGCTATTATAATGCGACGCGTTGATTTAGAGTTCAGAAACTTCTCCAAAAAACTTCTTTTTGTTCTCTTTGGATCCTGAGACCGTTGCACTAACTTTGTCAAAGTCGAATTGCAGCGTTTGGCATGACACAGCTATTCCATTTAAGCAAGTTATTGAGGAGTTTGAAGCCTGGTTAGCTGAGCATGCCTTGTGGGGTAAAGAAACAGATGGGGCTCTGAACGATGCTGCTTTTATAACCTGGTGAGAATTAATGATATGAATCTTTGAGTTTCCTTACGGACAGAGAAACTGTTCTCATAGATTGAATAGTTCTTCATAGCTTCTGCCATCTTTGGGATATTGATTAATTAAGCTGACGTTATCAGTGGGAATTGGGATATAAAGACAAAGATCCCTGAGCAATGCATAGTGTCAAATATCAAGCTTCCGCCCTATTTTATGGAGTGGATCAATCTCAAAGACGTCTACTTGAATTTCTACAACCGTGAGGTAAATTGGATAAATCGAAATGCATCATCCTATCGTATGTTATCTCATAAAGTCATTAATAGTAGATGACATAACAGGCCAGAGGAATGGCCTCAATGATGAGGCAATGTGGAATAAGACTCATGGGAAGTCACCATCTTGGCATTGATGACACAAAGAACATCACGAGGGTGGTGCAACGGATGCTCTCAGAGGGTGCAGTTCTCAAGATTACCGCTCGAAGGAGCAAATCCAATATGAGAAACGTCGAGTTTCTGTTCAAGAACAGGATCAAGTAAAGCTCTTACTATATGGTGATTAGTTTTTTGCAGATTCACAGGTTAAAGAGCTATGATATGTATTATATAGTTTTGCTAAGACCACAACTCTCTGTAAGTGTTATGCTATGAGACTATAATGTGAAAAAAATGGCAGAAAAAAAACACTCAACAATGCTTGAAGGCAATTATTGGTAGGAAAATAGGCCCATGAAGAGGCCCAATCTTGGCTCTATTAGCCTGTGTGCTGGTTCATCGGAAACACTGAATACTATTGGTCCCTTAGTCAACATCGTCACTCTCCTATGTCCGCTTGCTGCACTTACTGGTAATAATTGCTCATCACGTAATTGCTTAAGGGAGTGAGCCTGTAAATTACTTAACACACAAATTCCAGATTCTTGTTTCATTTAGACCAGATTTCACCGATGATTCTGAAGCAGCGACAAAACCTTGTTAGAATCTTGCGGATTTGTACAAAGAATGGGCTTTCTGATCAAGGGGGTCAAGTTCATGGCTTTCTTCTCAAGTCTGGATCGGGCTTGGATTTGATTACGAGCAATTATCTTCTCGATATGTATTGCAAATGCAGAGAACCTTCTGTTGCTCATAAGGTGTTCGACAGTATGCCTGAGAGAAATGTTGTTTCATGGACGGCTCTCCAGAGCGGACATGTATATAATGGTGACCCTAAGGGATCCTTATCTCTGTTCACTGAAATGAGACGTCAAGGTGTGTACCCGAATGAGTTTACTTTATCAACGAATCTAAAAGCTTGTGGTTTGCTTCACTCACTGGAAAAGGGTTTGCAGATCCATGGGTTTTGTTTGAAGATTAGTTTAGAAATGATGGTTGAGGTAGGAAATTCTTTGGTTGACATGTACTCAAAATTTGGAAGAATTAAAGAAGCTGAGAAAGTGTTTCGTTGGATAGTGGATAAGAGTCTTATAAGTTGGAATGTGATGATAGCTGGATATGTGCATGCAGGGTATGGTAATAGAGCTTTCCGTACCTTTAGGATGATGCAATTCAGAAAGATAAGGGTAAGGCCAGACGAGATCACATTGACTAGCTTGTTGAAGGCTTGCAGTAGCATTGGTGTGATTCATGGAGGAAAACAGATACATGGTTTTCTAGTCAGGAGTGGGTTCCATTGGTCTAGTTCCACAACCATCACTGGTTCTCTTGTTGATATGTATGTCAAGTGTGGAAACCTCTTTGAGGCTAGGAAAGTGTTTGATCAAATGAAGGAAAAGGCAATGCTCTCATGGAGTTCGTTGATTCTTGGATATGCTCAAGAGGGTGACTTTGTCGAGGCCATGGGTTTGTTTAGGCGACTACAGGAGCTTAACTTTCAGATTGAAAATTTTGTTCTTTCTAGCCTCATTGGAGTCTTTTCTGATTTTGCACTCTTGCAGCAAGGGAAGCAAATGCAAGCACTTGCTGTTAAACTCCCATCTGGGTTAGAAACATCTGTTTTAAATTCAGTGGTGGATATGTACCTCAAGTGTGGATTAGTTGATGAGGCTGAGCAATGCTTCGCCGAAATGCAGTCAAGAGATGTGATCTCCTGGACCATAATGATCACTGGCTACGGGAAGCATGGGCTTGGCCAAAAAGCAGTTTGTATTTTTAACAAAATGTTGAATCATAACATTGAGCCTGATGACGTATGCTATGTAGCAGTACTCTCTGCTTGTAGCCATTCTGGTCTGATCGAAGAAGGCAAGGAACTTTTTTCAAAGTTATTAGAGACAGAAGGAATCAAACCTAGGGTAGAACACTATGCATGTATTGTTGATCTATTAGGACGAGCTGGTCGTTTGATGGAAGCTAAAGGTCTGATTGACACAATGCCGGTCAAAGCAAATGTCGGAATATGGCAAACACTTCTTAGCAGCTGTCGACTGCAAGGGGACATCAAACTAGGTGAAAAAGTAGGTAAGATTCTTTTGAACATAGATGGACAAAATTCGGCAAATTACGTGATGATGTCCAACCTTTATGGGCAAGCCGGTTATTGGCACCAACATGGGAAGGCACGAGAGCATGGTATAATGAAAGGGTTGAAGAAAGAAGCTGGTATGAGCTGGGTAGAGATTGAGAAAGAGGTACATTTCTTCTATAGCGGAGAGGATTCACATCCCTTAACACTTAGTATTCGAGAAACTTTGAAGGAAGTTGAAAGAAGAATGAGAGAAGAATTGGGATATGTTTACGACCTGAAACAAGAGCTGCGTGATATAGACGATGAGTCAAAGGAGGAGAACCTTAGAGCTCACAGCGAAAAACTAGCGATTGGTCTGGCATTGGCATCAGGTGGTTTAAACCAGGAAGGAAAGACGATAAGAGTGTTCAAGAATTTGAGGGTATGCATAGATTGTCATGAGTTTATCAAAGGGTTGTCTAAGATCATGAAGATAAATTTTGTTGTGAGAGATGCTGTTCGGTTTCACAGTTTTGAAGATGGCTGCTGTTCCTGTGGAGACTACTGGTGACTCTAAAGCTTAGTTATTTCCTCTAAGCATATGACTGAGTTTCATACTAAAGCGGAAACTCTACGTCCTCAATGTTTTTTTTCCTATTGTTTCGAAACAATGGAATGGAACTGGTTCTTGATAGGCTAATCTGATTCCTAGAAAAAAGGAACAGCTACAAATAAGTTTCTACCGCGACCTCTAATGGTAAAATTCCAATCTTAAACTTGCTGCTAATGTGCTTTCTGTATGGGCTAAGCATTTAGTACTTTGGCACCTCCTGCAATTAATGGGGAATCCGTCATGCCATATGCACCTAAAACGTTGGAAGGGATTGCTTCCCAAAAACAAAATGTTTATGCAAGCTAAATTTCTTCGATGAGAGCCCGAGAACTGACTGATCCCAAGCTTAATGATGTACAGCAAGAGAATAGGGCCAGTTAGTGTGTGTTTAGAGAAACTTTAATGGCATGTGGAATCATGCAAACAATTCCAATCATAGTGAAACATCTCATGGTTGCTCCATTAGACTCTCAGATCAATCATATGATATAATCACCTTTTGATTCAACATTATTGTGACTTGTAAGTGTAGATTAGCTGTGCGACTATTTTGGTTTAGTTCATCACAGATCTGTTGAGTACATTTATTTTAGGATCTCGTTGGCTTTTTTCTTCATCTGGCAAATGCCTGTTCATAGTTTTATATTAACATAATAAATACTAAAAGTCAAGTTATAAGTATTAGGTAGTGTGATAAGACTCTCTCTTTATCTAAGACAAGAAGCAGACAATGAAATGTGGTGAGAAGGTTTTGCAGACTCACAGTTTTTGGGTTTTCATAAGAGCTACATAGATTTTGCATGTCTGCTACACTACATTTTCTTCTCTATATTATGAGACTGTTGTAAAATTAGCAGGGAAAAAAATCTTAAAAATGCCAAATAAAAACAAGGCCGAGGACTAGGCCCAATCTCGATGTTAAGAGCGTGTGTGTTGGTTCATTAGAGAGTCAAACATATCTCGAATTCTATTGGCCCTTGAGATATCTATGTTGTGTTTACTCCTCTACGACTTCGTTCTCGCGAGACTGAGATTTACTCGCTCTCAAGGAAAAATACCCAGAAAAAAAATTAGCAAATAAAATTATTTTAAAATATTCAAATTTAATTTTGTTTTTCTTTTCTTTTTGCTAGTATTTATTTGACTTGTGCATCCGTGGAGCCCTAAAGTATCCGAGGCAAATTGCGGAGGAGTTGTCGTCGGAGAAACGAAGTTATCGGAGGAAGAGGGTTTCGATTTCATCACCACAATCTCAATTTTTCAATTCACAAGTGAAATTAGTGGGATTTAGGATCTAGGGTTTGGAATTCGGATACATTTGGGCTGATGATCATGGAGCTCAGGTTAGTCGCTCCGTTACGTTCTGTTAAGCATGTCCGCCGCAGTGGATGAAGTAATACTGCCGATTGATTTGAGTGGCGTCGAGAAGAAATAGTTGTATGCGTATTTGTGATTCGTGATGAGATCGTCGTGTGAGGTAAAAAAGAACCAGGGTTCGAAGAGTAAGAAGCTTGCTGCAATATGTGAGGAGGAATACAAGAAAAACCATGGAGATTCCAAGGAAAGAGATGGTGGGTCTGGGTCTGAGCTAAGGCGGAGCTCTAGGGTCAGGCGGATACCGTCCATCCTTGACGCTTCTCCCCTTCCTCCAAAGAAAAGGCGGCGTTTAAATAGAGGGGATACTAGTCTAGGAAGAGTGGTGAAGGAGGAGAATGGTGATTTCGATACCCCGGATGGCTGGAATTCCAGGTTGAGGTCAAGGAGGAGGACCGTTGGTAATCAAGCAAGTGGGAGACAGAGAGATGTGGGAAAGGGGAAAAGAAAGCTTGTTTTCATAAATGGTGCCTACGAGTACGAGTTGAGAGAAGAAGCAGTATCAAGAGCAAGGGAAGAGGAAAGAGGAGCTCCTAATGGTGGGAAGCTAATGAAAACACAAAAGAAAGCGGAAGCTAATGAATCTGAAAGCTCTGAAGATGGGGAAAAAGGGTCAGATACCAGTAATGATGAAGATGAGAGTGTTAGCGAGTTAGAGGCGGACAGTGAAGCTGGAGAGGAGGATGGGAAGGAGAAGATGGGGGAAAAGAGTCACATACAAAAGAAAGTGCAAGTTGAGGAATCTGAAACTTCTCAAGATGGGAAAAAAGAGTCAAATAGTAATTCTGAATATGAGAGTGCTGGCGAGTCAGAGGAGTCATCGCAGGCTGACAGTGAAGCTGGAGAGGAGGATGATAAGGAGAAGACTACCAAAAGACCTGCTGTTTTAGAGAGTGAAAATGAAGCCGGAGTTGATGGAATGGAGACTGGGAGTGAGGATGGAACAGATAGTTCTGAAAATGATAGTGATGAAGAGGGGGAAAGTGAGACACAAGGTAGTGCAGAGATGACAGGAAGTGAGGTTGAAGCTTATGTGGATGAGACGACAGCTGATACTAATGTTATTTTGGAAGCACTGGAAAATGAAAATGGGAATCAAAGGGAAGGATTGGAAAATGAGATTGAGATGGAAGTTGACGGAATTGAGGATAAGGAGGTGGATGTAATAGTTTCTGAAAGCGGAAATGGCACTGGTATAATTTTACTTCCTGGACTACTGCAGAAAGCTAGCATTGTGGTTAATGAGAGTTTAAAGCAGAATGATGACATCAGAGAGCAAGGTGTTTCTAGAACACCATCTGGTAAGACCAAAAAACATTGTGAGTTTCTCGATAGAGGGGGTGAAAGTGTGGAAATGCTTGACGAGTTGCCTATTCAGAATGAAACTTGCAACAAAGTAGTTGACTCAGTTTGCACCTCATCAGATAGACTTGGTAAGCCTCTCTTCAAACAGGCCAGACGCTGTGGCTTATGTGGAGTTGGCACTGATGGCAAACACCCGAAGAAGTTGATACAAGATAATGGTGGCAGTGACATGGAGGCACATAGCGGGCCTTCATCTTCAGAGGAGCCAAACTATGACATATTGGATGGTTTTGGCAATGATCCTGGATGGCTTGGCCGTCTATTGGGCCCTATAAACGATCGTTATGGAATTTCTGGAACTTGGGTTCATCAGCACTGTGCCGTATGGAGTCCCGAGGTAATATGTGCTTCTGATTATATGACACAAAATACCTTTTGATTGCTTAGGTGCATTTACATGTGTTTATTACTTCATAGTTATATGTTTCTTAGGCATTGACACACAATGTGTGATAGTATTGGTGTTTATTTATCTTTTCAATCGTGTGTTTTTCTCTCGCTTAATTTTTCGTTGTGTTCTGTAATGTCTGTTTGGTTGTTATTGTTTGTACACATATTTATCTCTGACATGATGTATTCTTCATTACTTTTCTTGATGAATTTTTTTGAGACAACACAGTTAATAAGCAGAATAAACAAAAAGGCTTGTCAATGTTCATGATCTTTTAGTTTCCTGTATGTTTTTTTATCTACGCATCCAAAGGTTCTGTACATTTTTTTTTAAACATAATTTAACTATGCGCTTGCTGTTTTTCTCATTAATGCTCAATACTCTTGTACTTCAGGTTTACTTTGCTGGTGTAGGATGCTTAAAGAATATAAGGGCGGCACTTTGCAGAGGAAGGTCATTAAAATGCACTCGCTGTGCAAGACCTGGGGCAACCATTGGTTGTCGTGTTGATCGATGTCCAAGAACCTATCATTTGGTCTATTACTACTCCCTTTCTGGTTTTCCCTTCCTCACCTCTTAGATATAGGCTAATAAACCTGCAGATGTAACTGTTACTGTATCATGGTCTGACAACTTCTTTGTGGTGTTCTATATTTTGCAGCCTTGTGCACGAGCTAATGGTTGCATCTTTGATCACCGTAAATTTCTCATTGCTTGCACAGACCATAGGCATCATTTCCAACCCCATGGTCGTCAATGTCAAGTCAAAATGAAGAAGATGAAAGCCAAGAGGATGCAATTGGAGATGAGGAAGCACTCAAATGATGCCTGGCGTAAGGATGTAGAAGCGGAAGAAAAATGGTTTGAGAAATGTGGTGAAGATGAAGAATTTTTAAAACGTGAAAGCAAGAGGCTGCAGCGAGATCTATTAAGAGTTGCTCCTGAGTATATTGGAGGCTCTGATTCTGAGAGTGGAAAGGCATTTGAGGGATGGGACTCTGTTGCTGGGCTTGAGGGTGTAACTCAATGTATGAAAGAGGTTGTTCTTTTACCCTTACTCTATCCAGAATTCTTTGATAACCTTGGACTTACACCTCCAAGAGGTATCCTCTTGCATGGACATCCTGGAACTGGAAAAACGCTTGTGGTTCGAGCACTGATTGGTTCCCTTGCTCATGGTAATAGACGGATTGCCTACTTTGCCCGCAAAGGGGCAGACTGTCTAGGAAAATACGTTGGTGATGCTGAGCGCCAGTTGAGGCTCTTATTTCAGGTCGCTGAAAAATGCCAACCATCCATCATATTTTTTGATGAAATAGATGGTCTTGCTCCCAAGCGTTCAAGGCAGCAAGATCAAACACACAGCTCTGTTGTATCCACATTGCTGGCTTTATTAGATGGCTTAAAGTCACGTGGTTCAGTAGTGGTTATAGGTGCAACAAATTACCCTGATGCTCTTGACCCAGCATTGAGGAGGCCTGGGAGGTTTGATAGGGAGATCTACTTTCCACTACCAGCGATCGACGATAGGGCTGCAATCATCTCACTCCATACTAGGAAGTGGCCTAAGCCGGTGTCTGGCTACTTACTCAAGTGGATTGCTAAAGAAACTGCCGGTTTTGCTGGTGCGGATATACAAGCTCTTTGCACACAAGCTGCCATGATTGCCTTAAATAGGAGTTTCCCTTTGCAAGAATCTTTGGCTGCTGCAGAGTTGGGAATGTTTGGTAGTAATCGTGTTGCTCTTCCATCCTTCTCAGTTATAGAGAGTGATTGGTTGGAAGCTTTATCCCGCTCCCCACCCCCATGTTCACGTAGAGGAGCAGGAATAGCAGCTAGCGATATATTTTCTTCTCCTCTTCCTGTTTACTTGGTGCCTTCTTTACTGCTGCCACTGTGTTCTTTACTTGTTGCTTTTCATCTCGAAGAACGCATCTTGCTACCACCTCTTCTTTCCAAAGCTGCGGTTGATATCCAAAATGTGATCCGCTCTGCTTTGAGCGACAAGAAGATAACTGAGGGTTGTTGGTGGTCTCATGTTGAGAGCCTTCTCCAGGAGGTAGATGTTGTAAATGATATAGTTCAAAGACTTTCTTATGCTGGGATACTGGATGGAGGATGTGACTTGGTTAGCTCTGTTGCAAGCACCCCTGATGGTGGCGGCTGTAGTTTGGGTTCTGCACAATTCATGAAACACAGAGTCTACCGACATCCTGGGCTTTTGGGGAATGCTTCTCTAGAATCAATGAGCAAGTCAGGATTCCAACTGCTTATTGCTGGAGGACCTAAATCTGGTCAACGACATCTTGCTTCTTGTATATTGCACTGTTTTATTGGTAATGCAGAGATGCAGAAGATAGACACAGCAACAATTTCACAAGAAGGAAATGGGGATCTGGTGCTAGGCGTAACTCACTTATTAAGTATGTACTTCGTTATTGAAGTTTTCATGCCGTTACTTAACCAGCTACATATATTTTGTTTTATTAGTCTTTCATCATCTGTAACTCTTTTATTTGCTTGTTTCTAGCCCATTTCCAGTGAACTTACTAACCCGGTCTGCTTGTAGTTAAATGTGCTAGCAAGAAGTCATGTGTGGTATTCATGCCAAGGATTGACTTGTGGGCCGTAGAGGCAGACACTCCACTGAAGGAAGAGGTCGAGTGTGATGATGATTCTGTAAAAGAAAATTCTTCTCCTGTTTGTCCAGACACAGTAGAAAAAAAGGAGTTGCAGAAGGATGATCGAGTCTCACATGTTTGGAACACATTTTTTGAGCAAGTAGAATCATTGCGAGTTTCCACTAAGATGATGATTCTGGTATGCTTAACCTCTTACTTACTTAATATTGTTCTCTCCAATATATTTTGGCAGTTGATAATGGACGGTCCGGAATTTATTTAGTTACTTTCGACTAGTCTTTTGTTTTTTTTTGTTTTTTGTATTTTGTGAAGGGTACTGTAAGCATCAGTTTAGTGTACTCTGCATTTTCAAATCTTTGTATTCACGTCTTTGTTGATTAGCAGTTTCTGAGAAGACTGTCAACACTTCAGACTAAAGTTTGTTTATTTTTTGGTGATAGGCTACTTCTGGCATGCCCTACAAACTCCTGCCTCTTAAGATACAACAGTTCTTTAAGACTGACCTATCAAAGGAGTATCAGCCAACTATGTCTGAGGCTGTTCCACAATTCACTGTACAAGTTGTTGAAAATTCTGACCAGGACATGGCCATTGATCTGTCTGCTACTGAATTGTCAAGGCGGGCAATCCAAGTGTTTCTTCATTTGGTGCATCAGGGAACCCATACTCGCTTTAACTTACAGAAGAAATACAAAAGAGAGGAGCTTGACCATGGCACCGATGCACCTTATCAGAATGATACCGATCATAACGTAAGGGAAGAAGCAAATGTTAAATCAAAATCTCTCGATGATGATGGTTCTCTAAAACTGCCACCATTACCTACCAGCATAAATGTGAAAGCGAAATCAAGCCTGCAGTTAGCTGTCTGTACGTTTGGTTATCAAATTCTACGGTATCCTCAATTTGCTGAGCTTTGTTGGGTGACATCAAAGCTTAAGGAAGGACCAAGTGCAGACGTTTCTGGTCCTTGGAGAGGATGGCCATTTAATTCGTGTATCATTCGTCCTTGTAATTCCTCAGAGCAGACTATTACTGCTACTGTTTCCAACAATGTCAAAGACAAAGATACATCTGGCATTGTCAGAGGCCTTATTGCTGTTGGATTATCAGCGTATAGAGGAACCTATTTATCATTGAGGGAAGTCTCCTTTGAGGTACGGAAAGTTCTTGAGCTCTTAGTGGGGCGAATCAATGTAAAAGTTGACGCTGGAAAGGACAGATGTCGATATATTCGAATTTTGTCTCAAGTTGCTTATCTGGAAGATCTAGTTAATAGTTGGGTATATGCAATGCGAAGGTATGTCTTCAAATTTTTTGATTTATATATATATTAGTTCTAAAGTTTCCTGCATATCTAACATAACCTCATTGTTTACAGTTTTGAATCGAATGCTCAAACAGAGTTGACAAATCCAGTGTCTTGTTCTGTAGTCAATCCATCAGTGGGGACTGAGCCAACTGAGCAAGGAACGTCTGATCAAGGAAAAGGGTTGGAAGAAGACCCGAAAGAAGTTGATCAAAACATGAATCGTCCAGACCCTATAGCATCTAGTAATCTTATCGACAATCATCAGCCAGTTGCAGAGATTACGGATGGTCATACTGGGACAAGTCATGAACCTTTTCTTCAAGATACTGGACCTCTTACAACCCATAGTACGGATGGCTTAACTTTGTTCAAAGAGAATGGTGATGTTACTTTGGATTCTGATATGATGGTTGAGGATTCAAGAGTAAATTCCTTCCGGCAGGCTGTTCTCCTCGATCTTAACTCTCCTGCGGCTGATGATGAACAGAATGAAACTCACCATGGATCATGTGGGCTAGAAACCACTGCTTTGCAAGAAGAAGCTGATTCCCGAAACAATCCAATTGGATCTGGAGAATCCAATTCGATCTCCCTGAAAGATCCAAACAATGGTGAAGTGAGGGACGGAATTCATGGCTTAGAATCTGTAAACAACATACTTGAACCAGTTAAACAAGCTGAAACTGCAAGCACTGGTCCTGTCGAGGACTCCAGTTTGGTGTGTTTGTACCGTTGCTGCTCCCAGTGCGTCTCCATACTCCAAGATTCAATGCATAAATTAGTTACTCGCGAATTGAGACTTGGTAGGAGTTCCATCACAACAGAAGGTATACATGATGCTGTGTCTTCATTATCAGTGGAGCTTATTGCTGCTGTTAGAAAATTCATCTCTTCCAAAAACAATGGTACTACGGAGGAAGCAACGGTTGAAGAAGACGATGAATGTCTGAAAAAGGAAGCATGTTCTTGCAAAAGCTTGCCTCTTGCCTCGGTCGAATGTAACAGTCATTCTGCTGAAGACCTGCAAGGGAGCTTAGATAAACCAAAAACACATCCAAGCGTTAAGACTTGGCTTGAACCAGTATTCGTTTTCAGAGATGGAATATTGGTTCCGGTTAGTGCTGAAGATGACCCCGGTTTGCACTGTAAATATGATACTTTCTGCCTTGGTTCTCTCGTAGAGCTGATTGCAACTGAGATGAAGCCTTCTTGATTGATTCATCTTTTTTTTTTTTTTTATCTTTTGTTACTCAAATCAATTGGTGTCTCTGCCATTGATTTGCTGTTTACGTTTACAAACTGGTACATTTATCTCAGAAAGTTTCTTTCTTGGCTCAGTTTGCAATTTTTAAATTTTTACTTAGATTTTTTAATCTCTCTTTTTGTTGCTAATTAGTAAGGGCATCTTTAATGGTGACACTAAAGGGTCTTAAGAAGTGTTCTTATAATATAAAAAATAAAGAAAGTGTTTTTGTGGGGTATATTGAAATATAAAATTAATAAAAGTTGAGTAAAAGGAAGAGAGAGTGTCTTAAATAGGAGAGAAAGTGTCTAAAATATGAGCTTTCGGAGAGTGTGTTTAAAAGAAGAGAGAGTGTTTAAATATAAAATTAATAAAAATTGAGTAAAAAGATAAAAGAGAAGGTATAAAGTTGAGTAAAAAGAAAAAAGAGTGTGTTTTAATAATTTTAAATCATAAGAACAAATATTAAGACACTTTTGTGTCTCCGTTGCTGATGGCCTAAAATATATTTTCCCTTGAGATATATAACTCTGATGTGATTAGCATTGTTTTTCTCAGCATCGTCAACAACAAATCTGCAGGTACGCAGCTAAACTCATTCTCTATATATCACTTAATTAGACTTAGCCACATGTCACGCAATAAACTAAAGATTACGGCTGAAAAAACATTAATTAACTTTAACTATAGGCACCATAATTGGAGGACAATACAGGTTAGGAGCTCGAGATTTATTGCTTTTACATTACATGTATTTTGATATTATCATGATCTTTTGTACTATTTATTATCTTACTATAATTCTTAGCTGTCACGTAGGAGGCGATGGAGAACAAAGAATAATATAGAAACTATAGTATTATTTTAGTATTATACAGAAATCAATTTGAATCACATGGCATGTTGACTGTCATGACAGGGCTTATTCTGCCGTTTCTTAGCAATCCTACCTTTTCGCTCAAACCTTGTTTATCTTAGTTGTTGCCAGAAATCCCTATATAATTTTATTTTTATTATCCACTTAACTAGTTTTGATTTATCAGTTTGTCCAATAAGGTAGTTTAAAGCCGAAAATTAAATTGATTTTTGTCACTGAAATTAAGAAAATAGTGGAGTCAATATTTTTCTTGGAAGTTAATGTAATGACTCTAAAAATCAAAGAATTGAAAACGAACGAATCCTATGTAATAAGTTTTTATTTCCTTCTTTGTTTTCACTCAGATTTCTTTGTTTTTATTTATGTAATAAAAACAAAAAAAATGGACTCCACATAAAACACTAGAAATAATATAGAAAACAAAAATAAGTGCTGAATGGTTGCCCACATGGGCACTTCCTAATAAGTCTCGAGAATCTATTCTTCAAATACAAACCAAATAAAAGAAGAAGAAAGAAAGTAAGGACAAATACTTATCTCTTTTTGTTATCTCTTGTCTGAATTAAAAAAAAAAATGGATCCTACTTCGAATGATCATCAAGAACTCGAACAAATCGAAGCCATTGATGATCTTCTCGAAGATTTCTGGTTCTTTGATAACTTACTTGATAGAAGATCAAGAATCTTGAGGTACTGTCATTCAGATCCTTACCCTGTTTTTCTTCCTCCTTCTTCCACTGTTCCCAAACCCGAATCCCCGAAAATCAAAGATTCGAATTCGGAGAAAAGGCTTTTAGAAGCTTTTAAGGAAGGAGACTTGGCCTCACCGCCGTGTATAGAGAGTAAAGAAAGCAGAGGCGAGCCTGAGAAGATAAAGAAGAAGATGACAAGGCAGTTCTCTGAGAAGATTAGGGCTCAAGAACGAAGAACTTACTTGCAGAAGAAGGAACCAAAGGTTCGAGAGAAGGGAATTAAAGAAGTTTCTAGAAATAACAAGAGTGTCCAGTGTTGCCAAATGGGAGGGAGTTTGCAAAGAACTCAGACATTACCAAGTTACATAGGAAGAGAAGACGATGGAAATGATTTTCAAGATCAAGAAACCGATGATTCAAGAATGGGATTCTTGATCCGTGAAGCTATCGCTAGCTCTTCTTCTGAGTTTACTCCAACGAAGCAGAATACCCTAAAGGTGTGTGATCTCTTTGTTTCATTTGATTTTATCATTCTTAGATGATTTGCTTAAGTTTTTGGTGTTATTGAGAATCTGAGTTTGAACCTTTTGTGTAGGTTTCAAGCATTCCAAGGCATCGACCACCGAGAAACTCGAGATCAGAAGAAGCTATTCAAGAATTGGTCGTCAAGTCACAAAGAACCCCAAACCGCAAAACGCTGCGTAAGACTTTAAGCAGCATCGAGACGAAAGATTTTATGGTGTTAAAGGAAATTGACATTAAATCGGAGAAGAAACAAGAAAAAGAAGACGAAGAAGAACAGAGGAAGGTCCCACGCGCCGCCGTGAAAAACCGGTCTGCAACGGTGGTGGGACAGCCAATTCCGGTTTCGGTTCCGAAGGACTTGACAAGAGACATGAAAGCTCAAATCAAGTTTTGGGCTCGAACCGTCGCAAGTAATGTTCGACAAGAATGCTGAAATATCATTAACAATAAATGATTTCCTATAAATACAACAAAACAATAATTTCATATTCTTTCGTCCTTTTATTTTTGTTCCGAAACATGCATCCATTATTTTACCAAAAATAAGAAAACAAAACATAAGAATGTGTCTTATGATTGGTTTGACGGCGAAATTGAATCGAAGTAATTATATTATGAAGAATAAATAATGCACAAGAAATGGATTAAACAATCAAGTGGAGTTAATTTAAACTTATACTATAATTTTGGGAGTTGACGAAATCTACTCCAAAAATGGCATCTTAGTCTCCTATTGTATTTATGGAATCACATGGTGAAATTTTGGAGATCTCTTCAGAGTCTTCAGATTGTGTTAGAAAGGGAAAAGTGGACAGTTCCTCTTGATTTGTTCAACGAGAATTCGAAAGCGTTGTCTGGTGGCTAAAGCGGTGAATGAACCTTTCACATTAGAATCTGGCGGGAATCAAAGCCTAGTTGCCGACACTGGGGTTTATCAGGGCAAGTAGAAGGACAAATCAACTATGATGGATCTATTAATTTAAATTTCAAGAAGACATCGCACCGTATACATACAAAGGATGGTTAGTGGCGCTTGATCGCTGGTCTCATAAGGATTATCCTAATTTCATTTTCTTCTGGGTACGAATTGACAAGCTACCAGAACGATTCCGTCAATCTCACAGTAAAGGGTATTGGCTCGATGTTGGGTCATGTCTCTGAAGCAACTGTTAGGGAACATGTTCTGATGCAAAATAAACCAGCACGTGCTTGGTTCAAAGTTGATTTCCCAGTCAAGGACAAGATCATTCTGGTTAGGGAGGTTAAAATTATGCTTATAGAAGTTACAATGGACCATGAGTTCTTTTATGCTGGTTTACAAAAGTTTTGCATTACCTGTGGTAGCCTCCAACACAGCTATGAGGTATGTCCTCAAGCAGCAACACTCACCTCCTCTGTTGAAGAATTCATGAAAATCAGTAACAACCCATACATTACGGCAGAAGAAAGATTTCAAGCAATCATTGGACTCAACACATACCAAAAATTTGGAGAGAGCTCTACTGAAGTTGAGATTCTAATGTTGGATGCTCCTTCAACTGTTCTCATTAAGCCTCCAGCTCAAGTTGAAGCTCCTACTCAAGATGTCTATGTTGATCTCCCATTGGAAGCGGCAGCTTAATGTCTTAAACGCAAAGCACTAGAGACAACTCCTGAAGATTCTCGATTAAACAAAGTCGTATCCCTAACGCTAACAAAGGTTTGGTGGTTTTCCTTAAACCACGAAATCCGTCATGAAGATCATGCATCTGAATTGTCAAGGTATGGGACCGACTTAACAATTCGATATCTAAAAGATGTTAGGCGATCTTCTAACCTCTGACATCATGTTCCTTGTAGAAACTAAACAAGGTTATAACGATGTGTATAAGTTGTGTAAAGATCTTAAATGTGCCTACTCTTTTGTTCTTCCAGAAAATGGGTTATCAAGTGGTTTAGCAATTTTTTGGGATGTACATATCCAGCTAAGCCTAGTATCTTCACCATCATTGCCTAAAAATGACATGTATATAACTAATGGTGATAATATATTTTGTTTGTCCTACATTTATGGTAACCCAACTGTTAAATCTCGTAATAAGCAATGGAGTGAGATGGTTTCCCAAGTAAAACATTGTATATATTCGAATCTCCTGGATTGGGTATTGAGGATTTAATGATATCAAATATTCTTATGAAAAGGAAGGGGGAGCTTATAGATATGACACTTTTTGCAATAATTTTAGAAGAATGTTATCTCTTTGTGGTTTTAGTGATATTATAACACTTAGTGGTAATTACACTTTGGTGGGGCAAGTCAGAACTAGGATTGACAGGGCAGTGGCTACTTCTCATTGGTTAGATTTATATCTTACTCCTTTTGT
Organism: Draba incana; assembly: GCA_963576765.1. Lineage (NCBI taxonomy): Eukaryota > Viridiplantae > Streptophyta > Magnoliopsida > Brassicales > Brassicaceae > Draba > Draba incana. Next base: position 21,116,961 of record OY755213.1, read on the forward strand.
TCAACATTTACCTTGGCATTGTCATGATCACTTGGCCCATATATTACATACTGCTACTAGTAAGTGGAAAGGCAAAAAAAATTTAAGTCTCATTGCAGGTGAAGATTTGAACCAACTTCTAAGGATCATGTTAGACAGGTTTGGTCTAGGAAATGTCAAAATATTCTTCCTCAAAACATCAACAAAGCATTGGATTTATGTAGGAAAGGTCTTTCTCGGTGGAAAACACAACACATAACCAATATTGAGCAGCAGATTAAGCAGCTGAAGAAGTCTATCCATGAAGAAGGACCATTGGGATACTATAAAGACTTCATTGGTTAGTTTTATTCAGAACTTTCTTGAAACTGTGGAATTAGACCATGCATTGAATCATACTCATATATGTCTAATTCCTAAAGTTGAAACTCCTACTAAACTCAAAGACTTTAGGCTTGTAAGTCTGAGCAATGTTATCTACAATTTTTTATCTAAAGTCTTAGGAGAGAGCTTAAGACAATCTTTCACAAAATCATTTCTGACTATTAATCAACATTCATCGCAACCACACTTATCACTAATACCTCTTTTTAAATCTTTATGGAAGCATAAATTACCCCCTAAGATCCAGCATTTTTGGTGGAGAGTTTTACATGATGTTTTGCATGTAACCACCATGTTAAAGCAAATGAAGATTTTAAATGATATCACTTGCCCTATATATGGATATATATGGAAGAATCAGTGAATCATCTTTCATTCCAATGCCGCCTAAGTAGAGAAATTTGGGAGTTAGCCTCATTTACTAGTCCTTCTCATCATTCTCTGTTTTTAAACCCATTCACAGTTAACTACACAACTTTTGCTGATGCCATTAAAGAATCATTTGATCACTTATTGTTCTTTCACTTTTTGAGATGGAGGATTTAGAAGCAGAGAAATGAACTTGTGTTCCACAACAAAAGACGGCCAATACCAACTGTAATATGCAAGGTATTCTCAAACTATCAATGTTGGCAAGAGGCCCTAGCGCTGACCTAACTTGAACAATCATCGTCATCACATTCACATCATAATCAGAGTACTCCGAGGACGTTGCATCAGCTTTTTAATCAAATATCAAACCCTTGCTGCTTGGTTGATGCATTTTGGTTCTTGGATATCGCAACATCAAAAGAGGCATTAGATGAAGTCTATTTGATACAACACTCCAACAAAAGCTTTATATATCAAGATCTTTACAACCTACACATTTTTCTACATAAACCAAAGTAGAGGCTTTGAGAATGGATGTTGTGGAACTACAGAGACTTGGCTATAGGAACATCATTTTCAATGAAGACTTTTAAGCACTCTATGGTTTATTGCAACACTCAAAGTTTGACTTAGAGGCTTCTCATGTCAATCATCTACCATATCATATCTATACATGACATTATTAGTATAGCAGAGCTCCACATGACTTAGATGCTAACGCTCACGTGAAATAATTAGCCATGCAAATTAGGATCCATTCTCAGAGTTATGTAGTACATTGGCCAGTGTAATGATTATTAAGTAACGGAGTAGTTTGCCGAAAGAAAAAAAAAAAAAAAAAAGCCATTTCAAGGACCTTGTTCAGCGAGGGTTTTCAAGGAGAGAAAGCTTCTAAACGATAGAGAGGCTTCGAGAGTAAAGGATATTTGAGGACGTTAATGGTGGAGATAAAAATCTTGGAAGGCTAAGAAAAAAAATGTCAGTGTTGCAGAGCCACCAATGTCTCTTCTCCTTCTCTCTACCTCACCGTCGCCGGAAAACGCATCTTATCTCTCTTTACAGCCCAGCGAAATCTCCCTGTCCAATTCCTTCGCTCTCAGTTTTAACCCGGATCCGACCCGATTCAATCCGGATATCCGCCGTAAAAGAAATCGCCGATGTGGCGGGGGAGGGAGAAGAAGAAGGTCCCACTGAGCTTCCTCCGTCGTCTTATTCTCCGTTTTCGTCTACAAACTCCATTTTCGCAACTTCGGATGACCCTTCTCCTCTCCAATTAGCAACCAGCGTTATGCTAACCGGTGCCATCACTGTCTTCCTCTTCCGATCGCTTCGACGTCGAGCTAAGCGGTCTAAAGAGCTGGTAAGTTTTTCAATTCTCCGACTTCGTTAAACCCTAGAGATTCTTAAGCTAACACCAAAGGAACAATTTTGTTACTAGGATTCGAATTAGCCAATTGATTATATCAGTATTCCAATTGAATTTGGGAATTGGAAAGAAGAAATGTGTGATTCGGTTTTGAAATTTGTAGACATTTAGATCTTCAGGAGCAAAGAAATCGTTGAAAGAAGAGGCAATGGAGAATCTGAAAGCAATGGGATCAACTCCGATCGAAGGTGGTGGTAACTCGACTCCATCGGCGGCTCAGGCGTTTCTTGGTGCGATATCAGCTGGCGTCATTGCTCTCATTCTTTACAAATTCACTATCACCGTTGAGTCAGGACTCAATCGCCAAACCATTTCTGATAACTTCTCGGTTTGTTTCTTCTTTTCTCTTCACCAGTTTTGATCATTCACTGCGCTTCTTGCGTGCTTCTGTCTATCTTTGCTTTGGGAGTTGGGTTTTAGCTAGTATTGGTGTACCTTGTGTCTCAAGTTTCTAATGGTCTCAGTATCAGTAAAGGCCCATCATTTGAGAGATAATAGTGATGGGACAAGCTCTCCCCAATCCATGTTTTCAGAACTTAATGTGCAACCAGCTATATTCATTATGACAAGGATCTATTCTTATCATTGCCTTCGTACAAGAAAAGTCTGCCCATTCCATGGTTTCTGAATTCTATGTGCAAACTAGATATGTATACTTTTATTGAGTCAAGGACCTATACTTCTCGAAACAATAATCTTGTCTAAAATTTTTTTTTCTCTGTCTTCTCTATCTATTGCAGGTTAGGCAAATCACAGTAACCGTAAGGTACATATAAGTTTTACCACTTTCTCTGTATTCCATCTCAAGCCATTCTCTTGGACTAAGTTGGTCATTTTTTTGTTTATGCAGGACTATCATCAACGGTATATGCTATCTCGCAACATTTGTATTTGGTATCAACGCGATCGGACTTCTACTTTACTCTGGCCAACTAGCTTTCAATGAAGAGTCTGATGAAATCAAGGCCACAACAAAGCCTGGAGACTCATCATCAGGTACCAACACTGAAGTAAATAAAAGCAATGAGGATCAAAGTTCAGGTGATTAAATCCGGTCTTTGTATTTGTACTATGAAACATGTACTACTAATAATATCATATATTCATCATAGCAAAATCTATGTATAAATTGTTTTGTTTTGGTGTCTGAATTTATTGTAACTATCTGTTTGTTGGGAAGCGTTAGTTGTTAGTTTCGATGGGACTTTATTGACTAGACAAAGAGATATTAGAGTAACGGACAAAAAACGGATTACAGATTTTGATGAAACAACATTGGCACAGTGAAAGAAATGAATAATGACCAACATAACAAATTTACAAACAAGGACATATAGTATTTTGAAATTACTATTACACCCAAATAGTTTTCTTTTATTCCCACCCAACCCCCTCTTCTCTTATTCTAGAACCCTACTCCGGCGCCGCCGACTCCAACGGTGGCTGGAGGGTGAGGCTCGAGCTTCCGATTTTTCCAGAAACAAGCTTCCGGTGCGAGCTTCGAAGCTGACTTCCTCGGCTCCGATTTGCAACGTGGCAACACTGGTGGCTCGTACGCCTTATTAACTCCGGCTACCTTGTGTTCCCCAACCGCCGTAATTATCGGCGGAGCTGCTGGGTATGAACAGGATGAGCGTGGCGGCTGTAATAGCGGTTGGTGAAGTGGTGGTTTATCTATTGAACGTCGGCGAGAAGATACGTTGGAATCAACGGTGACGATTCGTTTCTTGGGTTGAGGTTGATGATGGTGATGAGGATCTCCGGTAGCTTCTGGTAGCTTCTTCGGCGGAGGTCTTCCCGGTAAACATCTTACAAAATCTGTACTGCAAACCCAAGTCTCCTTGGATACTTCCATTGATAGCTTTGGCTCACACATCATTAACAATAAACAATCCGGTAACACCTTATACGGCGTTCCCGACGTCTTCTCCGGTTGACTTCCTCCCCCTCTCGTTACTGTTTCCGGACTCGGGTCGGGTTCTCGGTTTCCTTGTTCCGATCTTTCAACGTTTGGTGTTACAGAGGCAGCATCTTCTTCATCTTTCGCTTTCGCTTTCCTTTCTTCTTCCTCTGCCTTGGCTAATAGTTCCATTTTAGCCATATGCTTTTCTTCTTCCTCTACGGCGTTTCTGATATCTTCTTCGATGCTTTTCATGAACGTTGCTTCAATTTCTTCCTCATTAGAATCTACCGAATCTTGTTCTGGTTCTGCTTCCACAACTTGGACTCTTTCTTCTTCTTCTTCCTCTCTTGCTTGTGCAATCTCTAGAGTAGTCTCACCGGAAATCCATTTCTCGCATAACTCGATCCGTTTCTTATCTTCCAAATCCAGCTCAAACCTTCTTCTCTCATCTTCTTCTTCCTCTCTTCCGTCGTTGAGTGACAACTGCCTTTCACGGACCCGGTTAGCTAACGCCGCCACCTTAACCGGATCAGATCTACACCTCATCAGAAGCAGAGCATTCTTGGGCGGAGAAGAGATGTTACATCGTCCAACATCACCTTCTCTCTCCGATTTCATTCCACTCTCGCTTAAATCTAACCCCTCGAACACATGTCTCCGCCGACTCCTCCTCCGATCTTCCTCCACATCGTCTTCTCCACCAACCACAAGCTCAATCTCTCTTCTCTTCCCTCCCGGACTCTCCTCCACCGCCACAAACCACCGCGTAAACACCGCACCGCATGAATTTCCGTCGTGATTCTCAACTCTCCGATCTCTGTTCCGATGAGTATCATCCGATCTACAAGGGAAGAAACAGTTGAGCTCAGACCCAAACGATCTCAACGACTCACAGATAGTCACCGGAAGATGCACCCACCGATCTCCTCCACCACCACCTCCACCGTCGTTTAGGTCACCGGAGTTTCTTCTGAAACTCGTATCGCCGTTTTTTCTCCTAGATCTAGCTCTCATCTTCTTCTTCACATGCTTCCTAGTCTTAACCCTAACTTGACCAATACAAGTCACCTTCGGAGACGAAGGCTCGATGTTGTTGTTACTATTCTCGAATCCAGATCCAGATCTCTTCCTTCCGTTCACACCAAACATCGGAGAGTTCAAAACTCCGGCGGAAGCGTTCTTCAAGCTCCCGCTCGTACGCAGACGACGGCTTAGAGAAGTCGTGAGACAAGCGGATCGAGCTGGGCTTAGTGAAGATAGACGCATGGAGGAAGAAGAAGAGAAACGAGATGTGAAACAAATGAATAGATCTGTAGAAGAAGATGTTGATGCGTTGTTGTTGCTACTGCTGTTAATACTCGAAGAACGGTGGGGTCTCTCCGATTCCGCCATTGTTATTGTCTTTGTTTTTTTTACTGTGCGTAGAAGAAGAGTGTAGTAGCTATCTCCATTGGAGGAGAGATACTAGTATCTTGTTTCAAGAGTGTTAACGGAATCGAGAGACTTAGGTGGCCGTTTCCAAATTCCTAAATTACCCTTCGATCTGATTTAGTGTTGGAAGATTCCTTCTTAAACCTCAAATCGTCTTTGACCAGTTTGTTAATGGTAGTGAAAAGGGTAAATTAGGAATTTGGTGAAAGATGTGTGTGTAGCTGTGGCCCATGAGAGCGAGATGAGTTAAAGGGGTTGGTTATTCGTACGTCTGGTGGAGTGAGGATACACACATGTGCACACTAAAGGTATTGGCTTTCCCAAAAACACAAACACTCACAGACACGCATGTCTCTTGTGTATATGCATGTATTCGTTTTCGTAGTTTTAAGCTTTTTGGATTTTGCTGAATACAAAAATAAATTATACAAACTTTTGTTTTTTTGGAAAAGATTAGACCTTTTATGGAATTCGAAAGTTTTTAGATATTTTTTTTTTGGCTCGGAACAAGATTACTGGACCCCATTGATGGACCAAGTGTATTCGAGATCTATTTTGAAAGGTGTATGTATCACATGCATGTATTTGTGGTCTAGGGGTTTTGGATGGTAATTATATTACAAGTGGATGATTTAGAATTAATGATTGTGGATATTTATAGAATTTTAGTGGTATGGATTTTAGCAAAATGATGGTCTAGAAAAAATACAATCTCTAATCATTTTAATTTTCATTTTTTAAAAAGATTTTTAAGTCCATATAGATTTTTAGATAGCGCTGATTGTTGATAAGGGTGGTTAGGAAATATTAGGATTTTTTAATTAAAAAAATACAATTAAAGGGGACAACGCTTTTTTTTTTATCATAATGATAAAAACATTACGACAAGATAAAAAAAAATTAAAAAAAAAACATTAGACCGGAAAATGTCACATGGTTTTAGGGTAAATACGATTGAAGACAAAATCATAGAGATAATATTATAATAGACTGAAAAGAAAAAAATCTTGTTACATGTAAATAGCATTATAGAACCCAAAAGCTTGCACGTGATCGGACTACCGAGAGATAGGGTAATGATTCGACATGGCCGTTTGTTTTTCTTATTTGAGTTATATAAACTTATGACATTTTTTTATATTAATTTATTTGTACTATAGTTTTTTTTTTTGGTGAATAATTTATTTGTACTATAGTTTGATGACAAAAAAATTATACTATAGTTTTGCGATTTCTTCTCGTGAAACTATTATCGCTTTTTGCCTATTTTCTTTGTGGATGCATGAAACTAAGGGCACGTCGTGTCGCTTTTGTAGCACCTACGGTGTTGGACCCACTCGCTTCTTTACAGTTTATGTTTGTTCCAAATTGGAGTATGGCCATATCATTAGAGACCACTCTTAAATCAATTCAATTAAGAAGCAAAGATGGAATTTATGATATAGACTACGAGATTGATAAAGACCTACAAATTACGGATTTGTACAAAATAAAATATCTTTCATATGCAATATTTGTTACTACTGAACAATCTATTTCATCTCATATATAACATTATACAAGTTGAACAATTAGTTACAAATACAAGATTGTTCACTAGTAACAAATTGCATACGAAAGATATTTGATGAGATGATCATAAATTCAATTTGAACTTTCCGGGGAAAAGAACTTTTTAATCCAAAAAAATTATGTGAACATCTTATATAGAGAAACATATGAAATATTTAACAATGTTAATTATTAAATCCACGCAACGCATGCAAAATCTTTAATTGAACATATGTAAGTCTTTTCTATCTCGTAAATGTGATAGCATGTATTTGAAGAATTGTTAATTTTTCTAGATAAATACTGTGTTTTCATATTTACCATCTAAAAGAGATGATCATATATTCAATTTGAACTTTCCGGGGAAAAGAACTTTTAATCCAAAAAAATGATGTGAACCAAAAATCTTAAACTTCATGATATTTTTTAAATATGCTTGTACATATGTCATACTAATAATTAATTAAAATTTAGTACCATACGGAGTATTCATTCAACTAATCGGTCTAAATATAAAATTTTGATGACGAAAAATAAAATTTTGATGAAAATTTGATGACAGACATAATAAAACACGCGGGTAAGAAACGCGCGTGAGGTGCGTTACTGAACCGCGAAAGTAAGGTCATAAACAGAAACAATGGAAGATGGGGAAGTGACGTGGCAGTCGCACAGAACGGTGTTTGACCAGACCTTAAAAGACTTTTAAGGACCACACAACAAGCCATAACATCGCATTAACATGCTTTTAATAACGCTTCTACTTTTTTAGCTCATTTATTTATCAAGTATACTAATCTTATTATTTTCTTTTGTGATCAGAATATTATTTCTCAACCATATATAGCATATACTAAATGGTCAATTTGTTGAATAACAAAGAAAAAAAATAATTATAATACTAACCAAAAGCCCTAAATCCAATGGATATAATTTTGCCACATGAGGAACTTTTGGTTAGTAATTTAATCATTTTTTTTCTTTGTTATACAACCAATTTCCCCTATACTAAATGTACACTTCCTTGGGCTATATCTTAGATCTGTGTGCTATAAGAGCATCAACATCAACATTGGAGACCCAATGTGGATGTCTCACAATAAAAAAATATTAAAAACACACTTTTTCTTTTTTTTACTCAACTTTATACATTCTTTTTCATTTTTTTACTTAACTTTATACCTTCTCTTTCATCCTTTTACTCAACTTTTATTAATTTTATATTTAAACACACATTAATATTCTCTCTCTTATGTCTTCCCCAAGACACAATCTCTCCAACTAAATCCACTATCTCCTCTCTTTACTCAACTTTTATTAATTTTATATTTCAATACACCACACTATTTCAACAAAAAACACTCTTTCTTTCTTTTACTCAAATTTTAATAATTTTATATTGTGAGACACACCCACATTGTCTCCAATGTACATGCTCTAAGCCTGCAAAGCCAATTTTCTATATTATACAAAACAAATCCTTGAAAACTCATATCCAAATATTTATTACTATGACTGGTATAAACTGTAACAGTCCCGTTCTCAAAAGAACCAGCATTGTTGAGTACAGATATAATAAAATGCCAAATTGATTACAGAGATCATGGAAGGTACCTACATGATTTTACTGACAATAACTATGATGATACACATAAACATGTGCTCATTGGTCCCCAAAATAATAAATATACAGAATATATGATCTTTCTTACTAGATATTTAGAAGAAATTAAAGAACTGAAGAAGGTTTCGATTTGCAGAAAAAAGTTTAGCAAATTCCAAAATATTTAGCAGAAAAAGTTTCCAAGACTTGGAAAGAATGAGAAGGTTTCGCTCCCACTGATGACGTCGTTAGGGTATACTCAGTGAGAAAACTGTGATGTACACGCGCAGTGTAGCGCGTTAGATAAACTGAACTTTTTTTTGCTGATCTGGCAGAGGAGTTTGACTAGGACCATTAAAGGACGAGAATCAGACAAAACATACATTTAATAACTTGATTAAAACTGCCATGTTATGCTTTTAATGACACTTCGGGACATTTTTTAAAAATAATGAATTTATCAGGGTTTTTAAGACATACTAATTTAATCAAGCACACTTCTATGAGGTTGGTTTTTGATTTTGTGGGATTTGTTCGATCATGTGATTAACTTCGAGTCACACATTATAAGTATCTCTTACTTAATTGAGATTACATCAAAGTTATATCATGGTTTAGAGGACCATCAAGATCCCGCATATTACAGTATAATGTGGTCTCATAGATGATTGTTTTGTTTATTGCAAATAATTAAATTTCATATGTTGGAGACAGATCAACTGATAAGATTCCCATGAAATAGATGACAACAACAGAAATTCTAAACCATTTTCATTACATGGCTCAATTCGTTTACTGCAAAGTTGCCACAGAGACGAAGTAGAAAATAAAGAGAAGCGCCTTTGAAAAGTCTATACAGAAAGTTCTTGATATGAACCTAAGCCTGATAGATCTCATATACAGAAAACTCCAGACGCAAAAACATTTGTTTATCCTGCGTGTAAATTCTAGGAAGAACAATTGCTAGAGAGCTATGCAGGTATTATTATTGTTACTATATATAGTCTCAGTCTTCAGAGCTCTAGAACCACCTTACCCGGAATCTGTTTCCTCTCCTTGGCTTCATGAGCTGCTACAACTTCGGTAATCGGAAATGTTTTTTCCACCGGTATCTTTAGCTTTCCCGCTCCTACCAACCGCTGAATCTCGGCTAGACCTTCAGGATCAGCCCTCATATACGACCACCAATAGTCTGTTAATCAGTTCACCACAGTAGATTTGATCAGACTTCCACTTTCTTACCCATTCAAAGAGCCCAATGAGACATGTCTTTCTTATCAAAATAGTTTCTTCAAAATCAAAGAGAGGGTAATCCAGGATCTATCATATTACCTATTCCACGAGAGTACTGATATTGTATCTTTTTCTTCGCCAAGAGTGAAGTTGCAAGCGGAAGCCCAACCAAAAACCCGTATCTATCAGTCATCGATGCAGCCTCACCCTTCAACAAATAAAAGCAAAAGAGAAGAAAACAACTTCTGTTCAGCAAAGTTCCAAGACATAAGCAACCAAGGTCAGTGCAGCTCCTAAACCAGGAACACAAGAAATAACATGTACCTGGAGAGTCATATAGTTTCCACCCTTCCTCAAGAAGTTTATGCCTATTCTCTCTGTTTCAGGTCCACCAATTGTATCCAACACAGCGTCAAACTTTCCTTTCACTGCTAACTCAATGTCCTGTACATGAAATAGATCCAGGTTTAGGAATCAGACCAAGATCATTATGCCTCTACTTTGGATGAGCAGATAAATAAAACAACTTGTGTCACTACCTCGGTTGTGTAGTCAACAGCTTGCTCGGCACCAGCTGCTAGTATTCTCTCTTTAGTCTGACCGACACAAGAGGCTGTAACATGACATCCAGATGCTACCGCAAGCTGGATTGCAGCAAAACCTACTGCTCCTCCTCCTCCAAAAACTAATAGTCTTTGTCTGCAAAAAGAAAGGTTTCAATTGATAGTAGACAAATAACACGATAGCATCTGTGACTATTGAAAGGTGAATTAGTAGTAGCTTCCTGCCACATGAAAACAAAAATAGATTCCCATATCATACCCTTCAGTTATTCGAGCATTACTCTTCAAAGCACGCCAAGCAGTCAACGCTGCAAAAGGAATAGCACTTGCCTCCTACAATAAGCAGAGACAAAAGAATAGCATAAAAACACTTAAACCGGAAAAAACAATCAAATAGCTAGCCAGTAAAGTAATTAAATCAATCGGAAAACAATTTGGTAAGAAGGTTCCTACGTACCACATGAGAAACTGACGATGGCTTTTCAGTGAGTTCGTCTTCCGAAAGGATCCCGTAATCAGTATAAGTACCTCTTAACGCAGTAGGATGCAATGCACCAAAAACTTCTTGTCCTACTTGAAGTGACTTTACTGAAGTCCCAATTGCTGCAACTTCACCACTGATATCGCGTCCAATTATAATAGGTAGATGTGGTTCGAACACAGAACGCCCATATCCTGCTCGTATCTGAAAGCAATATCCATAAATCTTGATGCCATATCAGCATTAAGGATCATAAAATCAATCTCACCACTGATACTGTCAGTAATATAGTATCCAATACTTTAAAAAATATGACGAAGTGAAGCAGCCAACATTCTTAATTTTGTAATCAATCAATGAGTGATACTTTGTTTCCGGGTAAGATTGATTTTTCAATACGATGAATAAACCCCTAAACATACATAAGAGATCCAAGCTATCCAATCACGCCAATCCTGAATTCCTAATTCCGAATTAAGGCGAATCTATCTCTAATTCCACTAAACGAGATGAAATCAAAGCGGATCAAGCAGAGAACACTCACTCTGCAATCAAGAGGGTTGACGGAGACAGCTTTAGCCCGGACGAGAACCTCGTTCGGATTAAGATTCGGTACCGGAACATTCTCCCGGAGCTCCAAAACCTCCGGACCGCCAAAACGGGGCAACATCACAGCACGGCAACCAGTAAAGATGCTTCGAAGAGAACTCAACCTCGCCGACCGGAAAACCAATCCTGCACCGCCAAATGATCTCATCGCTCGCATTTCTCCGTCGTCTATCAAAATGCAATCTATTCGTTGATGCGAAAATCTGCTTCTTCTTCTTCTCTTCTTCTTCTATTTTGGTCTTTTAGGTTACACAGAAACGGGAAAACTAAGACGTGGCAGCATTAGCGTCCGCAGAGCGGGTTTGTTTTACTTGACTGTACATGCAACCTGTAGCTTTTAATTAACCGGTTTGTTCCCAACCGAACCGATTCGACCAGAACCTTCGTAAACCGAGCGGAATTTGTCGGTTCAGTGTGTGAATTCAGCAAACTGGCTGGAATGTTTTCCAAACTGAACCCAAGAGCATAAATGTGTGTATACAAATCTTTTGACAAGAGTAATCTGATAATACATGAGCTAAATGTGGTTAACATAGTGATGAACTTGTATACAACAAGAAGATAGTACATTTGGGGAACCTGATGCTAAGAAGAATCAGAAGCCCTGAACAAAAATGGAAAGAAGAAAAAGAAAACACCAAAACTTTTTCAGCGATTCTTGATTTCTGTTTACTCAGTTTTTTGCTCTCGCTTGATATGATTCAAACAGCTGGGGTGTGATTGGAGGAAGCATTCCCTTCCCTCGCTTTCTTCTTAGGCTTACGCTTCTTTTGTTTCAGCCGCATCCGTGTCTGGTCTTTCACATACCTCTCCCACTCTCTTCTGTTCTTCTGGTAAAGCATCATAGCTGCTCGTGCATCGTCAATCTGCCATGGAAAAACGAGTTAAGAAATTGCAGATCGAAAAAGGAAATCAAAGATGTTTGTTTCTTTTCAGATGTACACACTTACGGGGCAATGCTCTCCGTTTTGAATGTCAGCCCCTAGAAACTCAGCTGCAAGATGTTTCAGAGACTTTCTGGTTTTGTCCCTGTTTGGAATATTTACGCGTTCATTATGTTTCGATTGAAAGGTTTTAATTTGGGAAAGTGAAACTGTGACAAGAATAAGTTAGAGAAAAAGGTTGAGTACTTGAGAAAGGGCTGATACTCTGCTGTGTCCCTTAAGTCCTTTTTCGGGTGTGTTAGTAGCAAAACCTGTTGCAAGGTCTAACGGTTACTTTAAACTATGTATTGGCAATGTAATCAGATTCCAGATTTGTAATTCCTACAGACCTTGAGATCATTGTGCAAAGCGTGTCCCACGAGAATCTTGCCCTTGATCAACTCCGCTACTTTGGTCTGAGCAACGCGAAAATCTTTGGCTGAGGTTTAAAAGAAACTAAATCCAGTTCAAATTCCATAGTTTTTAGCGGATGTTCCAATTCAACAAAGGTCAAGAATGTTGACAGATTCAAGAAAGAAGGTAAGAAATGATGAACGTATGACCAACCTTTTTTTAAATCACGGGGTCGAATCCCGCTGATATGCGTTCGAAAGTCAACAACGCGTTCCACTGGACGGACAAACACATCGTATAAAACGTTTCCCCATTTATTTACCTGTCAATAATATAAGTGAATAACAATGACTTTTATATAGAAGATGAGATATATCATATATAATCATATATCATATATGACTTTTATACCAAGGTAACTCGTCCAAGGGCGCTTTTGGTTCCTTGACTGACGCCGACCATTTCACAATCCATAGCCACTTCATCTGTCAAACTACCCAAAAGGTTGGTAAATTTCGATACACATATTGCTCAAAGAAACAACAGCTCGATTCTTTTGTTGAAGACTCTCAGTACTGGTTAACTATTTAAGCAACCTAAGTCAATACTAGGACGATTAACCAACAGTTCTGAGCAGGACAGTCCGAGAAACTAAAGAAGCACTAAATTTTCAAGCAGAAAGACACTACTAACATGTATATCCACTCAAGTCATAAAATTTCGCTGATTACATTATATATATATATATATATATGCCTCAGCTAATTAAATCAACACCTAAGAATTAGAAGCAAGAACGTAATCACAGGTAATGAAAATTGACAGACCCAAAGAGCAAACATGACCCACCTACAATCGTCATTAACCGGACTTAGGGGATTAATCTTAGGAACATCCACCTCCGAATCGGATCTCTCCTTCCGCTTCCCTACACATTTGGTTAGAACAAACCATGGTCTATAAACCCTAAACCCAAATTTTCAATTTAAATGCTACCTAGTATGGAGCTGGGATTTTCTGGGTCACCAGTATTTGACGACTTTCGAGTGCCCGTGCTATTCGAATCAGATTTCAGCTTCTGAAATGTCAATGAAGAAAAAAAAAAAATCAAAGTCTGGAAGAAGAAGAAGAAGGGAATGCTAAGAGAAAGACATAGACTAACTTGTTGGAGGAGTGACCAATTAGGGTTTAACTGAACAGGTTTAGGGTTTTTCTTCTTCTGCTTTCTCTTCAGATCAGAGGTCATCTTCTTCGTTCGAAGGTCGTTCAGAGAAAAAAAAATTGTTAGGACGATGGCCTTGAAGCGGCTCAAGAGTTTAAAGGTTTAAGACCGATTCAAACGGTGTCGTTGCATACACCTAAAACGATGCCGTTTAACAAAACCAACCCTATTAGACAATTTTTGTTTACCACATAATAATACTAACACTATACAATTGGGAACAAAAATAAAATAAATAATAACACTATACATTAACGCAATTTTCACCACGTTACAAAATATGATTCTTGCTTTTATTAGATCAAAGAAACATGTATTATTATTTAAATAAGTAAAGCTATGATAGGATATGCTTGTATTTTAATATGTTTTTTCCTTAACATAAACAGAAACTGAAATGATTAATTGGGCATAATTAGGTGACATGGTGGTTCAACCAAAAAAGGCACATGGGAAGCACCTCACTATAAATATTCGCATCGTCTGGTTACTTGCCTCCTCGGATTCATTTGTATTTCGTCACACAAAAGTTATGCCATATGAATATGCTCATTTAGCTTCCAAAATCTATGTGCTAATAGTTGCAAGTTGCAAAAATACATTGCTTTTTAGAAACTAAGTCATAGCCATTGACTTATTTCGTTAGTTTTGTCTAATTGTTTTTTTAATCCCCGAATATAAGTTAATTAATGAAAACACCGTATAAGATTAAGAATTTACGAAATAGTGTTGTGTTATCGTCATTAATGGCTGACAATAACATGCCTCTTTTTTTGGGTTAAATTCAATGGCATGCTTTGGTTTGGTACACGACAAAAGCGATCTTCTTAGTAATAAGATGGGAAATCAAAAGATTTGTGTTAATTAATTAAAGCAATAATTAGATATTTACGACGTCGTTCTCATAATTAGGACACTAAATTACGTGTAATTAAAATAAAATAAAATATTTGCTGTCAAGAAAACCAAAGAATAAAAAAGTAGTAATAATAAATTTTTTAAAGATAAGCATAAGAGAGAGAATAAAAAAGAAACTGCGAAGAAGAGGAAAATAAAAAACCTTCCGTCACCGTGAGGAGAAGAAATAAATTAGAAACCAGAAAAAAAAAAACCGACGTCTTCTGCTTCCTCTCTCGTCCTTGGATCTTTCGCTCCCTGGTTAATTCTCGATAATCAGGTATGATCATCACCATAATCGGATTCTCGAGCTTTTTGATTCTGAGTTTGATTGTCGTTCTGGCTCCGGGAAAATCTGAATGTTTTGGTGGGTTTGTTTTGAATTTTGATGATTATCTTTGAAATTGTTTTGATACGAGCTGCTCAGGGATTGCATTGTTCTGTGTTACTGTCGAAATTCGTGTTTAATCTGTTTTGATCGTCTTCGTTTCCGATCATCTTCAATCTTAATGTTACCAAGGTCAGGATTGTTTACTTTCTTCTTATTATTATATACTCTGTGAATGGAATTTGATCTGATTTTGGTTAGGCATGTCTGTGAAAACCTTCTCTATGTTTTTGGGGTTTGAAGAAACTTGTAAAATTCGGATTCTTGTTCATGCTTTCTGAATTGGGTTTTGAGCTATGCAGTTAAGTTTCCTACTTTACAATGTATATCCGTGAAGCTTGAATGTTCAATGTATTGTCTGTGGATACAGTTTCTTTGTGGTTCTGTAACTTGTGATAATGACAGAAAAAAATTCGAGGATGTTTGAGACTTTGTGTGTCGCATTCGAGGATGTTTTGATTCCACTACTAGATATCAAAAGTTTGCTTATTGAAAAGCAAAGCTTGTGATATAATAGCGCTGAGCTTTCGTTGTCTTTCTGAGTGATGTTTTACTTGTTCTTTCGCCGTAATGTTGCTGATCTTTCTAAATTCAATGACCAGGGGGTTTCTCAGCTAGCAAAATGAGACAAGCAAATATGATGATGACTGGTTTAGACATGGAGCAGAGTTCTCAAGGCTTTGCCCTCCATCCTGAAACTAACTTTCTGCATCAAGATATTACACCTGTGAACGCTGCTTCTAATATAGAAGCGCATTCTCTGCAAGAACCCTACGACAACAACTCGATGTTCTACAGGCATCCAGAGTACCATCATCAACGTGCTTCAAATTTCGGTGCTGGCACGTCAACCACACCAAATCCCT
Source organism: Draba incana (assembly GCA_963576765.1). Taxonomy (NCBI): domain Eukaryota; kingdom Viridiplantae; phylum Streptophyta; class Magnoliopsida; order Brassicales; family Brassicaceae; genus Draba; species Draba incana. The sequence goes on from OY755213.1 coordinate 21,133,146, forward strand.
ATAACCCTTATGCTGCTTTTCATGCTCCATCGACATCGAGTCATCCGTTTCCTCATGGAAGTCATCATGGGGCAGTCGTCGGAGTTACTTCCAATGAACATGAGAGGAATGCCCAATTCATGGGTCACGGGTACAAAAGAAAGAGTGCTGAAGTAATACCCGGAAATTATCAGTATCTAAGCACTGCAGCAGCAGCTCCTCCTTGTTCTTTCCCCCAAATGAATACACCGGAGGCAGGGCCTTCCTCATTTTCACAGTTTGGGACTTACCCACAACCACTAGATCAGAGAAGTGTTAGGAACAGAGCAGGAACAGCTACAATGGATCCGCTTCTCTCGCATGGTCATAACAATTTTATTCAAGGAAACTATTCAGCTCATCCTTTTCCACCTCCTGGCCCAATCTGGTACGACCAACATTGTAATGGCAACAGATCTGATGGATCGTCTTTGCTTTGGTCCCAAGCACCTGCTGTACCTTATATGCATGGTACTGTTCTTATTCTCAGCATTGAGATTTCTCTTTCTTCATGTTCTTGAAAAAACTTATTCTTCTTCTTCTATGATCTTTTAGGTACTGGCTCCGTTGACTCTGGTAATGTCTGCTTTCCGAGATACCATGAAACATCTAGTAGCAGAAACCCTGCACCATTTGTATACCCTAACTATTTTAGCCATCATCCGGCACCTCTTCCTCCTGCCGTATACCCTCACATGGCTTCTGGCTCATACGCTGTTCCCGAGACTATGCCTGATGCTTCATACAGTTATGTGAGACCGGTACAATCAACCGGGTTTAGGATAAACCAGCAATATCCCCAAGATGATTTTGTACCTGGAGCGACTCTTAGACACCATGGACTGCCTCACTTTAGAGCAATTCCCTCAGAAGTAATCTCCTCTTGAGCACATGTTTCATCTTCTAGTATCAGTTCGTTCAAGAATATCTGCTCTCTAATATAGCCTTCTTATTAATGCTATTATGTGTAGGAAATTGCATATTTGGGGGAAGGAGGCTTCTACGATGCTGTTAATTATGTCGATCATCATCAAGATATGCGCTTGGACATAGAGGACATGTCATATGAGGTGAGTCTACAGTTACTCTTTGCCAAATAGCTAGCCACATGAGTCCATGCTCTTCAGTCTTCACCATATAGATATTTAATGAATTCAATTTGGCTTTTCTTGTCTTATAACATTCAAAACCTGGGTGGCGCAGGAACTTCTTGCTTTGAGCGACCAGATTGGAACTGTGAAGACTGGCTTGTCAGAAGAAGATGTTAAAGATCTTCTGAAAAGAAGAACCTCTTTATTGACCAGAATCAACCTGGAAGAAGCTCCATCGACTGATTTAGAAACTGATTCTTGCACGATATGCCAGGTAAAACCAAGAAATCTTGATACTGCATCCGTCAAGCTTACGTAAGCATTCACACACACTCATCTTCGTAGTAAAAATCTTTGTTTTTTTCCTTAATGTGAACCGACAGGAAAACTACAAGAACCAAGATAAGATCGCAACGCTGGATTGCAGGCACGAGTACCACGCAGAATGCTTGAAGAAATGGTTGGTTATCAAGAACGTTTGCCCAATCTGTAAATCAGAGGCACTGGTCATGGATAAGAAGATGGTACGGTAAAGCTTGCTGGGGATTCAACCTAAGAGAGGTTACCGGCATATGGTTTTTTTTTTGGACTTGCTTTTATCCAATGGTTTTATAAGAGAAACAGAGTCAGGGTAAGTTTAAACCCCAAATTCTGTTAATTTGTACTTATGTGCACATAATTTGTGTAACAGTCTAAAGTAGGGGTGGGCGTTCGGGTACCCGATCGGATTCGGGTCGGGTATTTCGGGTATCGGGTACCCGATGTTTGGAGATATAGTATCCGATCTGGTATTATATATATTCGGGTTCGGTTCGGGTTCGGGTATTTCGGGTATCGGGTACCCGATGTTTGGAGATATAGTATCCGATCTGGTATTATATATATTCGGGTTCGGTTCGGGTTCGGGTATTTCGGGTATACCCGAATTATACCTGAAATAGGTTTTTTTTTTTTTTTTCGAAACCCGAAATAGCATTGTAATAAAAAAAAACAAACTTAAAAATGAACATATGAAGTGTAAAGGAACAATGCTCAATCAAGTCAAAAAATCAAAGCTACATATGAATGAATAAGTTATAATTCTTAAGAACAATGTGAAAACAGAGAAGGGTAAAGGAACGGTTTTACCGGAATCATCTCCAAATTTAAAAGCAAATCACTCAAAATCGACGAAATCCGTTTCTTGCTTGGAACAGTATTGACTAAGTTGCAACTATCCCCATTATTCTAAACAATTCACACTCTAATCAATGGTATCCAACTCTAATCACTAATGTGTGTGTAATAAAAAAAAAAAAAAAATCGGGTACCCGATCGGGTATCCAGTATTACCCGATCGGGTACGGGTACCCGTTCCTTTAGATTTTGAAACCCGATCGGGTATTTTCACATGCAAGGTCGGGTTCGGGTAAAACGTCCACCCCTAGTCTAAAGCCAAGGTTGGCTTAGTGACTATAAAAACTGTACAGGCTTCTTTGTACATTTGTTTGCTCCTTTGAAGTTTCTTTTGCTCGCTTCATCTAAAGTGATCTTTTCTTTCTTTGCTCATAGATTTTGGAATACTGTATGATTACGTAAAATAATTAAAGCATTCAGAAACTTATAGACCAAATGAAGGAAAGAGAAGCAACCAGAAGGAAATCACAAGGGAGAATGAATGAAGCTAAATAGTTTCCTAAGAAACAAAATGGTTGAAAACAGAGATCAACTTGAGCAGCATCCGACCTTGTTGACCTCAGAAACATCGTCCTTAGAACCAACATTGATACTCTGTCCTTTAGGAAGAGTAGCCTGATCATCTCCTATCTCGAGCGCTTTCTTGCTAGCCACACGGTATATTTGAGAAAGCACTTCGGTGAAAGCATCCTCGACGTTCAATGCTTCGAGTGCAGATGTCTCCATGAAGAAAGTGTTCTCTCTCTCTGCAAAGGCTTTGGCGTCTTCGGTAGAAACAGCTCTTAGGTGACGTAGATCCGCCTTGTTCCCAACCAGCATGATCACAATATTGGCGTCTGTGTGGTCTCTAAGCTCCTTCAACCATCTTTCAACGTTCTCAAACGTGACATGCCGAGTAACATCGTAGACAAGCAATGCCCCTACAGCTCCTCGATAGTATGCACTTGTGATTGCTCGGTATCTTCCAAACAAACAAAAAATCAAAATTTAGCTCTTGAGATTCTGCATCTTCAACTTTACACAACAATATCAAAGATAGAGTCACCAATGATTTCCCTCAACGAAATTTAGACCATTAAGCTAAGATAGCAAACTAAGAATCAAGCTTGTAAATCCAAACATTCCCTATAACCCTAGGCTCTGCAGGAATCAATTGTTTTCCTCAGATTCATGAATGTTCAAAACTTAGCAAGCTCTTTGAGCAATTTCTAGCTGTCGTAGAGGAAAAGTACAAGTTATAGCCCCAAATGTTAACAAAAATGTGGGATTAGGGTAACGAAGAGAAAGAGGTTCATATATATTTACCTCTCTTGTCCGGCGGTATCCCAAATCTGAGCCTTGACGATTTTTTCATCGACACGAATGCTTCGGGTTGCGAATTCAACACCGATGGTGGATTTGGATTCGAGGCTAAACTCGTTGCGCGTGAATCGAGAAAGGAGATTAGATTTACCGACACCGGAATCACCAATCAATACAACCTTGTAGAGGAAATCGTAAACATCGTCAGCTCTATACGCCGCCATTATGATGAGGCTTTGTTTCTTCGATCAGAGAAAGAAACTCTTGGGAGATTTTGCCGGTAACCGGTAAGAAAACGCGTACAGACAAAAAAGGGAAGAAGAAGACGAAACGCTCAAGAAGAGAGAGAGAGAGATTAAAATTTTGAGCCTTTGAAAGGCAAGAGCGACGCAAATGGATGGAATTTACGGGTCGGATCTGGATCCGATTAGCATCCAGTCGGGTCGGATATTTTTAAACAGTTATCATCAGACTCCTACCTTAACACTAACTCTCACCAGCACCAAAATCAAATCAAATCAAATCAAAATTCTTGCTTTTATTTTCACAAAAGATAGATAACATTCACTAAATTGAAATCTGAGAAAGGTGAATGGCTCTAATCACCATTAGTCTACATGATCAGTCCTTCTTTATACATTTTTGGGAATCTACTTACTGTAATCTTGGAAGTTGGATCGTATTATACCATGGAAGAAGAAGAAGAAGAAGGATAAGGGTGATGTTGTTGTATAGCGTTGGATTGAGCCTCAACACTTGAACTTAATGGCTCCATAAGATCTGAAAATGCAGTCACTTTTACGGTCCTGGAAGAAGACGGAATCACAGACAAACTCGAACATCTTGGATCTTGCCGGACTGCAATTAGAATACTCGAACCGGGCTCAGAAGAAGAAGTTGTAGTAGCAGCAATGGTGAAAGACTGACTAGAGATCGGTACAGGATCGACTGGTACTGCAACTGAGACAACCGGTGATGATGACCCAGTGTCTATTTTCCGCTTCTTCAAAGGAACAACAACAACTGATGGTGATGGCTCTTCAAAGGAGTTTTTTGAGTTTCTTTCTCTCGGCTTTGTGACCGATTCATCTTCATTGACGTCCCTTCTTTCTTCTGTAAGCTCCTTATTAAACTCATTAACCTTCTTCTTCTCGTCGTTTCCTTCTGATGAATCACCTCCCAACATGACTCTGTTTCTTGATCTATCAAATCAAAACAAAGCTTTTGTCTTCTCTTTGTTGGATAAGCTCCAAGGAAAAACCCAATAAGAAGATATCCTTAAAGGAATTAGGAATCTCAATAGGAAAAAGGAAATAGGTTAGAAAAAGGAAATTCTAGTCCTATATAAGAAGTCATCAAGTTGTGATGTCTCTTAAGGAAGAACAATAGAGCTTGTTTAGGTTTTGAGAAGGAAGATTTTCCTAAACATTAATAAAGAGAAGGATTTCTTTATAAGCTAAGTTTGTTCTTGCTCACTTTATTTGGTAGCAGAGCGTTACGATCTTGAGACACCACGAAGATCATACGCATGGAGGAACGTATCGGAGCCACGGGTGATTCGAAAACAAAGGGAAGAGATTCGGTCCCCTCTTCGGTTCAATGTCCAATGCTTACCTCGACAAATTACACCGTTTGGTCGATGAGGATGAAGGTGCTGCTCCGGGTTCATAATGTATGGGAGACAATCGAATCCGGTTCTAAAGAGGCAAAGAAAAACGACATAGCTACTGCCTTGTTGTTTCAATCCATTCCCGAAACCCTTATCTTGCAAGTTGGTGATCACGATTCAGCAAAAGGAATATGGGATGCAATAAAGATGAGAAATCTCGGTGCAGAGAGAGTAAAGGAGGCTAGACTTCAAACTTTAATGGGCGAGTTTGAACGGTTGAAGATGAAGGATGGAGATTCAATTGATAGCTTCTCGGGCAAGTTATCAGAACTAGCTTCAAAGTCTACATCCCTAGGACAACCACTTGAAGAGACAAAGTTGGTAAAAAAGTTTCTTCATAGTCTGCCCCGAAGCAAGTATATCCAAATCGTTGCATCACTTGAGCAAGTACTAGATCTAAATCAGACGAGTTTTGAAGATATAGTGGGTCGCATCAAAGCGTATGAAGAACGTATACTGGAAGAAGATACACATGAAGCCCATGGAAGTCTCTTGTTCTCAAAGGAAGAAGGGAACAATCAAAGGAGGTTTGATAACACAAAAGGACATGGAAGGGGCAGAGGACGTGGTCGTGGTTACAGAGGAAGAGGACGAGGCAGGTTCAATTCGCAAAGCAGAGAGAGGAAGGATAGATCTCAGCTTGTCTGTTTTCGTTGTGAGAAACCAGGACACTTTGCCTCCTCTTGCCCCATAAAGGTTCAGGAACTCAACAAAACCGAAACAGAAGAAGCTGATATTGCATTATATATGCATGAGGTTGTGTTTTTGAACGAAGAAAAAATAATTCCTAACAAGTATGAGACATCCAGAAAGGAAGATGGAGTATGGTACTTAGATAACGGAGCAAGTAACCATATGACTGGAGAGAGGAGTTACTTTTCGGAGTTGAATAAGAGAATCAAAGGAAAGGTTCGGTTTGGTGATGGATCGTGTGTTAACATCGGAGGAAAGGGATCGATTCTTTTTCAAGGGAAAACCGGTGAGCAAAGAGTGGTTCAAGATATCTACTTCATTCCAGAGCTAAGGAGCAATATTATCAGCCTTGGACAAGCAACGGAGTGCGGTTGCGATGTTAGAATGAAGTCCGACTATCTAACTCTAAGAGACCCATATGGCCAACTCTTAGCCAAGGTAACACGATCTCCAAATCGTTTATAGAAGATTAAACTCGAAATTGGGAAACCGGTGTGTTTAATGTCAAGGATTGAGGAAGAAACATGGAGATGGCATGCAAGACTTGGACACATCAGTTTCAGAACAATGAAGAATATGTCGCTACAAGAGATGGTTCGCGGCATACCATCTATAGAGTACGAAAATGAGATATGCGAGTCATGTCTTGTTGGGAAGCAAACACGTCAAGCTTTCCCTCAAGCAACGCAATTCAGAGCTTCTTGGGAGTTAGAACTGCTACACGCAGATCTTTGTGGACCCATAACTCCGGCTACTCCTTCAAGAAACAGATACATCTTTGTTATCATCGATGACCACACAAGGTATATGTGGACAATCTTGTTAAGAGAAAAAGGAGAAGCATTCGAAAAGTTTAGAACCTTCAAGGAACTAGTCGAAAAGGATCTCGACAAGAGGATTATGACCCTGCGAACGGATAGAGGTGGGGAGCTCACCTCGATGGAATTTCAGGAGTATTGTGAGAAACACGACATTAGACGACATCTAACTGCACCATATACTCCACAACAGAACGGTGTAGTAGAGCGAAGGAATCGAACTCTTAATGGAGATGACTCGAAGTATTCTCAAGGCGATGAGAGTACCAAACTTCTTATGGGGAGAAGCAATACGTCATTCCACTTATCTTCTCAATCGTGTTGCTACAAGAGCTCTTCAGAATCAGACCCTATACGAAAGTTTGAGAAACAAGAAACCGAACGTCGATCACCTCAGAATTTTTGGTTGTCTTGCCTATGCCAAAATACAAAGTGATCATCTGAAGAAGCTAGATGACCGTTCACAAGCTCTTGTTCACCTTGGAATTGAACCAGGATCCAAGGCTTACCGACTCTACAATCCAACAACGAGGAAGATCATTGTGAGTAGAGATGTGGTCTTCAATGAGAAACAAGGTTGGAATTGGAAGGGAGCACAAGGAGATTGCAGAGAACCAGGCATGTTTCAGTTAACATGGGGTGAGGAGATTGATATTGACCAAGGGCCATTCAATGTTGAAGAATCGGGACTAAGCCCGACCGGTCAAGGAGGAGGTCGGGTCGAGCTCTCAGCATCAGACAGAGCATAAACGGTACAATCAGGATCGACCAGTCAAGGAGGAGGTCGGGTCGAGCTCTCAGCATCAGACAGAGCAGAAACGGTACAATCAGGATCGACCAGTCAAGGAGAAGGTCCGGTCGATCCCCATGCCGCATGTGAGACTCAAGATGATCTTCCAGATGGACCTCGAAGATCGAATCGACAATCAACTCGGCCACAATACCTAGAAGATTACGTGCTCCTAGCGAATGTGAGATGCTACTCCTTTCACTCAATGATGAGCTTTTCAATTATCAAGAAGCAAAAGACACGCTAGTATGGACGAATGCGTGTTCAGAGGAGATAGACTCAATCAACAAGAACGGGACTTGGCGTTTAGTAGACAAACCGGCTGGAGTTAAGGTTATTGGTCTCAAGTGGGTCTTTAAGATCAAAAGGAATGCAAGTGGAACTATAAACAAGCACAAAGCTAGACTCGTTGCAAAAGGATATGTGCAGCAAGCAGGGATTGATTTCGAGGAATTTTTTGCTCCAGTTGCAAGAATTGAGACCGTTAGACTTTTGAGTAGTTTGGCTGCTTCACATGGATGGGAGATTCATCATCTAGACGTCAAAACCGCCTTCTTGCATGGAGAATTGAATGAAGAAGTGTATGTATCTCAACCCGAGGGATTTGAAAAGAAGGGAGAAGAGCACAAGGTTTTCAAACTCTCTAAGGCTTTATACGGTTTGAGACAAGCCCCTAGAGCTTGGAACACAAAACTGGATCAGATTTTGAAAGGTTTAAGGTTCAAGAAGTGTACAAAGGAGAGTTCTGTTTATCGAAGAGAAGAAAAAGGACAGCTTCTTGTTGTTGCCATTTATGTGGATGACCTGTTTGTAACGGGAAACTCAATTCAAGTCATCAAGGATTTCAAAACGGACATGTCTACAAACTTTGAAATGTCTGATCTCGGTAAGCTCACGTATTATCTTGGCATTGAGGTGAAACAAAGTAAGGAAGGAGTTGAGATAAAGCAGGAAGCTTATGCACGAAGGATTCTGAAGGAAACAGAGATGGATACATGTAATCCGACATGTATACCAATGGATTTTGGCTTGAAGATGTCTAAAGCCAAACATGAAGATGAGATAGATGCAACCTTGTATAGAAAGAGGATTAGATGTTTGAGATATCTTTTGCACACGAGACCGGACTTGGCTTTTTCGGTTGAAATCTTGAGTAGATACATGCAGTCTCTGCGAGAATCACATGGAAACGCGTTGAAACAGGTTCTAAGATATCTTCAAGAAACATTGAGCTACGGTTTGACATTCAAGCATGGAGTATCGAAGAAGCTCATTGGTTACAGTGACAGCAGTCACAATGTGGATGAAGATGATGGAAGAAGCACCACGGGTCATGTTTTCTACTATGGAGAAACACCAATAACATGGTGCTCGCAGAAGCAAGAAACGATAGCTCTTTCTTCATGTGAGGCCGAGTTCATGGCTGCAACGGAAGCGGCAAAACAAGCAATTTGGTTACAAGACTTGTTAAGTGAGATCACGGGAAAGAATGGAGAAAGGATAGTCATTCGAATCGACAACAAGTCAGCCATTGCTTTGACGAAGAATCCGGTGTTTCATCGACGCAGCAAACACATTCATAAAAGGTGTCATTTTATACGTGAATGTGTTGAAGGAGAGCAAATCGAAGTGGAACATGTTCCTGGAGAAGAACAATGCGCAAACATTTTGACAAAGCCCCTAGCAAGGATCAAGTTTCAGAAGATGAGAGATCTAATTGGAGTACAAGATCTCAAGAAGACAAGCTTGAAGCTTAAGGGGGTGAATGTTGGATAAGCTCCAAGGAAAAACCCAATAAGAAGATATCCTTAAAGGAATTAGGAATCTCAATAGGAAAAAGGAAATAGGTTAGAAAAAGGAAATTCTAGTCCTATATAAGAAGTCATCAAGTTGTGATGTCTCTTAAGGAAGAACAATAGAGCTTGTTTAGGTTTTGAGAAGGAAGATTTTCCTAAACATTAATAAAGAGAAGGATTTCTTTATAAGCTAAGTTTGTTCTTGCTCACTTTACTCTTCCACTTGGATTACTTGAGCAGTAACACTTAAAACCGTTATATATAAACCGTTTGGATAAGTCTCATTATAGAGTTTGTTACAGAGTCTTGCCAAGAAATTCAAGAAACTAATTTCGTTTTTTCTTTTGGTTTTAAAATTTTTTTTTTTAAAAAACGAGTGTAACTTCTGGATTAGATTTTCGAGTCTAATAACGCATCTTTAAGGGTATATAAACCAAGAAAGCTTGAATGTCAAATATTTTTACAAGTCATTGATTATAGGGAGCTCTAGTACCAAAACGTAGCAGAGAAGGTGGAAGAAAAACCACGAAACGAGTAATAAACGAAACGATATATAACACTATAAAATATTGTAATCAAGCAAGTCCCGTAGCTCAGTTGGTTAGAGCGTTGGTCTTATGAGCCGAAGGTCGCGGGTTCGAGCCCCGCCGGGACTATTTTTGTTTTTTTCCCCACCTTTCTGTTTTAGCAACTTCACCCCAAACTAATAAACATGATCAGGAAAACGGGAAAATGGCTTTTTCGGTCCTAGACTTTTACCATCGTGCGGATTTGGACCTAGACTTATTGACTAGACTAAATTTAACCTGAACTAAGCTAATTTTCAAATATAGAACCTGAATTAACTAGCGTCGTCTAATTTGGACTTTGACTCGTTGACCGTTAACGGGAAAACTGACTAGGACGCCGGAACCGTGACTAGGACGCCGGTTATTGACACGTGGACTAGTCGTTGTGTGTTGTGGACAAAACGACGCCGTTTTATCTATTAAAAACGATGCCGTTTTTTGATTTGGGGCTAAAACAAAATCCAAATCCCTAAATCGATTGTAGCCGTTACAATTTTCTTTTCTTCTTTTCTTCTTGTCGACAAAACACAAAATTCTCTGTTCTTGAGTCAAAAATCTAAAATTTAAGAGGACAAAAGCTAACGACAAGAAGATCCTGTTCTGGAGATTGGTCGGAAATGAGGTAATTTTGAATTTCCGATTTCAAATATACATTATATCGAGTACAAAGAATTTGAGTTTTTGAGTGCTAATGTCGTCTTTTTTGTGTTTTGATGACAATTTTGATGGTGATATAACGTTCACAGTGTATTATGGTGGAAATTGGGTGAAGAACATGACCATTGAGCTTGCTTACATGAATGGTGATGTTTTACAAATGGAATGCAAGCCGGGAGATGTTTTGACGATGATGTTTGATAAGCTGGATGGTGGTTTATATGACAAGAATGTATGGTACAAGATGTCATACGAAGATAGTAAGGATAGGAAGACTTTAGATTCTGGTGGTGTAGAGTTTACTAAGATGTGTGAAGCTGATATGTGGACAGGGTTTATAGATTTGTTTGTGGTAGATAGAAGAGAGCATTCAACCGATGATATACAAACTTCTGAGCTTTGTGAAGAGGATTTGAGAGTTGAACAAAATGCTGCTGCTTTTGGTGATGAAGAAGAGAGTATTGACCATCATAATACACCTCCAAATTCTGATGGTGAAGAAGAAGAAGAGTGTATTTCATATGTTAGGTGTAAGAAAGGAAGTGGTGAGCTGAAGCTCAGTATGGTGTTTGATAGCTTAAGTGAGTTTAAAGATGTTGTAGTGGATTATGTGCTCAAAGAAGGCTGGAATATTAAGATGTCTAAGACGGGAAAAGTAAAGAACTCAGCTGTATGCAATATAGATGGTTGTCAATGGAGGATATATTGCTCATATGAAAAGTCAGTATCAAAGTGGATGGTGAAGACTTTTGAAGATGAGCATAGCTGCACACCAGATGGATATAGCAAAATAATAAAGGATGGTGTGATTGCAAAGCTGCTTATGGATGATATTAGGTGTGATCCTGATTTTAGACCAAAGGCGATTCAAACTCAAATCCAGCAATGGTACAACCTCATTGTAACCTATGAGCAGTGTAGAAAGGCTAAGACAAAGGCCTTGTACCAAATCCAAACTGAGCATGATGAGTAGTTTTCAAGGTTGAAAAATTACAAGACTGAGTTTCTTAGGTAAGTACTAGTGTTTTCTCATTTAAATTCTATTGTTGGTTGATTATTAACTAATACTTGTGATGTTTTTGCAAGGTCTAACCCTTGTTCAACTGTGGAGCTAGACACATTTATTGATAATGGGAATGAATACTTTCAGAGATTCTATGTGTGTTTTGAAGCACTGAAGAAGAGATGGAAGCTATGGTGTCGGCCTATTTTTGGCATAGATGGATGCTTCATGAAAAGCACCATTAAAGGGCAATTATTGGCAGCTGTTGGTAGAGACACAAACAATGGTATGTATCCCATTGCTTGGGCTGTTGTTGATGTGGAGAATGAGGATAACTGGACTTGGTTCCTAATGAAGCTAAAGGCAGATTTAAATCTAGAGGATGGTTATGGGATAACCATAATATCAGACAGACAAAAGGTAATAACTAATTTGATTTTAGATATTTTTTTAGATCCTGTTTTCATATGTGTCTTTACATATGGTGCTTGTCTTGTAGGGTTTGTTGAATGCAGTGGAAATTGAGCTACCAAGAGTAGAGCACAGAATGTGTGCAAGACAAATTTATGGGAATTTGAAGCAAATTTTTCCAAACCAAAGTGATTTAAAGAAGGTTTTCTGGAGAATGGCCGAAAGTTACACACTACCAGAGTATGAAGCTAATCTGGATGCTGTCAAAGACTACGATGTGAATGTCCATGAGGCTATATTGCAAAGGAATCCAAAGAATTGCAGCTTGGCCTTCTTCAAAGAAACAGCTTGTTGTATAGATGTTCACAACAACATTTCAAAATCATACAACAATGCCATTGATCCTTCAAGGTATATGCCAATGGTAGAGATGTTGGAGACTATACGGAGAGGAACTATGAACCGTATTGCTTTAAGGCTTAAGAAAGCAATGAAGCATAATGGGATTTTCACTATCAGAGCAGGTGAGATAGTGGCGGATGAACATAAGAGGCTGAAGTATTGTAAATTGGTTCCTGGATCTGATGGTAGGTTTGAGGTTCTTGAGTGTGGTAGAGGTCATGGTAGAGAGGACATGTGTATGTCGTAGGTGGCAAATGAGTGGAATCCCTTGTCGTCATGCTTTGAGAGTTATAGCAGAGAAGAAGCTTAATCTTGAAGACTACATGAACAATTGCTACCTTACTTCAATATGGGAGTTGATCTATAGGTCTTCTATTGAGCCGGTGAATACCTTTTTCTTTTGGAAAAAAGATGGTTCAAAGATATTGCCACCACCAAGCTTACTTGATGAAATTGAGGTAAGGAGAGGGAGAAAGCCAAAGCCAAAGAGGAAGAAGCCAAGACATGAGTCACCAAAAAAGAAGAAAAAGGTTCCAAGAACATTTCGAGTTATGCATTGTGGAAACAGTGGAGGGGCATGACACAATATCTTAAAGTGCAAAGAGCCACTAAACAACCCTAATAGGCCAAAGAAGAAGTCTAAGAGAAGACAAGAGCAAGATGGTGAAACAAGTCAGTTAATGAGCCAAAGTCAACCAATGAGTCAAAGCCAACCAATGAGTCAAAACCAACAAACAGGTTTTCTTTTCTTAATCTCTATTGTCTGCGACTTGTATAAGAACTTTGTATGAATTTGTTATTACTTGTGTCTATAGATGGATGAAGGAGAGATGGAACAGCTTGTGTCTGAACTTGGAAGATGGATGCAGAAGATGGATGCAGCTTAATTTACTTTTATTGTCTTCAAGTACTATGATTATGTTGTTGCTATTTTGGATAATGGTTATATTGTTATGTTGATGTTTCAAACTTACTAATGATGTTCTTATTTTGGGATACTGGTTAAGTTATGTTGTGTTATAGATTTGTAGATTATGCAGAGCACAAACAAGAACAGGAACACAAACAATAACAAGACTTATAGATCATCTTTTCTGAAAACAATCAAGTTTCACACACACAAGTACACAAACAACAACAACACAAACACCAAGATTTGTGTCTCTGAACTAGATTATATCAAAACACAAAGAAGACAAAGAGAAGCATTACAACCACACACACGATCATGTTCTTCAAACTTTGAATCTCCATTTTGCAATCTCAAAGCTCCTTTTCAACTACTGCTTCACAAGTTCTTGTCTCCATTTCAAGATTTTCGATCTCTGATTCACAAGCTCCTACTGCCTTATGTAGCTTAATAGAAGCTCCTTCGATATCATCCACTTTTTCTACCAAATACTTTAGCTCTTCTACCATACACTCATCAATCCACTTAAAGACATGAAACCATTTATCCTACAAAATCAGTTATCCAATCTATATGAAACCATTTATCCGACCACATGAATACAAATCCATAAATCCACAAATCAATGCCAATTTCAAGAAAACTAATTTATTAAAGAGAATACATACCTCCTCTGATCCATTTGGACAAGCATGGAAGAGTCTTCCAGGATTTTTAGCCGTCCTAGACGTCCTCATCACTACTGCTTCACCGCATCTACATGTCTTAGGGAAGCCTCTGCGAAATTCCGACATTCTCGAAGACCAAACTACAACAATTTCAAATTTAGATTGGTTTCGTGTTTGGAGTACCAGAAAAGAGGATTTGGTGTGGAATCGATTTTGGATTTTGTCGAGAAAGAGAGAAACGGTCAGATTTTATTTTGGGGATTTAGGGATTTGGATTTTGTTTTAGCCCCAAATAAAAAAAAACGGCGTCGTTTTGTCCACAACACACAATGACTAGTCCACGTGTCAATAACCGGCGTCCTAGTCACGGTTCCGGCGTCCTAGTCAGTTTTCTCGTTAACGGTCAACGAGTCAAAGTCCAAATTAGACGACGCTAGTTAGTTCAGGTTCTATATTTGAAAATTAGCTTAGTTCAGGTTAAATTTAGTCTAGTCAATAAGTCTAGGTCCAAATCCGCACGATGGCAAAAGTCTAGGACTGAAAAAGCCATTTTCCCTTAGGAAAACCCCTAAAAATCTTAGATCATACCGTTTCCCCTCTAATCTAGTCCTTTCTTTCAATCAGTTTCCTCTATCTTGGCCTAAACTAATTAAATTTATCAAAAACAACCCCACCTTGTATTTGAAGAAAAGATGAAAACACCACCTTCACCATTGGGTGAAATGTCAATCACAAAGATGGATTTATTCACCACAGAGAGAGCGAAGCTTCATCTCTCTCTTTCTCCACACTTACTTAAAAACCACTCAACATTAACCTTCTTGTGCCTTAAAAGAAACAACACATTTAAAATCTGTCATCTCTCTTTCCACATAATCTAGCTAAATCTTGCAGCCTACCTTTTCTTCTCCATTAAAACATTTTCTCATGTTTTAAACCTCTCAGCTTTATACTACCAATCTTCTGGTATGGGAACTGGATGGTTGCTCCGCTCTATAATCTGTCTTAAAGGAACAAAACAGAACAAATCAAATCGAGGCAACGTTAGTAAATCATTCTCCTTTTCTTTCTAATATACTAGTGACTGAACAAAATGTTTCTTGTTAGGTACATTCTGAATCATCAAACCGTGTCAAACCGATCGAACCAAGCTCTGCTTCTGTAGAAATCGCTGTTATTCGCATTCAAAAGGCTTTTCGAGCACGCAAGGTTCGTCATTTCAAAAATTGAAACTGAATTTTACCACTCCAATTTTTAACATTTATTGTGAATCCTCTACAGGCGAGGAAAAGACTATCCAGCCTGAAGTGTGCAAAGAGATTCAACTCATTGATCCAAGGCCATACCGTGAGGAACCAAACTTCGACTGCACTAAATGTGATGCATTCTTGGTGCGATGTACAGAGTCAGATCAGAGCAAGACGTTTGTATATGGTGACACAAGGTAGACTCCAACACAAAAGATTGGAGAATCGTTTGAAACTCGAGATCAAGCTTCAGGAGCTAGAAGCTGAATGGTGTGGAGGATCTGAAACAATGGAGGAGATTCTTGCGAGAGTACAACAGAGAGAAGAAGCTACGGTGAAGCGCGAAAGAGCAATGGCTTATGCTTTCTCTCATCAGGTCAATGAAACTGAGAGACTTATAAACTATACATGACTTGGTTATTGTAAGTTAGATACCTTGTAGCTTAAGTAACTTTATGGTTTTTTGTTTACTTGCAGTGGAGAGCTAATGCTACACAGTATCTAGGTCAAGCTTCGTTTAACCTAGACAAAGAAAACTGGGGATGGAGTTGGAAAGAACGGTGGATTTCGGCTCGACCTTGGGAGATTAGGGCTCAATGCCAAGTCACTAAACCGACCAAACCAGCTCGAAAACCGGAGAAATTATCACCCAATGTGATCACAAAGAAGACCTCTGCTAAACCGGTTTTGCAAAGGAAGAAGCTGCAAAACGCCAGTTGTGAATGATTTTGATTATATCCAAAAAATAAAAACCGGTTTATGTTTTTTTAATTTTATTTTTGTATAGAAACTCTTTCACCTTTCCATAAACAGTAACAGAAAATATTCATTCACCGTTATGTTCTTGTATTTGGGCCTATTTGTTTGGGCTTCAACTTTACGAAACGTCGACGTATTGTGCGTACGTCAAAATCTAAAATGTCATGATTCAGGTCTCCTTGTTTCTTTGCTCTCTCTCTCTCTGTCTGTCGCTGAACATTAGATCGCTAGCTGGTCGTGCATCTGATTTGCTGCTATATTTGTTCTTCTTCCCAAAACAAAAGCTGAGGTAATTTTGATCCCTGAATCACCTTCTTGATTGATTGCTTAAATTTCATCTTCTTGTAATGGATCGAGTTGCGTGTTTGCCGCAAAATTATTATGATTGGAGATTTCTGGGGGGAAAAAGCGACCTAATTTGTTCTTGTTCATGTTCATGTGAAGAGAATTTTCAATTAATTGTGATTTGACTTGTTTCAGTAAAATCTCTTGGAAGATTTGATTGAAAACGACCTTTCACCCAACATGAATCGATCCAATTCGTTCAAAATCCGAATTTCATTTTCTAATTTTTCTCTGATTTGCAGATCTCGCAAACAAATAATGAAGAAAAGTACACGAATCGATATTCCCTCGCCGTTATCAGCCTCTCCTTCCGCCTCGGCAGACGGTGAGTTCAACGAAGACGATATCTTCGCAATCGATATAACTCACGCGCCTCGTCATTCTCCCGTATCCTCGCCCTTGCAACACCATCATCCTGCTCGCCAGATTCAGAGAAGCAAAAGCAATTTGAAAAACGTGGAAGCTTCCGGTATCCTCGCTGCACTTCCAGAACCTTCTGGAAACAGTTACCTTAACCACGTCTTTCACCACAAGCCTGCGGCTGCTCTCTCAACTTCAGTCTCTTCCACAGCTTCTTCCTCGTCTTCTTCGGGCGGTGGTGCATCGGCTGCTTCTTCATCTTCGGCTCGAGTTATCCCAACCGTGCCTAAACCACCTCAAGAGAGGTTGCCCTATTCGGCTTCTTTTATAGGTGGAGGCAAGTATCCTCAATCAGCTCCTGTTCAAGTGCCCTTGGTGTCTTCAACGATGATGAATCGCCATAAGAAGGAATTTAAGCTGACTGATGTTGTGGACGATGAGGAGGAAGAAGAAGGGGAGATGCTTCCTCCACACGAGATTGTAGCTCGGTCTTTGGCGCAGTCTTCGTTATTATCTTGCTCGGTGCTCGAAGGAGCAGGAAGAACACTTAAAGGGAGAGATCTCCGGCAGGTAAGGAATGCTGTTTTCAGAAGAACCGGTTTCATAGATTGATTTTTTTTTTCTTTCTTCCAAGTGTTTTTTCCATCAAAGACCATTCTTTAATTTGTTATCCAGATTGAACTTGTTTTATTATGCCACAGAAACTTTCCAATGTAATGTCCATATGTTGTCTACATTAGACGATTTGTTACTACTTCATATCAAAGAGGTTGATGTGATTGCACATGTTTTGGTATGTGTTTTTAATTTTGCTTCATGCATCACATGTTGATGAGAGAGTTGTGTTTGAGGTTTATGTTTCACATTTATGCATCTCTTAATGACAGCCTCGTAAAGTTCTTACATTTGTGGGATCCCTGGTCTAAATTGATCAACTCTTTAAGAGTGTTTCATAGTCTTTATTCTCTCGGAAGAAAAGTTATCACTTTTTATCTTCATAATTAGAATGTGTCTTTTTTTGCAATCTTTGCTCGTTTGGAACTCTTAAAAATTGCAATTATATATGGGGGAAGGAGAGAAAGTGAAGAGGGCTTAAAAAGCTGTTTACTTTTTTCGGTAGATCTTTTGAAATGAAAAAAAAAGACATTGGGTCCGATTGGTAACCTAACTTTTTTAAAATCTGGAACGGTAAGCTAGAGCGGTAAGCTTTATAGCATAGTGCAAAGCTGTATAGATAAAGATTTGAGATAAAACTGTATAAATAAAGATTAGTGTAATAGTGTTGTTAAAGCTTTTGATAAAGTTTTTGTGATTGGTACAACAATCTAAAACGGTACAAATTAAAAAGTGGAATAAAAATTATAAAGATCGTAAAAATTGTTTACCAATCTGAGCCATTGAGAAATGAGATCTTACAAGAGAAAGAGAGAGAGGGGACCATTGTTAAAAGTGACGGCTCTTTTACAATTTTGGTTCCATCTTCTTCAACATCCCTCTCAAACCCTAAGATATTTTTGAGGTGAGAAACGTTTTACTTGGTCAATAACATTAAAAGAATGTACTATATTTTTAAAACCAATATATTGAATGATATAATCAGTTGACAAATGAAAATGCAAAGAAGAGAATAAATGGTAGATTGGATATGATTTTGAGTCATGAGACCTTAAATGAAGATTCGGCCTTTTTCTCTATCTTTTGGTGTAAGGTACTTTACACACCTTCTCATTTGGTATGGTTGGTGCTGTATTTATTACATCACATGAAAAGGTGTTGGCTTTTCTCATAAAAGGTAAATTTTGAATAATTCTCTATGCTAAATGAAGCTAAGTAAACATCTGAAATCATTCATTTAAAACCAAGTTTTCTTTTACCGACTAGCAATCTAATATGAAAGTCTAAAGATGATAAGAGAAGAATGAATAGTTTTGATCAAGTTTCTTCATTTAGACCAACATGGGTGGCTCTCTATACCTAGCTCATGTCCCCATTCTTTTACTCATCAAAGACAATATCACATTCAAGTTTGGTGGATCTCCTCCTACCATTAAAGTAGGTGAGAGAGAACAATTATTGACATGAGACAGCAAACAAATCCTCCTTTTTTACTCTTGTGAGTAAAGTTTCACTTGTAATTTAAGGGAAGTGGCTAAATCCTCCTGATGTTCCAGAAGAAGCAACAATTCAAATCTTACTGTTCATGGAAGATGACTAACTTTTTAATCTATTGGGGGCCAAAGGAATCAACTGAGAGAGCAGAAGCAACCTTGGCTCATGTTGTTTAGCAACAAGGATGAACAGAGCATTTAACTATATACGTTTTCAGTAGGGGGTTTCTTAATCAGTGAAAGCCATATGAAAATAAAGAGAAAGTTCAAGACTTTATTAGAGCATTTTACACACAACAAGAGCAAACAAGTAGAGTTTCTCAAGTATCTGGGTATAGCAGTTACATGAGGATGATGATGATGATGATGATGATGATGATACAAACACAATACAACAAGAAGCAACCTTGGAAACTAACAGAACATTGGTCTAACTGGTGAAAAGATGAAAAATTACAATTGGCAAGGTCAGGATATTGGAAGAATAAGAAGAAGAAGAACCTGAAACATTTGTTGGTGTTTTCCTTCTCTTTCCATCCTTTCCTTGCGTTTTTTTTTGTTTTGTTTCAGGCCATTGAATACAAACCAAGAAAACCTTCCATGTTCCGTAGAATCTAAGCCAAAGCTTCAATGTGAATAGGAACCTTGACAAGCCCTGCAAAATGTTCTTTTTGAGTTCAATGGACAATAAGTAGTGAGTTTGATGTAAAAGGACAGATTTTGAGTTAACCTGGAAAACGAGAGGAACTTGGTTCCGATTGTAGTATCAATGGCGAGAAATAGAGGAAGCAGAGGACGGTTTATTGGTGAGACTGTCGTGCTGCTCCTCTCCTTGGCCCTGAAACCGTGCTGGTATGCGAAAACCGGAAGAGAATTCGCCAGAAGCAAATCCGATACCCGGAATTGCTGACTGGTGAACCGGCGGTGGAATATGGTTGTGGTTAAGATCGTCGGAGGTGGAAATGGACTGATGGTGGTGAGGATCAAACCAAGCACGGATCATGGGTGTGTAACTGGACTGAAGGGGACCCCTCTGAGAAAAAAGCTGACTTTGGCCGAGTAATGGCTGAAACGAAGGAGGCGGAGGCGGGGGAGGAGCAAACACAAACCCTCCTCCTCCGTTTCCGTTATCGCCGCTGTTCCAAGCCACGAGTCTCTGAATCCTTCCGAATTCCGATGACTGTTGCTCCCAACCCACCGTCGATGTGTCGAACCCTAACGGATTACTCTGTCCGTAGAACATAACAGGCTCTGCGACGGAGACTGAACCAGAACCGGCGTGGTTATGGTTGTGGTGGTGGTGGTGGTGGAGAAGCGACGGTGGACCATCCGGGAACGATTGCAGCGAGAGACGTAGATCTTGATTTTGGCTATTGGTTCTAGAAAGCAAATCCGGTGGTTGGTGATGATGGTGGTAGTTGTGCATAAGCTGATTCGGAGTAGTAGCCTCCGTTGAAGAACCAACCACCGGAAAAAACGATTTTATAGTATCAGCAATCGAATCTGAGTCCATGGACGGCGGAAGAAAACTCGACTCGTTCTCGTTATTACCGTCAAATCGTGTACCACCACCACCGAACTGAAGATTTTGTTGTTGTTGTGGTGGCGGCGACGGAGAGACTTGAAGTTTAACGGCGGCTCTTCTGGGTTTAGCATTTGCAGCGGCGAGTCGGATTGCATCGGCGGGATTCCAAGGAGGAAGCTCGGCGAGCTCGTCAATGGAAGTTTTAGCTTTTTTGATAAGCCAATCAACGGCTTTGCTTGGTCGGTCGAATCCAAGCCGGTCTTGAACATCGTAGAACTGAATCGCCGTGTGAGCAGACAGCCTCACGCGCCGGTCACGTGGTCCTTTCGCCGTGCAGACTTTGCTGTGCCGGTCTTTTCTTCCGGTAGACCGTACAATGTGACCTCCTTGAACCTCCACGATCTCGCCGCAGCCTCCGTTCGCCGTCTCCTCCGACGGAACACGGTGCCTCATTGACGGTGGTGGAGAGGGGAGGAATTGGTCTTCTGACATTGGTTGAGCATATTGAGAAGAAAGGTCGGCTTCGTCTTCTTCGTCGAGACGGCGGCGACGGCCACGGCGGTCGGTAGACGGTGGGGAATCCAGAGTAACTCAAAACGGATGTAACTCCCGCATACTCACCTCAAAAACCC
This sequence comes from Draba incana, assembly GCA_963576765.1. Taxonomy (NCBI): domain Eukaryota; kingdom Viridiplantae; phylum Streptophyta; class Magnoliopsida; order Brassicales; family Brassicaceae; genus Draba; species Draba incana. Next base: position 21,154,095 of record OY755213.1, read on the forward strand.
TAACCCTAAAAACCCAGAGATAGCTAAAAGCCTAACAAGAAGAAGATTTATGGAAATTGGAGACTAACCCATGTCTGAATCTCTCTCTAGGAAGCTTAAAGTAAGTATCTTGGTTTATGTACTAGGAAGAAGGAGACCAAACAGATGAAGCAAGCGAGGAGAGATAGAGAGAGAGAGAGAGAGAGAGAGAGAGAGGGAGATGAGTAATTGACCAATCAAGAAAAACCCAGAGAAAGCTTTTTTTGGATTATTAATTTTCTCGGGAAAATTGAAAGAGAAGGTTAAAGAAAAGTGAAATAGAGAGAAGAGAAAAGAGTGTTGTGGGTTGATGATGACGCAACTGGTAAGATGACAGAGAATAGTGTTTGCTCTCATTAGACATCTCTCTCTCTCTCTCTCTCTCTCTCATCTCATCGCTTCCCACATTCAATTTTTTTTTTTCTCTCTTTTTGTACTTTGTTCTTATTTTAGGCAGTAAAAGTTTTTAGCATCCCAATTTTATTCATCTCTTGTTTTGGCAAAACAATAATGTGATTGCTTTATGATTTTAACAGCAAATAATTGAATACACTAGAATCTCTATCAATTTATACTCCATAAAATGACAATTCTTTTAAATTAATAAAAAATTTGATCCCAAATTGGGTTAATGTAAAAATTAACAAAATTGGATAAAATAATATTTTTATTAACCATAAAAAACATAAATTTTAATGTAAAATATTATTCCAGTAATAGTATAAATTATTAAACATAAATTTTATACATATATTGTAAAACAATTTTAGTAAAATATGACTTTTTTTATCTTTAATATTAGACCCTCGTCATAACTAATTTCTATTTTCCTTATTGTATTAACAACTTATAGTGTAATTATCTCGATTTTCATATCAAAATCTTCAAATGTATATTTACGCGTAACTATTTTGGGTATTATTTTCTTGTCTTTCACTTTATCGAATTGCAACCGTAATTCTGAACTCTAAACTTTGGAGTTGTATCATTTTCATCCGAATAGCCAAGTAAGCTATTGACACTCATTCTACTATGATCATATGGAGTAAGCTAAATATGTAAAAACTAAATCTATATATTTTTATATGGAAAATTTTTGACGAATTTGTGTAAGTTTTAAGGTAAATTTCTCATTTTAAATAAAAATTTGTTTTAACAGAATATGAAATAGAAAAATCTTTTTATAACATTAATAAATTAATAACTTTTAAAACTCATAATTTTAATATTGTTAATTTATATAAGTTTTACTGTATTCTTGTTTCATTTTGTTCAACAGCGATATAAAGTATAAACTATCAAATTGTATATTTAACAAAAAAAAAAATTATGTGAACATAGTTTCAAAGATAATCGTATACATACTTTTTATAGGGAAAATTGGTTGAATAACAAAGAAAAAAAACATATTTAAAATACTAACCAAAAGTCCCTCATGTGGCAAAATTATATCCATTTGATTTAGGGTTTTTGGTTAGCATTTTAATTATGTTTTTTTTTTGTTATTCAACAAATTGACCCTAATCGTATATATACTTATTATAGAATTGAAATTACTAGAAGAAAACAACTTTATTTTTCCGGTTTCTGAGTTCAATAAAATGAATAAATACCCTAATAAACATGTGGTTTTGGTTGGGTCAAGGTTCAATTCAACTTTTTGTGCTTCTCGGTTTCTTTTAAGGGTTGACCCATACTATGGAAAAAGTCTGTTGATGCTCTCCATTTCTCTACTTTTAGTTGTAAGAATCTCAATAGTTAACTAAAGCAGATTTTATTCGGAAAATCGAAACTTGATAAGAGAAGTATTCAACAAAATAGTTGTAGTACAACTCAAGGCTTTTCATAATAGTACAACTAATAGTCTAGACGCTAAGAACAATTCTAACAATTTTTCACTTTTGATGTTTTCTCTTCTTTTTTTGTTTTGTTAAAGTTGATGTTTTCTCAAGTTTTTATCTTATCTTATACTCTTAAAAATATCTAATAGAATAAATGTCCCACAATCTTTATATTTTTCTATTTTTATTAGGTTATTAGGTTTGTAAAATGATATGTTTTATAGTTGTATCTAGTTATTAGTAGATTTAGCTTGAAGACAATGAGAGTCATTCTATGCAAACATTGGTATCTTGTATTGCGTTTTTCATCATTTCACCAAAATATTAACAAATTCCAATACATATATCTTTTAGAGCTCTGGAACCTATAAAGGTTTTATGTGTTATGGATTTCAATGCGCTGGGCACATATTTATATATTTAATTTAATGTTGTCTAATTAAGTATACAATTATCTTTATAATAGTAGGTAGAGGTAGGCAAAATATCCGAAACCAAAAAACTGAACCAAACGAGTCTCAAAATTACCCAAACTGGACCCGATTTTATAAAATGACTTGAATGGGTTCTCAACTTCTAATACCAAAAAATTGAAACCGAACCAAAAACTGAACGGGTATCCTCCCCTCATCATGTATGAAATGACAATCACACTCAACATGCTTCGTTCGCTTGTGAAACACTAGGTTAACAGCTAGTTGAATCGCGGCCATGTTATCACAACGAACAATGATCAGTTCCAAGGATGAAATGCTAAAAGAATCAAGAAGAATGTTTAACCAAATAACTCACGAACCGTAAGAGATACGGCTCGATATTGAGCCTCTACAAAAGATAGAGAAACAATATCATGCTTTTGTGTGTTTCCAAGAAATAGGAGAGTTTCCAAGTTATATAACCATCATGTCAAGGACCATCGTGGAAGGGGACAACCCGTCTAATCAGCGTTGCATCAAACCTTAAGACTATGAGAAGACTCAGAGCGAAGAAGAATCCCTTGACCTGAATTATGTTTAAGATATCGAACCACTCGAGTGGAGTGTCCCAATGAACTTGTTTCGGCTCTTGCATAAACTAGGTAAAGATGTAATTAGAGTTGGCAAGATCCAATCGTGTAGCAGCCAGGTAAATTAAACTCCCGATCAAATGATGATACTTAGCTGGATCGGCAAACACGTCACTAGTAGCCAACACAAGTTTGTGATTCTGATCAAGAGGAAAAGTCACCGATTTTACCCTAAGAAGACTTGTTTCTTTAATAATGTCGAGCCTATACTTCCTCTGACATAAGTAGGACACATACGGACTACGAGCCACCTTAATGCCTATAAAAAATTTTAAACCACCAAAATCTTTCATATGGAAACAAGTCTTAAGATAATTATTCAATTCACTCAAAAAAGGAGAAATTCACCGATACGATTTAGTCATCAACATATACAAGTAGATAAACTTCTTTGGGGTCGTGGTTGTAGGTGTGAGAGTAGTAGGAGTATGATTTAGTAAAGCCATAGTATTTAAGAGGTACAGTAAGTTTAGCAAACCGACACCGAGGGGCTTGAAGCAAGCCATAAAGGGATTTGTGCAAATGACATACATGACTATTATCCTTAATTTGTACAAAAAACTGAGGAAGTTGCATATAAATATATCTTCGTCTAAGTCACCATGCAGAAAAGCGTTATGTATATCTGTTTGATGTACATGCCAATCTTTTGCTGCGGTGATTTTCAAAAAATGTTGAACCGTTGTCATCTTGCCCGCTGGAGCGACTGTGTTTGAACAAACCTTTTGATTTGATTATTTCAAGAACAACTAACCTTGCTTTGTATCGTTCAAGAGTTTTGCCAGCCATGAACTTGAGACGAAGCAACCATTTATTCCCTATAGCTTTCTTACTAGGAGGAAGTTTGTCAATAGCCCATGTACCATTCTCATCTAACGCGTCAATTTCAGCGCACATAGAAATGCACCAGTGTTCATCATGAACAACTTGAGAATTGTGTTGAAGTTTGTGGTTATTAGTGGTGGTGAAATATATTTATAATGTTTCTCTGAAAAAACAAGTGCAAGTTGTGTAGTCAAAGATCACATATTTGTTATCACTTTGTTTCAAACCAAGAGAGGTTTCAAAGTAAAGAAATTTGTAATCATCCAATTTTTAGGAGACTTTTTCACTCGATGTCATTTTCCTAGTGGAGCCGATTCAAACTTTTTAATGATGGCATGTGGAGAAAAATTGTGGGAAAAGCGTTTGTAGAAAATAGAGAGGCAGAGATGATGATGTCATTAGATGAATTATTCGATGAAGATAATAATTCAGAGCCCATATTATCAACGTTGTCAAAAACAAAAGTAGCCCGGGTTAGTTCATAGATCGAAGAAGATGCTAGTCGGAGCAAATGATGTAGCCAAACTCTGATAAGAGGTATTGATCGAAGAAGGTGACAGAGAAGAATTAATTTCTGCATGAAAAACACATTGTGGGATCAGGTGTTCCACCAGATCCAAAAACATAGGAGAATTGGTGAGAGGAGTATCAAGTGTAGCAATCTCCATGGCGAAGGGAAAGTCGTTCTCATAAAAAATCACATCACGAGACGCAAAGATGATACCGGTTTCCAAATTGTATACCCGCCAACCCTTTAGACCCAGATGATATATGAGAAATACAAACTTTTGCTACGAAAAGCAAACTTTTCACCTTAGTGATTTTGGTTATGGACATAACATAGTCCTCCAAATACTCTAAGATGATAGAGAGGAGGAGGACGGTCATAAAGTTTCTCACAACTTGTTTTCCAACTAAGACATTAGTCGGAGTTTGGTTAATCAAGTAACCAACATCAAGAACATACGCATCCTACATATCTACTTGTAAAGAAACTTGAAATCAAATAGCATGAGTCACGTTAAGTGAGTGGTGATTCTTTCGTTTAACCCGACCACTCTGTTGAGGAGTCCTAACACAAGAGGTTTCGTGAATGATGTTATTTTGTTGAAAGAAATCTCTTACAAGTAAATTCACTTCCTTTGTTATTTCGAACCTGTAACACCCCGACCGCCCCTCCCATGGACCCCTCGTCCACTCTCAGGCCCATGGGCCCATCATGTTCGACGGTTAGTGCGTTAGTCTGGGAGACTCGAAAGTCTTGTTCACTGTCCCTGCAAATCACCATGTGATCTTTCCCCGTGTTTTGTCCTTACTCACACGATACTGGAAATGACTTCCTAATAGGTCACCCATCCTGAGATTGCTCCAAATCAAGCACGCTGAACTCTGGAGTTCTCTCAAGACCTGTGACCAAAAAGATAAGTGCACTTTGGTGATATAGGTAGCCAAAAAAATTCTTTTAAGCCTCTCCGCATATACCGCATATGCCCTGAAACTGGGGTGTCACAATCACCCCCACTAACAGATCGCAATGACTTTGCACATACCAAGATCGTTACCCCCGATAATCTGACTCACACAGTTGTCATGATTCGCTTTCATACCACTTGTAACGCCACGACCGCCCCTCCCATGGCCCCCCGTCCACACTCAGGGCTGTGGGCCCACCATGTCCGACGGTCAGTGCATTAGTCAGAAGGCTCAAAAGTCTTGTTTACAGACCCTGCAAATCACCATGCGATCTTTCCCCGTGTTTTGTCCTCACTCACACGATACTGGAAATGGCTTTCCAGTAGGTCATCCATCATGAGATTGCTCCAGCTCAAGTACACTTAACTCCGGAGTTCTCTCAAGACCCGTGACCAAAAAGATAAGTGCACTTTGGTGATATAGGTAGCCAAATCAATTCTTTTAAGCCTCTCCACATATGCCGCATATGCCCTGAAACCGGGGTGTCACAGAACCGTTTTTACTTTGTTTTCAAATTATCTTTCAATTAGTATAACAATGTTTTGTAGCTTTGTAGGTGCCGATGTTTTATCATGAAGGAGATAGATCCAGAGAACGCAAGAAAAGTCATCAACAATAGTTAAAAAAATATCATGATCCACTTAGAAAAGTTATCCAATAAGGACCCCAAAGATCACAATGCACAAGTTGAAAAACATCTATTGTTTTAATTTGTTTTAGTGGAATTCCTTAGTTAAAATATGACAAAGCAAATCACATGATTCTAGATGAGATTTTATAGTATTTTAAGTAAAATCATAACAATTTCCTTAAATCATCTTAAATCATCTAAAATTTTAATTAAAACCAAATCCACCTAAATAGTAGATTGAATACCCTTAAGCTTGCAACACTTACATCCTCTGAAAAAGTGTTTATGGAAATTAGTAATAACCCTTAGGTAACAGCTTTGGAAAGGTCTGAGGCTATTGTGGGACTTAATACCAGCCAAGAGATTGGGGAGAGCTCTGGTCAAGCTGAGACTCACATGATGGAAGAGCCTTCTAATCTTCTCCTCCCAGCTTCCAGTTCTCTTTAAGGTTTAGATCCGGTGGCTCAAGTTGACGAGCATATTGAAGATCCTTCTCCATGTCCTTCTCATGTGTCTCAAATGGAAGAGAATATGAGTCTTAAACGCAAAGCTCCTGAATCTTCAGAGATTCTCCCTGCAAGTAAGAAATAAAGTGGTACCCCTAACGCTAACAAAGGTTTTGTGGTTTTCTTTAAACCACCAACTCAACCATGAGGATTATGCATGTGAATTGTCAAGGTATGAGGAACGACTTGACAATTCAGTATTTAAATGATGTTAGGAGGTCCTTCGAGCCTGACATCATGTTCCTCATAGAAACAAAACAAGGTTATAATGATGTAGATAAGTTGTGTAAATATCTAAATCATGCTTCATCTTTTGTTATTCCACCTAACGGTTTAGTATGTGGTTTAGATATTTTTTGGGATGTGCATATCCAGCTAGACTTAGTATCTGTGCCATCTTTGTATAAAAATGATATGTACTTAACTGATGGTAATACAAAGGCTGTAAGATACAAGTTAACTGATGGTAATACAAAGGCTATCATACTTAAACAACTTTTTTTCTCATATGATAATAGATGCTGACTAACATTTTCTCATCTGATAATAGTCAGCATCTATTTGCAGCCGCGGGTCACAATTGATATGTTAATATGTTAACCAAAGTTGTTTTGGAGAAGGAGGTATACCAAGCTCTGCATCAAATGAACCTTGACAAATCTCCAAGCTTTGGTGGTCTTATAACTGCATTTTACCAGGATGATTGGGATACAGTTAAGTCTTCTTTGGTTTAGTTTATTTAATGCCCCATGTAGGTGTACTAAGAGAAAGTTATGCATACAAATCATAGACCCTGCCTTAATTCACACTCATATATGTTATTCCAAAAATTGATAATCCGATTGAATTGAAAGACTTTAGACCTATTAGCTTAAGCAATGTTGCATACAAAATCTTGTCTAAAGTTTTGGCATAACGATTGAAGTTAATTTTATCACAGATTATCAGTCGGCTTTTATTCCAGATAGACTTATTACGGATAATGTTCTTATTGCTCAGGAAATGATGCATTCACTCAAAACTAGAAAGCTTAAAGCATCTGATATGGCTTTGAAATTAGACATTAGCAAGGCTTTTGATAAAGTAGAATGGTCTTTCTTAGAGCAGATTATGAAAAGGCTTGGATTTTGCAGAGATTTGGTGTAGATGGATTATGAGATGTGTTACCTCAGTCACTTATTCAGTTCTTGTGAATGGGACTCCAACTGATACAATTATTCCATCCAGAGGTATACTCCAAGGTGATCCTCTTTCCCCATACTTTTACTTATTATGCACTGAGGTGCTTTCTTTTCTATTAAACAAGGCAAAGGAGAATGGGGATTTATCAGGTTTCTAAGTCAGTAACAGTGGACCTATCATCACATATTTGTTGTTTGATGATGATTCTCTTCTTTTTTGCAAAGTTACAACGGATGAATGTAGCAAGCTTCTACATATTCTTCAGCTATATAAGGAAGCTTCAAGACATGAAGTCAATTTCAATAAATCGGCAATAACTTTCTCCAAACGTATGAATCCAGATCTTCAACAAACTATTCAACAAATTACTCATATTCCAAAGGTGGGAGGATTTGGTAAGTATTTAGGGCTTCCTGAAAATATTGGAAGAAATAAAATGGAAACTTTCTCGCATTTAATTTAGAGAATGATCAAGAATGTTGATAATTGGTATTCAAAATTATTATCACCAGCGGAAAGGAGACTCTTATAAAGGTAGTGCTAATGGCTCTACCAACTTATTGTATGCAGTGTTTTATGCTGCCTAAAAAGCTTATAGACCATTTAACATCTGTCTCAAGGAAGTTCTTTTGGTCATCTTCTCAAGACAGAACCAAGATCAATTGGCTAGCTTAGGATAAAATTACTAACGTGAAGCATTTGGGAGGATTGGGATGCAGAGACCATTGAGATTTTAATATAGACTTGTTGGCTAAACAAAGTTGGCGTCTCCTCGAATACCCTTCCTCTTTGCTAGCTTGAGTATACAAAGAAAAGTATTACCCTACAACAACTTTGCTAGAAGCCACTCAAAAATGGTCTTCAAGTTATGCTTGACGAAACATACTTCAGAGCACTAAGTTGTTGAAACAGGGTGTTAGATGGAACATTGGCACATGAGAAAATGTATTGTTTTGGCATGATCCATGGTTGCCTACTATACTACCTATGGCTCCATCTTCTATTGGGGTGGTCCTCAATGCAGACCTAAGGGTTAAGGACTTGTTTTTACCTGGTACTACAGTATGGAACGAGGTTAAACTAGCTTCAATGGTCCATCCTATGAACATTCAACTTATTAATCAAATCATACCATCTATATCAGAAGCTGCAGATTGTGTCACTTGAATTTATAGTTCTCATGGGGGATACACAATTAAGTCAGGTTATAATCGTGTTAGAGCTCAGAAAGGTCAGTATTCTATTACTCCAATACCTCTTTTAAAATCTTTATGGAAACAGAAGATACCCCATAAAATACAACATTTATGGTGGAAAGCTTTACATGATATATTGTCATTTGCCACTACACTGAAACAAAAGAGGATCTTAAATGATGCGACTTGCCTTAACTGTGGGGATCATGTAGAATCAGTGAATCATCTTTTTCCAGTGTCGTTTCAGTAAAGAAGTATGGGAATTGAGCTCACTTGCAGGTGTTTCTACTAAGACTATGTCTTCAGATTCATTTATTTCCAATTATGTTGCCACTATAGAGGCCCTGAAGGAACACCTTGACCAATTGATGATATTTCATTTTGTAGGATGGAGGCTCTGAAAACAACGAAATGATCTTTTTAATGCTGGACAGATCTTATTCCAGAATAAAAGATGGCCAATTGCTATTATCATCACCAAGGCATTATCTGATTATCAATGCTGGACTGAAGCTAATGCTTTAGAGAAACCTCCCACAAGATCGAATTCTTCCAACTTTCATCAGGTTACCCCTAAGACCTTGCCTTAGCTTTTTGATCAAGTGTTGACACCTTGTTGTTTAGTTGATGCATCTTGGGTGTCAAGCCATCAGAGAATTGGCATTGCTTTGAGTTTATTGGATCACAACAAAGGCTTTATGGATCAGGAGCTTTCCCACCTGCATTATCTCATGCTCATGCTGAAGTGTAGGCTTTGAGAGTGGCTGTAGTGGAGTTACACAAACTGGGTTATAGAGATCTTACAATCTGTGGTGATTCTCAGTCTCTATATTCATTTTTTGCATCAACCAGAATGGGATTTGAAATCTTCTCAAGTTAAGCATTTTCCTCACATTATTGCTCTACATGATATTGTTAGTATAGCAAAGATTTGCAACTTCACTTTTAGACATATTATGAGACAGATAAATGTCCAAGTTGACTCTTTAGCTAAACAAGGTAGAATTCACTTTTAAAATTATGTTGTACATTGGCCAATGTAATTGTTTTGAGTAATGGAATATTTTGACGACAAAAAAAAAAAAAAAACCCTTAAGCTTCAACGGAGAATATTTTAAAATCTTGAGAATTTGACAAGTTCAAAAATAATAATTGGCAGTACTCTGTTCTTGAATCTTAATCGATTCGCATATGGAGTGTATTTTGTGGTCATAATATATTTTACGTAACACAAAATATCCCCAAATTGGTTAGAAACGAATGACAACGAAACCATACTATTGATGACACATTTTAAGAACATATTAAATTTGAACACACGTACGGTAAAGCTAACATAGTTTTCAAGTTGTTCAATTTGAACACACCATATCATACTCTAAAATTATACTATTTATTTATTAGTTGGAAATAGTAATAATATACAGCATTATTTGTTGGTTTAGAACTATTCCGTCAATATATAAAATAACTAAAATCAAAGACACCTACTTTAATGGAATAATAAATTCGAAAGGGACATATTAGCATTATGGAAAAGGGCCAATTGACAAACCTAATGAACACATTAAACAATTGATCAAACAAAAACAAGTTACATAGTTAAACAACATTAAATAGATTATTTTTATAGATAAAATGAGAATATATGTCATCCCACGGTTGCCTATTAATTAATTAAATCAATGGAGCTTCCACTTGGATTTACGGTCACAACACAACACAACAAAGTAGAATGATTATGAGAAATTAATGTTTAATAATGGGAATTGATTTCAAATGCAATTATTATGCAAAAAATGTATAATATTTTTAAATAAAATTATTTTTTTAATAGTATTCGATAGAAGAAGATAGTCTCATGGCTCTCATCATATACAATTTTTTTCTGGCATATGGGCAACTAGGTAAGTGTATGGATCATTTTTCATCAACATAACAAATTCGCTGTTATTGATGTTAAAGCCTTAAAGGTAAGATTTGTGATTTAATTTTATTATGTTGTACTATTAAATAAACAGACCACTTGATGGGTGTGTATCTAAATTTAATGAGTTAATTAGTGATATAACACTTTAGGGAGATAAAATTAGATAAATAACATATAAAAAATAAAATTAGGTAAGTACCAGATAAAGTTAATATTAGACAAAATTACCCCTACATGAATTCATTAAAAAAATGGTTGACTATTTTTGAAATTACATAGTTAACTATTTAGTTAGTTAACATCTCACAAAATAGTTAACAATCGCACACTATTTTATAACTATCTATAACATGGTTAACTATTTTTCAAAAAATATTTATCAATTTAAAAGCATAGTTGTTTACCTTATCGATTTCATAAAATAAATGACTACATGAAAATGTTGTTGTAATAGGTACCTATTTAAACAAAATTAGTTAACTATGTTGAGAATGTAGTTACCTGTTATAGTTTGCATAATGAAAAATAACATACATAGTTAACTATTATAAGAAACATAGTTAACTATTATAGTGATTTATAATTACCTATCGGAATATAGTTAACTATTTTTTGAAACATAGTTGCCTATTATATTTTCCAAATATAGTTCACTATATCGTTTTAAGTTTTTGTTAATTTTCATTAAGGGTAAAAACGGAAAATCAAAATCTCATCTTGTTAATTAATACATTTTGATTTATTGTATATTAGATAATTAATTAGATATCAATTAAGTAACATAGGGCACAATTTCTCAAATTTAATTTGTTTGTTATTTTGCATTAGTCTTGAGTGTCTTGGGAGACTTTATAATTAGTTACTAAGCTGATGTTCGAAAGATTAGTTATACCTAAAAGCAACAAAGCTCTCATACGCTCTTTTCGAGGCAATTGTTTACACAAAGTATTTTCACAGTTAACCCTTTTATCCACCAGTAACTTTCTTTTCTTAGGTGCTTCTTCATACCTCAAGTTTTAACCTAAAAACTCAACCACCTTACTTAAAATACATGAAATCCACAAAAAGTCTTCTCTGGTGAAAATTCAGGCATACTAACGGTGATCTCAGGTCAATCGGAACCTCGCCTCCCTCCAACCATCGATATGGAACTCTCTATGTCCAACAACAACCACGAAAACCTTCTCCACAACTACTCCTAAAAAGACCAAACTCCTCTCCTTTGCTTCTCCAAGAAAATAACTTCTCCACGGAAAACCTCTCCATTTCTTCTACATGTTTGCAAGTGATATCTTCAAAAACTCTCCAAGATACATATCTCTTCCAGCAGCTACTCACCACCAGCTCATCTCCTACCATCCACTCACAAGTTTTCTTTGCTCCTCGCTACACCATGATACTTACGCACCTACTCCATACATGGCAAGACGTCTCACCTGCGAGGAAAAAGGGAAAACAATTGTCAAATCTAATGACTCACCTTCAAGAGTCAGAATAAAAGGTCTAAGAATTGATACATCTTCTCTAATCTAGAAAAATGAGTTTACCTTTATTGGAAGATTAACCAACCCAAGAGCCCATCGAATGTGGTCAATGATCTCATACTTCTCCAGGAGATGGGACCTTTTGGGTATTACTAAAGGATCTCACCTTGGAAATAGACTATTCCAGTTCAGATTCACCAGGGAAGATGATATGCAGAAAGTGCTGAGAAACATACCATACCATACCACTTCTCCAATTGGATGGTAATCCTGATAAAATGAGAACCTATTATCTCTCCTAGCTTCCCATCGGAAATCCCCGTTTGGATTCAACTCAAGGGAATCCCCCTCCATTACTAGGACATGAAATTGCTACAAGACATTGGTGAAGCACTTGGAAGAGTAGAGGGGTATGAACTCACCTCTAACATAACATGAATCAAAGTATCCATCAATGGGTTCCAACCTCAATCCAGGAAATCATTATTGATTTCAGAAAAGATGCAGAGGCAATAATCTCTCTTGTCTACGAAAGACTCAAGAATTAATGTCCATAATGCTTCTGCATCACCATTGAGAAAGTTGACTGCCCCATGAAAACACTAGAACCTAGCAAAAGAAGGCCAATGATGGCACCTTCAACTCCTCTCAGTTCACAAAAAGATCACCCACAAAACACATGGGGAACTCAAGGAGAACATACCAGGACAGAAGAAACAAACATGAAAACCCATTTGGTTTTAGACCATTTTTAAACTTTAACAGAATGACCAAGCAACTTACTGGAGCTAGACCATAAGTTTACCAACTGAGAATTGCATCTATCTCTCACTCACTCAGAAGAGATAGACCACCTATGAACTCATGCCATCAAACCAAAGAAGCTGAAGAGGTAAGATCCTACTCTGGAATCAACCCAAGATACTACAAATCTCAGAACCATAAGCTACAATGGAGACTAAAGGAAAATAATACAGAGGGAGAGAGAACCTCTACAAATGATTTAGCTCCCAGAGCCAAAGGCATCCCCAGTGGAAAGGAATTTGGCCCAAATTGATTTCCCTACTGTAACTATCCCCGCTGAGAAATCAATGATGGAGGAATTAATGGACGTCACCATCAACTACTCCAAAGTCAGTGATCATACAGAGAAAAATGCAAAGTATCAGAGGGTCCTAGAAGGTGAAACAATAGGGATGATGGAGGCAACTACGATAGGAATAGTGGATGCCTACAACAACCAAAATCAATAGTTAATGACTGGCCATTACTAAATCTCCATATCTGAAGCTCCTATATCCGAAGATCTTCCTTAACTAGCTCATAATAATCAGGAAGTGACTGCGATAGTAAAGAAGAAGAGAGGTAGACCTCCACTCAAGTAGAGACAGGGAGCTATCACAAGCCAACTGCAAGGAATTAACTATCGCAAAAGAAATGCTCTCCAAGCTCATAAGTCCCTAAAAAGGAAGATCAACATCTCTCCCCAAGCCCATGGCCCACATCAACCTCTCAAAATGGGATCAAACAAAGCTTCTTCGAGTTGCATAGCTCATCCCATCAATCTTATATCTGCCATGGTAAGATCTACTCTTAACAACAACCTGCAAAATGAGAACCAAAGGAGAAACAACATTCACCACACAGGGAGATAAAGGGTATCAAAACAAAATAAACCAACCATATCACCTCACCAGATTAGACATCATCCAGCTTCGCCTACCAGGGCTTTACTAGAGGATCAACGTACTACAAAAAATAGAAGGAACAAAGACAATGAATACTTAAAGACTACACCACATCGAAGGTTTCATCAAAGAACTAAAATAAGACATGATAAGTCGATTTTTACAATCCATCAACTTCTCTTCCTTAAAGCTGGTAAACTGGAATTATTGTGGGCTTTGAAATCCCACGTACAACAAGCCAACGTTTAAAGGGATTGGGAGCCAGCTTCTCCCTTGATATTATGTTTCTCTCTGAGATAAGAAACTCAGATGAAATAGTGCTCAAAGAGCTAGAATAAGTTGATTATGTTTCTCTCTGAGAAAAGAAACCCATATGAAATAGTGCTCAAAGAGGTAGAATAAGTTTATTATGCCTCTCAATTCCGTGCAAGTCCACAAGAGAATGGGGGTGGCGGCCTTACACTCTACTGGAAACAAAAGGTTGAGTTAGAAATCATTTCAGCAAACCCAACTTCATTGATACAAAGATTAAATATGAAGGTAAACAGCTTCAAGCTACCTTTGTCTATGGAGACCCTCACAAATCAAACATGAAAAGAGTGTTAGACCAACTACAGGATATGTCTACAAGCAGAAATGGGCATTGGTTTCTTACTGGAGACTTCAATGAGATTATTGATTATATGGAGAAAAATGGAGGACATGTGAGAGTAGAAGGGATCTTTGTGGATTTCAAATCCTTTTTATCTGAATGTGACCTCTACATCTGCAACACACATGCAATTTCCTTTCCTGGAGAGGACAAAGATATAAGCATACATTTTTATGCGGCTAGATGGTTTGAACAATACCCTAGTGCTAGAAGGGCTTGCCTCAACTTTGAAGGATCAGATCATAGACCTCTTGTCTACTACTTCTCCAAAAAAAATCCGAAAGAAGAAAAAAATCATCTGATTTGACAGAAACCTGAAGGATAATCAAGAATTCAAACAATTAGTTGTAAGGATCTGGAAGGGTAGTGCAAATAAGTCAGTGGATACAAAGATAAGTTATTGCAGAAGTCCTATCATCAAGTGGAGTAAAGAGAAACGTCAAAAAAACCTTCAGGATATAGAAAAGAAGAAATAATAACTAGAGAATCTATGTCACATCCTTCTATGGAAACAAAAAGAATTCAACTTATAAATCAAGAGCTCACTCTAGCCTATAGAGCAAAAGAATCATACTCGAAGCAACAAAGTAGGCAACTTTGGCTTAGCTTAGGTGATAAAAATGCTGGCTACTTCCATGCAAGTAAAAGGACTAGAAGAACTATTTACAAAATATATGTTCTAGAAAATGATAGAGGAGATCATGTCTATGAAAAAGACCAAATTCTGAATGAGACAAGCTCCTACTTGTAACATCCCAATTCCAATTTTTGGTATTTGGAAATGGGGTGTCGATCGACACCACTGGTGGGTGTCGATCGATACCATGTTCTGCAGAATTGTTCGGTTTTAATCAAATCGTCCGGTTTGCGGGTTGGTTTACGGAGAAACCTAGGGCTCTTGTATAAATACGTTAAGCCGTATTTGTGGCCGTATTTTTGGGGAGGAAAAAAAGAGAGAATCTTAGTTGAGAGAGATTGTTGAGAGTTTTGAAGGATTGTTGCAAAGAAATCCTTCGAAAACCTTCTCGTGTGATTCTAGGGGCGTAGGGTTAATCCTGTTGTGTGGCTAGCATCGTTAGAGTCTTGTTCCTGCGAGTTTTGATCGCTGTTCTTCGCTGGTTTAGTCCATTATCATTCCTCATTCTTTTTGAAATCGAGGTGAGTGCGTGATCGCTTAGGAAATGCTAGAAATCGATTGTAGGTTGAATGATGAATTAAGAGATTGATATTTTGGCGTTGTATTGATTGTTTGGTCTCTGTATTATGTGTGCAACGTGCAGTGTTGTGTGGTTCATGTGATTGCTTTGTCCCGAGAAAGAGCCGAGTAAGGACATGCTCGAATTCTGGGTTCAGGAGCAGAGTGTCGATTGACGCCTTGTGGCTGTGTCGATCGACACCCTGCCATGAAGATGGTACTCGTGTTGTCGAGTGCCGATCGACACCATGGTGGAATGTCGATCGACACCCGTTATCTGTTTGCCAAATTTTGTGAAAAGTATTGTTAAACAGGAATTGGTTTATTTGTTAATATGGATATTTAAAGGAATTGGTTTATTTGTTCATCTGGATATTTAAAGGAATTAGTTTAATTGTTTAATCTGGATATTTAATTAATGGATAAACCTGGTCATTTATCGTTAAAAACTGTTTGTGTAACCTGTTGGCGGGATGACCGCTCCACTGAGTATTTATGATAATACTCACGCAACTCTGCTTTTCCCTTTTGAGTTGCAGGTAAAGGAAAAGTGTGATCGTGGAATCGAGGCGTAAGAAGAGGATGATAGGATTGTTTGTTGCTGTTTTAGACTAGTGAACCGAATGGTTTAAGTTGCTAGTTTATTTAATTGATCATTCCAGAATTTGGTATTTGATTTATTGGTTAAAGGTATTATTTATTTAATGGAATTATTGGATTATTATTTTGGTTTAATATGTTTTCTGCAGTAGAAATGCTTAATGTTTTTTTTAAAAAAAGCCTGGTTGTTTCATTTTGGTATCAGAGCCTAGACGGTTTTAGGACAATTGAACTGGATGTCTGAGACTATGTATTTAAATTGATTTCTTGTGTTTAGTCAATTTAATAGAGTCTTAGTATCATCCTCTTCAGCCTTTTAAAATGATTACGCGGTAAGTCTATGTTAATTGATTGTGACTTCTTGTAGCTTATTGTTCTGTTCTGTGTGAGTACAGGGAGATGGACGCCAGAGCTAGAGGTCGTGGACGGGGTAGAGGTCGGGGCAGAGGTCGTGGCAGAGGTCGTGGTCTTGGACCAGTGGTTGAGTCGTCTTCGAGTGCTTCGCATGCATCAGAGACTCCTACGCATCAGGTGGGATCCGAGGGCGAGGCCAGTGGTAACGCTAGTGAGAATGTTGTGGGCGTCAGGAGGAGCGCTGGTATGGCTGGCAGAGGAGCGGGCCCATGTATGGGTGTTGTTCCAGCTTAGGATCACTGGGAGCGTATGGAGAGCTTTATGGCGCAGTTGTTGGAGCGGTTTTCGGCGGCAGTTCTGGTTCAAGCTCCAATGGTGCTTCCAGTAGCAGAGGTGCAGCCGATGGTTGCAGTTGCAGAGGTGCGTCCGTCTTACCTGGAGATGAGTACGGCATTCTTTTTGGGTGGTGTTAGCTCTGAGGATGCAGATGAGTGGCGTATGTGCGTAGGAGGCTCTGGTGCAGTGTGGACCTGGGGGGAATTAGGGCTGAGTTAAACGCCAAATATTTTCCTTAGGAGGCTCTAGATCGTCTCGCGACGAGATTTGTTGATTTGGTTTAGGGAGATCGTTCAGTACGCGAGTACAACGCTGAGTTTGGTTGGTTACTGGCTTATGCGGGTGCAAGAGTGGTCGATCAGCGGACACAGGTCCAGAGGTTCTTGAAGAGACTACAACCAGATTTGCGGACCAGATGCAGAGTGACTGAGTATGCCACGAGGGCGAAGCTGCTAGAGGTTGCTGCAGGGATCGAGGAGGACCTAAGGAGTCAAGCTGCGGCTGTGGTTCCAGTGGCAGCTACTCCGGCGGTCCAACCACAGAGGCAACATCAGTAGGGGAGTTCTGGTTCTGGCAAAGGTGGTAAGCCTACGCAGGGTCAGAAGAGGTGGTGGGATAACACTTCTAGGACGAGTTCAGGTAGTCAAGGCACTCATGGGTGTTTTGGATGCGGGAGTTCAAAGCATCGTGTGGGGAACTGTCCTAAGTTTTTTGGGGAAGCTAAGGTTTGCATCCATTGGAGAGAGTCGGGGCATATCAGGCTGATGTGTCCCAAGTTGTAGCCGTTGGCGCTTGCAGTAGTTCATCCGGTGGCAGCACAACCATTGGATCAGGTAGCTGCAGAACAGCCGTTGGGTCATATTGGAGGATCACAGCGCTGGTATGAGTAGTAGAGGAGCATAGGTCAGAGCGAGTTGAGGCTGCGGCAGCATTGGAGGAGGATCTAGGAGATTAGTTTGAGGATTGAGTTGCGTTCTTTTATTTCAGTTGTTGTTCTTTATTATTTAGTTTGGGAATTTTTGTAGCTTCGGCTTGATGTTTTGGATTGTTATTTATTTCGTTTGTTGTTGAACGATTATATCAATTTAAATTCATGAGATGAATTTATTTAATTATCGTTGGCTTGTGACGAACTCCATATCTAGTTCGGTGGATTGGTAGGAGCGATGTCAGGTTCATCTGGATTGCCACCGAGACCGCGTGATGTAGAAAACGCGAAGGTTCGAGATAGGTTTATCAGAGAGTAAAAGCGACTTTAGGAAGTTCCAGCAGAGAGGGCAAAGCTAATAGGACAGCTAGAGGATTATGCGAGTAAGAGTTTATTTCAACAACGTGCTTCTATGGGGAGCACCAGTATTGGTTGCAAAGGAAGCAGATGGGAGTATATGGAAGTTTTAAGGTTCATCATCATGGATGGCAATCCAATATTTTGAGGAGTTCTTGGTCTATCGTGTTATCATCATATCCAGACGAGGGGAACAAATATTCACAGGACGGTGTTAGAACGAGCGTTGAGCTTTTTTCAGTTATCAAGAAGTTATTTGGGTTATCGAAGGGAGCATAGTTCACAAGCGTTGGTTTTCGAGTAAGACTAAGTTGTGGCGGCGAGAAAAGGTATTTTCTCAGGCACGTAATGTTGCAGAGGAAGTTTCAAAGGATCGATCTAAGTTTGGAACTATGGAAGGTTGGCGTAGGTTGCGTAACGCCACACATTTAAGAGTGCATAGAATATTTCATGTGGCTCAGGAGAGGAGTCTGAGTTCATGAGTTGTTTTGAGGCAGTCGGTTCAGTTTTTCAGGTCTCTTCAATCGGACATTCAAGTATAGACGAGTGTATCGGCCGATAGGTGATTACGCTAAGGCATTTGGAGTGGTTTTGGACCCTTGTTGGGAAGTTCACTTTCGATGTTAAGTGCTCGGTATTTATTTCTCTAGGGACTGTGGTCCGGAATAACTCATGTGTTTTTGAGGAGGTGTGAGCTCTCCTGTATGTTGTTTGGGGATGTGAGTTTCCCAGATACCGTTGGTTCGAAGGATGCATCCCGAGAGTACGAGCGGTATGTTTTCCTGATGGGCCACATGATGCGTCCTATGGGTGTCAGGTGTAGTCTGAGTTAAGAGCAATAGATACATATGGCGCGCAGGGAGTATTGGTTTAGTGGTGTGATTCGAAGATTATGCGTGGGCCTTCAGGAAAGTCAGTTGTGTCAGCCAAGTGTTCGAGAAGAGCAGTGTTGTGATGTCGAAGTATTAATCTCGGGTCAATATCATGGAAAGTATTCCTAGTTCTAGATGCTTGTACACGTATGTGTGATTACTCTAAGGAAGTATTTTCCTATATAGAGCCAGAGCATGAGGGAGACGTCCTAAGAGTGGAGTGGCATCGGCATCGTTACCTCGAAGAAGACGTCCTGAGAGTGTGATGATGACGGTATAATTATGAGTAATCAATATCTGAGCGTGGCATAAAAATGGAACGGGATACAGACCTTTAAGATATTTCTTTTCGTTCGGTTCTGCCGACTTGGGATTAGAAGATGCAACGTCCTTGGTTGTGTATGTTCGTGTTTGATTGTTGCGTAATCGATCGATCCAATTTTGGGTCTACAGTTGGTCGTGCATGTTCTTGTTTGATTGTTGTGCGATCAGTTGGGCATACCTAGTCAGGATTAATAAACGTTGCATTTGTATATTCTGAGTCAAGAGCCATGCGTATTTTAGCTGTTTAGAGTAGACTTAGGATTTTTTATTGAGGATATGGGTCGTGTTGGGTGGTTCTTACCCGAGATGTTAATGGGCGTTTTAGAATTTATTACGGATGATTCATTATCTGGAGACGGTGGCTTTCCAGAGTATGTATCGGGGACGTTGGTTTCCTGTATACATACTGAGAGACAGTGGTTCTCTCGAGGAGACGGTGGTTTTCCTATGTACTAATACTAAGACAGTGGTTTCCTTTATGGTACTGAAAGCCTATATTGGGACGGTGGTTTCCTCTATAGTGCTGAGAGACTGTAGTTCTCTCGAAGGGATGGTGTTTTCCCTAGAGTGTGTGTGTGTGGATGAGTTAAAACGTAATAAATGTCTAAAAACGTGCGTATAAATGTGGATTTAGTTGTTGACTTTTGAGATTATGTGAGAATCTCTGATGGTATTGGCCGGTGCGGGCTGAAGTATGGTCCGGTGTGGACTCGTGTCTTGGGATTCGAAGTCAAATCCAGTTTAGTGGGGGAGAATTGTAACATCCCAATTCCAATTTTTGGTATTTGGAAAGGGAGTGTCGATCGACACCACTGGTGGGTGTCAATCGACACCATGTTCTGCGGAAATGTTCGGTTTTAATAAAATCGTCCGGTTTGCGAGTCGGTTTAAAGAAAAACCTAGGGCTCTTGTATAAATACGTTTAACCGTATTTGTGGCCGTATTTTTGGAGAGGAGAAAAAGAGAGAATCTTAGTTGAGAGAGATTGTTGAGAGTTTTGAAGGATTGTTGCAAGGAAATCCTTCGAAAACCTTCTCGTGTGATTCTAGTGGCGTAGGGTTAATCGTGTTGTGTGGCTAGCATCATTAGAAACTTGTTCCTGCGAGTTTTGATCGATGTTCGTCGCTGGTTTAGTCCATTATCATTCCTCGTTCTTTCTGAAATCGAGGTGAGTGTGTAATCGCTTAGGTAATGCTAGAAATCGATTGTAGGTTGAATGGTGAATTAAGAGATTGATATTTTGGCGTGGTATTGATTGTTTGGTCTCTGTATTGTGTGTGCATCGTGCTGTGTTGTGTGGTTCATGTGATTGTTGTGTCCCGAGAAAGAGCCGAGTGGGGACAGGCTCGAATTCTGGTTTAAGGAGCAGAGTGTCGATCGATGCCTTATGGCTGTGTCGATCGACACCCTGCGATGAAGATGATACTCGTGTTGTCGAGTGTCGATCGACACCATGGTGGCGTGTCGATCGACACCCGTTATCTGTTTGCCGAATTTTGTGAAAAGTATTGTTAAAGAGGAATTGGTTTATTTGTTAATCTGGATATTTAAAGGAATTAGTTTAATTGTTTAATCTGGATATTTAATTTACGGATAAACCTGGTTATTTATCGTTAAAAATTGTTTGTGTAACCTGTTGGCGGGATGACCGCTCCACTGAGTATTTATGATAATACTCACGCAACTCTGCTGTTCTCTTTTGAGTTGCAGGTAAAGTAAAAGTGTGATCGTGGAATCGAGGCGTAAGAAGAGGATGATAGGATTGTTGTTGCTGTTTTAGACTAGTGAACCAAATGGTTTAGGGTGCTAGTTTATTTAATTGATCATTCCTGAATTTGGTATTTGATTTATTTAAAAGAATTATTTATTTAATGGAATTATTGGATTATTATTTTGGTTTAAATGTTTATGTTATCTGCAGTAAGAATGCTTAGTTTTTAAAAAAAAAAGCTTGGTTGTTTCACTACTTCAATCTCCTTTTTACTAGTCAACCTGGAGAAAGAAGAACCATAGTGGAAGAGGCCGTGGACCAAGCTGTCTCTGTAGTAACAAATATGAAACTCATCAAAGACTCATCACCAAGGGAAGTGAAAAATGTTGTTTTTTGCATTCATGGGGACAAGAACCTGGACCTCATGGCTTCTCAGCAGCTTTCTTCAGGAATGAACTCCTTCCTCCACATATCAATGAGACGCACATCAGACTTATACCAAAGGTCAAAATCCCAAAGAAATTTTAAGAATACATGCTTATAGCTCTATGCAAGGTGTACTACAAGATAATATTCAAAATCTTAACAAGACGATTACAACTGGTTCTACAAGGACTAGTCTCAGAGAATCAGTCTGCCTTTATACAAGGCAGAGCTATTTTAGATAATGTCCTAATAACACATGAGATCCTCCATTTCCTAAAGACATCTAAAGCTAAGAAAAGAGTTTCCATTTCTATCAAGACAGACATGAGTAAAGCCTATGATAGCTGGTGTGGGATTTCATCAAAGTTGTCCTAGAAAGCATGGGATTCTACAATAAATGGATTCATTGGATCATGCAATGCATCTCTACTGTTACCTACTCCTATTTAAAAGGTTCAACAATACTTACAAGGAGAATTAGACAAGGAGACCCTCTCTCTCCCTATCTAATTATTCTTTGTAGCGAAGTACTATCAGGTTTGTGCAAGAAAGCACAAGATAGGGGGTGCTTACCAGGAATCAAAGTGGCAAAAGAAAGCCCAAATAACAATCATCTCCTCTTTGGAGACGACACAATGTTTTTTTGTAAAGCTAATCCACAAAGGTATCAGTCTTTTATGCATATCTTAAAGAAGTATGAAACAACATCAAGTCAACAGATAAATGGGCTCAAATCCTCCACAACCTTCTCAACCAAAACACCTTAGGAAATCAAAGCAATGGTGAAAACAGACCTAGCTATCACAAAAGTGTTGGGAATGTCCTGAAATCATACTTGTATTCACTCTAGTGATAGTTGTACTGTCGAGATTAGACATTCATATGATACTAGTGGTCATGACGTTTTGCTAGAAACCTCTAATGATCTATGAGTTGTGAACTCATTGCTAGTATTATATGATCCTACAGGGTCACACACCTAAGCAAACTGGACATACTTTATGTGGGAATGATCATTAATGTAATGATCAAAACAACGTGTTTCAAAGGAGGTATCGATTGACATTGCGGAGTAATGTCGATCGACACGTGTATATGATACACATTATAATCGTGTTTTAAAGAGTGTGTCGATCGACACAAATAAGTCGTGTCGATCGACAAAGGCCAATAATCGAAATAGGGATTTCGGTTTAATGACTCAATTGATTCTGAATCGGTTTAGGATCAATTATGTTTTATCCAGGGCCTATATAAGGAGTTATAAGGCACGACCTGGAGATAAGGGTTTTGTGAAAAACTTTCTGGCAGCCACTTTAAAACGCAGAAACTCCCTGAGAGATCCGATCTACTGGCACTAGCATCCCGGCGGATTCCAGTTTGTGTGCGTGTGGACTATCAGTAGAGGCACAACGATTGAAGAGCTCTAAATCTCGAATTCCTGTTCTATCCGCTGCAAAACTCCAGGTATTTTCGAGATCCGTTCTATCAGATTTATTTGTTTACAAACCCTAGATCCTAGGCAAAGGAATCGAGACTAGGTTGATTAATAGAGATTAATCCGGTTAAAACCTGAGTAAATTCCTACAGGTCAGAGCCAGGTTTAACAATCTACCTGATAGTAATCGAATTTGATCAATTGTTTCGTTGCAAAATCGTTTCGTTGTTGAATTGTTCAAATCGGCATGAAAAACCTAGTCGTGTCGATCGACACAATGGTTGTGTCGATCGACACGATGGTCTCTGCCATTGCATTTGATGAACCGGTTTAATTGGATTAAATCGATTATCGCGCTTGGTTAACAAATCAATTAAATCGGCTGATTTCGGTTTACTGCGAATTGGTTGGTGTCGATCGACACAAATGTTGTGTCGATCGACACGGACCGGTTATTGACTCGGTTCGATTGGATCGACCGGTTATCGCAAAATTGATTTGGTTTGACTCGTGTCGATCGACACAAATGTTATGTCGATCGACATAGTGCAATTATCAACCCGGTTCAATTGGATTGACCGGTTATTAAAATTGGTTTGGTAGGTTATCGAAACCGGTTCAATTGGATTGATCGGTTGTCGAAGAACTGTTCCAGAGAGGTGAGTGTCGATCGACACTAATGTAGTGTCGATCGACAGCCTCTAAAGATTAAAGGTTAGTAAACCTGAAATCAAACAACCGAACCAGATTTAATTAGATTGGGTTCCTGAATGCATATGTGATATGTGTTAAGGATTAAATGTTCAGTTCCTCGACTAAATATCAAGTGTTCTGGATGTCTTCCCGATCTTGTCAGCTGTCAATGCTCATTTAATTGCGTGATAGGCTTGCAGTGCAAGGTATCTGCGGTACATGAGTAAGGAAGTAGGTAATTGTGTTGATGGGCTTGCAGTGCATGGCATCAACTATTACATGACTGAAGAGATTAGTTAACTTGAATGGGCTATCAGAAGTTCTGGGCTCATAGACATCAGGTGGACTAAACATAAGATGTTTTATCCACAACCAAGAGTCATATTGGATATGATTAGCAAAGTGTTGCTTACCTACATAGCTGAGATTTGAGTAACAACCAGTGGCTTGCTTGGATTTTAGTGAAACATGGATCTTGGATCATTATATTCTTTTGAGGAAACATAGTTTTGAATATAATGCGAGTTTTTATAATTGTTAAGCTTACATGGCATGCTTATACGTTCATAATGAATTATAACATGAACAGCCTGACGAAGACGTTGACTGAGTTACATGGCATGCTCAAGACAGCTGAACCAAACATCAAGAAGGGCGCCCCAAATGTGCTTATGGTACAAGGGGGCAAAAAGTTTAAGAAACCCAGCAAGGGCAAAGGGAAGGGCAGGGCTGTCCAGGTTATGAACCAGGACAAACCTGCGCCTCCTCCTAAGCCAAAGGCTGGCCCTTCTGATGCTGATAAGTGCCACTTCTGCAATGAGCCTGGGCATTGGAAGAGAAATTGCAAGAAATTCCTGGATGGTCTAAAGAACAAGAAGAAGACGTATGAGACGACTTCTCCAGGTATTTATGTTATTGAAGTAAATGTTACTTCTTCAGGTTCTAACTCATGGGTATTGGATACCGGTTGTGGTGCTCATATTTGTACTAATGTGCAGGCACTAAGAAACAGTAGGATGCTGAAAAAGGGACAAGTGGAGCTGCGAGTTGGGAATGGAGCAAAGGTTGCTGCGTTGGCCGTGGGCACTTACCATTTGTCTTTGCCTTCGGGCCTGGTTTTAGAATTAAACAATTGCTATTATGTACCTGCGATAAGCAGAAACATCATTTCAGTTTCCTGTTTGGATTTGGAAGGATTTGATTTTTCTATTAAGAATAAATGTTGTTCTTTTAATCGCGATGGTATGTTTTATGGTAGCGGCCCATTAGAGAATGGGCTTTACGTTTTAAACCAATCTATGCCCATTTATAACATAAATACTAAGCGGTTTAAGTCAAATGACGAAAACCCAACTTTTCTCTGGCACTATCGTTTGGGTCACATAAACGAGAAACGCATACAGAAGCTCCATAGTGATGGGCTTTTGGGCTCATTTGATTATAAATCATGTGAGAAATGTGAATCTTGTTTGATGGGCAAAATGGCAAAGGCTCCTTTCAATAAACCAAATGAACGGGCCAGTGACTTATTGGGCCTAATACATACAGATGTCTGCGGCCCAATGAGCACAAGTGCTAGAGGAAACTATAACTACTTCATTACCTTTACTGATGATTTCAGTAGGTATGGCTATGTCTATCTAATGAGACACAAGTCGGAATCCTTTGAGAAATTTAAGGAATTCCAGAATGAAGTACAGAACCAACTTGGCAAAAGTATTAAAGCTCTTCGATCTGATCGTGGTGGAGAATACTTAAGTCAAGAGTTCAGTGATCATCTAAGAGAGTGTGGAATTGTTTCACAGCTCACTCCTCTTGGAACACCCCAATGGAATGGAGTTTCCGAGAGGAGGAATCGGACCCTATTAGATATGGTTCGATCTATGATGAGTCATACAGACCTTCCATTATCCTTTTGGGGATACGCTCTAGAAACGTCTGCGTTTACACTAAACAGAGTCCCATCAAAATCAGTAGCAAAGACACCACATGAGATGTGGACTGGAAATGTTCCAAGTTTGTCTTTTCTGAAAATTTGGGGTTGTGAGGCTTATGTAAAACGTTTAATATCCGATAAGCTCGCACCCAAATCTGATAAGTGCTTTTTCGTTGGTTATCCTAAAGAAACCAAGGCGTACTACTTCTACAACCGTTCTGAGAACAAAGTGTTTGTTGCTCGGGATTGTACTTTCCTTGAAAGATAGTTTCTTCATAAGAAGAATAGTGGGAGTAAAGTACTACTCGAAGAAGTTCGAGAATCATAGGAGCCTGCTCAACCTCATGAGGAAGAGCAGCAGGTGGAACCGCAAGGAGTTGTGGAACCTGTGGAACCACAAGCAGTTGTGGAACCTGCACTTGTGATGCCTGAAGTTCGCAGATCCGGAAGGATTCGTCACGAACCCGAGAGATACTATGGATTTCTAGTGAATGACTATCATGACCTGTTGATCATTGACAGTGACGAACCTACGAATTTCGAAGAAGCAATGTTGGGCCCAGACTCCGAAAAGTGGCTGGGAGCCGCTAGATCCGAAATGGGATCCATGTCAGAAAATCAAGTATGGTCCTTGGTAGATTTACCCGATGGTGTAAGACCCATTGAGTGTAAATGGATCTTCAAGAAGAAGATTGACGTGGATGGGAATATCCAGATATTCAAAGCTAGATTAGTGGCTAAAGGTTTTAAACAAATTCATGGTATTGATTATGATGAGACCTATTCCCCAGTCGCTATGCTTAAATCCATTCGGATACTCCTAGCAACTGCCGCTTATTATGATTATGAGATATGGCAAATGGATGTGAAAACAGCTTTCCTTAACGGAATTCTGGAAGAGGATGTGTACATGACACAACCTGAAGGTTTCACAGATCCTAAGAATGCTGGGAAAGTATGCAAGCTTCATCGATCCATTTATGGATTGAAGCAAGCATCACGGAGTTGGAATCTTCGTTTTGATGAAGCGGTCAAAAAGTTTGACTTTATCAAGAACGAAGAGGAACAATGTCTATACAAGAAGACTAGTGGGAGCGGAGTTGCATTTCTCGTACTGTATGTAGATGACATACTCCTTCTCAGAAATGACGTTCCATTGCTTCAGTCTGTAAAGACTTGGCTTGGAAGTTGTTTTTCCATGAAAGACATGGGCGAAGCCGCGTACATTCTTGGAATAAGAATCTATAGAGATAGATTAAATAGGCTTATTGGATTGTGTCAAGACACTTATATAGATAAGGTCTTGCACAGATTCAGTATGCAGGATTCCAAGAAATGTTTCACACCTATGTTACATGGCGTTACTCTTAGCAAGAAGCAGTGTCCCTCGACACAAGCTGGGCGGGAGCGAATGAATAGAATTCCTTATGCTTCGGCAGTAGGATCTATTATGTATGCCATGCTCTGTACTCGTCCAGATGTTGCTTGTGCCTTAAGCATGACGAGTAGATACCAATCTGATCCAGGTGAGTGTCACTGGACAGCAGTCAAGAATATCCTTAAGTATTTGAGAAATACTAAGGATAAGTTCTTGGTGTATGGAGGAGATGATGAGCTGGTCATAAGTGGATTCACTGATGCAAGTTTTCAGACGGACAAAGACGATTTCTGGTCTCAGTCTGGTTATGTCTTTTATCTAAATGGCGGTGCAGTCAGTTGGAAAAGTTCCAAGCAGAGCACCGTAGCTGATTCCACTACTGAGGCTGAATACATTGCTGCTTCGGAAGCAGCAAAGGAAGCTATTTGGATCAAGAAGTTCATGTCTGAACTTGGTGTGGTTCCTAGTATCTTAGAGCCTGTAGCATTGTATTGTGATAACAATGGAGCAATTGCTCAGGCGAAGGAACCAAGGTCACACCAGAAATCCAAACACATAGAGAGGAGATATCACTTGATTCGTGATAGAATTGATAGAGGAGATGTGAAGATCAGCAGAGTTCCAACGGATGAGAATGTCGCTGATCCTCTGACCAAGCCCCTCCCACGACCTAAGCATGAGAGTCATACTGCTGCTATAGGACTTAAGGAAATTAAGATGTGATCTTGATTTTAGTGGGAGTTGTCTTGTATTAAGTTATGTTTTGATGTTCATGTAATCATACTTTGGTTATTTTAATGAAATTTAATTTCAGTATTATTTAAATGTGTTTAAATGATAGTCCCAAAATAATTTATGACATTCTATAGGTCATCAAGTTGAGGACTTGATCATGAAACCCTATGAGAATTAAATGACATAGATTATATTTGTCCCTGGTCGAGGTTGTTAAAGTGGGACACTAACAACCGCGTGAGACCAGCATGTGAGGTGACTGATGACTAAGTTTCATGGAGTCATTAATAGGAGTATTAAAGTCAATCACATAGATATATGTTAGAGAACATATGATCGGACATGACCCGCTAATGAGAACTCTACAGGATAATTAAGTGTCATAAGAGGTTCTCATTACGACTATAGAGTATAGTCCTTAGACCTGAGTTCATCATGATTTCTTACATATGAATTGGTCCGCTTTGACTCTGTCAAACATTATCCGTAAAAGGTGACTATAAAGGCATTGATTGGGCGTATCATGAAGTGTGTGAAGGAACAGGGATAGAACAAGATGGGACTTGTCCCTCCTGTAAACCAGGAGATAAATATCTCAGGGCCCATCGAAGATTTGATACTGAGGAATGTGTGGCCGCACTCGAACGAGCTGAATGTCAGTCGTTTGTCTTGTCAGTATAAATCGGAGTTCGATGAACATGATATTGGTTGAATAAGGATGACACGGATCTTGCCTTATGCCATATCGAGATATAGAGACGAAGGGATTATTGGAATAGTTGATTCCAGTACAAGTGGGAGATTGTTGGGAATGCCCTGAAATCATACTTGTATTCACTCTAGTGATAGTTGTACTGTCGAGATTACACATTCATATGATACTAGTGGTCATGACATTTTGCTAGAAACCTCTAATGATCTATTAGTTGTGAACTCATTGCTAGTATTATATGATCCTACAGGGTCACACACCTAAGCAAACTGGACATACTTTATGTGGGAATTATCATTAATGTAATGATCAAAACAACGTGTTTCAAAGGAGGTGTCGATTGACATTACGGAGTAATGTTGATCGACACGTGTATATGATACACATTATAATCGTGTTTTAAAGAGTGTGTCGATCGACACAAATAAGTCGTGTCGATCGACACGGGCCAATAATCGAAATAGGGATTCCAGTTTGTGTGCGTGTGGACTATCAGTAGAGGCACAGCGATTGAAGTGCTCTAAATCTCGAATCCCTGTTCTATCCGCTGCAAAACTCCAGGTATATTCGAGATCCGTTCTAGATTTATTTGTTTACAAACCCTAGATCCTAGGCAAAGGAATCGAGACTAGGTTGATTAATAGAGATTAATCTGGTTAAAACCTGAGTAAATTCCTACAAAAAAGAAGGTAGAGTGGGGAAATACTTAGGCTTACCTGAGTATTTTGAACGCCAAAAGAAAGATATTTTCTGCCTCATTGTAGACCGCATTCGACAAAGAGCTCTCTCTTGGTCATCTAAATTCCTCTCCCCAGCATGGCAGATGGTTCTCCTCAAATCAGTGTTGGCATCTATGCCTATGTACACTATGTCTTGCTTAAAGCTCCTTGTGTGCCCCTGCAAGAAGATCGACCAGCTCTCACTATGTTCTGGTGGGATGCGAATCAAGACAAAAAAGTGTGTTGGGTGGCTTGGGACAAACTTACCAAATGCAAAAGCCAATAAGGGCTAGGGTTTAGAGATATCGAAGGCTTTAATGATGCCCTCCTAGCCAAGCAAAGCTGGAAAAACCTCATGAATCATTATTTTCTCTTGGCTAGGATACTCTTTCGGAAATATTGCCACTCATCCTCCTTCTTGAACAGCAAAACACCAAGCTCAGCTTCACATGGATGAAGAGGTATTATTATAGAAAAAGAACTTCTAAAGCAGAAGCTTGGAAAGAGAATTAAAGATTGAACTTCGACAAAAATATGACAAGAACCATGGGCCTCCCTAACTCAACCTCTACAACCAGTGGGACCCTTTAGGCTACTACAAGAGGAATGACTGTAAGTGAGTTAATGTTACCTAACAAGAAAGAATGAGACGAAGAAAAGCTTGCAAATCTACTCCCAGGACTCAAAGACAACATTATGAATCTTAGTCCCAACATGCAGGGAGAAAACGACGAATATGCTTGGCTAGCGCATCCCTCTAGCTATCAGCCAAATCAGACTATCATACGTAGGGGTGGGCATCATAACCGAAACCGAAATCCGAACCCGAAACCGAACTGAAAAAACCGGGTTCGGTTTGGATTCGGTTAGCTCTTAAAAACCGAATGGTTTTCATATCTTCATAGTTTCGGATTCGGTTTCGGTTTTGGGTTTAACCGAAAATTATCCGGGTAACCGAATAACCCGACACATAGTTATACAGCATTTATACTACCACTTCCCATATCCGACATTCCGACTCTTGCTCTCCCATATTCTTGAAATTTGGTAACTAAATCCCTATTCCCTACATAACTTTTGTTCGTCATTCAATTTGTGAAACTGGAAACTTCAAATCGTCGGCGATCTCTGTCTCCTCCGTCAGAGACTTCACGAAATCGATCAGAGGTACTGATGATTTTCGATTTGTGATTTAGGTTTTTTATTAGAGAATTTGGGCTTTTCAATTACAAATTTTGATTTACGTTTTCTATCAGAAAATCGATCAGAGGTAGTGAGGTACTGATGATTTTCGATTTGTGATTTAGGTTTTCTATTAGAGAATTTGGGCTTTTCAATTAAAATTTTGATTTAGATTTTCTATCATAGAATCGATCAGAGGTACTGATGATATTAGATTTTGATTTCTTGTATCTGTTTCATTTTGTGTTTGTTTATGACTATGATTTGAATTTGTTTCGATATAGTTTTTGAATGTATGTGGTTTTTTTATGCAGATGGATTCTTCAGCTTCTTTGAACCAAAAAAAAGATGTTGGTAATAGTGGTGAAGGGAATGGAGAAGAAGCCAATCCAGAAGTTTTTATGACGCCTGAAAGTAAAAGGCTAAAGAAAGGGAAAGGAAAAGAAGTAGATGGTGGAGCTACTTCTCAGCCACCTAAAGAACAAAACCAGAAGGAACCAAACACAAGATCTCCTGCCTGGGTGAATTTCACAAGGACAAAAGCTGATCGGAATAAATGCATCTGCAATTATTGTGGTAGACTCCTTTCATGTCCATCCAAATCAGGCACTTCAGTCCTCTCAAACCACATAAAAGCTTGTAAACAGTACAAGGCATGGATGGATGGTCAAGGAAACTCTCAACCCATCATCAACAAAGATGGTCAGTTGATGGCAGCAAAGGTATTTGAAGAGGTTTTCTTTGAAGCTTCTGAGGAATTGATTGTGTTAGGAGAGTTGCCTCTGTCTTTCACTGAAAACATTGGCTGGCATCACTTCTGCAGAAAGGTATGTGTCATTTGTCAATTAAATGTTTGTGTATTTGTGTAATAGTATGTATACTAATTTATTTTCTTACCAGGTCAACCTTTACAAGCCTCAGTCAAGAAGAACTGTTACCAGAAATGTGGTAAAAATGTATGCTAGAAAGAAAGAAGAATTGAAGAATTGGATCCTAAGCAACAAGCATAGGGTTTCTCTTACTACTGATATCTGGAAAAATGAAAATACAGGTCAGTTTTTGTTTATTAGGATAATTATTTCATGTATCTTTGTTTTGTTCTGTTATATATCTAACATATGTGTGTTTGTTTCATTCTCAACAGGTGCTAGTTACATGGTGGTAACTGCCCATTTTATTGACACAAACTGGAGGCTGAGGAAACTGATTATTGGATTCAAGTATGTCGGAGATCATACAGGTCAGACCATCCCTACAGTCTTGTTAGAGTTGTTAGTTGAATGGGGAATAGATAAGGTATTCTGTGTCACAGTTGACAATGCGACTGCTAACACTTCAGCAATGAAGAGGTTTCATGAAGCTTTTAGTGAAATGCATAATGATGCTTTTGTGTTAGGTGGTAGTTATATGCACATGAGGTGTTGTGCTCATATTATTAACTTGGTAGCAAAGGAAGGATTGAATGACCTGAAGAAGAATGTGTCAGCTATACGTAATGCAGTTACTTATATTAGAGGATCTACTAATAGGTTGAAAGCATTTGAGCTAAAAGTAGATGCAGGAAAGCTTACTAGGGGTAGTTTGCCAATAGACATGAAGGTTAGATGGAACTCCACGTTTCTGATGTTGTCTAGGGCAGTTCAGTATAAGGTAGCTTTTGATAAGATGGAGGCAGAAGATAAGTTATACAATGAGTATTTTTTAGAGCATGAAAATGGGAGTAAGAGACAAGGACCTCCTGAGCTGTATGATTGGCTTTCCGTAGAGAAGTTGATTCAGTTTTTAGTTATATTTTACAACAACACTTTGGTTGTGTCTGCTTCTACAAAGGTCAATTCTCATCTGTGCTACGGTGAGATAGTCACCATAGAGAACAGTTTGGTAGCTAAGTGCAACAGTTATGATCCAGATTTGAAGTTGCAAGCAGCAGATATGTTAAGCAAGTTCCACAAGTACTGGAATGGTGTCAAAAACATCAACAAGTTGTTGATTGTAGCTTCTGTTTTTGATCCAACCAAGAAGATGATGTATGCTAAGTTGTGTTTTGATACACTCTATGGGAAGGATAGTGCCGAGGCAATTTTCATGGCTGATCAAGTGGAGGAGCTTCTGAAGCAAATGTTTAAGGAGTATTCAGAAAAGTTTGGTAAAGGGTCTTCTTCTAGTGTGCAATCTTCACATTCTAGTCAGACCTCATCTGCTAGTGGTCAAGACAGTCAAGAACCTGTGGTAGATAGAATGGAGTTAGTTTATGATGATTCTAGCTACCAGAGAATGGATTTCCTTTACAATGAGATGGTGGCTAAGACAGGGGTTGAAGATACAAGGGATGAGCTAGATATTTACTTGAAGGATCCTGTTGTGGTTGCAAAGCTAATGAAAGGACATCACTATGATGTACTATCATGGTGGAAAGTGAATTCTGGGAAGTTCCCTGTACTAGCAGAAATGGCTAAGGATCTACTTGCAATGCAAGTGTCATCTGTGGCATCAGAGAGTGCTTTTAGCACTAGTGGACGAGTCTTAGATGAATACAGAAGCTGCTTGACTCATTTCCACATTGAAGTGTTGATTTGTACTGAGCAATGGTTGAAGACTCAAATTCAGTTTAATGAATCCACCTTCATGTCCAATGAAAAGTTACTAGCTGAAGTGGAAATGCTTGATAGCTTTCAGAAAAGTGAGTTTTTCAATTCTATTTTATTTCATTTACTTATACATTCTTGGTTTCTGTATTAAGTACCTCTTTGTTGTCCATGTCAGTGTTTGAAGAGCATCGTATCAATGAGGATGGTCATACTGAGACATGAAGACTTCAAGCTGGTCAGACATGAAGAACATCTTTGTTTCACATTTTCGGATTTGATATATTAGACTTAAGTTGCAACACTTGTTCTTGTGATCTTCATTGCGTTTAAACTTTGCTTTTCTATTATGATTTTGAACTTGTTTTCTATTAGACTTAAGTTTCATTGTGTTCTTTGATCATATAGATGTTCTTTGCATTTTGTTTCTGATTTTTTATTTTCAGGTTTTTCGGTTTTTTTTTTCTGTTTTTCGGGTTTTTTCGGTTTTTTCGGTTCAAATTTATCCGGTTTATCCGTATCCGAAAATAATCTGGTTAATTTCGGTTTTTAGTCATGAATCCGAACCCAAACCGAAACCGAGTACTACCCGAACCGTATCCGAACCGAATTATGTAATTACCCGAATGGTTTCTATATCTCTAAACCCGAAAACCCGAAAACCGAACTACCCGAACCGAAACCCGATTGGTTACCCGAACGCCCACCCCTAATCATACGGCAAGAAGACTGACCACGACAATGGAAGAGGAGCCAACATCTGATTTTAAATGGAATTTAGAGATTTGGAACATAAAAATTTTACCAAAGCTAAAGCTATTTCTATGGAGACTAATGAATGGAGCTTTACCTGTTGATGACCAACTAGTTTCCAAAAGAATCATCTCTTAATCCTGATGCTCTAAATGTGGAGAACAAGAATCAACTACACATCTACGCTAAATAGGTTTGGCTTAAGGCTCCTTTCAAGGTCCCCTAAACCCAAATCTGATCAGGGATATAGCAATAGGCCATAGCTAAACAACTAGTATGCTACCACCATTCGGCCTAACAAATGGACATCTATTCCCTTGGATCCTGTGATCTCTTTGGCTGGTTTCTCCGATCGATCCTTTACGACAGAAGAAATGATGAAAAACGTTATACAAGATGCCAAAGAATGGAATCTCACACAAGACCCCTCTCCGGCAAAAATCCTAAACCAAAACATCACAAATTTAATCACATCGAAAACCACCACTTGCTTCTCAAATGCGGCATGGCACACCGAATCTGGAATTGCAGGAATATGATGGGTGATCTACAATCCCGATGAAAGCATTATTGATCAAGGATCCAAGTCCTTTCACCGCATCGCAAGCCCTTGAAAGTCGAGGCAATTGCATTAAGAGAAGCCTTGAATTAGATTGCAAATCGACGAATCCAAGGAGTCACCTTCTACTCCGATTTGAAACAACTAATTGATCTTATCAACTCGCACAATTACCATACGGATTTGTGTGACGTGCTCCATGACATCAGAGTCCTTTCTAAAGACCGAAGAGTCTCAGTTTTTGCTTTTATACCAAGAGATTATAATTTTGTTGCTGGTAAATTGGCTAAAGCAACTTTGTACCAAAACTTGGTTAACACCGGTTTGATTACGAATTAATTAAAACAAATCCAAT
The DNA here is from genome assembly GCA_963576765.1 of Draba incana. Taxonomy (NCBI): domain Eukaryota; kingdom Viridiplantae; phylum Streptophyta; class Magnoliopsida; order Brassicales; family Brassicaceae; genus Draba; species Draba incana. The sequence continues at coordinate 21,188,735 of OY755213.1, forward strand.
TTCGACAAAAAAAACTGATGTTCGAAAGGCGTTAAAAGTCAATTAATATTTTTCTGTTATAGAATTGTGATATATTAATATATACTATAGAATATTCTTGACGGTTTAATCGATAACCTAGCCAACTAATCAATTGTATAACATATTCAATAGAATGTCTAACCAACAATCTAATGGTGGATGTGAACCTTCAAACCAACCCGGTCTAGCTTAACTAACTGCACCCTACAAAGAATAAGTAAAAATTTGTTAATTCTTTTTTTTTTTAAAACATTTCTGGTCATATTTTACATAACTTTGGCATACACTGAAATAAAGAAGAGAAAAGAAAAATAAAGCTTAAGCCTTTAACCTTTGGCCAAAAACAAAGGGGGGGGGGGGGAGATAAAGGTTACTATAGAGGATCAAGTACCTCTGAACCACAATCCAAGGCATTCTTCAAAACCTATTGTTTCCTTTCGAGCTAAGCATTAATCTCGCAGCCCTCTATCAATCTTCTTAAACAATATCTCAACAAGGAGGTGCTTGTATGAGAAGATTCTTTCATTCCTCTGTTTCCACATATTATAAGTGATAGCTTGAGGCATTAGAACCTTGAGATTATTTTTGGCTGAGTTAAGGTATGGTCTCTTCAACCATCTTGCGAACACTGACCATGTTCCAAAACCCATGTAAGGAGCATTCAACTAGTTGAACCCCAATTACCAGATATCTTGACTATACGGGTAATTTAACAAGATGTGCTCCCTTGTCTCATTATAAATCTCAAATAACACACACAAGTTATCTTCAAGAATTCCCAATGTTTTGAGCCTAGATTTGGTTGTTAATCTATCTAGGCTGGCCATCCACTGAAAAAAGCATGTTTAGAAATATGGCCTCGAAACCAAACCTCTTTGTGCCACTCTACTTCCACGAATGAAGCATTTGTTTGATGTGTTGCTTGAACTTGAAGTTATCTTGTTGGAGACCAACTCATTTTCTCTACTTGTAGCTATCTTTTGTACCCTTTGTAATCTGGACTGTTGTCAAGTGGGCACCTCTGATATATTCCACCCATTTCTTGATGAGATAGAAGAAACCTTGGATTCAATCGGGATTCCATAAATCCTAGGTTCATCTTGCCCAATGAATGAAAGTAACTGACCGAAAGGAGTCCACCTATCAAACCAGAAAGAATAATCATTCATATTTCCCACTCACACGAGAGAAAATCTAAAGCAAGAGGTCTGAGTTTCAGAAGTTGTAGCCAAGTAGAAGTACCTACACTTTTCCCACTTAGACTCCCGAAAGATTTTCTCCTGATTTTATTATGTTTACACCAAGCAACCCACAAAGAACTGGTCTTGGTAAAGAGAAGCCATATCAGCTTTAAGACAAATACTTTATTCCAAGATTCTAGGTCTCTTAGCCGTAACCCCCAACTGCCTTAGGAGAGCAAACCTGAGACCATTTGAATTTAGCTTTGATTGAGGAGGAACATGATCCCTGACCACATAAAATTTCAAAACAACTTGTTAATCTCTCTAATACATCTCTTTGGAAGCACAAAAGCAGAACACCAATATGACATAATAATTTGTATTGCAGAGGAGATGAGCTAGGTTCTACCAATGAAGGATAAATGCTTAGGGTTCCAGGAGTGAAGTTTAGCTTTCACTTTCAAAATCAAAGGAGCATAATCTAGCTTAGAAAGACTTTTTGGCACCAGTGGTAACCCCATATATCTAACTGGTATTCAACCCAACGAGAAACCAAAGGTATTGGATACGTTCACCTTTTCAGCTTGAGAACATCCAGCTAGGAACAAAGACGTCTTACTAGTGTTCATAGTGATACATGATACTGACAAAAAGTAGCTTAGCTGGTTTACAATAGCTTGTAGTGATGGAAGGGTTCCATCAAAGAAGACCATTATGTCAATGCGAAAACCAAATGAGAAACTCTTGGATTTGAGGCTTTTGGATGGGCTCCAATTAGGCCAGTGGTAAATCTTAGCTCAAGCAACCTTGAGAAAACATCCATTCCAATGAAAACATAGGGGAGAAAGAGTCATCTTGCCGAATTACCCTAATGCCTTAAAAGTATCCACGAAGCTCACTATTTACTGCCACTGAGAACTTTGTTGTGAAAATACACTGCTGAATCCATCTTATATAGACCTTAGGGAAGTTGGTTGCTCTCAACGTATCTAGAATGAAGTTCCAGTCCACAAAGTCAAAGGCTTTCTTTAGGTTGATCTTAAACATTCCTTTTCTTGAGATGTTTTCGTTGTTGTATCCTTGAACCATCTTAGAGGCTAACAAACTGTTTTTCACTATTTGTCTTCCCTTCACAAAAGCTGTTTGATTCTCATAAATCATCTGAGGGAGCAAGACCTGTAGACTTCTAGCTAGAAGTTTAACAACCACTTTATACATTCTCTAAATTAACTACCTTTGGGACCATGGCAATGATAGTAGAGTTCCATTGAGGTTCCATTTTTCCTGAGATGAAGAACTTTTGAACCACCTCCATAACCTCTGCTCAAGTTAAGTCCCAACAATGCTTGAAGAACTCACCAGTGTATCCATATGGACCTGGTGCTTTATCAGAAGGAATGGCAAAGAACTCTTTTTAATTTCTTCCAGAGTAATTTGCCTTCCTAAGCTTAGTGTTTGTATTTGGTTGCACCTAAATAGATGGACATATTTTATGGCAGCCACTAGAGAAGGTTTCTGAGGTATAGAAGGGCCAAGAAGCTCTGTGTAGAATTCCAAACATGTAGCTTTAATGTGATCCATATCCGAGCTGAAAGAACCATTGAAGAGTTTGATTGTGGCAAGCTTATTCCTAGCCCTTCTAGCTACTGTATATTTATGGAAAAAGCCAGATTTGTGATCACCAAGCTTAAGCCACCTTATCCTTTATTTTTGTCTTAAGAATGTTTGCTCTGCCCTTTCCAAAAGCTTCCATTTCTTCAAGGCAAGTAGTTCAATCTCTGCTTCTTCTCTAAAAGGATTAGAGAGCTTTATGTTCTGAGAAGCCTTCAAATCCGCCAAAGCTTCTGCTAATCTTTTTTTAATGCCCGAATAAGTAGAATGATCAAGCTCCTTTAGAAAACACTTTAAGAGTTTGAGTATTCGACTAACATGTTGCATAGGGGTTCTAGTTACAAAGAAACTATTCCACGCCTCTCTAACTGTTGATAAGAAGTCAGGATGTTGAAGGAGATGAAGATCGAACTTTAATGGCTTCTTGGGCTTAGGAGCCGGATTAGGGATCTTAATACAATACACTGCATGGTCTGAGAAGAGATGTTCCTCAAAGGTAATCATAGATTCCAGGAAAGAAAGCAACCATTGATCATTACCTAAGATCCTATCCAGCTTTTCCGCGATAGGTTCAGATACTTTGTGGTTTAGCCAGGTGAAAACAGGACCCTGTAAGGAAAATCAAAAAGTCCTGAAGAAGTAAGACACATTTGTAATTCTTTTCCACCAGCCGCCACTTCATCAAACTCATCCCTAAGAGAATTCTCTCATGGGAGGATTGTTTGGTTAAAATCCCATGTAACCAACTAAGAGGATCCACTGAGTAAAGAGTTATGTGACAGTTCTTGAAGCTCTAGCCACAATTCCTTTCTTATTGCACGAAGATTAGAAGCATATACAAAAGTCACTGAGAACTTTATATTCCTCTCAGAGCAAAAAAACCCGCAAGTTATTTTCTAAAGAGACTTAGTATATACAACTAGTGAAACCATTGGGTCTCAAACCAACCAAAGCTTCCCAATATGAGAGAATTCATAATTTGATTCCATTCTCCAACGAACAGAATAGTTTCAATAATACTTCTAGCGTTTGGTTCCAAAACATGAGTCTTTGCAAGACACTAGAAAAGAGGCCGATGTTGGATCGAAAAAAAGTCAGAATTACAAAAGGGGGGAGGGGGAGCTAGTTACTGAGAAGGGCAGACCCTTCCTCTCCCTTAAGAAGATGATCAGACATGCTCTTACGTTTTAGCTTTCTCTTTTTCTTATTATAGGTAACAAGTGTGAACTCACCTTCCTCTTTTTCTGCATCTTGTTTAATGTTAACTGTTACGACCAACTCAGGGATACCTTTAATGGGCGTAGGAAAAATTACATTTCTTTTTTGAGCAAATTCATTGATGGCTTTTCCTTATGATCCCTTCATGTCCATATATCCAATGTAGAGGGAGTGGAAGCAGACGATTGAGGCTTATCCATACCACCCTTTGGAACATGCTGCAAAGGAACAAACACAGCTGCTCAATCCTTATCGGCTTGCTTAAGCTTCTACTTCATCGGACAAAGAGATGATTCCTAATAAGCATTGATATAGGGGAAGAGTTCTTGGAGACCTTTTAACAGTGTGTCCAACTTCGTTACAAAGCTTTCAAATTGGAGGCATATGAGGATAGAAAACTTCAACACGAGCTGTTTCCTCTGGTTTGAACCGAGCACAAACAATTTCACGGACTGGTTTGTAAAGGTTAATCTCTGTAAACATTTTAGCCACCACGAAGTAGGTAGGATCAAGGGTTCCAATTTTCCCTTTTTCTAGTCATTGAAGTTGAGAATCGTTGACAGTGGCCACCGCCGACTAAAGTTTTGAAGAGGAAAGAAAGGTCTGCCTTTAAGGAGAGAGAGAACAAAAAAAAAAATATATATATATATATATTCTAGTTTTGTTATTAGTTTAAAATTTGTGAATTCTCACATAGATCTTGTGCATTATGTACATTTTATTTAAAACCGAAAATTTATCTAATATCAAACACGTACGTAGTTAAAAAAACATGTGGAGATATTATCAAACTGAATGGCTTATTTGTAACGTGTAATTCATATAGGTATGTACGAAGGGGTAGAGTCTATACACTATAGCTTCTGATATTCGTTCATGAAGAAGGACGATGCGGGGAATCTATGTAATCGTCTTTTAACAATTAATGGAAATTTAGAATAAAAAAAAAAAAAAAAAAGAAGAAGAAGAAGGACGATGCACTCGACAACTAAAAGAAAAGAATGACGACGATTGTTTAAAAAAATGTCAAACGATATAAAGATCATTTCATCGAACAAACTAATCCATTATTTAAAAGTTATTATGAATAATAAACTAGAAGCATGGACACACACAATGCTTTGTGGAAGTTTATGACTCTTTTGGGTCTGTCATGAGTCAGTAATATAAAATGGAAACATGCAAGTTGAAAGTTGGAATCATGTTTCAAGAATGGGCATCAATAAGTAAACAAAACAATACTATTGACTTTTTTTGTCAAAGAGTTAGACACAAAAATGTCTTGGAGATGTGAATTAACAATTTTCGAGAGATAATTTTTTCTTTTCTTTTTCCCAAAATTAGAATGGTATCCGGAATTTTACTGCATCACTAATTCTCTAGAATAAATGTATGTCTCACATACTATATGGTGGTGATAGGCTTAATTAGAGATATAATTGTTTCTGGTATAAAAGTTTATAGAATAATAATTTATTTACTATGTTTTTTTATAAACTTAAAATGTGACACTATTTTGACTGGCTAAGTGAAAGTAGTTGTATAATTCTACAATTGAGGGAAATTGAACCATGATATAGATCCACATAACAACTCTGCCCCAACTAAGTAAAGTTGTTACACATAATTGCAAACTTATACATTCGACTCGATTTGTTTGTGTGAATTAGAGTTTAAGTTGTAACAATTCAAAAACTAAAATCCCAATTTGCTTTGTTTTAATAGTATAAGGAGTGCACATACAAATAAGGCAAGCATGAAAAAGGGAAAGACATGTAGAAGTAGAACATAGGACATGATTTTGGGTCTGAATGTTAACTACGGAATATAGCGGAATTGTGGAATATAGTAAAATATTTAGTTACTTTTTACAGAATATGGTGAAATAACGTTGAATTCAAATGGTAACAACGGAATCTTGCGGAGTGTTGAAGAATTTCTGAAAAGATTAAAATTGATTAAAATTATGAAAATATTAATTATTGTATTTGTCGAAATTAAATATTTGTTTTTATCATTTTTTGAAATATATTTAATTAACGAAAATAAATCCACGTATGGCTGAATAGTTATTATCAGCTGGTGTACACAATTATTTTATTTTTTTATTTTTTTTTATATAAATTTCTTGAAATTAAGGTTGACCAATATTATCAGATAGACACAACTTACTGAAACTTATAAAAATATTGAATAAACAATATTTTGTGAAACTTAAAAAATTTATGTTTCACAATGTTACTAGTTATTAGCAACTTTTGTTTTTTTTATATGGTTTAATTGCTAATTTGATTCTTTTGTATGATTTTGCAAATAAAGATATTCATTTTGCCAAATAACAAACGAAATTTTTGTTATAAATTCTGCAAATTTTGGCAAAAGTACAAATTCAGCAACTTTTGTCTTTTACTTTTAAGGAGAATTAGCAATATGTCACCTTTGAAAATATTTTTTTCAAACATGCCACCTTTGAAAATTTATTGCAAACATTCCACATTTTATATATATATATAAGAGAAATTTTGAGTTATGCCACCTTTTTTATGCCACTTTTCACATGTGCCTCTGTTTTAAAATCATTACAAGCATGCCACTGTTTTAAATATTACAAACTAGATCTAATTTTTTTTCTCTCATCCATATTTTGTTTCTCTACCTTTTTGTACCAAATTTCATATTTCTCTCTCATCCAAATCTCGCCATCATAAGATCGGAACTCATTGTCACTGAATTTGATTTTCGTCGATTATCTCTAACATAGATCTGAGATTTTCATTGATTTCCTCTAACATGGATATGAGATTCAAACATTTAACTATCATGCATTTAGGGTATAGATTTGGGGGGGGGGGGGGGGGAGGGGTAGGGTTTTCATTTACATTATAAAATGTTTCAAAAAAATTATAAAGTTTTTAAACAGTTTATAAGATTTTAAAACAATTTTATAAGGTTTTTAAACAGTTTATCAATCTTAAAATTGTTTAAATAGCTTATAAAAATGTTTAAATAGCTTATAAAATCTGATAAACCTTTTTTAAATCTTATCAAAATCTTATAAACCTTTTAAAAACCTTATAAATTATTAGTTTTTCAGTTTTTAATGACAGATATAGAACTCTTATAAAACCGGTTAAAAAGTTTATAAATAACAAAAAAACCCTAAACCAATAAGAAGATACAAAACTCTTATAAAACTGTTTAAAAAGTTTATAGAAAACAGAAAAACCCTAAAACACTCAGAAGAACATCAAAAACAGATTTGATCATAAAAACAACCAAAATTCAGATATGTAACCAAAATCGGGCCAAAAAGCTACATATGTAACCGAATCCGAATAAAAAGCTCAGATTTGTAACCAAAATAGAATCAAAAGCTCAGATTTGTAACCAAAATTGAATCTAAAAAACAAAATTCATGGATTCAACATGTTCTTCTTTTTTCTTTTTTAAATTCAATCTTCTTCTTCTCCTCCTCCTCCTCCTCCTCCTCCTCCTCCTCCACCTCCTCCTCCTCCTCCTCCTCCTCCTCCTCCTCCTCCTCCAATCTTGGAAATCAAAATCGATTTAAAAAGAATTTACAGAGATTTACATAGACGAAAGAGAATCGTAAATCCTAGATCTATCCTCGTTGCGTTTGCGTCCAATGGAGTAAGAGAGAGAATCAAAAACTCTAGATCCATAACTCAAATCCGATTTGCAATTTCAAAGAAGAGAATTTTGTGAGACAAAAAATTTTGTGAGACAAAAAACTTTGGAAATTTAAAAGTTAAATTTAGGTTTTTAAATTTAAAACCGAATGTATTATTTTAAAAAATCATTGTAAAATTAATTATTATATTTTTTAAGTTTCAGAATTTTTTTTCTCCAATTTGTTTTTGAATTTTCAAAAATTATTGTGATATTTATTATTATTTTTAAATAAATATTATTTTTTGAATTATTTAAAAATTATCTTTCCCTTAAGTCAAGGTAGGTAAATGGGCACCGTTTGAAAGTTAATGAATTAAAATGGAAAAAATAGTTAGTTGGTGTATTAAACTGGGCAACCAAAAAGTTGAGGTATTAAAAAGGTTAACGGAATTTAGTTCGGGTATTTTAATGGAATTTTCCTAAATCTAAATATTAATTAAGAAAATGAAAGAAATGATATATTATATATAATTAGCAATGATTTGTTACAATTAATTTATATATTAATATATGATCTGAATTCCGCTTATATTGGATACATATGGTATCAATTCGGTTATGATCATCAATATATAAATTGATATTTCATTTTTTTAAACCTTTGTTTAAATAGTTTTCAAAATATTATGATAATTAAACGGATTACTAACAAAAACTTAAATATTTATATTCATAACTTTTAGTGTACTTATCCGCGTAGTAATGCGGACCTTAATCTAGTTACTTTATAAACTACAGATGCAATATATATATAAATACAAACATTGGAGAAAGGTCTTAACAAGGTAAGGGAAGAGGGTTATCAATACACCTGAATTCTAATGTCATTAATCGAAATCGATCCATCACGGTGTCATCTTTTATATTAGAATCCCAAACGATAATATGAACTTGATCTTTAATAAATAAACTAAAAGACACATAGGTCACATAAGAATATAAATATTGTTACACAACATGCTTACTAAACAAAAAAATACAAGGGAGAACAACCTCACCTTTTCAGTAGTTTGGTGGACCATTGGGTTACATTCCGCCATGAGGAACTCTTTGCTCATGGGAAGTATACCAACTGCCTGATAATAATGTTCATGATACCTAACAGATGAAGGAAGCCCACCGGGCAACGAATTTGGTGACACTCTACACGGCCCACTGATAGGCGATGGAGAGGAAGCTGATGTGGCAACATGGTATTGGTATAGAGAACCGCCATCATGAGCTTGTGGCATTACATGCTTCCCCCTTTCTTACTATCAACAACCACCTTACAATTTAATTGTTTTCCGTCAATCAATTTCATTGGCTCAGCAAGTGCAGCATGCGCCCCTTATCAAAACCCAAAGGACCTTACTCAACATCCCCATAAGCCAAACAATGATTCAACAGCCTATCCGCATGCATTTCAAAGCGCACGTTCGCCACATAGATCTTCCTCATGGATATATCGGAAACATGAGAAACATTATCAAGACTATCATTGATTTTCAGATGCTGCGAGCTGTGTTACTGTAACACGCCCATCAATCTTCTTAGATGGTTCTTTTAAAGCGAGCATAGCTCCATTAACGTGGACAAAGGTGACGAAACCATACCCTTTTGATTTCCCAATAACCTTATCAAGGATCACAATAGCTTCTTGGAGATCCCCATAACTGGAAAATAGCGATTGAAGACCTTCCGTAGTAGCATCCGCCGCGAGGCCACGGATGAATAACTTCCGTTGCGTGATATCGGAATCAGCGGCTGATCGGACGGATCCCAACACGTCGGGATGGCGTACGATAGCCTCTTGTAAGATGTCGAGAAGCTGATCAGTGGAAAAAATAATAATGGAAAAATAAGATGGCGAGTAAATTAAGAGGGAAGTAAGACCATGCCCACCGGTCATTTTTTATGGGTATCAACAAACCAAAAAAAAAAAAAAAATGGATTAATTATTTGGGCATGATCCGTATCATCCCACTGAACGTGGCACAATTCGATTGGGATTGTGTTTTGCTTTTTTTTTCCTTTTTTCGTGGAATTCGATTTATATGGTTTTTTTAGTATTGATTTTTCTTTTTTTCTAAAATTTTGGAAATTTGAGTATTTTTATCAAATGTCGAATCTCTTCAAATGTGAACAATATAATGGTCAAAAATATGATTTGGTTGAGCATATTTGAGAAAAATATGGAAAAAGTGAAGACTAGAGCCGACTTAATTGTCTTTTTCATCATGCTTTTATATGTTTTCTTGCATTCAAAGTTTTTACGGATTGTAATATTACCTTTTTTTATAATTGATATGGTCAAATTTACTCTAGACCTACTCTCTCAAATTAAGAGATCAATGTAGTACTTTAGGTATCGAAATCCACAGGGAATCAGAAAACACAATAGATTTATGAGTTCGAATTATGCTAAGCAAGATTATAAGAATGCAAAAACAAAGCAATAAAAACTGTTGTAAATCAATTAGAGAAAAGCGCTAGGCACAGGGAAATCTCCAATGAATCAAAATTGCAGATAAATCAATTGATAGGATTATTAAAGCACAGTTCTTGAACATGAACACGAAAGTAAAACAAACCAGCTTCCGCTGCGAATATTATCTATGAATAAATCCTAGAAAACCAAATTCCTTTGCGAATCCTATGAATCTAAACAAGCATTAATTTCAGGTTCAATTGTTCACAAAACCCTAAGCCAAATTCCTTTGTGAATAGGAATTTTGCTCATCAAAGACTAGATCAGAAAATTAATCAAACTCTCGTTTCTATTAATTATCCTAAGATCAGATTTCAGTTCATGATGCTAAAATCAGCAATAAAAGCAAGTCAAGATGAAGAACATTCTAATGATATTATCCTAACAATCAGATCAGATCAGCAATTTATCAAACACTTTCGAATAACCCTAAACCTAACAAAGGAAACTACTCAGACATATCGAATAATGAAAACATGGTTTTATTAAAAGATAAATCAAAGAGTTAAGTAAAATAAAGCGTAAGTCTAAACAATGACTTAGAAAACACATATATAGGGGTACAAAGTCGGCTAGAAACTTAAAAGTAAACATCTGGAAACTTCGGGCTTCGAACAGACTTTTCTGATTTAAAATCTGGGCTTGGTCGCGCAGGGTGTCGATCGACACTGATAGATGGTATCGATCGACACCAACTTCAAACTCGGATTCTTCTGCTTCTCAAGTCGTAGTGTCGAGCGATGCTCAGTGATGGTGTCGCTCGACACAGACTTCAAATCTTCATTCCGAACTTTGCATTTTGCCACTTCATTCCGCGAATGCTCCAAAATCTCCAGTAAACATCTTTTAAGCTCCAATCGTCCTTGTACCTGAAAAGACTCTAAAACCAACACAAAACATAACAAAGACTCTAGATATAAGACTTATATTATGGCTTAAACAGGGTAAAAACCATGATATATCAACTCCCCCAGACTTAGCTTTTTGCTTGTCCCTAAGCAAAACAGTGTTATCACTCCTTTAGGAACCACATACCTTTGCAAAGCTAATCCGGTGATACTTCGATGTGTCCCTAGAAGTTTAGCAGTCTTTCAGGTTGAATCCAAACTCCTTAGAGAAACTCAGACTTTCAGTCACAAACCCCTTAGTTATTTAGGTGCAGTCTCATCAAGAGAATATCGATCGCTGGACCTTCTAGATTCTTTCACTTCCTTTAACACTTTCTTGCGTTTCACCCTCTCTCTTCCCTCTGAAACTGTATCCAATTAAGGATATCATAGAGATGCAGTGCCTTTTTGTTGAACTTTTTCCTTCAAGATATTTTTTTTTTGTGATGGCGGGTATCTCAGCAGAGGGTCCTTTACCACCAGAACTTTAAGCTCCATTTCCTTTAAGCATTTTTTTTTTTTTAAACCGAACTCGGGCTTGCACTTTTCCTTGGCATCTCTATGATCACTAGATCAGCTCTCACTACTGGTGTTCTTGTGGAGACAGGGTCATGAGGCTTTCTTTTTTCGATCTAGGACAGTTATACTCGTCATTCGGGAAGAAGTTTCAAGAGCGGTTCATCCTCGCTTTCAAGTGTTTGGAAGTTGAATCAAGCCTTGCGATTAGCCAACGCCCTTGACAAGAGATTAGAGATTCATTAGGGGTGGGGTCTTTGACATCTTTTCTGGCGTTCTCCAGAAATTTGAACTCGCTCCGTTAAACCGATCCACTTCCAGTTACCCACCTTGTAAAACCAACCAACTTGCATTGGAATGGTCCATGAGTGATGTTCAAAGCAAGTCTAAAGCAGAGGTTTTGACGCGAAAATTTTAAAATTTACTCAAAAATAACAAAACAAAACTCATAGTTAGCAACTGCCTCCCCCAGACTTAAACTACACTGTCCCCAGTGTTATTAAGCCTAAGATTGGTGAAAATAAATAGATAGAAAACGAAACGTAAGAAAAATCAAGTGAGAATTCGTACCAGGAGGCAGTGTCGATCGACACTCATAAATATGTCGCGTCGAGCGACTGAAGTTCAAGTCGATCTATTGGTGGATTTTGTTGGTGTCGAGCGATGCTCCTGTTGGTGTCGCTTGACACCTTCATCTAAAGAGCATTCTCACTTGCGTTACAACGTTTAATCTCCTGAAAACCAAAACAAAAATAAAACCAAACATAAAATTGTAAAAGAAAATGAAAAGATAACATAAATATTAAACTTACAAATGGGTTGCCTCCCATTAAGCGCTTGTTTTTAGTCTGTTAGCTTGACTGTTTCGAGGAACTTAGAACTATGGTGGATCTTGAGGAAGTATGGTACTACCTTTATCCTTGATGGAACTCGCAGCAGCTTGTTTTATTCGAACCTTCTGGATGACTCCCCCAGACTTATCAGAAACAATCTCAGGGAAAAGTCTCATTGTCCTCTCCATCATCTCCTGAACAACCGCTTCTCCTTTTTCGTTTAGCCCTTGAGGAATGATGATTCTCATTTTGGCGAATGGCTTTGAACTCCTCTTAGGTTTCATCTCTTCTTTTCTCTTTCCTGCAAATCCATCAGAAAAACCAAACTTTTGAGGAACTCGAAGCTTGCATGAGCGCGTAACAGGCTTTTCATCTTTAATGAATGTAGAAGAGACAAAATTAAGTACAAGGGGTTCATACTTGGGCTCTTCATGAGGTATCTCAGGAGATGGTTCTGAAACGACCACTTCTTCAATGATCTCAGCAGGAATATCTTTCGAAGGCTCCTTGATTGGTTCGTCATCCAGCGATGTATCCACAGAGAAAGCTTGACCATCAATGGTGGATTTCCTTCTTGTTGTCTCCATGTCAAAATCCATGAAAATATCACCAAGATCAAGCTTTATCTTCCCTTTCCTCACATCGATTTGAGCTCCGGCAGTAGCTAAGAATGATCTCCCCAAAATCAGAGGATCTGCAGGCTTATCGTTGTATTCCAAAACCACAAAATCGACAGGGATAATGCAATCCTGAATCCTGATTGGAACATCCTCCAAAATCCCTTTTGGGAATCTCCGGGATCTATCAGCTAGCGTAAGAGACATCCTAGTTGGCCTGAAATCAGTCATTCCAAGATCAATAGCGACAGATAATGGCATTAAGTTAATTCCTGAACCCAAGTCACAAAGAGAATGAGGAAACTGCCCTGTGGATATGGAGCAATTGAGCACGAAGTTTCCTGGATCTGGCAGCTTGACAGGAATCCAGCTTTGAATCATTGCGGTTACTTCCTCTGAAACCACCATGTCCTTCTTCTTCTTCTTAGGTACTGGAGGAGTATTCAAGAGAATCGCTCTGATATCTCTAGTCAGCAGTGCTCCCTCCTCAGGACTAATACCATTAGCTGCAAGCCGCTTGACGTATCTCCTAAGCGCAGGAGAAAGTTTAACTGCATCGATCAAAGGCATCTCAACCATGACCTTATCAATGATCCGCTTGCAAATTTCCTCCTCAACCTCCTGCTTAGACCTTCTAGCTCTGGGAAAAGGAACTGGAGCCTTGTAGACGTTCTCCTCAGAAGCAATCGCGATAACCGCAAAATCAGGCTCTGTCTGGACGGGGTGTCGATCGACACTCTTTGTAGTGTCGATCGACACTAACTCTTCTGTCGCGATCCTTGATAACTCCTCGAGTGCTGTCGATCGATGCTCTGGCTCAGTGTCGATCGACACTTGTTCTACTGTTCCAAAAATCTTGTCCAACTCTGCGAAATAATCCTTCGTTTCGGTGTAAACAGCATTACAAGTGCTTCTTGGGTTTGCATCGGTCTTCGCGGGAAGGAAACCGTCTTGTCTCCTAACAGATTCAGCAGTTTGCGCAACTTGTGTATCCAATTGCTTCATATAAGCGCTCAATGACTCGAATTTTCCATTAAGATCTTGATAGACTGAGTCCAACTTCCCATTGAAAGTAACTTCCAACTTCTGCTGTCCATCTAGGATCCGCGCAAGCATAGCTTTTACCTCATTGTCTTGCTCAGGAGGCTTCTGGTATGATGAGGAACCATAGCTTCTGTTAAAGTTGTTGCTCTGGAAGGGCTTCTGATAGCCTTGCTGATTTCCATACTTCTGAAATCCGGCTTGGTTGATGTAATTCACATCTTCTTCTGCTGTCTCAACTTCCTGAGCAAACTGAATAGACTTCTTGCCCACAAGGATACTTTTCATAGAATCCATATTCGCGTTCATCTCAGCCAAGTGCTTCCCACCATCCTTGTTCTCACTCATCTGCTTCCTCTCAAAATCAGCATTCTTCGTACTGTTGCTAGAAGCCAAGTTCTCGATGAGAGTGATTGCATCTGCTGGGTAGTTGGTATTGAAGTTACCACTACTCGCTGCATCCAGTGCCATCTGATACCGCCAGTCTACTCCTCTGTAGAAGATGCCTAACAATTGAACGTCTGTGAAGCTGTGGTGAGGACAATCCCTCTGATAGGACTTAAGTCGCGTCCATGCAGCCTTAAAAGCTTCTGTAGGACCCTGCTTGAAAGAAGTAATCTTTGTCCTTAGCTCTTCTGACATCGCATCATCAAAGAAGTTGTTCAGGAACGCGTTCTTCGTGTCTTTCCAAGTAGTCAGCGATCCTGGTTCTAGCTGCTTCAACCAGTAAGAAGCATTCCCACTAAGAGAGTATGGGAATAGCTTGCAGAAAAGATAATCGATGGACACACCATTGGCCTTGATGCTTGAAACTAAGTCCTCGAAGTTCTCGATGTGGTCTATAGGATGCTCATGAGGAAGACCATGGTAAGGGTTCTGAGCGACTAGGCTGAAGTAAGCAGGCTTCAGCTCAAAATCATTCCTCTGGAATGCAGGTGGTCGAATCGCAGCTCGATTCGCATAAAACTGGTCCGGTCTGTTGAAATCAGCTAGCGTTCTAGGTCTGTCCTGAACTGGTTGTCGAGCGACACCATGTTGGCGTCGATCAACCCCAAGCATTCCATCGGGTTGAGCGATCTGATTCCCTTGTTGCTAGACGCGAATCTCATTCGGGTGTCGAACGACACCGTTGTGGTGTCGAGCGACACTAGCTTGATTTTCGAACACTGCTCCTTCGTCAACTGGCTTGACAATCTCCTCGACGATCACATTCCCATTGTCGTTGATCCTCTGCCCTTCAGCGTTGTACTTCAGTCCTGCCGGATCACGCAGAACTCCATCTTCTCCAGGAATCAATATAATATGTTCTTGAGCAGCCATCCTCGCTGCTCTCCTATTCTCACGTTCTAAACGTGCCAACTCCTGAAGATTGTATCCCACTAGTTCCTTGTCCTTGTTGCTTCTGGTATTGCGATTTCGCATGTACTTGAAAAGCAAAACAAAAAGAAAAAGAAACTAGCAAAGCAAAAATAAAAACAAAAACCTAGACAAAATCCTAATAAAATAAATCTAATGGCGTTGATTCCCCGGCAACGGCGCCAAAATTTGATATGGTCAAATTTACCCTAGACCTACTCTCTCAAATTAAGAGATCAATGTAGTACTTTAGGTATCGAAATCCACAGGGAATCAGAAAACACAATAGATTTATGAGTTCGAATTATGCTAAGCAAGATTATAAGAATGCAAAAACAAAGCAATAAAAACTGTTGTAAATCAATTAGAGAAAAGCGCTAGGCACAGGGAAATCTCCAATGAATCAAAATTGCAGATAAATCAATTGATAGGATTATTAAAGCACAGTTCTTGAACATGAACACGAAAGTAAAACAAACCAGCTTCCGCTGCGAATATTATCTATGAATAAATCCTAGAAAACCAAATTCCTTTGCGAATCCTATGAATCTAAACAAACATTAATTTCCGGTTCAATTGTTCACAAAACCCTAAGCCAAATTTCTTTGCGAATTTTGCTCATCAAAGACTAGATCAGAAAATTAATCAAACTCTCGTTTCTATTAATTATCCTAAGATCAGATTTCAGTTCATGATGCTAAAATCAGCAATAAAAGCAAGTCAAGATGAAGAACATTCTAATGATATTATCCTAACAATCAGATCAGATCAGCAATTTATCAAACACTTTCGAATAACCCTAAACCTAACAAAGGAAACTACTCAGACATATTGAATAATGAAAACATGGTTTTATTAAAAGATAAATCAAAGAGTTAAGTAAAATAAAGCGTAAGTCTAAACAATGACTTAGAAAACATATATATAGGGGTACAAAGTCGGCTAGAAACTTAAAAGTAAACATCTGGAAACTTCGGGCTTCGAACGGACTTTTCTGATTAAAATCTGGGCTTGGTCGCGCAGGGTGTCGATCGACACTGATAGATGGTGTCGATCGACACCAACTTCAAACTCGGATTCTTCTGCTTCTCAAGTCGTAGTGTCGAGCGATGCTCAATGATGGTGTCGCTCGACACAGACTTCAAATCTTCATTCCGAACTTTGCATTTTGCCACTTCATTCCGCGAATGCTCCAAAATCTCCAGTAAACATCTTTTAAGCTTCAATCGTCCTTGTACTTGAAAAGACTCTAAAACCAACATAAAACATAACAAAGACTCTAGATATAGGACTTATATCATGGCTTAAACAGGGTAAAAACTATGATATATCAATAATCCTCTATTTTTATATATGTACTACTTTGATTATTTTCCTTTTTGCAAACATTAAAAAGAAAAAAATTATTAGACAAACGTCGGTCTTACCATTGGAGACAGATTTATTAACAGTTTCATAATGAGTCTCAAACAATAAACAATTATAAAAATTAACACTAGAATATTGTTAATGATACTCAAATTAACACTAGTCTCCCAGATTTTTATTAAAATATAAAAACGATTACATACGCCCTCTTCTTAAAAGGGGCAATCCTACAGCATCCTCACTTAAAATCAAAGCAACATCATCTGGAACAACATGAAAAGAATGAAACCAAAGGGAAGAGAAAGTGCATAGTTAGCTAGTCCATCCGCAAGACGATTAGCCTCCCTATACACATGAGACACTCGGACTGTCCAGTCCTTTGATAAAAAGCCATGGCACAATCGTACCAGGAATGACAACGGATGAGTATCCTCAATCCCTGTCGTTAGAAAATCAACCACAATTTTAGAATCCACTTCCACCTCCAAGAACTCAATCCTCCGCTCCCAAGCAAGAACAAGACCATAATAAACTCCCCAAAGTTCAGCCAAAGGTACCGAGCATCGTCCAATATTGACCGCAAAACCTCCGCACCATTCACCTTCTCCATTCCGCAATACTCCTCCGGTAGCCGCAAGCCCCAAGGCCCCCTGGACAGACCCATCCGTGTTCAATTTATACCAGCCCACCATCGGCGGAACCCACGCTATGAGCTGATCAACTGTCCCGGCTCTGCCTTCCTGGCCATCCAACTTTTCTTTAGCCTTGTAAACTTCTTTTGCCGCGTCTTTGAGGAACCGTAATTTGTCCCTCCATAACTGATTCTCACCAAAAATATTTGCACACCTCCATTTCCATCCCCACCAAACTCCCATTGCAAACATTATTGCCCAAGGGACTCCCTCCGTACGAGTCATCTCTCCTAAGTTATCATACAACCATTCAAGAAGTGTTGAAGTAAAGAACATCGATCTCTTTCTCTCTGGCACTAATCGGTCCCATATCCCTTTCATCATTAATGATACTCAAATGGTATCACTATTGTGCATGCTCTAAGTTATCTGGAACCCAAGTTATTTATAGGGTTACGAGATTTTGAATCTGGGCTTGAATACGTCATGAACTAGTATCGAAACTACATACTTTCTCATGAATAAAAATGTTTATAGGAATTGCATACTTTCTCGTCTCGGAACTAGTCAAAAAATTCATACACAGCTCAAGAAGAAGCCAAACAAAGAGACAAAACGATCAACTATGAAAGATGTGTTACTAAATTCATGCTTTGATTTGATTTAGAAGCAGAATCAGGACTCTTGAGATGAACACACAACAGTGAACCACTTAAGAACTCTTTTAAGTTTAATCAAGGATTATAAACTAAAAAACCAAAACGCAATGGATAAAATAGATCTAACCATGCCACAGTTACTTAGGCTAATCTCTCACACAAGACCAGACTGATAAACACTGAAGACAAAAGGAGTTTTAAAGTCTTGCTATTGCACTCTCTCTTCCTCCCGCAGATTATCTATACATCGTCCAGAATGCATAATTAAAAGAAGAAAACCCATGACTTGTTCAACTA
This sequence comes from Draba incana, assembly GCA_963576765.1. NCBI lineage: Eukaryota > Viridiplantae > Streptophyta > Magnoliopsida > Brassicales > Brassicaceae > Draba > Draba incana. The sequence goes on from OY755213.1 coordinate 21,207,132, forward strand.
CTTTAACCCTGGTACGGGTTTCCGCTGCCATCCCGGTTAGGTGGATAGTTGTTCTGGTACTGTGGCTGCTGCATTCCACCACTATGCTGCTGGTAGTTGTTGTTGTTACCTGACCATCTTGCATTTGGTGCCCCACTTCCCATGTTGTTCTGTGGAGGTGCTCCTCCATAGTTCGGTGGCGGTGGTGCTCCATAGTTTGGTGGTGGCCCTCCACCCATGTTGCCTTGGGGTGGTGCTCCTCCGTAGTTTGGTGGGGGTGGTCCATAGTTTGCTGGTGGCCTCGGTCCTCCCATGTTGTTCTGTGACGGCGGTGGTCCACCATAGTTTGGTGGCGGCCTTTGTCCTCCCATGTTGTTCGGTGGTGGTGGTGGTCCTCCGTAGTTCTGACCCATGTGAGGCGGAGGAGGTGCAGATCCACCCATGTGAGGTGGAGGAGGAGCAGAGCCACCCATGTGAGGTGGAGGAGGAGGGCCTCCCATGGGAGGACGTTGGGGAGGAGGGCCTCCTGAGCCTCCAGACATGTTCTCTCTTCTCCTCTCAAAGTTTCTGCTTCTGTCGAAGTTGCGAGGACGGTCATTACGCCTGTTTCTTTCATTTGCTCTAGCATTGTTCCTTATCCACTCCTCATGGTACTTAGGATCGTAAGGAACAGCTTTACCATCAATGAAAGGTTCCCCTGAAAATCAATATTAACAAACCCATCAAGCTAACTCTCTGATAGGATAACCAGAAAGATTTAAACTCTCAACAAAGCTATGTCATTTGAACTTGCTACTACACCAGACTCAAAATCGATACCATTGATCAATTTTACCCAACCAGAAATGTCAAGTAACTAAAAATAGAAGTAGACCTATGTAACTATCTAACACAAGGGCATGGAGCAAGAGAGTTGTTGCTAATTGACAATTGAAAACCATCAAGTATGATGAAGAGCAAGAAACTCCCCCAATTCGCAGTTTGTGATGCAGAAAACACAATAAGCCTTACCTCCGTAGTCTTTGTTCCTCACATCAAGGTAAGAATCAGGAAGAACCCAGCGCACCTTTGGCAAATCTGCGGAGTTAAAGAGAGAAATTAAAAGGCGAATCTTGACACATAAACAGGGAAAAGTGAATCCTAAGAAGGCAAAATAATATACCTTTAAGCTTGTGAGAAAGATCTTCTGACACAAGAGCACCAAATGCAAAGTAGCACCTAGTTGAAACCGAGTAAATCTTCATCCTCGCTTCATCCTCGCTGAAATATTCAAAAACGAGATATATCAAATAAGATGTCCAAAATTATCTAAGCAAACACAGAGATCCTGTGAACATAGTAACCCAGAAGAACATAAGAGTGGATTTTTCGAATTGGGGATTTACCTGCCGACAATCTGGGCTAGGATTTTGATGTAGCTTTCAATGATTTCGTCTCTAGTAGGATCTCCCTCAGGTGGATCCACGACGACAAGCCAGTGTTCGAAATCGCAGCCATCGAGCAGGATTGTCTCCTTGGGTGGTCTGTTCGACCAGTTGGGATTCGGATCGTTCAGAGAAGACGATGTAGCCTGAGCCGAGAGACTCTTAGCAGAAACAAGACCACCACGGACGACGGAGGAAAAAGCGGCGACGAGAGGACGGGATCGGCTTAACAGAGACGACGTGTAAAGAGAAGAAGCCGGAGTTTTGGCGAGAGGAGCAAATGAAGCAAAGGATCGAGTGAAGAGGGTAGAAAGAGATTTCACCGGTCGGCAAAGAACGGATCGGGAAATGGTATGCGTCGCCATGGAAAGCTCACGATGATAAAACCCTAGCAAGTGTGGGGGTAAACAGATATAAGTCAGAAATGAAATCAAGGGTTTTGCGAATGAAGGATTTAATAGTATAATCACCTCGAGGGCATTTTCGGTATTTGACAGCCGAACGAATAACCACGAAATCTGCACCCCTTTGATCTTATCGGATGCAATAAAATTACCCCATATTTAACCAAAGTAACAAATAAACACATTTTGCTAAGAATTATTCGGCTAAATTCGAAATTGATAAAATTTGTGTATTTTCGTCGAAATTTTTTCCAAGACGGTCAATTTCGTTTCGTCTAACAATATTATCAACTGATCACCATGGGGGCAAATTCGTATTTTGTAATTGCAAGGTTGAAAATAAATATCTCCATAAAATATCTTCCTCCTTCGAGCCCTCTTACTCTTACAGAGGTTTCTGGCCATATCATAAAACTCTGTTAAGGAATCTCGTTTATTCATTTATAAAGACAAAATTACACACCTCACTTGGCTAAAAGCTCATACAATACAAAGTAACTCAGTACCAATGGAGAGATAACTAAAGGCAAAGCTTTTCTTATTCAAGTCTCTCTCACACTTTGATTCTTGGTAAAAATCACACAAGTGTCGCATTCGCAAGCTGAAGAGCTTTCTCTCGCCCGTAAAACTTCTCAACAATCGCTAGTGAGAATTCCATTGCAGTCCCTGGAGCTCTGCTCGTTATGACATTTCCGTCAACCACGACTCTGTGCTCAACGTGACTCTGGTCTGAAAGTTTGCTGCTCACCACTGGGTGTGTAGTTGCCTTCTTACCCTATACAAAAACATGTCTCATATATCTCAGTTTAATGACTTATGGTAAAACAAGAAGAGTGCTATAACATTTTCAAATTCAAGTATTGATTTGATTTATGCACCTTGAGTAAACCATTAGGCTCGAAGACATAAGCAGGCGATGCACAGATACCTCCGTATGGTTTGTTTGCCTCGGCTTGCTTCTTTAACATATTTACAAGTGTCTCGCAGCTTGCGAATCTTGGAGCACCGTTATGACCGCCCTGTGATTCATCAAAGAAGTTTGGTTTTCATTTTTTGTTATCTGTCAATGAATTCTTCGAGATTTATAAAATGTTCATCTATTAGAAGTTAGCACTACTCACAGGCAGCACAATGAGATCGAACGACTTCTCTGCAACCTCTTCAAGAAGCACCTCTGCTACTAGCTTAGCTTTGCGAGATCCTACAACTTCCAAACTGTTACCAACTGCGGCAATCACAACATTCGCTTTTGCACGCCTCAGGATATCTACAAGCGCAATAGCTTCAATTTCCTCTGAATCCTCTGCAATGGGAACGAGAATCTGGAACAGACGAAAACATTATCTTTCTGACTCATACAAAAGCTTTACAAAATCAAAGCATGCTCTTAGAAATCCATTTGACCATCAAACAGAGAATGGTAAAGGATCAAGTGGAGATGCAATCAAATATATACATGTGGGGTATCTTCGAATGACCAATTCGTTTCATTAAGCTCGGTAAAAGTAAACTCCTCGCCAGGGTTAGGACGAACCAGCTGATTTCAAAAGGAGAACAAGTAAGTCTAGGAGGAAAAGACAAACAAAGTTTGATCACCATAGCATAATTACTATGATGGTTCCAATAGAAATATAAATCACTGAGATCTCTGTCCGTTTCCAAGTTTGTGAATCGAATAAAAAGTGGCAGAGACAAAGCATACCAAGATACTAGAGACTTGATCAGCTTTCTCTTTCCCATACAACTGTTCCACAAGCGTGATGGAGAATTCAATGGTGGTTCCTGGACCTCGACTTGTCACAATCCTTCCATCTATCTCAACTCTTGACTCACTAGCAGTGGCACAAGTAGCCGCAAGTTTCTCCATAAAAACCGGGTAACCAGTTGCCTATACAAAATCCCGATGTAATCCAAATGTTAGACAATAACTTTTAGACACGATTTCGGTTCGGATACACTATTCACTTACTGTTTTGTCCTTAAGTAGACCCCAAGTACCAAGAGCCAACGCAGGAGCACAGCATATAGCTGCATTCAAGCGTCCATCTGTGTCTTGTTTCTTTACCATATTCTCTAGAGGTTTACAGTTTTTAAGAGTCTCGCCTCCTGGAAGCCCTCCCTTTTAGCAGACATAATCAAAAGAAGCAACCCAATTCTCAAGTATTACACAACACATTCGAAACAAGAATCTATGGAATAGTTTCAGAGAACAAAATAGGCATCTAAAATCATGCTTATCGAAACTAAATTAAGAGTGCTAATTGATTAGTAAAGTATACAGTAAATTGATCTATCCACTTTCCAGCTCTTCCTTTAGTGTTTTTGGATAAAACTAAACAATTCGCTCTAATCATCTCCTTAATCTTAAATTTAAGCCATATATTAGCAGAGAGACTTACGGGGAGGACAATTAGGTCGAAAATGGAGTCGGTAATATTAGAGAGGAGAGTATCGGCGACCATTTTGATACCATGACAAGCATCAACGCCGACCTGATTCTCCACGGAAGCCACCGTCACGTCAGCACCGCCTCGCCGTAACACGCTGATCATAGCCACCGCTTCTAGAGGCTCCGTACCGTGAGCAATAGGAATCAAAACCTGAAAATTCCCCCCCCCCCCCCCCCAAAAAAAAAAAAAAAAACTCGGATCATCAAGAGAACTACTACTAAATCACAAACAAGGAAAAACAATGAATGATTTCGTACCGTTTTCGTAGATAGAGCCATAGTTGCAAAGATCGTAGAATCGTGAGGGAGAAAGAAAAGTGGAGTTTAGTGGAGAAGAAAGGAGTGTCACTAATGGGGTTATAATAGTGAGAGACTAAAGTGACGACACCATTTACGACTTCCCTTTCTAACGCTTTGATCCCAAAGCCAGACGTATGCGATGACGTAAGCACCGAGAAAAAAAAGGCTGTCATGGAGACGTGTCAAGCAATGGTTGGTGGAACGTGTTGATGGCTGAAACTTTGACTTTTACACGTCATCGTATTGGATAAAATCAGAATGCCCACTTTGTTTTTGGTAAATTACGACGGCGTGTAGTTGCCGAAAAGGTACTCAAACGATGAGATAACGTCCCGGTTCGTAGTTTTGTGCAAGCACGTGTTGTCGTTTTGATATTTTTAGTAGAGTAAACCGGGCGAATTTCTGAACCGGGAGATGTTAATTATTGTATAGTGCTCCAAATTTCCAATTGATTATGGTAGTGTTTACCGGTTAGTGTATCGGATTTGATTCTCTTACGTGCCTTTTAAATACTAACATTAACCGATATGTGCGTCAAACTTACACTAATACTATACTATCCATATTCTGCCATGAGTTTAAACCAAACTAAGGGGGTAATTAGTTCGGTTGTAGCGGTAGAATTTAGTCTGTAGATGTTTGTGTTGCAGCTGTAGGATTTAGTTTGTATATGTTTGTGTTGAAAAAAAACAAGGTTGTAGAGGCTGTAAGTTTTATGAGTTAACAAAATATTGGTAACAAAGCGGTTTAAGAGTTATGAAGAAAATTAGTGTGTGTTCTAGTTTTGAGAAGGTTTGGTGAATAGATTAGTCTCTGAGGAATGGTTTTAGATTTATGTGAATCTAAGAAGCTAAAGTTGTATTGATCAAGGAGCTTGTGGCAGTTTAGAAAAGTCCAGAAGAGAACGGATTAGATTGCAGTGTTGTTGTTGTTAGTTTAGTGGTTCATATATGCTAAGCTAGGTTGATGGATTCAACTAAAACAACAGATGATATTGTTTCTCATAAGTTGGACTAGCAAAAGGTTCTAAGAGAGAGTGTTATTAAAGTCAAGGAAAATCAGCTTGGGCAAAGCTAAGATGTGACAATAACAAGTTGTAGCAGTTTGTAGGATATGAAGTTGCTCTTGTGAGCTTTGTAAGCAAGAAGCTTGTAAAGGTTTCGACATAGCTGAATGTAAGCTTGAGTTAGAGTTGTTGTGACATAGATAAATTATGTCTTAAGTTGGCTGATATGATGATAACTGATAGGAAAATCAGTGTAGTAAGAAACCAAGTTTGGGAATCAAACGGTTTTTAGCTCTTATGATTCATAGGACATGAGTCAAAAAGGGAGGGATAAGCTGGTTATAGGGTAGCTCAGAAGTGAAAGGTTCATAGTCTGCTCGGTTTTTTATGGTTAAGTCAAAAAGATGTCTGAGGTTATAACTGCTTAAGGTTTTATCAAAGATCAGTATGTCAAAGGTTTCTTCATTTTTTTATCAGTTTGGTGGATCATTACCAAACATGGAAGCTTCATTGGAGGATAAAGAGTTATTAGGATCTTCTGGTATAACGAAGTAGTTCGAGTGGATGTAATGATAAGGAAGACATATATTGAACCATGTATACACAACAAAGTCAGAAGATGATAAAAAGATCAAAGTACAGTAACGTGAAGCTCAAGGTTTAAAGGAATATGAACTTCTGATGGTTATTGTTCCAAGGGGAGCAATTGGTGCCACATAAAATGGAAGGAAAATCAGAAGGAGTTTATTTCTAAGTGGAGCTATGTTTTCAGAGAGTATCTTGTATAGGTTCACATCTTCAAGGTTTAAATAAGTATTTGATGGAAATAATAATTTAAAGATTTAGGAGGGTACATATGTTTGTGTGTGAGAAAGTGTCTCAATATTACCTCGCAATGGACTGAGCCTTGGTTGTGTGTCGATAGTCTTCATAATATTAGGTGTTAGGCGGCGTATCCTATTTGTTTAAACAGCGCTACACATTCGGGTTTCATGTCGGCTATGTTGGAGGAGAAGACAAATGTTATTTTGATTTCTGGTCTGAGGTGAAGATTGAGGTAGAATTAGTCTAAGGTTTTCCCAAGTCAAAGTATGAGGAAGACTCCAAAATTAAATGGGTTCAAAATTTCTGAAACGTAGTAAGTTGCATGTTTTGTTCTGAATGTCAAGATGTACAATAAGGTGTGAGTTTGAGATGAAGATATTGAAGCTGCTCAGTGGGTTTCCAAAGGAGAAATTGAAGGAGACATGTAGCAGGTTTTGCTAGGGCTGTCTCAGGAAACTTACTTCAAGAAAGGTCAAAGTTTGTTGTGCATAGCATGAAGACAAAGCATCTCAAGGCTAGAATTTGCAATTAGTAGAAGTCCTAGAAAGAGTTGTAAATGCAGCATATCGTATCTGCATTTATCAGACAAACTTCAAAAGGTATAAGTTGTCTTGTTGCATCATGAAGAAAGTTTAGGTAATCTTCTAAGTAAGAGACATTTGTAGGTTGATCAAGTGTAGAAGCTAAGTGAATAGTATGCTTGAAGAAAAGAGATGTTGAGCTAAGTTGGTTGTGGTTCAAATCTGAGGAAGAGTTAGGATGCAAGTACCAAAAGTTTTTTTTTTGGTGGAGTATGCACACTGGTGAATGTGTTGCATGGTTATTTTACAGTGGGAGAAACTCATCATGAGCTTGATTATTGATGTGAAATAATCTGTAAAGGAATGTCTCAGGAGTATCTCAAGATATGTGAATAAGAGACAAGGTTAAAGGGTACAAGCAGTGAGTCATAAGTTGTTGGTTCTGATATGTTTGCTCAGCAAATTGAACAAGGAATCTGATCGAGAGTCTTCTCAACAAGGTGGAGTTGTGAGGCGGGTTTTGTTGACCTCAACAGCGGTACAAGTTGGATTCAAAGCTGAATTGGTGGAATAAATGACTGTTAGTATAATCTCATGTGTTTTAATGCATTGCTTATTAACTAAAGATTATTTGAGATTGTTTTGCAGGTTTGAAACATGTATGCTTTTTTAAGTTTTCTGAATATGATTAAAAAGAGATTTGATTCTAGACTCAATGCGCATGAGGGAACCAAATTGGTCGACAAGAGAAATCTGATTTGCAGAGAGGTAAAGGTTAATTACGATCACTGAAACAGTTTTGTGGTGTTTAACAGAAGCTACAATGTAATTTGTGTGATTGTAGAACTTGTAAGTGCTAGCTTATGGATTTGTCTATTTGGTTGACAGGTTGTTAATACATTAGTCTTGTTAATGAAGTGATTGCTGAGTGTTTATCTCAGGTATATCAATGGATTTAGTCACTGTAACAGTTCTATGGTATCGGCATAAGCCATATAAGGATAGTTGTGTGATTAAAATGGTTCATAAGTGGTTTAGCTTATGGGTTTTGTTGTGTTAGCATATTTAATGGAATTTAGATATGTTAATGGTTTGCTTCTGAGTGGTTTTAACTCAGGTATCCAGATGATGAGAACACAATAATCAATGAGAGTTTTAGCTTGACATAAGAAGGTGTCAACAAAGCTGGTATAGCTCAGGAGGTAACACGGGACTGTCAAGACCTCGAGGAAGGTTGTGGTTACTATGTGATCACTCATATTGAGCATTGGCTTAATATGTTTGGTTTTGATTGATGGTACAGTAAGTTTACGACATTAAATTTACTAATGTGTTTGGCTAATATAAGTGAAACTTATGCAGGTTTTATGGAGATGAAATGCCAAATTTAGAGCCTCGTCAACAAGGTTCTCAAGGCAGGTCATACAAGGAAGTTCTCAAGTTCATGGTGTTGAATGGAGATGAGACGTAGAACGAATTCACAGAAGAAGAAGCTCAAGGTGGAGAATATTGGAATATGAGCTTCGTTATATGAATTGGGTTTAAGTGTTAATGGGCTCGGTTTGGGCCTACCACAAAGTTAAGAAGATGATTGAATAAAGGAAGCTGGAAGATCGATATACAAAGTAAGCTTCTTCGTTCTTCTTCTGGTATCTTATTCTTCTTCTTTGTGTGAGTGAATCCATGTAACAGAGAGATGAGAGACTTAGAGAAAATCGGATATCTCTAGGGTTTCTCTATTTTTCTTCTCTTTCCTTGTATAACTGATTGGATTGGATTGTAATCAGTTGTGATGATGAGCGATCTTCATGTAAACCCGTCGGAGGTATAATCCGATGTCATTTAATGGTAGTTGGACAGTAGGTTGAAAGATCCTAACCAAATGTAGTGGTTCGTTAACATCGTGAACCAGGTGAAATAGTTGTGTTCTTAGTTCGTCAAAACGGTCGAAAAAGGAATTGACGAGACTCGATTCCTCAACAGTTGGACTTAGTCAAAGAATGAGTCTTAGTAATGGGAATAAGGTCCTTATTAGTAGGAGTAGTTGAGTCATGTTTATTGTCTCATGTTGCTAATGTAGGACCAAAGTTTTGGAACACTACGAATCAGGCTTAAATTGCGATAAGAAATACGTTAAGGAAAGAAGAGAATTGCGGAGACGAGACGAATCTTTTTTCTTAACCCTTTGAATGACCCGTAATGCGACAAGATGACTGATTCAAGGATCCCATGATACAAGCACAAACAACCGTATTCTCGATCACTCGAATCATGATTCTAACGAACTAAAATTCGACGATACTCTCAAGACACAAACTTACTTTTAAGAGAAATTGATGTTATGAACTTTTGTTTTTGATTTCGTTTCAAAGTGTTTTAAGAGAGAAGCTGAGAGGGTGATTATATAATCATAGAAGTTAATTCCCAATACCAAAAGTCTAAAACGTTTTGGAATTAATAGCCGAGGTTTATGAAAAGTTAATGAGCGAGATTTCTAAAAGTCATAAACGTTTTGGAATTAATTGGCAAAATTTATGGCGAGATTAATGAGCGTGATTTCCGGAATGGAATCTTTGACTCAGTTATACTTTAGAATTCAAAAATATAAATATATTTACTTGAGCTCGACATGTGGGTCGATCTAACTCTCACAGAAATATTTTTTATGCCTGCTCGTGCTCGACAAGTGGGTCGATCTAACTTGCACAGAAATCACTTTTTATGCTTGTGCTTGACCTGTGTCATTTTTATATCACAAGACCACGCCCGGTTCAATTCGGTTCGGTCCGGCTCGCGTGAATTTGTTCTCCACCCATGCTGTGTGTTTTGAACTATAACATGAGCTTCCTCTCATATATACTAGATAATTTTTTTCTCCCATAAGCAATTTGAGACTAAATTATATATAGCCCTTTAAATTACTACTAAGCCCAAAGGCCTAATACACATTTCTCTTCACATCTCAACACATTTTAATAAGGCCTAAAAGCCTATAAAAAAATTTGTTCCAACAGTTAAAATCCTCCAAGAATGTAGGAGGCAGTTCTTATGTTGTTTGGATAATGAGAACAATTAGAGTTTTTTCGTTCTCATCATTCAATCTTCTTTACTTTGCTATAACAATTTTACCTACCAATGTCGTTTTCATCTTAAACTGAATAACGAATCAGTGCATGAACTTTTTAGATTTCTCCTATGACAAAATTGAAAAAACAAACACATCTCAAGTGTCAGAGCCTCATTGCTAATCATATATATGAAAGCTTAATAACCCTCTCCATCTATGCGCCACATCATCAATTCAAATCGTTCTAAAGGTGTCACGTGTCCTCCCACAATTTATTATCCCAAAACCATAAATATTAATCCGTCTCTTGATTTCACCTAAGATCTCTTCATATTCCTCACAATTAGGTTACATATTTTTCGGGAAAAAACGGTTGATCTATTTCGGCTCTTCTACGGTGAGGTTGAACACGTTCATGTATAAATAACTATTGGTTTAGATTTTAGCATATTCTAAGTTTCTAATTTTCTTGGCTCTTCGATTAGGTTTATGTGGTATAAATAACGCCAGTGAAGTTTTTCTCGATGATTTCTTACACCCAATTCTTCTTTCAAGGTACACATTATTTTTTCTGCATTTGTTAGAAATGTATCTATTCTTTTTGCTATGCTTCTTAACCATCAGTATTGTCGTAGAATGGATTGTTGACTTTGTATTAGTTTAGAATTGAGAAGGCCAATCTTGTTCCTTAGTCAGAATATATATCCTTTAAAATGAATATTTACATTTTTACCATAAAAAAAAATTATGTGTTGTTGGATATTATTTCGACATAATATTTTATCTAATTCAAATTTTATATGTAAGAGCATTTTCAAATATATCCAACTAATATTTGGATTTGAGCTTCTCACAACGGTAATAAAGTGATTCTTTGATCTTCTATAACATATTATAGTTTTAAATCCAAAAATTTATATCATATATCTGTAATCATTATCTTTGTGAATTGTCATATATGATATATCATGGTTTTTACCGGTTTTTGTCCATGATATAGATCCATTTTATAGAGTCTTTTCAGTGTTTTTTTGAGTCTTTTGGAGTCTTTGCAGGTTTATGAACAGTTAGAGCATAATTAGAGATTATGGAGCAGTTTGGAGCATAGTGGAAGGAGCAGCTGATGTAACATCCCGAACCGAAGAAGTGATTTTTGGTAAGGGTGTCGATCGACACCTGGGTGGAGTGTCGATCGACACCATCATTTCTGAACCGAAATTGGTTCGATTTTAATTGCGTTTTTGTGCGGTTTGGATTTGGGAAAATCCTAAGGCTCAGGATTATAAGAAGCAGTCGCGTTTTCTCGTCTCCAGAGGCAGAATTAGAGAGAAAACAGTTAAAGTTGGTGTTTTCCTTGTGGTTTAAGAGTTTTGGTGATTAGAGATCGTTGTTTTCGAGTTCTTAGAGGCGTAGGATCATCGTTCTTCGTAGCCGCGATCTTTCCAGAAAAATTTCAGACTCAGTTCAGGTCTGATCAGTAGTGTTCTTCGCCTATTCATCGCCATTCGTTCATTCCTTTCCTTTTCAATCTGTATTCAAGGTGAGTGCGTGATCGCGGATATGGAACTAGATTATTAGGATATTGGTTAATGATTGAGTTGGTTTTGATCGTGTTCCTGTGATGTTATTGTGTGAATTGTAGTTTTTGATTCGTGATTATCCTTGTTCGAGGAAACGGTTCGAGTCGCGTGAGGATTTGACTCGGATTGGGTTCCTGCGAGAGGTGTCGATCGACACATAGTGGTAGTGTCGATCGACACCACTCTTTTTGATCGTGAGAACTCATTGTGACAATGTAGTGTCGATCGACACCACGTTGGAGTGTCGATCGACACCCCCTGTTTATTTGCATTTTCTTTAATTGTTGTTGTTTGTTGTGTGATCGCGTAGAACTGATAATGTATTTCCTTATTATGTATCCGGTAGGCGGGATGACCGCTTCACTGAGTATTTGTGATAATACTCACGCAACTCTGTTTTTCCCTTTTAAGTTGCAGGTAAAGAAAAAGTGTGATCGCGGAATCGAGGCGAAAGAAGAGGATAATAGGGTCTTGTTGTCGTAGTTGTTTTAGCGAACCATTTTTATAGATTGCTAGAATTGAGTTTTTCTGAATTTGGCATTGGAATTATTTTGGAATATCAGTTATTTATTTTCTGGATTTATTGGATTATTTGTTGGTTGAATGAGTTTTGTTTTTCCGCAGTAGAGATTGCTAGGTTTTTTATAAAAAAAATCTGGTTGTTTCAGCTGAAGTCTTGGAGTTGGAACAAATTTCTAGACCTAGTGTCGATCGACACCATCACTGTGTCGATCGACACAAGCTTGTGATGAGGATTTATACAAAAGTTTGAAGATTTTCTTTTTGCCCTAGAAGTTCCAAAAATTAACAAAAGTGTCCCAAGTCGTTTTTAGGACTTTATATATACTTTTCTAAGCCAATACATGCTTTATCTTATTATCTATTGAGACTAAGAAAGATTTTGATTTTGAGGGCTTTTAGGGGTGACAAATCTGTACTTTTTTCCAGAGAGATTTCGAACCCCAATTGTATCTTTTCACTAATTTCTTATGCAATTTATTCATATCACAATGTTTCCATCATCTATGTCTGATTAATTTGCTAGTTAGGTTTAGTTAGTTGTTAGAATTGAACTATTGTTGGGATTGTCTACTTGTTTTTCATCTTGATTGTTTTAACTCTGATTTTATGATTGATCACCTAGAATTAGATATCATAGGTTGATTGATAGATGTGAAAGTATTGTTAGTCATCAGATTAGATCATAGATGAGCAAAATAACTATTTGCAAATAAATTTGGCTTAGTGATTTTGTGAACAATCAAACCTGAACATTAATGCTTGTCTAGCTTATTGAATTTGCAAAGAAACTAACAATTCTAGGGTTTAGTCATAGATAATCTTTGCAAAGAAAGTCGATTGGTTTTATACTTGTGTTTCGAGTTCTAGAACTGCTTTTAATAAATATTCCGACAGTAATTTCATTCAGCGATTTAGAATCATACCTGCGAATTTTCCAATGCCTAGCTAGCATTTTGTCTCATTGATTTTTAAGAACTTAACTCATCATCGATTTGCTTGCTTTATTACTTGTTTTTATTACATACATTATCTCTTAGCTTAATTTGAATTTGAAGTCTACTGCGTACTAAGATTCCATGTGGATTTGATCGATAAGTATTACTACGATCTCTTAATTTGAGAGAGTAGCTCAGGGTAAATTTGAGCATATAAATATAATACATACATTTTTTAATTATTTGATATTGTCTTCATCAAAGAGTAGCTCAGGTTAAATTTGAGCATATAAATATAATACATACATTTTTTAATTATTTGATATTGTCTTCATCAAAGAGTTTTAAGCTTAGACCAATAAGTATATGACCAAGTACTCGCCAAAACTCCGAGGGGGAAGAGAACTTTACGACTGAGGTTGTGAACTCAAAGAGAAACTTTACAAGCTCACACAACAGAGAAAATGGCAATGGGGTCGTTGGGTAAATGGTTTATGTGATGTGGGAGAAGGGAGAGGTATACTTGACCAGTGATACAATATACATGCATTAAGAGAGGAGGATAAGAACAATAACAACATGAAGAAGCCTTTGCTTGTGTAAAGTGTTGTACTGTTTTTGGCGTGATGACTCTATGGGTTAATTAATATAAAAAAAGCAGATGAAAACAAACGAGTGAAAACTGGAAAGAAGAGCATCAAATGTGAAAATGAACAATCGTGCTCGATCTCTGTGACTTTCTTCTTGCTTTCAATGTGTAGATGGTGATATAATCTTTCCCAGAACAACATATATTGCTGATGGATAGCGTTGTTACAAAACAATTGATAACATAAACTGAATTTTACTATAGTTTTACTAAGTTTAGTGATAAAAAAAACATAAGTTAATAGTCTATAAGTTTACAAAGTAATCAAACACAACAAATTACAGTATTGGGGAGGTTTCATATCTATAAATTTCTTTTAGAAATATATTATTTTTTGGAATAAATTATAGCAAACGTATAACCATTAAGTTTTCTATGCATAAGAATATAGACCGGTTTCTATAACTATATATCAGAAAAAAAACCACGCTTTTGCGCTGCTATTGGATTAGTTTATTAATGGAAATACAAACATTTAGTAGTATGTAGTAAACTAATAATGTCTCTCTTTTCTTTGATAAAAAAACATGTAATAGCGTCTTCAAATAAATTAAGCTAAACAACTTATTATTCATCGAAACTAGCCGTCCATCATTGCATGTAATATATGTTATCGTTAAGACACGTAAATATCCCCCGCGCAAATTACAAAGCATCCACTTACATATAGATTACGAATATTTCGATTAATATGTAAGTAGGTGTTGTTAACTTATGTATAAAACCACATACAAATCGGTGATGAATGTTTTCTAAAGAACAAATAGAAAAAGTAATTTGTTAAGGAAAGTGTGATACCCCGGTTTCAGAGCATATATGGTATATGCGGTATATGCGGAGATGCTTAAAAGAATTGATTTGGCTACATACATCACCAAAATGCACTTATCTTTTCGGTCACAGTTCTTGAAAGAACTTCATAGTTAAGCGTGTTTGAGTTGGAGTAGTTTCAGGATGGGTGACCTACTGGGAAGTCATTTCCAGTACCGTGTGAGTGAGGTCAAAACATGGAAAAAGATCGCGTGGTGATTTGCAGAGTCAGTAAACATGACTTTCGAGGCTCCCGGACTAACGCACCGACCGTCGGGGAGTGTGAGTCCACGAGCCTGAGAGTGGACGGGGACCCATAGGAAGGGCGGTCGGAGCGTTACAGAAAGACTGATAATATTCCGTGACATAAAATTTTATTCCAACAAAAGAAAAAAAAAATTAAAAAATTTCCAGCCACATATTGGAATCACGGTCACACTTAAACGAACATAGCATAATTTATTTAGGAAACAATGCGATAAAAACCCGCGACATAAAAAATTTCAGTTCATTCTAGCAACGGTGAAGAAAAAATTGTAAAAAGCTTTTAGTCACATAATTGAATTTCGGTCACACTACATAACATAATTTATTTTAGAAAACACTGCGATGAGAACCCCGATCCGTGACATAATTTTTTTGAGTACACTCCAGCAGCAAGCAACAACGAAGAAGAAAATTGTAAGAAACTTTCAGTCACATATTTGAATTACGGTGAGTCGGTGACACTCAAACAAACATGGCATAATAAATAAATGATTTAAAACCACAAAACCCTTCAAAAAAACTGGCAATTAGTATGCCAACGTTTCCATTTTTTTCAATTTGTATACCAACATTAAACATTTTGTCACCAACTAAACCACAGTCGTAAATTGGCTTATGGTCGTCATTAACAGGATTATGAGTTTGGGACTTGAAGAAAGTCAAATACGAAAATTGTGTGTTTAATTACAAAAACTGAGCTTTAATGTTTTAATTTTGGTAGTAACCGCTGGTTTGTTCCGTTGTAATGAAAAGGGGGACAGAATCTTAAGGTGAAAAATGAAATTGTCTTTTTCAGTAAAATAAAATTAAAAAAACTTTGGGCGACAGTACACAACAATATAAAGGGGAAAACAAAAATAGAAAAGAAAAAAGAAACGAGGGAGAGAGAAAATAGGCAATGGTAAGTAGACAGTACTGTACAAAGCGATGAGGCAGATTGAGATGTGAAATCCGTTAATCAAATATAGATTATTTGAGGATTTAACACCGAATCACAGGTGGGGTTCTTCCGAAATTACTGTAAAGCTAAAATCAAAGAGAAGCAAATTGTGAGTGAGTGCAGAGAACGTGAAATGGAAATGAAAATGCGTTTCCCACTTGCGTAGAGAGAGATGGGTTTGGTTTGTTTTTTCT
The DNA here is from genome assembly GCA_963576765.1 of Draba incana. NCBI lineage: Eukaryota > Viridiplantae > Streptophyta > Magnoliopsida > Brassicales > Brassicaceae > Draba > Draba incana. Next base: position 21,223,004 of record OY755213.1, read on the forward strand.
GATTTCACTGAGATTTCGCAAGAACCCATCTCCGATTCACGAATCCATTCTGCATGCTGGTAATCTCATGCATTTTCCCCTATTTGTGCTTTGGATTATGTGAAATTGGCGGAGAAAACATCTCAATTTCATGGAAATCTGCTCTTTTTATCTACTCCTTTCGGGATCTCTGATTTTAGCTTCTCTATGTATTGAGCTTATGGGTATGTGTGGATTTTCATTTCTCCTGAAGAAAATTGATCCATTCTTTGACCGTTTTAGTAAATATCAAATAAAGTGATAGTTTAAGTAGATTGGCTTACATCTGCACTTACTTTCCTTTTAAACAAAATGTGAAATCACCTGATTGATGCTTGTTACATTTGCCTTGATTGTTCTCAGGCTCAAAGCCATTTCTTTCTATATGTAGTTTCATTATCTGAGATTGCAGATACTACGTGCTTCCTGACTTATCTTGTATGTCTTTTGGATACTTCATATTACTTAAACAAGAAAATTTACTTTGTGCTGACAACTTCTGATTACCAGTTTGTCATTGCTACATTATATAATTGCAGGTATATGCAGCTGGATTGTGGAATATGCAGTTAATTTGTAAAGATGCTTCGTGAAGGTGAGATCGAGATGTTAGGAGATGACTGCTTTGAGGGATCATATGAGGAGCATCAGATATTCAGACAAGTTTTCTTTGCAAGTGATCCCGGAAACACTACTAAAAGATGTCTTGTTACTGGAGTCATTAACTTCGAATGTGATTCCAGTAAGAACGTCAATTCGTCTCTGAGTTCCAACAATGACAACTCTGTGGTAACAAGTGGATATGCATGTCTAGAAGGTTCTGAGCCATCTGGTTCAAAAGATGGTTCAGACTTTCACACAAGAGCTAAGAGAGCAAAGCTTTCTGGTAATAAGCATCCGGATGCAACGCCTTTGATTGGTTTTCCAAATTCCGATTTTGCTAGAGAAACAATACCTCTCCATTTAGTTGAATCATCTAACAGGGGTGTTTCAACTAGCTCATATTTGCTGAAGCAAAGCATAGATAAGGGAAGAGAAGTTTATTTGGGAGGCATTGTCTCAGAAAAGTGTAAGTCACTAAGCTTGGAAAAACGTGATGGAAAGGAATTTAAAGCAATTGCGTCTCCTGTTTCTCAGGAAAGCTTCGCCACTAGAATGATCTGGGCAGGTGCATCTACGCCTCATAGTGAGAAGTCTTACCTCCCACTACAGTTGAACGACCGATCTAAAGTATCTCATCATGAGTTAAATATGTCTGAAACTTGTCTAAAGATTGATCCTAAAGAGGACCCACGTCCTCTTCTCTACAAGTATGTCTGTAAGTTGCTAAGTTATGCCGGATGGACAATCGAGAAGCGCCAAAGATCTAACAGTAAATACCCGGAAACTATATACGTATCTTCAGAGGGACAGAAATTTCGTGAATTTGGGTCAGCGTGGAGATCATTAGGTGGGATCCTATTAGCTGATTACAAGCTAATGGATACCGATACCAAGAAATGGACCGGTATTAATGATTTTTGGTCTGATCTCTCGCTTACACTGTTGGACATCGAGGAGAACATGAAAAAGTTAACCCTTGCCACCACACGGGCACTTTGGTGGAATACCTTAGAGCCTTTTGTGAATGCTGTTTTCATTGCTAAGAAAGTTGGTTCTTTAAGAAAAGGAGATAAAGTTGAAGTTGCAAGATATTTATTCATTGACAAGTTTAAGAAAGCAGATGCAGTTTGTCTCAAAATGATTTCAGGCTGTCCTGAAAGTGTGGTGACAGTATCTGACAGTCGTGTTGTTTATGACGAGGATGCTAACCAAGAGATTCATTCAGATCTTGAGGGGAAAGCTAACATTTACCCTGGAAAGGTTTCTTCAAGACAAGAGAAGCAGAACAGAATTAGAAAGGAAATTTCTGTGCTTGATGAGCAGGAGGTTAGCAAGGTTGTGGGAGCTTCGAAATTGATAGCAGAAGACATGCATGAAAGTCTTATGAGAAAGAAGTTACACAGAAGGTCGAAAAAAATATCCGAAATCAAACCAGCTCCCTTGGACCAACATGATACAGTAGATTCTAATTCTCCTAGTAGCCTTGAATGCCAGGGTAAAGATATAGGCAACATCCACATCATCTCAAAGGAAAATGGGGATGGAACGTTAAGGAATCAGAAGACGAAGAATTCATGTGGCAGTCCAAAGAAGGGAAGAAAAAAAGCTAGAAAGCAGTGTAATGAGGATGATGACTTTTTGATTTCGACAAGAATCAGAACTAAAGGTAAGGGTGGCTGTGCTAGCAGATCAAGCCAGAAAAAGAAATCCCAACAATCAAAAGCTAGAACGAAAAAAAGAAACAACAGGGGAGGTTGCAGGCTGCTTCCCCGAAGCACGAGCAATGCGGAAAAACAAATTTTTCAAGGATCTACTTTAAGTCCAAGAACTGTCTTATCATGGTTGATAGCTACCAAAGTAATTTCTAGGGACGAAATAATCCAGTTACGAGATCCAGATAATGACACTGTGGTAAAAACCGGCGTGGTAACCAAAGATGGAGTGGTCTGTACATGTTGCAATAAGACTATATCACTTTCTGGGTTCAAGAACCATGCTGGATTTAACCAGAACTGTCCATGTCTGAATCTATTCATGGGTTCAGGGAAGCCTTTTGCTTCCTGTCAGCTGGAGGCTTGGTATGCTGAGTATAAAGCCCGAAGAAATGGATTAAAATCGGAGGAAGCTTCTGAAGATGATCCAAATGACGATTCTTGTGGAATTTGTGGTGATGGCGGTGAGCTGATCTGCTGTGATAATTGTCCATCGACCTTCCATCAGGCTTGCTTAGCAATGCAGGTAACGTGTGGCTCATTTCAGGGTATATTTACAAATAGTTCGGCAATTACTTATTTTCAATTTCATCTTTATTTGTCTCGTCCTCACAAACACACACACACGGGGTAAAACTTCTTGGTTGATCTGTTATCTTTACTGATTCAGCTTCAGTAAATTACATGGCATTAGTATTAACCGGATGGACACCTTATTAGAACTGTATTCTCCGTACCCTCTAAATAGAATGGCTGTATTACTTTTGCTCTTTCTTTTCAGGTGCTCCCTGAAGGCAGTTGGTATTGCTCAAGCTGTACATGTTGGATATGCAGAGAGTTGGTTAGTGATAATGCTCCTGCTGAAGGCTCTCAGGATTTTAAATGTTCTCAGTGTGCGCATAAATGTAATCATCTCACCTACTTTTAGAAATTATTATTCATTTATTTTATCAGATGAAAAGTCGCTTTTGGAGCCAAAGAAACTGCTGGTTTTGAATGGTCTTAGACATGGCGCACTGAGATGTTGTCATGTTTGATAGTTGATGTCAATGTATCAGTTACAGTTGCAGATGTTGGTTATTTTCAAAACTCACTTTGGGAGCTATTCCGCTCTCGGCAGTTGGGTCCCAAATTAATCATTTTGTGGAGATCCATTTTGGCTGATAACTCTTACTTATGTTATCAGATCATGAAGTATGTCTGCAAGGGATAAGTAAACGCAGAGAACCTTTTCCAGAAACCTACTTCTGTGGTAAAAATTGCGAGAAGGTATTACTCATGCCTAGTTTCTGTGACTTAGTCAGATATAGTGTGTATCGTGAGTAACTTTTGTCCTTGCAAGTACCTTTTAGACTTTTACATTGATTATTCGTATCTTTATAGCTGTTCTTGAGATCGTTACATATAACAAGAGAAGTTGTTACAGCTACTTAGCAACTTTGTAGTTTCTTATTAAGTAGCTTGTGTAATGCAGGTGCACACTGGTCTCAGTTCTCATGTTGGGGCCATTAATCGAAATGCTGATGGTCTGTCTTGGACAATTTTGAAATGTTTTCAAGAAGATGAAAAAGTTCATTCTGCCCGAAGGTTGGCGCTGAAGGCTGAATGCAACTCGAAATTAGCTGTTGCTCTATCAATTATGGAGGAATGCTTTCAGTCTATGGTAGATGCAAGAACTGGTATCGACATGATACCTCATGTGCTATACAACTGGGGGTAATGTCCTTATGTCATGAGCTTGCACATTTTGGTGATCTCTTTTTTTTTAGCTTTGTACGTTCAGTTCTGCTTTTCATATCTAACGATCTGTCTACCTTTTTTGAATCTTTTGTTGCACTTGAAGGTCTAAATTTGTCCGCTTAGACTTTGGTGGGTTCTACACAATGGTTGTGGAAAAGGACGACGTGATGATCTCAGTAGCATCCATCAGGTCAGTATGAATAAATTCGACTTCACACTAAAAGAAAGTGTAATTTCATGGGTGCGTTCTTTGAATCCGAACAAAACAGATATTTGACACTATATAGGCCAGTGGATGCTTAGAACTATTAACTATTTCATACATCCGAATGAGTAACATATGAAAACCCATTTTCCTGTTTCCAGGGTGCATGGAGTGACCGTTGCGGAGATGCCTCTTGTAGCTACCTGCAGCAAGTATCGTCGTCAGGGGATGTGCAAAGTCCTCGTGGCTGCGATCGAAGAGGTACAATATTTAGAATATGTCCATTTGATTGTTCTCGAGCCTCAATCCACGTTAATTTGGTACAATGGTAGACGCACAGCACTCGTATGCTGACCTTGATAGTTACAGTCCATTAGTAATTATCTCATATTTTTTTCTTGATTCCTCGGCTATCACAGTATAAACTCTTAACTTTCTCATGTTCTGATTTCTGACCTACTCGTTGGTTTTGACTGCAGATGCTTATGTCTTTGAAAGTGGAGAAGCTTGTGGTAGCTGCGTTGCCAAGTTTAGTACAAACTTGGACCGATGGTTTTGGCTTCAAACCCATGGATGATGAAGAACGTGATGCTCTCAAAAGAATAAACTTGATGGTGTTCCCTGGGACAATTCTGCTCAAGAAAACGCTCTACGAGTGCACAAAACCCAATTCTATGGAAGGTAAATCCTCTCTCTCTCTATCTTACTAGTCCCTTATTACAGCGCGTTTCAGTCGATTCTTGCTTCTGCACAGGTGTTTATCTCACAAGAGATCGTGATAACCCATCAAACAAAGAAGTAGATCTAGAACCAGGTCTAGAAAAAGCCGGGTTTGCAGTGACCTACCTTAAGAGCTGTGATCAGATGGTTCCAGAAGGATCAGATGAAGAACCGCCCCCAAGCTTCCCGGTGCCACTTGGAATGAACCAATCAGAACCAACTTTAGAAACAGAGAACCCAACCAGAGACAGCAATGCCGGTGATAGGCCAAATGCAACAACAGTCGCCACGGGAGAAGAAGACGAAGATTGTTTGCAGAAAAAGTTTTCATCGGAAGAAGAAGTGACAAAAGCTTCTTCTTCCTCTGCAGCTTTAGAAGAACAAAGGCAAGTAAGTGGTGTAGGAGTAGAAGTAGTAAATAATGTTAGTGATGGAATGTTGCTTTGTGTTGATGAACAGCTTGACTTTGATAACTCCTCTGAAGAAGATTCGGCATAATATTAGACTAGAACACTAGGACCACTTTTTCCACTGTATTTTTCTTGTCACTTTTTGGATCTTGCTTTCGGTTTATATAAATGACAAGTAACATATATATATATATATATATATATATATAATATGACAACAAAATCAGCCAAACATTTTTGATCTCATTCATTTTTTTGTCCTTATCTCTCTTTAATCTTTTGTACAAATAAACTTTGGTATCTTTGTAAAATAGACAAAGATTGTAGAATGAATTACAAATTGGAAAGATAATAAACAAAGCAAGTAAGCTAGAGACTAAGAGAAATAAAAAACAATCTACATATTTTAATAAATAATATAGTTTTAAAATAGTTTTGCAGAGAAACCCAATCTCACAATCTACTACCAAAAACGCTTTCACTGATCATGAATGTTATTCTTATTTGTTACTAGTTTTTTTCATTGGCATTAAGATTACTGATAATAATTAATGACTAGTTCTCTTTATTTTTCTTGAAGTAACCTTCTTATTTTGGTCAAATTAAACCTGCCTAACTTGTGTCAGCATTAATTAATGTTCTAAAATTATTATTTTCAAAACGTATGAATGTTCTAAAATTGTTTTATACGCATGTTTATCTTATTATATTTACATAAATCCGTGCATCTTGAAAAAGGGATCCGAATCCGTAAAATTGGATCCGGTTCACCTGGAAACCCCCGTAATCGCCATTAACGAAAAGCTTGAGAGCTTCGGAACAGTGGATCCGTTTAGCTGCTCCGTTACAAGTCATGCGATCTCCTAAACTCTTTCACGCGCGACCATCATTCCTCACGCGCCGGTCGACGCCTCTGATCGTCTTCACCTCTATTGCAATCGGACTCACCGGTTTCCTTTTCGGACTATCCGCGATTATCTTCCCGGGTCTCCGGTTATCCGGCCGGACCTGCCTCACGAACACCCCTCCGAAGACGGTACGGGTCGTCTGGGACGTCGCTGGAAATAAAATCGGTAATGGCGTTACCGGCGAAGTGAAGAGGCATAAAGTGATGGGATTCGTCGGTATTCAGACCGGATTCCGGTCAGTTGGCCGGAGACGAGCGCTCAGGGACACATGGATGCCGTCCGATCCAGAAGGGCTTCGACGGTACTCTCAAATCTCAATTTATCTCTGCTAGTGCTAGCTTTAGGGTTCTATGGAAAGGATTGAACTATTGCCTCATCTAAAATTGGGTCTGATCTGGATTTAACTAGCGTTTGCATAGATAGGAATCTGATGATTGATCATAATAATCTTAAACCTTAAAAGATCTGGAACCAATGAAGCTGAATATAGCATTCTTCTTGTGTGTATGACCTTTGAGGCGTTATCTTCAATGCTTGATGAGTCAGTCATGGGACTTCCACTAATTCACTGAAATCCCCTGCTCTCTGCAGCTTGGAAGAATCAACAGGATTGGTAATCAGGTTTGTTATTGGGAAAACCAAAGATATGGCGAAAATGGCTGAGCTTAGAAGGGAAATCGCAGAGTACGATGACTTTATACTGCTCGATATCGAGGAGGAGTACAGTAAGCTCCCATACAAAACGTTAGTGAGAGAGACTAACGCTTTTCTATTCACATCTTATTTTGACAGATAACATGATCTATGGTCTTTTTTATCTGTTTTCTGTTTCTTGTTGTATAGTTTGGCTTTCTTCAAAGCTGCATACGCCTTATATGATTCGGAATTCTATGTCAAAGCTGATGATGATATATATTTGAGGCCAGGTAACTGATTGCATTCTCTGGCTTTCTACATTAATACGTGTCTAAAGGAAAGTTCTCAATTTTATATGAGGCTGTCTTTTCTTCACAGATCGGCTGTCTTTGCTGCTGGCTAAAGAGCGGAGTCACTCGCAGACATACCTTGGATGCCTGAAAAAAGGTCCTGTTTTCACAGATCCAAAGCTCAAATGGTTAGTGCTTAGAATGAACAAGTAACAGAACACGCTAATCATGCCTCTCTTTTGTGAAACTTTGAGATTAGATTGCATTTGTTACATCTAATCATCTTTTGTGGTTCAATATACCTGAAAACTGCTCGAAATCGATTGGAATTTTGCAGGTATGAACCTTTGGCAGATCTGTTGGGGAAAGAGTACTTTCTTCATGCCTATGGCCCAATATATGCTCTTTCTGCTGATGTTGTCACTAGTTTGGTTGCCCTCAAGAACAACAGGCAAGTTATATCTCCTCCATTTTATTTGTCTTTCAAGTCTCAAGTCTCCACGAGTTATATACGTTGATTAGGAATTTGGCATGCCTTAGATTCCCTTCTTGTATAGGTCTCCTTATACAGATCATATTTTTTACCTGTGAGTGGCCCTTTTTGTTTTAACAAGGTGAGAATTTTTCCCAAACTGCAGTTTCAGGATGTTTAGCAACGAGGACGTGACCATAGGTGCGTGGATGCTGGCAATGAACGTCAACCACGAGAACCATCACACCCTTTGCGAACCAGAATGCTCACCGCACTCCATTGCTGTTTGGGATATCCCAAAATGCTCAGGTTCGATGATATTCACATTTTCACTGTCCCACCCAGCAAGGAAATGGATCCAGAGTCAACTTTGCATAAGCATATTTCTGCAATGATTGATCACAGTTTGGATTGAATTGGTGCAGGTCTTTGTAACCCAGAAAAAAGGATGTTGGAACTTCACAAGCTAGATAGCTGCTCAAAGAGCCCGACTTTGCCTTCGGATGATGAGTGATCTTACCTCTTATATATCTATCTCTTTGAATGGTCGAAGATCCGAGGCATAACAATCGCAGATCTCTTTCTCTGACATGTCCGCCATTGAAGTTGCTTCGCAGAGATTGTGCAATACTTTCGGTTCATCACTTACTCTGCTCTGTTCTTTAGGTGGCAATGCCAGAAAAACGAGGTGGCTTGATCTTTCGCTTAAACAGCTTTAGGGTTCTTAAAATTAGGGTTAGTAATTTTTGTGTAACGTGATTCCTTGTTGTACAAGTATAAGATTGAACTAATTGCAATTTTGAACTCACATTATCAGGAGGGAAAAGGCAAAACCATTACAGTGTGAATCGATTAAACGTTTTCAAATAACTTACTTTTTGTATGAAATATAAGTGGAAGCTAGATTCCGTACTAATAATTTATATTTGGATTCGGGAAATAAATTTTAGTCATAATAATTGTCAATACATCTCACCAAACTAGGACACAAATAACGAAATTGGATTTATATTGATGATTGATCGAATATATAAAGAGAATTTTAACTAGAACAATCGTGGGAGCTAAAGTAGTGTTAAGCGTAAACTTATGGGAAAAGTTGGTGCTTTCGGCTCTATCTCTTCGTATTTATATCCTCTGTGAGCGAACCGTTCAGCTCCGCGTATCACTCCTCGTCTCCGGAGATCTCGGCATGTTTAGATTCATCCTCCGAAAATATCGAGACTTCAGCTGGGACGCTGGATCAGCGCTGACCCGTTACAGCTCTGTTGACTAAGGCGGTTGCACTGTCTTCAGTCAATCGACAAATGGGCTAGTGACTCATGCCCAACGTAATTCAGAGAATATATTGGCCTTTTATCTGAGTTTGGCCAGGGGCATTAGGCCAAATTATGTTTATAATCTAGTCTAATTATAAACAAGTTTTATGGGCCGGATTTATGGAGTGAAATACAGCTTCAGTACTATTCATGAAAGCAAATTCATTTATATGATATCTTAATTTATATATGAAGGGATTAAGCTAGAGGATAGAGATCAAATGGACGAGATCAAAAGTATAGCAAATTTGTGGATTAATCTGTAAGATTAGAACATATTTCAATAGCTATGTAGATAGACAAATAGTTATGTTAATGTACGTGTATGGTCCTTTTTTGGTATCATATGAGCGTTGAGAAATAAATAACTTTTCTTTGGTCTGTGAAAAATGGTAACTAATATAGAAGAAGTGTCCTAAAATGGGGCCTTTTACCCAACAAAAAGTTGGAATCTTACTATCTTCGTGTAAACATGTTCAAAGCTGGCAAAACCCATAATTGTATAAAAATCAATCCTAAAGACCCATCATTCACCCATCGCTATCTGTTTCTTCTTATCTTTTTGTTTGAACGTGTTAATTTCTTCTTGATTATCCTTCATTTTTACTATACCACGTAAAAAGAAGAAGAGAAATATGGAATTTGTCTGCTGCCTAAAGTATGCATTACAAATTTATTATATGTAACAACGAAAAAAAAATCACTAAATTATGGTCCTTAGTTTGGAATATCTTCTTTAAGAACTTAATATATCAAGTTATCAACCCATTAACAATAATAATAGTCATCGGGCGTCTCAAACTTTGTAGAGACCTTGTTCAAATATCAAAATTAGGCATATGATATTATTAGTTTTTATACGTTAATTACCAATAAAAAATATTTTACCTATAACTTCTCGTAATAAATAGTTTATAATTATAAATAATCTTTTTCTTATTTTCTTACAACAAATAAAAATTTATTACTAAAAATTATTTCATTCATACAATTTCAACTAATAACTTATATTTAAACAAAGTCATTTTTCTTATCGATTATACAAGAAAAATCACGTCAAGTCTTCTTTAATTTGAGTTTGTAACTTAAAGAATAATATAACTTAGAAATACAATAAAAAGAATTATTAGTATATTAGAAATCATAAACAACATATCAAAAGTAAATAAATAAATAAAAACTTGAAAGTACTTTAAGATGTTATCTTGAATGATCAAAAATGGTATATTGTGAAACTCGAATCAATTTTATTTATGGCTTTGTAATGAACGTGTTTGCAAAAACTCTTTTTCAGAGAGTTGGCGAAAAATTTGTTAGATTCTGTAACATCCCCGAACCAAATAAGTGCAGTTTGGTTAGGGTGTCGATCGACACCAGGGAGTGTCGATCGACACCATGATTGCAGAATCGAGATTTTTAGATTTTTGATCGCGGTTTGGCTCGGTTTAATGGAATAAACCTAGGGCTCCGGTATATAATCCTTCCTGTGGTTTGTGGCCGCGAGACCAGAGAGAAAAACGCAGAAAAGGTTAGAGTTTAAGAGAGAATTGTGGGAGATTGTGTGTTCTTGAAGGGATTGTTGCAAAGAAATCCTCTTAGAACCTTTTCCTTGTGAACTAGAGCCGTAGAATCGTTTGTTCCTTGTTGTGTAATCGTGACAGCGAATTTCCGGGCTTGTGGGAGTCTGTTCTTCGCTGATTTCTTCTGTGTTTACCCCGTTTTTATCCGAATCGAGGTGAGTGCGTGATCGCGATTACGGGATTAGCTTGTTTGGTTGTTGAATGATTGATTTGTGTTGTTATGATTGATTTTTCTGTGTTTTCGTCCTGTGATATTGTGTGACTTGTCGTGATCAATCTCGTACGATGGAACGGGACCGAGTCTCGTGAGGATTTCGACTCGGTCTAGGTTTCTGAGAGAGGTGTCGATCGACACCCCATGTTATGGACGCGAGGTCTGGTTCTGGAATTGGAGTGTCGATCGACACCCAGGAGGAGTATCGATCGACACCATTTATTAATTTGTGAAAATGTGTTTAATTGTTGAGTGTTGTTTGATGCGTAGTAATTGGCAATCTATTTCCCTAAACTGTAATCGGTAGGCGGGATGACCGCTTCACTGAGTATTTATGATAATACTCACGCAACTCTGTTTTTCCCTTTTGAGTTGCAGGTAAAGAAAAAGTGTGATCGCGGGATCGAGGCGTAAGAAGAGGATGATAGGGTTTATGTTGTTGTTTAGTCTAGCGAACCGTTTGTTAGGTTGCTAGTTCATTTCATTCCTGAATTTGATGTTTGGATTACTTTGGATAATTGGTTATTTATTTTATGGAGTTATTGGTTTATTTATTTTATGGAGTTATTGGTTTATTTATTGGTTTATTGATTATTGTTTTTCGCAGTAGAAATTATTAGGTTTTAAAAATAAAAAAAAGCTTGGTTGTTTTAGATTCTCTCAATATACATACTAAATCTAATTAATAAAAAATATATAAATGTAATCAAGTAAAAAACTCTCACCTAATTAATATTCTAACGCCAATTTTTTTTTTTTAATATTAATATTTAATATCAATTCGTACATCGCTTTCCTATACTAATTATATATATATATATATATATATATATATATCAAAGGTAAGTAATTTTTAATTTAGTTATTTCTTTTCGGTCGTCTAAATAGAATCAATTTTCTTTTGAAATCTACAATATTTAATAAACTTAAATATTTTTAATAACATACATGTATAAAAAAAATTTAACCCTTCCAAATTATGGATTTTGTTCGACCGTACTATTTGCACATGTATATAGACGGCCTTGAATAGAGAAAATGTTGACAAAAGAAACTAACAATATTTTCGTTTTCGGAGAAAATGATTTGATTATAAGGTAAAGAAAACATTCATCAATTCAGTAGGTACACGTACTTTTCTTTATTTTCTTACCGCTACGCCCTCTTATCTATCTATGTTAACAAGCGTCAGTGATGATTAATCTTACGTCATATAGTACCCAAATGTCATGGACTCGTGGTTTGACTAAAAACCATCCAATTGCACAAGATCATTTTGAACACACCAAATTTTGGACTTCTGGGTGATGTGATTACATGCATGATGCATCATTAGAATAAACACCATTAAGTTTTAATCAGAATGTATTCTCTAAATATTAAAAAAAAACATTCTAAGCTAATTTTGCTTAGGTGTCATCACCACAAATTTTCTTAACATTTTTATTTATTTAATTCTACAATACTCACTACCAAACATATTCATTTCTAAATATACTCTAAATCCAATCGCTAAACACATTTGAATATTTATATATTTGTCAAAATTATTATTTTGAAATTAATACATTAATAATAATTTTAGATACTTGCCATTAATGAATATATAATCCAACAAAAGGAAAAGAAATAAATTTGTGTTTTTATTTGAATTCTATGAATATAGTTTTTCAATATATTTTACGACAATTTATATGTAACTAGATAAATTTAAGATGTTTTAAAAAGATCATTCAATTTTGTTAGTAAACATATGGGTTAATAATTAAAATATTTGGTACAGACATAAAAGATACTAAAATTAAAACTATGTGAGCAATAGTAGACTAAATACTGTAAAATAAAAATTAGCTAATTAATTCAAAAATGTAGATATAGAAACAAAGTAAAAAAAATTTCAAAATTTTTGATTACTTAAATTCAGATTTTATAATTAATGTTCGTTTATGTAATTTAGGTGTATTTTTTGTATCCATTCGAATTATTATATGTTTTGGTTCGGGTTCGAATGTGTGAATTATGATTTGGTTTGGTTTATGCTGTTTTTCTTCCCCTATGTGGAACACATATACAAAATAATTGCAAATTTGAATATACACAACAAGATTTTAAATTTCGTTTATGCATATTCGATACTACATATTGTATAGCAAACAAAATATTAGATAATTCTAAAACTAATCAAAAAGTACAAACCCACAATTCTTTACATCCGATAATTTTATTGCCAAATAATATTAACAAATATCTACATTCATTTACATATAATTAAACAATTTAAAAATTATATTAACGGTTACAATTAAACTCGTGTACAACACGGGTATTATCCTAGTGAATATAATTTTAGTGACTGTTTAAAAAAAAAACAGAAGAAGAGAATATTATCTAAGCGAATTAAGTGCGTACTTACCTACTCTTATTACAAAATCTAGGCGTACTAATTAAAACCTACCATGAATTATTTAAAAGAGCATCTCCATTAAGGAGTTCTCATTAGAAGTTCTAGAGAATTTAAATTTATAAAATAATAGTTAAATATTAGATGGGTTCTTAAAATAGGAAAGATGGTGTCTAAAATACCTCATTTGAGAACTTTCTTCTTTTTTTAAAACTCCTATCATATTTTATTTTATATAATTGTTTTGAAAATTTGTCTACAAACCTTTGATGGAGATGCTTTTAGAAGTAGGTCCATGAACCTAACAGCCAAGTTAATGTTCATGGTCTTATATTTATCTAAAGAAATGTATGTCGCATTTATTTTTACGCATCTAAAGCATCCGCAACGGTTGCTTTTAAGTGTGTTTTTAGTATTAAAAATTATTAAAATTTGAGTAAAAGGAAGAAAGAGAGTGTAAAATTTGAGTAAAAGGAAGAAAGAGAGTGTTTTTGGTAATATAAAATTAATAAATTTTGAATAAAGAGAGGAGATAGTTTTGGAGAGTGTTCTTATTTTAAAACTTTTGGGAGTGTTTTTATGAGATAGTGGAGTGTATTAAAATATAAAATTAATAAAAGTTAAGTAAAAGGATGAAAGAGAAAGTATAAAGTTGTGTAAAAAGATGAGAGAGTGTGTTTTAATAATTTTTAATACGAAGAACACACGTAAAAGCAACCGTTGCGGTTGCTCTAATAGCCGCAAATATTTTTAGGAAAGACATAATACAGACATCTATGTCGCCATGCCCGTATTTAAATGCACATTATTCTCAATCTTGGAAGATTGTCTACAGGTGTCCAATAAGATCAAAAAATCAAAATCGATTAAATAAAACCAACCATTGTGTTTCACGTTAAGAATTAGTCCATTGAGCAAAAAGATGTGTGGTAAAATCAAATAAACAATTTTATGCTAAACGAATAAAGAAATCCCGCGAACAATTTTTTATTTTGCGTGTTTGACTAAATTATAAAAAGTGTTAACATGTGAGGTAAGTTCATGTTTTTATATACGTTGTGACCTTACGAACTCGGGTGATCAACCAGTTAATGTCGTCTAATGATGCATTTAGTATACTAATTAAGTACTACACTATTACGATTGGCTGTTAAGATTACTCTAAACGCTACAGAACGGAGAAAATGAGACATTATGAAAGGAAGCCAAGTCAGCAGATTATTTAAATAATTTATAGGGAAGTTTACTAGAATAATCTTCAAAAGTTGTTTTTTTTACTAAAATGACTCTCAAAAGATTTAATTACGTTTTTTGGAATTTCGGAACGTTTTACCCCTATTTCTTTGATAACAAAAAAACGTATTTACGAGACTGCCATTAATGAATCTGAAATTTTAGCCGGGAAAAGTTCCCGCCTAAAAAAATAAGTATACCGCTCTGTTACGGTAGATTTATTTATGAACGGTAGACTTGTTTTTTGAACGGTAGACTTATATTTTGAACGGTAGATTTATTTACGGCGGTAGACTTATTGTATCCACTTAGTGGTAGATTTATTTACGAGCGGTAGACTTATTAGAGTGAATGGTAGATTTATTATTTTCAATGGTAGATTTATTTTGGAGCCGTAGACTTATTAGGTGATTGGTAGGTTTATTTCCGTAGAATGGTAGATTTATTTTCTTTGACGGTAGAGTTAATTTGGCGTGGTAGATTTAATTTCGTGATCGGTAGACTTGTTAATGTAGTGGTAGATTTATTATAGTTGATTATAGTGGTAGATTTGTTATAATGGTGGTAGAGTTGTTATGAGTGGTAGATTTATTATTTATGGCGGTAGACTTATACAAACTTTTCTCAGTTTACTAGACACACCGTACTAAAACCAGCGGTAGATTTGTTTTTCGGATGGTAGATTTGTTTTCTACTTAAACGTTGCGGTAGATTTGTTGATTGTGATGGTAGACTTATTATCCGACGATGGTTATTTGACTTGTTATGGTAGACTTATTATCCGACGATGGTTATGTGACTTGTTATGGTAGACTTATTACAGAGTTGTTGTCGTTGACATGTTATGGTAGACTTGTTGTAGTAGTGGTACACTTATTTCCAGATGACGTATTTACCCTTATTAGAAACCCAGATTTTCACGAAAAACCTGCAACAATGGTGAAAAAGTAGGGTTGCCGCCGCCACCATTTCTCCATTTCTTCTTTCTTCCACCTCCGTGAGATCGATATTCGACTAAAAAGAGTTTCCTTTGTAATGGAACAAATCATTCTTGTATGTGGTAGATGCAGTTTTGAAAATAATCGATGGGTGTTCTTCGTTGATAATTCAAGAGGTGGTAGAGTGCTTGGAGCAGATCGTGACACCTCGTTCAATGAATTTGTTTGAATGGTGTATGAGGATTTCGGGCTGGATCCACAAGTTTCCGAGGTAAAACTGAGCTACAAGCTTTCAAGGAAGTGTTACTCAAAATTACCTCTAGATACACCACCAATTTTTGTAGGGAATTCAAGACAGTTGAGGAACTTTTTGGAACACTTTAAGAGCGACACAATTCGTCTATGCGTCGAAATTAGTGAAAAACATTGCAAAAATTATGTTGGTGAAGGCGGAAACGGTGGACATGGCAAAAGAGAGAGAAATGAAGACGATGAAGATGATGAAGATGATGAAGGTGACGAAGATAATGAAGATGATGATAGTAGATTTGACTATTGTGATGATTTCTGACGGTGCAAGCTCAGATGACGAAGAATATGGATCACGTGGTGGTACACTTATTTCAGATGACGAAGAATCAGAGAAAAATCTACCACCTAAGAAAAAGGGTGCATCGTCGATTCCTGAAAGTGTTCAGTTGGAAATGCGGTATGTAGAATTAGTTGTTGGACAACGTTATGCGACAAAAAAAGACTTGGAGAAGAGATTGAAGATTTTTGCCGTTGCACATAAGTTTGATTATAACGTGGGACGCTCAACTCCAACGCTGTTGACAATTAGATGTTGGGTGAAAGGATGTAAATGAAGGGTCCGTGCGGGAACAATTGGAGATAGTCTCAGTTTCCATATCAAGACTTATATTGGAAAGCACTCGTGTTCTGTAACTGACCGTTCCACCCGTGATAGAGAAGGTATACCCGCTAGTTTCTCGTGGGATTTGCACTTATCATTTGCATAAGAACATTGTGCATAAATTGAAAGGTAAAGATTCATTCGGACTAGTCAAGAAGGCAGCAACCGCATATAGGCTACTAGAGTTTAATCAGCTATTTGCGGAGATTGAGTCTTCTTATCCTGCTCTCCATGCGTATTTACAGAATGCTGATGTTCGTTTATGGACTCGTGTTCATTTCCCCGGTTATAGATATAATTTTTTGAAGAGCAACATAGCGGAGTCCATTAATAAGGTCCTAAAACATGCTCGGGGATATCCAATTGTGGAACTTTTGGATACTATAAGATCAATGTTAACAAGGTGGTTTGCTACAAGAAGAATTAACGCATCTTCGATGACTACAACCTTCACAACTGGGGTGGAGAAACTGCTTGAGGTATTGACATTTTACTTTTGATGGTACACTTATTTTATGTGATGGTAGACTTATTGACATTTGATGAGAGACTTATATTCCTTTGATGGTAGACTTATTGACGTTTGATGAGAGACTTATATTCCTTTGATGGTAGACTTATTTTATGTGATGGTAGACTTATTGACGTTTGATGAGAGACTTATATTCCTTTGATGGTAGACTTATTGACCTTTGATGAAAGACATATATTCCTTTGATGGTAGACTTTTTGTCTAATGGTAGACTTATTTGTAGACTTATTGACGTTGTTCTTTACAGGAGAGGGTTGATAATGCGAAGCTTTGGACTCCACAAGAGATAAATGAGGACCAAATAGAAGTAAGGTTGGGTTCGGCATTGCATGTCATGAACTTGACAGCGAAAACTTGTACTTGCATAAGGTTTGACAAGGATAGAATTCCTTGTGTTCACGCCATTGCAGCAGCAGAAAAAGTAAAGATGTCACGGGTCGTCCTTGCCCATGTGTACTTTCAAACAAACAACTTGTTCAACGCTTACTCACAAAGTGTTATGCCAAGAGATGTTGCGCTTCCCCCGCCGACAAATGTGACGACGAAAATTTGTAATCCTCCGGTCGTCCGCGAACCACCTGGTAGACCAAAACTCTTACGTATTAAAAATGCTTTGGAAATTTCCATGGAGCGGAAGCGACCTAGGAAAGAACACAAGTGCTCAAATTGCCATGAGCATGGGCACAATCGTGCTACTTGTCAAAATTAATGTATGTTTTGTTTTGGACTATGAAAGAACAATGAATGTACCATTGTAGTATTAAACAAATAAATCTACCATCACTTACAAATAAATCTACCACAACAGAGAAATAAATCTAAAGCCAAAGAACATTAAATCTACCATCAGAAACAAATAAATCTAACAATTCTAATCGGTTAACTATCAATTCAAGATGCTTTTAATTTTAAATTTTGGTTAAGGTAAACCAGTTTGAACGGGGGACTCCCGATAAAACAGACAAATAAATCTACCGCAACATAAAAAAAGGACAGTAAATAAATCTACCATGACTGTGACTGGTTCAATCTTAGGTTTGACCTTTGCGTTTTTATTCCTCATCTTTGGTTGAGAAGTCCCTTGATGTTCTACCAGCCAAGACTGTGATCACATGTAAGATTGCAAGTTGTCAATCTCAAATTTCAAGTTTTGATTAATAAATCTACCATTAAGTGACAATAAATCTACCACGTAAGGATGGTTAAGTACATCCTTCCACTCAAGTAAAACCAAAGAAAATCTATATTATTTAGAACAGAGACATACGTACCAGGTCTTTATCCACAAATGCATTTTCTAGATAATCCACCTTCGACTGTTCATCAACCAATGCTTCTGTGGCTTTCCATCTATTGCCTTCAAGTGATACAACTCTACTCTCTAAGTCATCAAATTTTCCCATCAATTGTCTGAGGAGACTAAGTATTTCACCACTCTCTTCACCTTTGTTCACTGGAAGTGCTTCTTCAACACTAGGACTCGCAGACAGGTTGACAGTCTTCTTCTTCTTCATTGGTGGTCCTTCACCACTATGCCTCTCTGGCAGTTTTGTCTTCTTTGCAATATCCCTTAAGTTGATACTCATGTCAACATCCTCGCATTCCATTTCATGTTCCTTCTTCTTTTCTGCTACAGATGCTTTTTCCTTGTCCTTTTTGTTGTTAGCAATGGGAGATTTTAACTCCCAAACTGATTCGTCCAAGCATCCACCAAGAATGTCATGCACCATGTTATCAAGTTTCGTATCCTCCTGGTCATCCCACGGAGGATATATCTCTGCCAAAGGCTTCATCACTAAGTGCCTAACACGAATCTACAGAGAACAACATCATAATTAAAAATTGGACTAACAAGTCTACTGTAAAGTACACATTTTGGTAAACAAGTCTACCGTAACAATTGTTTCTACAAAATAAGTCTACCATGAAGCAAAAAACAAATCTACCATGAAGCAAAAACAAATCTACCATAAATCACAACATAAATCTACCATGAAGCACAAAATAAATCTACCATAAAAACAAAACAAATCTACCATGACACAAACACAACACAGATCAAAATCTACCAGAAAAATACCTTTTTGTTGCCATTTGATTCCTTGTCTTCTTCTAACACCTTCTCAAGGTTGTATCTCGTCCTGCTTGATTCCCAGTATAGCAGAGGAACTGTCCCTTCTCTTCTGTTCCCAAATTTCTCTCCTAGTATGGGAATTGCCTCAAAAACCCATACAAGTAGCGCAGGCACACACCCATGAACTGTGTATGTTTTTCCACCCAAATTTGCAACTCGTAGAGACTCCATTAGATGTTTAAAGGACACACGTCCCCATGTGTATTTTTCAAACGCCTCTGGATCCATCACTCTTTTAGCAGCCTTCAAAGGAATTCTACTATTACGAGCAATACCAAATACTCCAACGTGCAAAATAAACAACAATGCTACCCATTTCCTCTTCTCTGCAGTCCATGTCCTACAATTCTCAAAAACTGTCAAGAGCTCATCCCAAGTTGGTCCATCCATTCTTTTCACACCCATTTCATTCCAGAATTCACTGTGGTCAATGTCCCAATCATCATTCTCATCAAACTGATCACACTTCTTTTTTGTTACCTCTTCAAACTCATGCAGAGAAAACCTCACCGGACGACCACCAACCAAGGACCACATCTCATATAACTTGTCAATTTGAAATTGGTTGGTTAGGAAATGATGAACAGTATAACCACTCCATATGAATCTTTGTAAAGCAAGCTTGAGAATGACTCCAACTCTAGAATTATTCATCACATCATTGTAGACATCTTCACCAACGGCGCCGAACATCGTTTTAAAGTCACCTAACTTGCAATTATGATGCAAACTTCTTTTCTGCAATGGTGATTTTCCTGGTGCAAACTTTCTTTGAGGATATAGCTTTGGAGAACCCATACCTGCACAAGTAAGCAAAGACAAGTAAACTGTCAACATAAATCTACCATAACATACATAAATCTACTGCAACAGCAAAACAAATCTACCGCAACAGCAAAACAAATCTACTGCAACAGAAAGCAAACAAATCTACCGCAACAACAAAACAAATCTACCGCAACAACAAAACAAATCTACCACAACAGAAAGCAAACAAATCTACCCAACAGTAAAACAAATCTACCGCAACAGAAAGCAAACAAATCTATCGCAACAGAGAAACAAATCTACCGCTAATACAGAACAATAACAATTACCTAGCAATAAATCTACCATGATGCAATAAATCTACAATTACCTAGCAATAAATCTACCATCACACTACTTTAAATCTACCATGACATGAATTTTATGAACCCTCAAAACAAAACTCTGTATCTTACCTTCACTGCGCTGAAACTTTTGATTACTCCACCCGAAGTTACGAAACTGTATAAGAACAATTTGTTAACTCATAATTCGCAGGAAGAACAACAGAAGAGAACGAAAGATAAAGGAAGAAAAGAAAAGTTGCGTTTACGTTGGAGTCGCTGCCTACGAACGAAATCGTCGGAGAAAACAAACAAGGAGTCGAAGAAGACGAAAAAGGAGGCGGAGAAGATGAAAAAGGAGCCGGAGAAGACGAAAAACGAACGCTTACGTATGAGTCGCCGGAAACGAACAGAATCGCCGGAAACGAACGAAATCGCCGGAGAAGACGAAAGAGAGTGAGTCGCGGTTTCGTTATGGATTGTGTCGATTCAATTACCGCGAAATTGTTTTCTAAATTTTCTGAAAAACCTAATTTTTTTTTTCTAATGGCATTTCTATAATTATAAAATTACTTCAAGGTTTAAAAGACCTTTCCTACTTCCCCATCTTATGAGAGTTATTTGAGTAATTAATAAACTTTTGGAAGTCATTTGAGTAATTATCTCTAATTTAGAAGAAAAATTACTGGGAAAATGGCTAAAAACCTTGAACTTTATGGCGGGAGCCAAAATAACCCTCAACTGATCACTAAACCATTTTAACCTCCACTTTTTGTTGGCTTTTTGTTTTAAATCCTAAACTTCAGTTGACTAAACAAAATTAGACCCGTCGTTAAGTGGCCTAACGGAACAATTAGACAGAGTTAATCTTTGTTACTGTTTTCTGTTTAACACAAACGACGCTGTTTTGTCATGTTCTCTATAAACAAAATCCCAAATCAAAAATTAGGGTTCTTATCACAAAAAAAAAAATCTCAAATCAATTTCATCTCCTCTTATCATGAAAATGGTTCAACTCAGACGGAAAAGCTTATCTTTCGGATGAACCGATTTGCTAGTTACAGCTTCTCCATCACGAACTCGAGCTTTTTCCGTCTGAGTTGAACCATTTTCGTGACAAGAGGAGATGAAATTGATTTGGGAATTTTTTTTTTTTGATAAGAACCCTAATTTTCGATTTGGGATTTTGTTTACAGAGAACAGAACAAAACAATGTCGTTTTGTGTTAAACGGAAAACAGTAACAGAGATTAACTCTGTCTAATTGTTCCGTTAGGCCACTTAACGACGAGTCTAATTTTGTTTAGTCAACTGAAGTTTAGGATTAAAAACAAAAAGTCAACAAAAGGTGGAGGTTAAAATGGTTTAGAGATCAGTTGAGGGTTATTTTGGCTCACGCCATAAAGTTCAGGGTTTTTTTAGCCATTTTCCCAAAAATTACAACCCATACCACGTTTTCCAAAATCTTATAAAATCTACTACAATTTAAAATACCTTATGAAATCTACCACATCTTCACTTAAAAAGACAATTTTCTCCTCCATATATTATCTCTCTCTCTCTCTCTCTCTCTCTCTCATCCCTTACCATCTCAAGAACCATCATCATCATCTTTCTCTCTCTCACTCTCTTCCTCTCACCATTTCAAAAACCATCTCTCTCTCTCTCTCTCTCTCTCTCTCTCTCTCTCTCTCTCTCTCTCTCTTTCTTCCTCTCTTCCTCTCACCATTTCAAGAACCATCTCTCTCTCTCTCTCTCTCTCTCTCTCTCTCTCTCTCTCTCTCTCTCTCTCTCTCTCTCTCTCTCTGTGTGTGTGTGTGTGTGTGTGTGTGTGTGTGTGTGTGGTAGAGATAAAGAAGACAACCGTGGATAGAAACGACAATGGTAAAAATGATGCTAGATGGTGGTACAACCGTGGACAGAAACTAAAACAGAAGCAGTGGACAGAGAAGACGATGGATACAATAATGAATGGTGGATAACAAAAACGGTGTATCAGAGATGGTGGTGGAGACGACAGTGAATAGTTGTGGATAAAAACGAGAACGAAGACGGTAGACAGAAACGACGATGGAAATGGTGGACAAGAGACAACAATGAAGATGGTTGATGATATATCATGGTTTTTACCCGTTTTTATACCATGATATATGTCCGTTTTATCGAGTCTTTTAGTATTTTCTAGTCTTTGGTGTTTTATATTAGGTACAAGGATGTTTGGACTCAATTGGTGTTTACTGGAGCAATTTGGAGCTTAACGGAATGAACAGTCAAAGTGGCGAACTCGGAATGAAGATTCAAAGACTGTGTCGAGCGACACAGATGTTAGTATCGCTCGACACCAATGATTTGCAAGCGTCGAGCGATAGACTTAATGGTGTCGCTCGACACGATGTTCGCAGAAGCCCAAAACCCAAGTTTTTTTAGAGTTTCCTTTCTGCACCAAAAAGCCCAGATGTTTGCAATTGGGCCCAAGACGTGTTTGTACTCTATAAATACTTATTTTCAGCCATTGTTTAGGCTATGCTTTATTTTTAGTTAGAGATTTTTATACTAGGGATTTATCTTTCATGTCTATGTCTGAGTAATTCCCTAGTTAGGTTTTAGGGATTTTTCAATGGTTTAATGAAGAGTTGTAGAGTTTGATTACTTATGGGATTTTGCATTCATATTTATTATTTTTCACCTTGATTGCTTTGAATTCTGATTTAGGCCTGAATTAGATATCCTAGGTTGTTTAATAGATGAGACATCATTATTGAATTGCCCGAATTTGAATCATAGGTGAGCAGAGATTCAATTCGCAACGACAGTTGGCTTTAGATCTCTGTGAATAATCGAACCTGATCATTAAAGTTTGTTTAGATCAATCTGATTTCTCAACGACAGTTGGTTGTCTAGGGTTTAAACATAGATAATATTCGCAACGTTTGCCCAAACCACCGCCGTACTCTTCGATCTTGGTTTTGACCGGCGTTGGGCAGCTCCTTTAGTGCCACCACCGGTCCCCTCTTTTTTTTAGTATAGATGGTATCCGTAGTTTCCTTTGCTTTTCATTCCCTGCGTTTGTGTCGAGATTGGAATCGGAGAATTTGGTTTATTGTGGTCGACAGATTGGATCTAGTCCGGTTCGTTAGCTACAGAAGCTGCTCGGCGAAGTATATTTGGGTCCTGAGGCTGGATTTGGTTCTAGCTTCGTGTTTGAAGATGAAGCCCTAGCTCTCCCGTGATCAGTTCACGTGCTTGTAAGGATGAGGTAGAGATCAGATCTCTGCATATTTTTGGTTTTATCTTTTGATTTGTTCTCTCGTGATGTAGTCTTCTTCAATTCTTCTCGGTCGTGCTTCATCATTTAATTCTCCCTTTTCAAGATTATGTCTCGTTCAAAGTTGTGGATGGGTAGAGATCGTGTTTGGTTAGTTTATAAGTTGTGGTCGATAGAGTGTTGGTGGACTTCATTTCGTGGGATTTGGTTCTTGTTATTGAGTTTCTCTGCAGGTTAAGATAACCCATGAGTTTTCCCATATTGTGACACCTCGAATCTTCAATGGTGTTCCTTTGGTTATGGTGTGATATGTCCTCTTCGCCGTGTTTTCTGTTGTTATGGTTCTCGATCTGCTTTCTTTAGGTCTTTGAGTTCCCGGTCATATCCTTGGGATTGAGGCTTCTCTTGCGGTAATCCTTGTCGATTTCATCTACCGGGCTCGTTCTTGAGTTCTTCTAGGGGAAGAGGATGTTTTCGAGGCTCTACCTTGCTCAGTTCCCTTGCTGGTGTCCCTCTTCTTTGGTCTCAAACAAGTCGTCAAGAAGATCGCGTGCCTGATCCGGATGGCTCGGCGTTAGGTCTCGTGTTGTGGGTTTTAACCGGAATTGTAGATGTGGGTTACATATTCGATTTAGGGAGGGAAAGTTGGGGTTTGCGGATATGGGAGCGCCAAACGAATTAAACATAAAAATTTCGTGTTGGTTTGTGCAGCATAGCTGCTCTCGCTACGTCCTCGCTTACTTTTCTTCAGCTCTGGTCCTAGGTTGGATTTGTGGTTTGTGTTTGGTGGTTTTTGTTTTGTGTTTTTGCTTATGTATTTTCTTGTGGCTCTGGAAGACGATGTCTTGCCAGCTTGTGTATCAAAACTGTATCCCAAAAGCTTTTTAACGTCTCCCTTTCGCAGGGCTAACGAACTCGGGGGCTGATCTGTTAGTCGCTGGCTTATGTATTTCAACTTGTATTTTACTTTGGTCTTAATAAAATTCACCAGATGAAAAAAAAAAGAAGACAATCCTTCAAAACTGAGAAAGAGACAATTAAAAAAAAAAAATTCGAAATTTGTTTCGTGAAGGTGAAGCAGCCAGGTGATACAGGGAACTCATTTTTGTCAACATTTAAATAAAATAATATTTCCGATTATTCGTGTATAATAGAGTCTGACTTTTTAATTATGACTTATGAAGGTTCAAATCATAAAAAATAGTAGTATAATAATTATGTATAAAGTATAGTGTAGTCTAGTAGAGTGTTGCGTGGACATAGTCGTAGTAGCGCGCAATTCACGAGAAGGATTCAGTCAAAACTTTTAAATCTAAATATTAAAGTAGGTGTAACAAAAATCCTAAATAAGATACTCTAAAAAAATCGCAAAAGTTTAGATCATATAGTGACACTAGTTTTTCACTTGACTAGGCAAAATCTGGTGCAAATTAATAACAAAGAAAGGGAGCTTATATTCCTCTTAAAATCGAATTTTAATTTATCCGTACGGTATAAGTATAGTTGTAGTTACTCATTCTTGATTCTGTAACCACCGTCTAACAGAGTTTGTTTTCAGCAGAGTTTATACATAACGGAACATTCTTAACATATATTACGATGACGTCAGTTGAGAAAATAAATAATTTACTTTTCACAAAGCGGTAAAAAAATAATTAATAAAAATGATTTTTTGTTTCACTCGCTCATCGTCTTCTTCCTCTCTTCTACTCTGAAAATTTCTCGAGAAAAGTACTTTCTCTCTCTCTAGGAGACAAATTCTTTTGATTTCAATCTTTCCCTTCTCTCTCCTCTCTCGTCAATGCATTGCTCAGAATCTCTTATCCTACATTCTATCTTGTTCCGCCATTGACGATCATCGTTCTTGATTTCTCGCCGGTTGGGGAACTCAGGCGATCTTTTTTCGTCATGTCGAAGCCCGATCAGAACGTACCGGAACCTGACAAGCTTCGCGATTCACTGAGAATGGAAGATAATAAGCCAGATACTGTTAATGCCGATCTTGGATCACCAATTACTCCGCTTGAGACTCGCCCGAGTGGACTCACCTCCACCAGTAGCTGCAGTTCTAGCTCCTCTGGATCGGGTCGTTCTGGACATGCTCCGGTTACAAGAAAACCCAATTCCGATCGGCCAAATACCTCCGCCGCGCAATTTTCTAACTCCACCGTTCAATCCGGTTCCGCCGCCGCACAATCATCAAAGTCCACCGCTGCTCAATCCGGAACCACCGTCGCTCAATCTTCAAAATCTGCCGCTCAATCTAAGCCCAACATTTCCTCCGGCGTTAAATCTTCAAAATCCACCGCACAATCGAAGCCGAGCAGTAGCTCCGCCGCGCAATCTGGGTCCGGCCCAAAGACGGCGACTGGGAATGTGAGACCTGGTCGAGGCTCTGCAACGTCGGATACAGCGAAACAATCAGGCGGTAAAAGCTCAACAGCGCCGCCGCAACAGCCGGACAAAATAGTTCCCGCCGGTAACCTTTTCCCTTCCGGGAAGGTCCAGATTACAGGCATGACTCAAGGAGTTCCAAGAAGCATGGTTCTTCGACCTGGACCTGGACCTATACCAAGTGTGAAATCTTACGGATACGGTAGTATAGTGCGAGGAAGCAGCTTCTCTCCTTGGAAACCTAGTTCGTCTTCCTCTGTTTCGCCTGTAATCGCCGCCGGTGACCAAGATACATTGTGGAAGAGAGTAATGATTAGTACGAATCCTGAAGAAATCAAGGGACTTGGAAACGAAATGTTCAAGAAAGGTTGTTTCGCCCAGGCTTTGAAGTTGTACGATCGAGCAATAGAGCTTGTACCGAAAAATGCTTCTTACCATAGCAATCGAGCAGCTGCATTGTCCGGTTTAGGTCGGATTGGAGAAGCTGTGATCGAGTGTGAAGAATCTATTAGATTAGATCCAATGTTAGCCAGAGCTCATCACCGTTTAGCCACATTGCTTCTGAGGTTAAGTACTCAACTTGCTTATAGGTTCTTGATAGAGAAAAGGATGTATAATCATTTGAGTCTTTTGATTGGTTGCAGATTAGGTCAGGTTGATGATTCAGGGAAGCATTTTTTTGCCGTGGAGGAACCAAAACCAGATTCAATGGTGGTGAAGATGCTTGAGCAAGTAGACAAACACTTGAACAAATGCACAGGCGCAAGAAGACGCGGCGATTGGAATATTGTTTTGTCAGAAGCAAGTGCAGCTATGGCTTGTGGTGCTGATGCTTCTCCTCAGGTACAACTTATAACAAATTAAACTATGTGAAGAAACAGAATCTAACATTTTAAGTAATTTAAATATATCTCAAATTTGCAGCTAGCTATGTGTAAAGTTGAAGCACTAGTTAAACTCCTACGGCTTGATGATGCTCAAACATTACTAGTATCTGTCCCCATAGTGGAACCATTCCCATACTTTTTCTCACAGACTCGGTTTTTCGATATCATCTGTGAAGCATACACATGTTTTGTCAAAGCCCAAATGGAGCTGGCTTTAGGAAGGTGAGATTTATTGATTGATTATTGGTTTACTTGTTATGTTTATGGGTGAAAAGAGTTAAAAAGAATATTTCTTGCAGGTTTGAAAATGCAGTTACATCTGCAGAGAAAGCTTCAGAGATGGAACCAAAAAACAGTGAAATTGAAACATTTTATAAAAATGTTAGATCGGTTGCTAGGGCGCGTGATCGTGGTAACGATCTCTATGAATCAGAAAGATACACTGAAGCAGGATCAGCTTATGGAGAAGGCCTTAAGTTTTATCCATACAATGCTACTCTATTCTATCTTAGAGCAGATTGTTTCTTTAAGGTTGGGATGTGGGAGAGCTCGATCGAAGATTGTAACCATGCATTGCGCATTCTACCGAGTTACATAAAGCCTCTTTGTCAAAGGGCTGCATCCTACACCAAGGTAAAATCCTTCCTATATGGTATGACTTAAGTGTTGGAAATCTTTACGCTTGTTCTAAGCTTCTTCCTGTGATGAAATTGTAGCTTGAAAGATGGGCTGAAGCAGTGAAAGATTATGAGACCTTAAGGAAGGGACTACCTTATGACAAAGAAATTGCCGAATCTTTGTTTCACGCTCAAGTTGCATTGAAGAAATCTCAGGGAGAAGTAGTTCTAAACATGGAATTTGGAGGTGAAGTTGAGCAAGTTTTTAGTCATGAAGAACTAAAAGCTGCATTGACCCGTCCCGGTAAGTGATATTTTGAAACTTGTCTGCTCTTTACAGTCAGAGAAAGAAAGGTTCCTGATTGTCTACTTTGAATCAATGGCAGGAGTTTCCATTGTACTTTTTGTGAGAGCTTCCGATCAACAATGCAAGGACATGTCTGTTTTCATGGACGCACTCTGTATCCGTTACATATCTCTGCACTTCCTCAAGGTACAAAACAAAAACCAAAACTTTAAAACATCCTTTTAAGTAACCAGAGAAATTAATGTGTAATGTTTGGATAGGTGGAGATGGAGAAAAGTCCTCAAGTGGGTGATGCAGAGAGAGTGAGAGTTGTGCCAACGTTCAAGTTTTACAAAAATGGGATTCGGGTGAAGGAGATTGTGTGCCCAAGCAAAGAAGCACTTGAGAGTTCAGTGAGGCACTATAGCCTTTAGAGAATCTCAAAACACAGTTACTATGTTCATAAAGAGGAAAACTTGTCTGAGATTTTGGCATTTAGGTTTAGAGAGAATCACTTCTGATATGATTTCCATTCATTCATTGCTCCTGTTAGAGTTTAGCAATTGAAAGAGAGATTTGTACATAAGAGAAAAATTTTGGTTAATTAGGTGATAAAACTATAGAGAATAAGGAGAGAACAAACCATTCATTCATCTTGTTAAAAACATTTTTTGCCATCAATAAAAAAAAAGTCTTACTTCTCTCTTTACTTTCATAATTAAAAAGTGTTTGTTTTTTTGTTTTTGATCTTGCTTGCAACACACGCAACATAAGCCAAATGTGCGTTTGATTTTCCTTAGGGCGCGTGATCAACAGTCACCTGGTTTTTAGCACTGTACGCTCTATACATGTAGACGAAATACGTGGCGTGTGACTTAAACAGAATAAAAAACCGTGTCGTTTCCTGGACGAACCTCCCTTCTTTAACGGTCTAGTTCGATTAAACATGCATGCCGTTTCGGGACCACATGCAAACTTCAGAACATGTGTTTGATAACAAACGTAAATGATTCAGGTATTGTGAGACAGAGGAGCAGAAACAAAAGGACAAAAAGAAAGATAAAATTTAAGATTACACTGTCTCTTTTTTTTTTTGTTTCCACTTGCAGAAACAGAGCAGTGTCTTTAGTTTTCATACAATGGGAATAAAGATGTAAACTTAAAACGGTGGATACATAAAGTAGACTGAAATCCAACCGTAATAATTTATTATTTGGATTCTAAAAAAAGAGAAAAAGAGAGAGATTGGAAGTGTTTGTTGGGTGGATGACTTAACCGGTGTTTTGCAAACCAGCGGCAATACCCTTCATGGTTAAGATGAGAGTGTCCTCAAGACCAGGCGCGTATTCACTGGTTGGGTTAAGCTTGACCAGCTCTTGTGCTGATTTGCTTGATTGCATGATCTCTTTGGAAATGTGTGGTCGAAGAGTTACATTGTAGCTTGAATCACGGATCCTCTTCAACGTGTAGGCTTGGCAAACGTTGAGAGTTGTAATGTAAGAGTCACGCAGCCTAAGTCTCTGTTTCAAGTAAGGGTCTCCTTCAAGAAGGTCTCTGTGTCCAGCAGTCTGCAACAAATGAAAATTTAGTGGAAAATCTTTAAGGAATGAATACGAAACAGAGTACTCTGTTTTTGTTTTCAAGTACCTGGAGGACGAGGTTCTTGGTTTCTTCATAGTTGGTTCTGAGTTTCTCTCCAAAGGCCCATAAATCTTCTGATACAAGAAGTTTGTCGTACAGAGCAGCGATCCCAGGGTCTCCCTTGGCGAACACCATTTCAATAAGATCGATGGTGACTCGGAAAAACGGCCAGTATTTGTACATATCTTGCAGCATGTGGAGGTTCCTCACATCCTTTTTGATTGCATACCTGAAAGCTGCTCCAAATCCTAGCCATACAGGAAGATGGAATCTTGTTTGTGTCCAAGCAAAGATCCATGGGATTGCACGCAGAGATTCGATCCCACCGCTCGGTTTTCGCTTTGAAGGTCTGCTTCCGATGTTCATACGTCCATACTCCAGCTCCGGTGTAGCCTGCAAACCAACCCAACAACGGTTAGAGTTACTTATTATACACACACAAAAAAGCTTTGGTGGATTTTGGAATACTTACGAGGCGGAAGTACTCGACAAATCGAGGTTCTTGGAAAACGACAGATCGGTATTCCTCAGTTGCAACAACCGCCATTTCATCTAGCAAAGCACGCCATTCGGGTTTTGGTGAAACCGGTGGGTTCATTCCGTGCTCAAGAGTAGCAGCTGTGAAACGCTGAAGTGTTCTAAAGCACAAATGTTCCTCTCCAAATGATTGCTCAATGACTTCACCCTGAACCGTGACTCGGAGTGAGCCATTAACTGTATCCGGAGGCTGAGACAGTATAGCAAGATGGGTGGGACCACCTCCTCTTCCGACTGTGCCACCACGCCCATGGAACATAGTTAGCTTCACTCCATATTTCTTAGCAACCTTCACAAGCTCTTCTTGAGCTTTGTATAGTTCCCAAGCAGCTGAGAGACGCCCAGCGTCTTTCCCTGAATCCGAGTAACCAATCATAACCTCTTGTTTACCGTTGATACGGTTTTTGTACCAGTCTAAAGAAAAGAGCCGTGCAATAGCGGCAGGAGCTGCTTCAAGATCAGCTAGCTTCTCAAAGAGTGGAACAACTCTAAGTGGCTTTTTCACATGGCATTCGCGCTGTAAAAGCTCAACCGCAAGCACATCGCTAGGTGAAGTTGCCATAGAGATAATGTAAGCTCCAAAGCAATCTGAAGGCAGCTCGGATATGACTTTGAATGTGTCAAGGACATCAGAAATTTCTTCGGTTTTGGGAAGATCAGGTCCGAAAAGTGGACGCTTGCCGCTTAGTTCAGCTAGAAGCCATTCCTGTTTGCCTTCTTCAGACC
This sequence comes from Draba incana, assembly GCA_963576765.1. NCBI lineage: Eukaryota > Viridiplantae > Streptophyta > Magnoliopsida > Brassicales > Brassicaceae > Draba > Draba incana. The sequence continues at coordinate 21,253,425 of OY755213.1, forward strand.
AGTCTCTGTAGGAGGAACCGATGTCCAAGTGCTTGGTGATAGCATCCAAGACATCGGTGTGGCGTTCAGACTCTTGCCTAATGTCAAGCCTCACAAGGGAGAGTCCAAAGGTAGAGACTTGCCTCAAGAAATCAAGAAGATTTCCATCAGCTATTGGACGGTCACCACATGAGCATAGTGATCGGTAACAGAGCTCAAGAGGCTCCAAGAACTGCGACAATAGACCAAACAAGAGTCAAATGGCAAGAGCTATGACAGGTTGGTAGAATCAGGGAGCAATATAGTAAAGATTGCTTACCTGTTCCACATTGGTGAAAGTAGCTTCTTCAGGGATGTCCGAGATTCCGTTACTCAGCAATTGACGAGAGCGCTCACGTGTGTGATACAGTTTATCCCTCACATCACCAAGAATCACACGATATGGCTCAGTTGGAGGGATTGTCTTCCAGAATTCTGCATTGAGTTTTAAAAAACAAAACTTAAGAATACACCATCGTATACTTATATATATGTTTCGTTTTGGATAGTAAATTAATCTCCAAAGAAGGTTTTCTGCTTTCGAACCTATGTAATGTTTTGCAGCATCTTTCCTTGAGTTCCTGTGGATTTCATCAGCCTTTGCGCGGAACTCATCAGTGCAACGCCACATAGACAACTGCCAAGTAGAAAAAAGAATGAATCAAGAGGATCTTACAGAAGAAAAACCCGGAAAAAGAAAAGAGATAAAAAACCTCAAACATGAGATTCTCGATTTGGTTATAGTAGAGATTGGCAGCCATCATTCTAGCCAACAAGCACACATCTCTAGTGACCTCAGGTGTGACCCTCGGATTACCTGAGATTCATTTAAGTCAATTATAGAGGTTAAAACAAAATAATGAAAGAGAGATTTGTTTGTCTGTACCATCACGATCACCACCCATCCACGAAGAGAACTGAATCAATGGGGCATTGTAGGGAACACGTTCATCGATCCCAATGTTTTTCAAAGCTGTGTCCACACGGCGCAAGAACTTAGGGACACCTTTCCAGATCGTCTCGTGGAAATAGCTCATTCCAGCTCTCATTTCATCTTGCGGGGTTGGAGGTGTTCTTCTAATCTCATCCGTGCGGAATGCAGCTTGAATCTAAATCAACAAGAAAGAAATTCAAAAGGCCAATTTTTCCATTTTTTCACCATGCTACAATCAGGTAAAGTTAGACTTCTTACCTCTCTTTGCAGAGACTCATCAAGCTCCTGCTTATCATCAGGAGTAATATCCTTTGCATACAACTGAGCAAGACAGTCTCTTATCCTGAGAAAGCATTTAAAGTCAATACACAATCAAATTGAAGAGCCGTCTCACTCTATACACCAAACAGAAAAAAAAAAAAAAAAAACCCAAATCAAGTCAATAAACTAACCTCCCATGCTTCTGAAGCAACGATCTACGCACAGATTGAGTAGGATGAGCAGTCAAAACAAGATCCACAGTCTGATTCTTCAAAGCATCAAAGATCTCTTCCGGAGACTTACCGAGATCCGAAACGAGTCTCTTGAAAGTCTCTTCGATATCAGATTCAGTAGTCGCAGAGCTCTCGTCAACGAAATCACCCTTCTTAAGCTTCTTGATCCTGCGTCGGTAAGCAATCTGCACTTCCTCAGCCAAATTGGCTAAGTTAAGCATGTGAGAGAAAGCCTTGGAGATAACAATGGAGTCACCAGGATCCAAACTCGTTAGTACACTCCCTAGCTCCTCTAGCTTCTCAGGCTCACGCTTCCCTTCATACTCAGCAGAAAGCTCGTATAGCTCTTGAACCTGCGCAAGCAAACACCAAATGAATCTAAACCAAAACGTTCCATTTCACAAGTAGTAATTGCAGATCACATAACCTGAAGATTCAGATTGATCCATCCACCATAATCGGGTTTAATCCAAACAAAGATGAAATTTTTATGATTTCTAGCAAATGGGTTTCGATTGAATCGAAAAGTAAAACAGATTATGAAGAAAAAGGGAGGGTACCGTTTCACGGAGATCTTCGCCGTGTAAATCCTGGAGAATGTCGAGGAAACGATCGAGGAGAAGAGCATCATACTCAACAAGCTTATCGTCTTCGCTAACTTTAGCAGGAACCAGTTGACGAAGCTGTGCATCAATCGATGCCATCTTCTCTATGTTCCGACCCGCCATTTTCGCCGATCAATCAATCAATCAACTCACCACTTTCTTTCTGCAATCATCAGATCAAAAGGAACGATTTTTATTTTTTAGCTTCACTAAATTGACAAACAGAAAAAAAAAAAAAAAAAACTGCAAAAATCTGTTGGTCACTGACGCGAATCTCGCCGATGGAACCGGGAATTTGATAGACTGGAAACAAAATTCAAACAGAAAAAATAAATGGAAATTGCAATCGATTAAAGACAAAACCTTTGAGATGAAATCTGAGGATAGTGCGGAAGAGAAGCAAATCGTCGTTGATTAAGAGAGAAAGGTTTATGATGTGGAATGAGATTCAGAGATGAAACCGAATGAGAAAGCAGAGTCAAGTATATTTATAGAGTAGAAGTGCGATACACTGAGTAGATGCGCGCTTTCTATTTTTTTTTTAGCTTTTTATATATTTTTTTGTCTTTTGCTAACAAAAACATTTTCTTTTCTTTTTATAATGCTACTGCTTTAATTGAGATTTTTTGCTTATGTACATTTTATTTTGAAGTGTGAGGAAGAAATTTCAAGATTAGAAGAATATTTAAGCATATTTTTTAATTTTACATATAAAAAATTAATATTTTTTCGATTAATAAATTAATATAATAGTTTTCTAATTTAATTCCATTCATAAGGTATGCAGTAAGCTAAGATTTGTTACTTATTTTGTAATTTTTTTTTTGTGTTACAAAATGATATAACACAAAAAAATTACAAAGTAAGTAATAATGTGGATTGTGGAATTATTTGTGTGGTACATTTATTGAGTATCTGGATATATAAAGCATTACCATACCTTCTTATTATAGTTTTTGTGTGGTCAAAGATCTAATGGATCCTGATTTGTTTGTTTGTTTGTTTTTTTTTTTGAGAAAGATGGATTCTGATTTGTTAATTATAAAGTTATGGTCTTATGGAGTTACCTTTAATACGGTTTAATTTGTGTTACTCTTGTATAATCTAAGCTTTGTAAAATAGACAAATCATTTTTTTTTTAGCTAAAAAAAAAGAAAAGAAATAAGAATCGTGTGAGATCGTGCATGCACTTGGTCTATGCACGAAAATGCAGGAATCTGACCCTAGTAACTTCCACAGTAGATCAAGTTGACTTTTTAAAAGTTTTAAAATTTTCAGTATCCTATATTAATTTATCCAGCTTTGGTACTTGATTTGCTACTGAAAAACACTTTTCAGTTTTCAGTATAGATTTTTTAAAGAAAAAATAATTTTTAACTACAAGAACAATTACTTCCTCCATTTGTTTTTAAGTGATGTTTTAAGAATTATTTTTTGTTCACAAATAAATAATGTTTTCACTAACTAATGCACAATTAATTGACTTTTTAGTGTTTTTGACTCTTTAAATTTTGCATATTGAATTTTTATTGGTTAAAATATCTTGGATAAATAAAACAAAATAAATTTAATGATTTCTTAATAAGAGTGTAGAAACCTTAAATCATATAAAAAAAACCAAAGGATTATTTAATATGTTGCTAACCATCCCAAGTTTAGAAATGTTCTCGAAACTATACAAAATAATATATAATACATGATGACATACACCAACTATATAACATGTTAAAAACTACCAATTAGAGTTTTTTTGAATTTTTTTTTTTTATTATTTTGGGGCCATATGTAATTACTTTCTTAAAAAAATGATATTCCAAATAATAATAATACATAAATCCGAAAATAAATTCAAAATAATAAAATCCATATTTTTTTTTAATATTACATAAATCAATATTTCAATTTCAGGTAAAACCTAAAATAGTTCCAATTTTTAAAAATCCCAATATTTTTAAAACTACAAAAATTAGAAACAACAAAAGTATTCCAAAAAATCTCAAGTTAAAAAAAAATTAACGGTGAATATAAAGAATTATTTATGTTTTCAAATTTAATTTTGAAATTCAAATTAAATTTCTAAAAATCGCGAAATTTTTACTAATACAAAATTTCAAAAATCTAAAAAAATTACCTGAAAACAATTTATGGTTTGGATTGAAATAAAATATACTTGTAATTTTGAATATCGGGCCAGAATATGGTGTTCTTGTCTTGTTCCACGAATTGGTCGACCATAATGTTTTTAAAATTTTATTTAGGATTTTGGGTTTTCCATAATTGCTAAATTTTTAGTTTATTTTTTCAAATTAAATATGCTTTCTGAAATTAAAATTCATACGTTACGTTCTCAATTCCAGAGTTGCGTATTTGAAGAGGAATTCCCGAATGCTAATGGTGTGGCTAGAACGATTGCAAGAAGCGTAACGAGAGATGGTCGTTCCATTCATATTTGGCCTTTGGTGGTCCTTCGTGGCTACTTGATCACATTGCTCGAGAGGCAATATAGTAACATCTTTTTCTCCTTTTCCATTAGGAGATTGATGTTGCATATTTTCATACAAGTTGGAGTCTGTTCCTATACAGATTTTCTCATTTTCCTGTTCATCACATTTCTATTTAACGATTTCAGACGTTAAAAAAAAATTTTAAATTAAAACTTAGATTACACTTATTATGTTTTTTTTGTGTGTAAAATTTAGATTTTATGGAATTGTTTTTGTTGTTTTTAAATATTTGTAATTTTGAAATTTGGGGATTGTATAAATTGTTTTTAAAAATTTGATTTTCCGGATTGTCATGTATTGAATTTTTCGTTTTAAATATTTGTTAAGAAAATATTTACATATTAATTAACCCAAAATTAACAATTGTTGATCAGCAAATTTAATTTATAGTTTTTAACATGTTTACATATAGTTGGTGTATGTCACGATGTATTATATAATAGTTTGTATAGTTAACATTTATATACTTGAGATGGTTAACAACATATTAACTACTCCCTCCGTTCCAATATGTAAATAGTTTTAAGGATTTTTTTTTGTTCCAAAATGTAAGTTGTTTTACCATCCCTATGTAAAAGGAGTAATAAAATAAAAATTTATTTAAAAAGTTCAAAACCATTGGCATTGCATTTGACCCTCACGTAATCTTTGGCATTCTCATAATTGATTTAACTGTCATTCTTTTTATTAAATTACTGTTTTTTTATTAAAAAAGTATTTTTTAAAAGCAAAAGATAAGTTTTCTTAAACACCGTGCTTTTAGCCAAAACTACTTACATATTAGAACGGAGGGAGTAATAGTTTGTGTAGTTAAGAATCATTTTTCCTTTTTGTAAACTGCTACAGTGCTAGTTATTAGAAATGATTCAGTAGAAAGGTAAATAAGACTATAAACAAAAAAATATGTCAAGTAATTAAACATAAGTCATTTTTTTGTTTGATGCCAAATATTATAAGTTATTTTCTTGCACGTAATTTCATCTGCTATTTTAATAGGTAAATCTGTACAATACAATCGTATCGAGGTATCACTCTTCGTCAATAAATGGCATATGATATGAACAATTAAAAAACATGGAGGTTTTTAATTCTTATGCCTATTAATGGAATATTCGAATCATTGAATACGTCATTATAATAAGTATTCAAGTCAACCAAGTTTGTGATTTGTTAAAAAAAATGTTTGTGATCTGTTTCAATATCACTACGTGGGTTTGTTGTATATCTGTGACTGTTAGAATATTCGGTTCCAATTTGATTCATTTTCTTCGCAGTCCACACTAAATTAAGTATATCCAATAAGTTTCAAATCATAGGACCAAATTAAACAAGCCGTTTCAAAAGATCGAATATTAGAGTTTGTCCTGTAAAATGTCCTGGAATAAATTTGAGTATATATGCATTTTAGACTGATTTAAGAGAAATGGCTCTTGGATAGACTGATTAGTTCGAACATTTATCATTGACCTTTGGTAGTTCTTTATGGGTTTGATGAATCATGGCGTCTACTTAATTTGAAATTTAGCAATAATGCTGAATTATTATAACCAAAACTCTATAGTTTATAGATCGCTTTATAGACTAAAGAAACAACAAGGTTCGATTATTCGATAAAATATTGGATGATTGCGAAATTAATATAGAGTTATGCATAAAGGTTTGGCTTGGGGTCAGTGTCGGTGATAATTCGGTTGACGTATTGGATGATAGTTAACATTATATATCAGAAACATTCGGAGAGGCTAAGAAAATACTGTTCAATTTGTATTTCTCTGTTTCAACTTTAATAAATTAAATACAAAATGCAAGTGGGATGATTCATGAAAGCAAAATGGTGATGCTATGGTAGTGATTGTTGGAACCATTTTTTGGTTAAACTGGCCTTGTATTAGACAATTTGGTTTATGAAAAATGGTTTTAAATATGAATGAGAAATAAAATAATGAGCTATTGAGTTCATGGAGAAGTCTTGAATAATAAGGTTTAAAAACCTTATACTTACATTTTGGTGTAATTGTGATAAAATAAGTCTTTTCAAATAATTTGGAATTGAGATATGAATTTTGATTTGGTAAATGGATCATAAATGTTTTTTTTTTTTTTTTTGTCAAGAACGTAATTATTATTATTAAAGTGTCGAAACCGTCGACGATTCGCAGACCTCTAAGGCTCGCTTTGATAATGAGTCCGCCAACATATTGGCTTCCCGTGGAACATAAGAAAAGTTTAGCTTTCGAAAACAAGAAGCTAACATATTGATTTCAAACAAAAGACTATGGATCTCCGTATGTGACTCTTTCTTTCGAAGTAGATTAATTAAAACCTGTGAGTCGGAGCATACGAGGACGTCTAGGTAGCCTTTGTCTTTAGCCATTTGGAGAGCCTTAATAACACCCATGATTCAGCTGCAAGAGCAGTACTGATGAGGACATCAACCATTCAAGTGCACCAACTGATCCGGATGAAGTGGGAATCGTTCCTCAAGTTCCCAGTGGACCTTTAACACGCCAAAGGGCTAGGGCAATTGGTCATAAGTTCAGCCAATTAGTGGAGCATGTGTTTGATCAAGAACCGGATGGCTTTTCCATAAGCCGTGAGAACAACGAAGTGGAGCCCCTTTCACACGAACCTTGTAAGCTTCTCAACGTTAAGACATCAACTTCTGGTGTCTTTACCATCACTCTAGAGTAAAGACACACAAAGTCATGCTAGAGAATTGTACTCTTTTTCCTACCTTCGGTTTTGTCCCACTGGGTTTTCCGAAGGGGGTTTTAATGAGGCAATACCTCTAGTGTGCAAACCAGGACTTGTTCTCTACCAATCATCTTTCACAAGTCCTGGAACAATCAGAAGTTGCAGCCTCTACAAGAAGACCAACACGCCACATTCTTTCTATACTTAGCATTATTTTGCTCTTTTAGTTTAAAACTACTTGCTGTTTTTGTTTCAGTTTTAAACTTCTTGTTGTTTTATTTCGAACTACTTGTTGTTTTGCTTTAGGGTTTTTGTTGTAAGCTGAGGTCATTATAAAAGCCTTAGCCATCTCTTAATGAAAAGGCAGACACGTTTAAGAACAAAAACCTAGTTACGCTCTTAGCTTAGCAATTCAGAACTCTTCTCCCTTGAATCGCCTTCAAGGCTAGAAGAACCTTGGTGTATCACAAGTCTCATCATCCCTTGTGTGGTCCAATTCAACCTTCCCCATCTCCGTGTTCTGATTAGGAGAGTTTCTCCCTTGACTTGCACACAACACCACCCACGATCACAGATCTTCCTTGCTGACCAAGGCGTGTATCATCTTTGGTATCAGAGCTGAAGGATCTACCGTCTAAGGGAGTGTCTAAACCTATCTTTTTCATTATATTGTTTGCAATTTCGTTCTGTTAATCAAAAAAAAAAAAAAAAAGGAAACGATCTAGTTAGGGTTTGTGTTTGCGATTTCTGTTTACTATTAGGGTTTGTGATTCTAGTTGCTGTGGATTGTTTATCATCTTTAGATTGTTTCTTGAACGCCCTAGTAATTGTTGATTGAACTGGAATCAAGAAGAAAAGGAAAAATTACATTCCTTGCAGAATCTGATTTGGTGCAAAAGAGAAAAGGAAACTTGATCAATCTCACTCTTTTCCTTGTTTGTGTTTTAATTTCTTTTGCAAGGTACAACATGTCTGATGATTCTGAGCAAGGGGACGCCAATAATGCAATGATTCAGATGCTAGCAGCCATCAATGGTCAGCTCACTAACCTAGCGGCTAGGATGGACCGATTGGAGCAACCTGCTAGACAAGGAGGAGGGCAACCAGACCAAACGCCCCCTTATCAAGCTCCACCACCACCACCACCGCCTCAACAAGCACCTGACGTGAAGCTAAACCCTCCGATGTTTGCTGGCAGAGTGGATCCAGAGGCTTATCTTGATTGGGAAAGAAGAATGGAGCATATTTTTGAGTACTACAGATATGCTGACCCAAGGAGAGTAGCTCTAGCTACAGCCCAATTCACCGATCATGCTCTTACTTGGTGGGACAGAGAAGTGTCAGAGAGGAGAAGGAATCGTTATGGGACTATAGTAACTTGGGAGGAGCTCAAATATGTTATGAGACGACGCTATGTGCCACCACATTTCCACCGTGATTTGCAAAAACGTTTTAGGCGTCTGACCCAAGGTAACAAGAGTGTGGAGGAGTATTATGAGGAGTTTGAACACTTGAGAAACCGGCTGGAAGTAGAGGACTCTCTGGAGAGTCTCATGGCACAATTCGTGGATGGATTGCAAGAAAGAGTTGCTAGGAAGGTAGAGAGACAGACCTACCATGATCTTGGAGAGTTGTTGCACCTTGCAATTCAGATTGAGCAACAAAACAAGCGCAAAGCAACAAGCAGTGCACGGCCTAAAGCAATCTGGAATCCCACATTCAAGCCAACCGAGAGGAGCAGTAAAGCACAAGGAGACAACCGGCTCAAGAGCAAAGCAAACGACTTCACCAAAGCACCAAGAACCGGCCCTAGTGCTTCCCACAATGTCACGCAAGGCAATCAGCCTCAAAGGAGCCGAGATATCCTATGTTTCAAGTGCAACGGAAGAGGACACATGGCTAGAGAATGTCCTAATCAGCGAATCATGATCCTCACACCAGCTGGAGATTACGAGTCTCAAGATGAAGGAGAGGACGAACCAATCAAGCCTGATGACAACGAGGACATAAGGTACCCAGACTCTGGAGAGCTCCTTATGATAAGGCGAGTCCTTAATACAATGGTAAGTTCTGAAGAGGTTGCACAAAGAGAAAACATCTTCCATACTCGGTGCACCATTCAGGGAAAGGTATGTTCTCTAATCATTGATGGAGGATCTTGTACTAATGTTGCTAGTACTTATATGGTAGATAAACTTGGTCTTGAGAGAACTAAACACCCTCATCCTTACAAGTTGAGGTGGCTCAATGACACGGCTGAATTGCACATATCCGATCAAGTAAAGGTTTCATTCAGCATAGGCCGATACAATGACCAAGTGATATGTGATGTGGTCCCAATGCAAGCTGGCCATCTCTTATTGGGACGCCCATGGCAGTTTGATAGGGAAACCACACACAATGGGCGGACTAATCTCTACTCTTTTGTGTATGAAAAGCGCAGGTACAACTTAGCACCACTATCACCTCAACAAGTAAGAGAGATGCAAATGAAATTGGCCAAGGATGGGAGCAAACGAAAGGAGAACTTCCTTGTCAATTCTAGTGCTATCCGCAAGGCCATTGGTAAGCATGGTAATGATGTTATTCTACTGATGTTTAAAGAGCTTTTGAGTGCAGATAAGGCAGAGATCAAGCTACCATCAGAGGTGAATGCATTGCTGGAAGCATATGCTGATGTATTTCCTAAAGAGCTACCGCCTGGATTACCTCCTGTAAGAGGGATAGAGCACAACATTGACTTCATTCCAGGAGCACCACTGCCCAATAGGGCCGCATATAGAGTCAATCCTGAGGAAGCCAAGGAACTTGAACGCCAGATCAGAGAGTTGATGGCTCAAGGATACGTGAGAGAGAGCCTCAGCCCATGTGCAGTTCCAGTTATACTTGTGCCAAAGAAAGATGGAAGCTGGAGGATGTGTGTAGACTGTCGAGCTATCAACAACATTACCATCAAGTATAGGCATCCCATCCCCAGATTAGACGACATGCTTGATGAGCTCAGTGGCGCCACCATCTTCTCAAAAATTGATCTAAAGAGCGGCTACCATCAAGTCAGGATGCGTGAGGGAGATGAATGGAAAACCGCATTCAAGACCAAGCAGGGGTTATATGAGTGGCTAGTCATGCCATTTGGATTGTCCAACGCCCCAAGCACCTTTATGCGTCTAATGAACCATGTTCTTAGACCATACATCAGTAAGTTTGTAGTTGTGTACTTTGATGATATACTTATTTACAGCTCTTCTTATTCTGACCATGTGTCACATCTTGAGTTAGTAATACAGACACTTCAGAAGGAGAAGTTGTATGCTAACTTCAAGAAGTGCACATTCTGCACTAACAAAGTTGTTTTCCTAGGTTTTGTTGTGAGTGCACAGGGGTTACAGGTTGATGAAGACAAGATTAAGGCTATCAAGGAATGGCCTACGCCAACAAGCATCAGTTTAGTTCAGAGCTTCCATGGACTAGCTAGCTTCTATCGCCGTTTTGTTAGAGACTTCAGCAGCATTGCAGCCCCTCTGACTTCTGTGATTAAAAAGAACCAAGAGTTTAAGTGGGGAGAAGATCAAGAGCAAGCTTTTCAACTCCTAAAAGAAAGACTAACACACGCTCCTGTACTATCGTTGCCGGACTTCAACAAAACATTTGAGGTGGAGTGTGACGCGTCAGGCATTGGAATAGGAGCAGTGTTGACACAAGGAGGGAGGCCTGTGGCATACTTTAGTGAGAAGCTAAGTGGAGCATCATTGAACTATCCTACTTGACAAGGAGCTTTATGCCTTGGTGAGGGCGATGGAAACATGGCAACATTACTTGCTTGCTAGGGAATGTGTTATCCATACAGACCATCAGACTTTGCAACATCTCAAAGGACAAACCAAATTGAAAAGAAGGCATGCACGGTGGCTGGAATTCATTGAAACATTCCCATATGTTATCAAGTACAAGAAAGGAAAGGAGAATGTTGTAGCTGATGCATTGTCAAGGAGATACAACCTCATTTCAATCATGGAGTCTAAGGTGCTAGGATTCGAATTGCTCAAGGAACTGTATGCAGAAGATGAGGATTTTAAGGAAAGTTACAAAGAGCATGGAAAAGGCCCCTACAAGAATTTCTTCTTATTTGATGGATTTCTGTTCAAAGAGAAGAGACTTTGCATACCAAGAGGATCCATCCGAGACTTACTCTTAAGGGAAGCACATGGAGGGGGACTAATGGGTCACTTTGGAGTTGACAAGACATTGAGCATGCTGAAAGAGCACTTCTATTAGCCTCATCAAAGGAGAGATGTTGAAGCCCATTGTGCTCGGTGCTTAGTTTGCAAAAGAGCCAAGTCCAAGTCTCACCCACACGGTTTGTATATGCCTCTTCCTATTCCTACTACTCCTTGGACTGATATATCTATGGACTTTGTGCTAGGCTTGCCTAAGATAAACCACAAAGACTCCATCTTTGTTGTAGTAGACAGGTTCTCTAAGATGGCACACTTCATACCTTGTGCTAAGACAAATGATGCTACTCAAACCGCCGACTTGTTCTTCAAAGAAGTAGTGAGGCTTCATGGAATCCCAAGAACAATCGTGTCAGACCGAGACACAAAATTCCTGAGCCACTTCTGGAGAGCATTATGGAAGAAACTAGGAACCAAGCTTGTGTTCTCCACGACATGCCACCCTCAAACTGATGGGCAAACTGAGGTGGTTAATAGGACATTATCAACATTGTTGCGAGCCACCATTGGGAGGAACTTGAAGACATGGTTGGAGTGCATACCTTTTGTGGAATTCGCTTACAATAGAACTACACATTCAGCAACGAAGTTGTCTCCATTCGAAGTTAATTATGGTTTCAATCCACATTCGCCGCTGGACCTTACACCCTTACCACCAGCCGAGATGGTAAGCCTAGAAGGGGAGGCTAAAGCGGAGTTCATCAAAAAGCTACATCAGAAAGCTAAGGAGAACATAGAAAAGAGAACAGAAGCGTATGCAAGGCAAGCAAACAAGGGGAGGAAGCACGTTAGCTTCAATGAGGGGGATTGGGTCTGGTTACACATGAGAACAGAAAGGTTCCCACAGAAGAGGAAAAATAAACTTTCCCCACGAGGAAATGGTCCATTCAGAGTCTTGAAGAAAATCAATGACAATGCATACCAATTGGAGCTTCCAGGTGAGTTTAATGTATCTTCTACCTTCAATGTTGCTGATTTGGAACGTTTCGATGCAGGAGATGATCCAGTTTTGAGGACAAAACCTTCTGAAGAGGGAGAGAATGATGAGGACATCAACCATTCAAGTGCACCAGCTGATCCGGATGAAGTGGGAATCGTTCCTCAAGTTCCCAGTGGACCTTTAACACGCCAAAGGGCTAGGGCAATTGGTCATAAGTTCAGCCAATTAGTGGAGCATGTGTTTGATCAAGAACCGGATGGCTTTTCCATAAGCCGTGAGAACAACGAAGTGGAGCCCCTTTCACACGAACCTTGTAAGCTTCTCAACGTTAAGACATCAACTTCTGGTGTCTTTACCATCACTCTAGAGTAAAGACACACAAAGTCATGCTAGAGAATTGTACTCTTTTTCCTACCTTCGGTTTTGTCCCACTGGGTTTTCCGAAGGGGGTTTTAATGAGGCAATACCTCTAGTGTGCAAACCAGGACTTGTTCTCTACCAATCATCTTTCACAAGTCCTGGAACAATCAGAAGTTGCAGCCTCTACAAGAAGACCATCACGCCACATTCTTTCTATACTTAGCATTATTTTGCTCTTTTAGTTTAAAACTACTTGCTGTTTTTGTTTCAGTTTTAAACTTCTTGTTGTTTTATTTCGAACTACTTGTTGTTTTGCTTTAGGGCTTTTGTTGTAAGCTGAGGTCATTATAAAAGCCTTAGCCATCTCTTAATGAAAAGGCAGACACGTTTAAGAACAAAAACCTAGTTACGCTCTTAGCTTAGCAATTCAGAACTCTTCTCCCTTGAATCGCCTTCAAGGCTAGAAGAACCTTGGTGTATCACAAGTCTCATCATCCCTTGTGTGGTCCAATTCACTTCCCCATCTCCGTGTTCTGATTAGGAGAGTTTCTCCCTTGACTTGCATACAACACCACCCACGATCACAGATCTTCCTTGCTGACCAAGGCGTGTATCAAGTACGTACCATTGGCAACGGAGCCATGTGTTCCTCTTGTTGTTCATTTTTGCTTGCTTTAAACCACCAGTATGCACCTCCTTTCATCGTCTCTTTTGCATAAGCTGCATCTGTGTAGCAGAGGTAATCAAATGCAGGGAGCTCAATTTGATGGGAGTTTTCCGCTGTACGTTGGGGAGGCAACAATTCTTGGGCAACTTGCCACGCTTGGCCTTGCTAATAGATTTAACGATCACTTCCTCTACAGTATATGAAACATTCTAAAAAATCAGCTTATTGCGTGAGGTCCATATGTTCCAACATAACCAAGAGGAGAGAGATACAGAGCCAATCCCACAAGGGGGTAGAACTAGAGCTTTACGGGACTCCAAGAGGAAATCTAATGTGGAGGATATACAGGACCAGTGCATTGTCTCTATCGGTGCTTTGTGCCAAACTGTTTGTGCCCACTGGCATTGAAACAGAGCATGTTCCACAGTTGCAGATTGACCACAGCGAATACAGTTACTAGCATCTTCGATTCCTCTCTTATGGAGTTGTGCACCTATCGGGAGGGCTTCGACGGCTGCTTTCTATAAGAAGCTCTTAATTTTTGGTTGCGTTTTCCTGCGCCATATATTCTTTTGCTAGTCAAAGTTTTGAAACAGAAGGTTAGTGGACTCTTTAGACTTGAAACCATATCCACTTCTTGTCGTATAAATGCCATTTTTGATGGGAAGCCATACTAGAGCATCTGTGTGCTTAGTAAATCCCAAGGTTAATGCTCGTATATGATCCTCATATATAGGAAGACATCTTCGAATAGATCCCAATTCCAATCCTGGCCGTTAGGAGATAACATGTCCAAAACTCTCAGGTTGGTGAATTGACGCGGCCTTGGTCCATATGGAACTAATGGTTCAGATGTGGAGAGCCATGGATCGTGCCAAACCGATATGGATTCTCCATTACCAAGACCTTTCGAAAGTACTTTACGACCTGCGAGAATACCTCGCCATCCATGTGACGCGTTTGATGGGGCTGAACATGTCAGAAATAAGGAGTTATGGCAATATTTCCCTAATAAAACATGAGCAAGTAGTGATGTGGGACAGGATAAGACTCGCCAGCTAATCTTAGCTAATAATGCATTGTTAAATTTTTCAATATCACGAAAACCCAAACGTCCGACATTCTTTGGAATAGTCATTTTATCCCAAGCTATCCAAGCCATTTTTCTTTTATCCGGTTTATCGTCCCACCTGAAATGTGTCATGATTGATTGGATTCATTTGCAAAGGGATAAAGGCAGTTTAAAACATGACATCGTGTAAGACGGCATAGAAGTTAAAACGGATTTAAGTAGGACTTGTTTACCTGCCGATGATAAAAAAGCGAGAGGACCAGTTATGGCTTCTTTGACGTATCCGATCAACTATCGACATGAATATATCTCGCTTTCTCCTACCAAAGTATTCTGGGAGTCCAAGGTACTTGCATGTAGCGCTTTCTCTCGTTATACAAAAAGTTCTTTTAACTCTTTCTCGACTTGCTCTTGGAGTCTTAGACGCAAACGTTACTGTTGATTTATTGAAATTGATTACCTGTCCCAAGGCATGTTCATAGCGGCGTAGAATATCAACGAGTGTATTGTAGCTTTTTCCATCCGAACGACAAGAGAACATAGTGTCATCTGCAAACAACAAATGGTTCACATATGGACTATTTGTCGCCACATGGATGCCCATTAAATCTCCTCTCTCTTGAGCTAACCGACACATACCCGAAAGCACTTCCGTACACAGGATAAAAAAGTATGGCGATAGCGGGTCGCCCTGTCTTAACCCCCGAGAAGTTATAACCAAACCCTACGAGCTTCCATTAATCAAAAACAAATATGACACTGAGGTCACACACTCCATTATCCAGCATGTCCAAGTATCATGGAAACCCAACCGTTTGCACACCTCTTTTAAATAATACCATTCGATACGGTCATATATGCCTTGCTCATGTCGGTCTTAACCGCCATAGATCCTCTTTTACGTGCAGCTGAGATTTTGAGGTAGTGTAGAATCTCATGCGTGATTAATACATTGTCCGAGATTGCTCGATTGGTTACAAACGCCGATTGGTTTTCAGAAATCAGGTTATGAAGAATAGGTTGTAAACGCTTGGTCAAAATTTTTGCTACAATTTTGTAGTAAGTATTGCATAAAGCAATAGGCCTATAATCGGCTACTTGTCGCGGTCCCGTTACTTTTGGAATGAGACGGACATGAGTTTCGTTTATTCGAGTTGGGAAGATTTCAGAACTTAAGAAGGATTTTATTTCTGTGATAACATCTGGGCCAATGATATTCCAAAAGGAATGAAAGAAACCACCCGTAAATCCATCGGGACCGGGGATTTGTCAGCATGGATCGAGAGAGTAGCTAATCTTATTTTGTCATCAGTCGGCATCATGATGAGTCATTCATTCATCTCTTGTGTCACACATGGGGTAAGAACCTCTCGGACTACATCAATGTTTGTTCCACTGTTGGCCGAAAAGATTTTTTGGAAATATGAGGAAATAACATTTGTTATCTCTTATTCTTTGTAATACGACACTCCATTGTCATCTTCAATTACCGTGAAACGATTACACATTAGTCTATCTCTAGTGATAGCGTGGAAATATCCTGTGTTAAGATCACCGCTATTAAGCCACGACACTCGACTCCGTTGCTTCCAAAACAACTCTTCTTCTCTATAGGCATGTTCTAAAGTAGCTGTGTGAAGAGCTATTTCATTTTGATCAGGAATGTCGCTAGATAAGTACAACTCAAGGGCCGTTTAACCTTCCTTTATTAGTTTGGCGCTATTCTGATTTTTTTCTCTAGTCCAACAGGTAAGTTCAGACCTAACATGTCATATTTTGGTTTCTACCGTAGCTGGATCAAATCTCGTCTTTGCCTCTGAGTCTATTATTAAACCGGAACATTCCTTTATTCTTTTTCCATGTATCATCTATAAATGTAAGTAGAGGACAGTGGTCCGATCCTTCAAATCGTAGATACTCACAATAACCTGAAGGAAAATCTTCCACCCAAGCATTATTTGATATTAAGCGGTCTAATCGAGCGTGAACAAGATGGTCATAGCACATACCGCGCCAAGAAAATAGATTGCCCGTATGTTTTACATCCCAAAGCCCATTTGCAGTAACAAAGCTTCGAAAATCTATGAATGATCCATCCGGCCTTGCTGGGCCTCCTTTCTTCTCTTTATTCTCTAGTATTTCGTTGAAATTGCCAGTCAAGAGCCATGGGAGGCTCTGAGTAGCTGCCAAATCCGAAATACTGTTCCAAACACCATGTTGTCTCTGTTTATGCGGGTGACCATACACAAAGGTAAGGTAAAAACGTTTTTGACCTACAGTAACAAGAGTATCTATGACATTTGGGGAGGAGGTTAACACTTCAAGATTAATATCATTTCTCCGAAATAAAGCTAAGCCTTCTCCAATTCCATCAGGTGGTACTATATGTTTATGAGTATCACCCATCCAATTAAAGACAAAAAAACATAATCGTCTTGGTTTTTAGTCTCCATTAGAAATATTACGTCCGGGAAGAGTGATAACCTCAATTCTCTTAGGCGTCGAACTGTAAGGGAGTTTCTGAGCCCTTGACAGTTCCAACTAGTTGTAATCATTGAGACTTGGATGGTTTCTGGAAAACCATCGAACCCTTACAAGTCGAAGGCATAGCGGCCTTAGGGACAAAAACAAAGTTTGTTACACACTCATTTTGAGTTACAACTGCAGAGACACGGTGATCTGAAATTGAGCTCACATTGAGCTTCTTCTTTGCCGTTGTGGAGAACCGCGTGGTATTGTGTTTTCTTGTATTTGCACCTAATAATGGGCTATTTCCTCCTCTTCTCTTTGTTTTAGTGGTTGGAACTTTTTGTGGATCTTTCTTTTTGTTGTTTGGAATTAGGGATACGGTTCTCCTGGGTTCCTTTCTCTCATCCAACCGAGAAGAGGCAGGAGGTTTGGTGACTTTTATTTGCTGGAGAGCAGGGAGGTTTGGGATGGTTGACTCCGAAGATGGAGAGGAATTCATTTCATATGTCCTCTTTTGTTCATTTCCTTCTGCCAATCATTGTCTACTAGATTTGAGATGAAGAAGTTCACCACTAGTTTGAAACGTATTGAGTTCTTGAAACTCTTCAGGTGAAGAGGTCCTTGCACTTTCTCTGTTTTCTCCTCTGTTTTCAACTAGGTGACCGGAGCTGAGTCTAATTACTTCGTTACGACCAGGTGCGGATAGCCTTTCCAGAGCCTCTTAGACTGGGATTTAGAATTGGTGGACCCATCATTATCATTTTCTGAAAAGCACTCTATCCGTTCTAGTGCGAGATGTTTTTTGTTTACTTAGGTTATCTAGACTCGGGGAATAAGAAGGTAGTATCCCTTGTCCACTTTCCTCTCGCCCCTATCTAGTGTCCCTATGGTTATCAAGCTTCTTAGTATGTTGATTAACTTCCACTTGGGAGTAAGATATGTCCTCATTATAAGGTAGTTGGTTACTAAGTTGGCGAGAGGTGCTTGCATGATGTCGTAGTGTTTGTGGTAATCCATCCTGGTTTTTCCTGACCCATTCAAGTATGTTGTTTTGATTCGGGGGGCGATCTCTGAAATCATAAGACTTGATCTAATGGGATTGGTTTCTTTGGTAAGAATGCCGTGGTGGAGTTCTTCTCCTCTCAATGACTGAATCATGTTGTCTGGTGGCCCTCCAATCATCATGTCATGGTCTCTTGTTTCTATCTTCTCTATTTCTTGGTGAAACCTGCCTTGGGGAGTACTGTCGTTTCAGGGATTGACTCTTGGGTCGTTTTGGTTGAGACTTCGATAGGATTCTTGAATCCTCCACCTCATTGGATGTGGAGGTACGAAGAGATCCTCTCTTTCTTTTATCCTCTTCAAGACGAGATTTTGTTTTTTGCTGGTTCATACCAAGAGTTGTTCCTTGTGTAGCTTGAGACCGAGAAGTCGTTGGATAATCCTGCACTTCATGTGTTAATGAGTAACATGAGAAACAGTGTTTCTCAAGTCTCTCATATTCAAACTCAACTGGTAGCTCTTAACCTGCTTGTAATTAATTAACCGTATTTTTCATGATCAGAGGTTGGAAAGCATTGAATTGGACTTGTATACGTCCCTCTTTAGTCTCTTGATTAAGGTATTTTCCTATTGCCCCGCTATGGCTTTCAGGTTATTGTGAGTCCAGAATTGCGTCGGTAAGTCATGTACCTTGATCCAAAAGGGAATTTCACAAGGGAAAGACGTTGATGTTGAGGGCTCCCATCTTTGCAATACTAGCATCCATCTTTTGTAGTGGAAAGGGGCTCGTCTCAGAATCGAGAGGAGTTCTTCTTCTGATTGGAAGCGGAATTAGAATCGCTCTCGTCCGAGGACCTTTCCTTCAACTCTGCCCGCTAGACCCCAGATCTGGGATAGAAAGTTCAGCACAACCGCTGGATTTTGAGTTTCTGGATGAAGAACTCTGCCAATCAGTGTTAGCCGGTTTTCCTCAACGAGTTCTTTGTTTTCTCCATCGGGAAGGAGGATCGGGGGCTGGCGGGTCCATAGGTTTGAACCCACTTTTCCTTTGCCCTTTTCATCCATAGTGTACCGGCGGCTAGACATAGAGACAACTCCGGTAAGTTAACCGTGAGAGACTTGACAAGCAAGGTAGCCAAGTCTAATGGTAATAGCAGTGAACCTTAGACGAAGGTATAGAGTAGAGAAACTTGACTTTAAAGACAACGAAAAGAAAAAACAGGACTGTATGAAACAGTAAAGGGATCTGATGCTTGAGAACACACCGGAGAAGCTATGGATCTCGGTAGATTAAGGGTTTTGAGAAGCGTTGAGGCGACGGAAAAAACCTAAAAAATCACCCTCAGAGAGAAAACCTAGTATACTCATTCTCCGTTCAAGTCATAAATATGAATCATAAATATATTGGGCCAAATTTATCTTATTATTTGTGGTTAGTTATGATTAACACAAACTTAAAATATCTCTTGAATTAATTCCAAATAAGAATAAATAAAGAAATGTTAGATTAAATTATTATTGACATAAAGTGTAATCTTAATGATTGAGAATGCTAACGTTATTAATTCAATTTGATTAGAGAATCTTAAGGAATAAACGTATGAGAATTAATGCATGATTTGGTGTTTATGGAGTCAACACAAACATGGTCATTAAAATAATAATATTTCAATTGATGATTGAAAGAATCATTATGATAATACGTTTATCAAATGTAGCTTTAAGGAAAAATCATGTAACGGACAATTCATTTTTGTCTTGATTTTGAGCATTTGATTTGTTTGACTAAATTGGTGTAAATGCTCTAGATTCTCTACATGAAGATGAGACAACTATAAATAAGAGAGCATTTCTCACTTCTCAAATACATAAGATACAATAATATTTTGCTTATTTAAAAATTTCACTAGCAATTTTTCTCAAGAAAGTAAGTCGTGTCTCGAGAGTATCGTAGAATTTTTAGTTCGTGAGAATCGTGATTCGAGTGATCGCGAATACGATTATTTGTGGTTGTATCCTGGGATCCTTGAATCAGTCATCTCGTCGCACTACGGGTAATTCAAAGGTTTAAGGAAAGAGATTCGTCTCGCCTCCGCACTTCTCTTCTTCCCTTAACGTTTCTCTTATCGCTTTTTAAGCTCGATTCGTAGCGCTCCAAAAACTTTGGTCCTACAATCTTAACCCTTTGAATCGCGATAATAGATACGTTTCCTACGGAAAAGCTTGTATCGCGATCGTCTCATAAACGTTTTCGCTGATTGCTTTCTGTTCGGGAAGAACATATTTGTTTAACATTTGCGAATGTTTAAACTCTTGTATTTTTTCGATAATATTTTTTGAATTGTGATTCTAAATTATTATCGGAAAAATGTTTATTTCGAATTAAATCTGATTTAGTTTTTATTTGATTTGATAATTATTTTGAATTGCGATTCTTAAATTAATTATGAAGATCATTGTTTTCTTTTAAATATAGAAAACTTGTGATTATATTTGTGTATCAAATTTAATCAATTCTGATTCTATTTTTCTGATTTTGACAGAAAAAATAAAAATGGATACTCAGAACCATGATGTTTCCAACAATGTTGCTGCTCTAGTTGCGGCCAGTGCGGCTGGTGGTATCTCCACTGTGAACACCAACGATTATGTGATTAGAAGCGGACATAACGAGATGTTGGTAGACATGCAGTTTGGTTCTTTCCCGACTGTTACTGTGGCAATCCCCACTATCGGTGTGACGATGTATGCTCCTGCCTTAGTGGTTGTTCATGCTACATCAGTGTCAGTCCCTCCTTCGTATCCAACGGTGCAGATTCCTTCGCGAAATTCTGCACTTCTACCTAACCACGATGAATTTGGAGAAGTATATTCGTGAAGAGAAACCCTTTCTCCCACCAAATAGCACTGATCCTATGGCGGTTGCGACTGTCCAAACTTGGATACATGGTGATTTCCTATGCAAGGGATACATCCAGAGATGGCTAAGTTTGAACACTACAAGATGGTGGACTCTCGACCGTTGATGGAACAAGTTGATGAAGCTCAAAATATGCTTCACGATATTCACACTGAAGGCATGAGGCTGAGCGAGACCTATCAGGTCGCTTGTGTGATCGAGAAGCTTCCTCCAGGTTGGACATACTTCAAGAACTAAATCAAGTTGAAGAAGAAGTGGATGAGTCTTGAAGACCATGTCATGAAACTTTGGATTAAGTCTCACAATCGACGGGGGCTCGAAGTTGGTGTGATGATTCGTGATCCGAATGCGAACTTGGCTGAGCACCATAATGCTAACAAGCAAGCAAAATGGCAGAATAAAGGAAGGCTTGACAAGGGCAAAGGAAAAGTCACTCCTCAGAATACTCAGAAATTCAAGAAGAGGGGTGGTGGTGGTGATACTTCCAAGCCGAAGTTCACTAGAACTTGTAACAATTGCCAGAAAGTTGGCCACAAATCCTTTGAGTGTCGGAGTAAGAAGGCTCCAAAAGTCGACAAGTATGATGTCAATCTCACCGAAGCTGACATGTGTGCGGTTGTCACCGAGGCAAATGTGGCTGAGAGCCATCCAAAGACTTGGTGGTTTGATACCGGTGCGTCAAGGCATATTTTCATGGACAGAAAGAGTTTCTCTTGCTACCGAAAGAACAAGAGCAATGAGAAGCTCTTCATGGGAAACTCCGCAACCTCAAAGATCGTTGGTTATGATAAGGTGATATTGAATATGACTTCTGCCCGTTAGCTCATCCTTACAAACGTTGTACACGTACCAGACATGCGGAAGAATCTGATTTTGGGTTCACAATGAAGAGCGAAGCGGATAAGCCGGTCTTTTCCTAATATGGGATGTTTTGGGTAAGGGGTTTGTTTGTGATGGGTTGTTTAAGATGTTGGTTGAGGCTCTTATTTGTGAGAGTGATGTAGGCAATGATGCCATAAGTGATATAGGCAATAATGCCATAACTGTTGTAACCGAGGCTTCCACCTCGAAGAAGAAGAAGAATAAGAAATATGTTGCTTATGTTGCGGAGTCATTTAATTTATGGCATGAACGTTTAGGACATGTTAATTTTAGATCGATGAGTAGATTAATGAAGATGAACTTAATTCCTAAACGGAAAATAAGCAAAGATAAATGTGAAGTTTGTGTTGAAGCAAAACTCACGAAAAAACCATCACCGAACGTTGAACGAACAACGGAACCTCTTGGTATAATTCATACAGATTTGTGTGATTTAAAATATATCCAAACCAGAGGCGGAAAGAAATACTTCATAACCTTCACTGATGATTGTATTAGATACTGTTATGTATATTTACTACGCAGTAAAGATGAAGCATTGGAGAAATTCAAAGAATATAAGTTGGAAGTAGAAAATCACCTTAATAAAACTATTAAAATAGTTAGAAGTGATAGAGGAGGCGAATATGCTGAAACGTTCAATGCATTTTGTAGAGCACACTGTATTATTCATCAAACGGCCGCTCCCTACTCACCGGAATCTAATGGAGTTGCGGAACGTAAAAACCGAACTCTTAAAGAAATGATGAATGCAATTTTGCAGGAATCTGGGTTACCCCAAAATATGTGGGGGGAAGTTTTGCTTACCACAAATTCTATCATGAATAAAATACTGCATAAAATTACCGGAAAAACTCCATATGAATTTTGGAAAGGTAACACGCCTTCGTATAAATGCCTGAAAGTGTGGGTGCCTAGCAAAAGTGTCAATTCCACCACCGAAAAGGCAACGATAAGACCTAAGATGGTAGATTACATTTTCATCGGGTATGCGCATAATAGTAGTGCTTATCGATTTATGGTACATAAGTCGGATATTCCAGAGATACATGCAAACACGATAATGGAGTCAAGAAATACTTAATCCTTTGAAACCATGTTTCCGTGTAAAGAAAAAGAGAATAATAAAAGAACACGTGATCAACGAGATGATCTTACCTTAAGAAATGAGGCAAGTAACTCTGGTACTACTATAAATGATGAAGAAAAAGAAGATGAAATCGAACTTAGACGATGTAAAAGACCTCGTAAAGAGAAGGATTTTGGTTTTGATTTTTTGGTTGTCTTTCTAGCTGAAAATGAGCCAAGAACTTTTTCGGAAGGAATGTCTATTCCAGACGCGCCTTCTTAGAAGGAAGCCGTTAATAATGAGATGGACTCCATTTTGAAACATCATACCTATGAGATAACAGATCTACCCGAAGGGTGCAAAGCTCTTGGAAATAGACAAGACCTTCTTGAAATTTATCAAATGGATGTCAAAACTGATTTTCTTTTGCTTTACGAGACCTCGAAATTTATCAAATGGATGTCAAAACTGATTTTCTAAATGGTGATTTAGAAGAGAAAATTTATATGAAACAACCTGAAAGGTTTGTTATCCCAGGACAAGAACAAAAGTGTGTAGACTTGTAAAATTACTATATGGACTTAAACAAGCTCCTAAACAGTGGCATGAAAAATTTCACAATGCAATGATGTCGGACGGATTTCGCATAAATGAATGTGATAAATGCATATACATAAAAAGTACTCCACAAGGATACATTTTATTGTGTTTATATGTAGATGATATGCTTATTATTGGAAGTAATAAGAATATTATTAATAAAACTAAAAACATGCTCAAAGGAAAATTTGACATGAAAGATATGGGTTTAGCGGAAGTAATCCGTGGAATCAAGATCGTAAGAACTTGTAAAGGAATTACACTAACTCAAGATCATTATGCCGATAAGATACTTGAGAGGTTCAAGACCTACTCAAATGGAACAGCTAAAATTCCCGTGGATCCTCAACTTCACCTGATGAAAAATTCAAGTGATGTAGTTTCACAGGTAGAATATGCAAGAGTGATGAAAAGTCTAATGTACTTAAGAAACTGTACTAGGCCAGAATTGGTACACTCAGTAAATGTGTTAAGTCGATACACGAGTAATCCAGGTCATACTCATTGGAAAGCCATAACGAGGGTTTTGAATTATCTTAGATACACCAAGAGTTATGGGTTGCACTATGGTAAAGAACCAGCGGTATTAGAAGGCTAGAATGATGCCAATTGGTATTCTGATTCTGGAAACTTGAAATCTACAAGTGGATATGTCTTTACCATGGCAAGTGCATCAGTATCCTGGAAATCTTCCAAACAAACTCTATTGGCTAGATCAACCATGAAGTCAGAGTTTATAGCTTTAGATAAAGCAGCAGAAGAAGCAGAGTAGCTTCGGAATTTTTTGGAAGATATCCCTATGTGGGAAAAATCAGTGCCAGCTTTACGGGTACACTATGATAGTCAATTGGCTATATCCCAGGCACTGAATAAACTATATAATGGTAAATCTCGTCATATTCAAAGGCAACATAAAACCATTAGAAAATTGATTTCAACTGGAGTACTCACGATAGATTATATTAAGTCGGTTGACAACTTAGCTGATCTGTTCACAAAAAGTTTACCGAGAGATCAAGTTGTTAAATCATCAACATGAATGGGTTTAAAGCCTATAACTAAAAAAGACGCTTAATGGATATCCAACCTATGTCACTGGTTTTCCGACAACATAGGTTCAAAGGGCCAACAAAATAAAGCTGATTGAGAGAGGAACACTATAAGACTATGTCTATACCCAGTTCCTTGGATGATAAACAGTGTTGCCTGTGTGTGAATAGGTTAAGCTGTGGCTTTTAATGATTCCATAACTTTGAGATATCAGTGAAGTAATACAAGATGCTTCTTAAAATAAAGTTGATGGCAGATCATCTAGTGAATATGAAATGGGGCCGTTTCTAGGAGATCGAACGTAAGGCTATATTCTTCAAGTTCACTCATGATACCAGGAATGTTCAGGGCCAAAACGAACACAATTGTAGGGGTCAAATCTCCCCTAGAAGAATCGATAAGCTTAAATCGACTAAGTACACGTTAAACGGCTCAACGGTCAAGCCCAGAAGACAGAGCCCACTAAAGGCCCAACACTGTTTGTCCAAACCGAAACCGACTTGTATTCTCTATAAATTAGCATGCACCCCCCTCATTTGAGGGGATCCAAAATTCTGAGTTAGAATAAGAGAAAAACAGATTTTTCAGCTAATTAATAAGAACAGCTCAAGAACCCTAAATCTCTTTCATTCTGAGTGTTTGAAAACCTAAAGAAGCTCTATTTCGAAGAATCTTCACAAATTCTATTGTGTGAAAATCCAGCACGCACAATTTGGCGCTAGAAGGAGGGGATCTACTCGCAACACTAGCTTCATACACGAAACAAACACTTAGACGAACTCGTCAAGATGACAATAACGAACCCGCAATCTCCAGGGGCCGACGGTAGATCAGGTCCGAGCGAGCCCATTGTGGATGAGCTAAACAACCAGTCCGCATTGGAGGCGGAAGCAGGTAGACCTGCCCCGACAGGAAACCTGGCAACCGCCAATACCAACTCGGCCGATCCGGCCAAACCGGCATCTTTCGATCCGGCCACACCGGCATCTTTCGATCAGCTTAAGGTAATGCTCGAGCAGTTGCTCAAGCAATCGCAGAACAAGGAAACCATCAACAACAACCTGACCGCCGAGATCAAGGCGTTGTCGACAGCTCGTCAGTCTCAAGGCCAACCTCACGGTGCTATACATCGCGTCACCCCAATCGCTCTTAACTTCTCTCCAGCGGCCTCGCCTTCAGCTCACGGGGCTCGCGAAGATCATATGCCAACGCCTCTCAGAGACGGGGCCGTCCTCGTCGCAGATGCAACTGGAGGTATAGTTGCAATCGCAGATGATCTGGAAGGACGCGAATTCGGAACCACTCGACCCAGTCGGCTGACCAGTCGTATCCAAAGTCGGGATGAGGGCGAAATCGCAGAGAATACCTGATGGATCAAGCAGGCCGAAGCCCCGACCAATCGCGGAGCTATCTCTTTGCAGCAAAGGGAGATGGACGAGCTAAAAGACATCATGCAGCAGACAGCTAGTGATCTCAAGGATATGCGATCACAAGTCCATCGACCGTGTTCTTGAAGAAGCTCGCACCACTCCTTTCACCGCGCGAATAACAAAGGCACGTGTATCCGATCCAGGGAAGCTCAAGCTTCCAATTTATGATGGAAAGGGCGACCCCACAGAGCACATTAGGGCTTTCTCAATCGCTATGGGGCGAGCCAATTTCCGACTCGACAAAATTGACGTTGGTTGCTGCCTCCTCTTCGTGGAGCACCTCAAGGGGGCAGCTCTCTATTGGTTCACGTGAATGAAGAAGAATTCGATCGACAGCTTCGTGCAACTCTCCGAAGCGTTCTTAAAGCAGTACGCAATCTTAATCAAGCGTAGGACATCCGAGGCTGATCTTTACACCATTTGCAAGCGGCTAGCGAACCCTTGGGAGTTTTCATCGAACGCTTTAAGGCGATGCTTACTCAAGTGAAGGGGATTGACGACCAGTCCGCACTAAGCGCGCTTCGAAAAGCCCTGTGGTACAACTCGGATTTCCGAAAGGAGATGACGATCAACGAGCCCTCATCTATTCAAGATGCGCTTCATCGCGCCAACGGCTTCGCAAAGAGCGAGGATGAAACCAAAATTCTGGGCCAGAAATATGGGAAGGCCAAAGTTCCGAATCCGCGGGAAGCCCCAGCTACAGCGAAAAAGAAGCCAGGCAACGTTGTGCAGAACGAGGGAGGTTTTAAGGGTGCCCATAACTACCAGGTGGACTCGCCCGGCTTTGGTCGAGGAAGAGGGCGAGGTCGAGGAAATGGCACTCCGGGTCGTAGTAACGGCAATACATGGATAAGGAACTCGCATTACGACGAATCCGCATATTGCGACTTACACAAAATGGGTGGACATTCGACGGCTAACTGCAGAGTGCTCGGTATGCGACTCGCAGCAAAGCTAGCCGCCGGAGAGCTCAGAGGAAATATAAGTGTTAACGATTTTCAGCTCGAGTAATTCGACGATGCAAGGGAAGGAGACGGTCCGTCCCGGGATAATAACAAGAATAACAAGCGGGACAGGCGGAATAACGACGAGGTCCACCTCGGCCGGCAAAACAATAGTGATGGCCGAAGCGGCCTGAAATAAAAAGTCTGCAACATGATCATGGGTAGTTCGCGTTATTGCTTACCAAAGCTTATCAAAGACGAGCTGAGGTAGGAGCGAACAAGCCCATACCGTCCAAGTTTCCAAACGATGTCATCCAGTTCGAAGAGAGTGAGATCGAAGACATTGACAAACCTCACGATGACCCGCTTGTCATCCGACTCGCCGTCGCAGGATGGGACACGGATCGCGTTTTGATCGATACTAGAAGCACAGTCGACATCATTTTCATTGACACTCTTAAGCGTATGGAAATCGACCTCGCTCAAGTCGAATCCTATCCTAAGCCTTTGACCGGATTCAATGGCGAGACGACAATGATACTTGGAACGATCAAACTTCCAGTATGTGCGGAAGGAGTAACAAAAATAGTGGAGTTCGCGATATCGGACAACCCGGCTATCTACAACGTGATAATGGGAACCCCTTGGCTCAATTCGATGCGTGCCGTCGCCTCGACGTACCATCTGCGCCTTAAGTTTCCAACAAAAATCGGGATCAAAACAATCAGAGGGAGTCAGTCGGCGTCGCGGTCTTGCTTCTTGATCGCGCACAAACTGAGGAGTCGGGCGACAGTGCCCATTCCGAGCGAGCCGCAAAAAAAGTTCAAAACAGACAGGGAACCCGTCAAGGAAATCGCGGATGTTTTGTAGCAACTACAGATCGCGGAAGCCGCCGAAGAGGAAGGAGCGGGTCCGACATGCGAACCCGTCATATTGGTTTGCATTGACGACGAGTTCCCGGAGAAGTGTGTGGAGATTGGCGCAACGCTAGATGAAGCCGTCAGGCTCAAACTCGTCGAATTCCTTAAAAGGAACGTTAGCACTTTCGCGTGGGCCGCAGAGGATATGCCCGGGATCGATATCGACATCATCAGTCACGAGTTGAATGTCGATACGACCTTCAAACCTATAAAATAGAAGCGAAGGCGAGTCGGATCGGACAGAGCTCAAGCGGTGAACGACGAAGTAGAAAGACTCTTGCGAGCCGGTTCGATTACTGAGGTCAGATATCCAGATTGGCTTGCTAATCCAGTCGTCGTGAAGAAGAAGAATGGCAAATGGCGAGTATGTGTGGATTTCACGGATTTGAACAAGGCATGCCCAAAAGACAGTTTTCCTCATCCTCATATCGACCGCCTCGTCGAGGCGACATCTGGGAACAAGCTGTTATCATTTATGGATGCTTTCTCTGGCTACAATCAAAATTTTATGCACCCCGGCGATCGCGATAAAACATCTTTCATTACAGATCGCGGGATCTATTGCTACAAGGTCATGCCTTTTAGCCCTAAGAACGCTGGGGCTATTTATCAACGATTGGTGAACAGGATATTCGAAGGCCTCCTCGGCAAGACAATGGAGGTCTACATAGACGATATGCTCGTTAAATCGCTCGAGGAAAAAGACCATGTCGGCCACCTCGCAGAATGCTTCGCGCTACTAAACAAGTATAACACGAAGCTCAATCCGGCTAAGTGTCATTTCGGCGTGACATCAGGCGAGTTCCTCGGCTATATGGTAACTCGTCGCGGGATCGAGGCAAATCCGAAGCAAATCCATGCGCTCATCCAGATGGCCTCGCCTAAAACGAAAAGGGAAGTCCAACGATTGACAGGAAGAGTCGCAGCATTGAACAGATTTATCTCGCGCTCTACTGACAAATGCTTGCCTTTTTATGAAACGTTTAAGATAAAAAGGGTGCAGCTCGGCAGGCCTTCGAGTGGACAGAAAAATGCGAAGAAGCCTTCCAGAAGTTGAAGCAATATCTCGCAACTCCACCTGTTTTGACCAAACCCATAGCTGGCGAACCGCTCTACCTTTACATTGCGGTCTCCGCCTCGGCAGTCAATGGAGTTCTAATTCGCGAAGACGGCACCGAGCAGAAGCCCGTTTTCTACGTCTGTAAATCTTTAACCGATGCGGAAACAAGATATCCTCTGAGAGAGAAATTAGCACTTGCGGTTATTACGTCGGCTCGCAAATTCCGACCTTATTTCCAATCGCACTCAATTGTGGTTCTCAGTACCTTTCCACTACGAGCTGTTCTCCATAGCCACACTCAGTCTGGGCGACTCGCCAAGTGGGCCATCGAATTAATCGAGTTCGATATCGAGTATCGAAGTAGGACGACAATCAAGGCACAAGTGTTGGCCGATTTTCTAATCGAACTACCGGAGGCAGCGGCCTCGTCAGAAAGCGAAAATAAAGACTCATCCCAAATCTGGCAGTTACATGTCGACGGCTCGTCATCTAAACACGGATCGGGAGTAGTCATTCGACTGTCGTCACCAAACGGAGAATCTCTGGAACAGTCATTCCGCCTTGGCTTCAGAGCATCGAACAATGTGGCAGAATACGAGGCCTTACTCGCGGGTCTTCGATTGGCTAAAGCTCTTAAGATGACAAGGATAGAAGCCTTTTGCGACTCGCAGCTCGTCGTGAATCAGTTCAACGGGGAGTACACAACAAAAGAAGAACGCATGAAGGCATACCTCGCACTCGTCAAGACATTAACGGCGAATTTCGAATTTTTTACCTTAACAAGAATTTTAAGGGCAGAGAACTCGCAAGCAGATACCCTCGCATCACTCGGCTCGTCGGCGCAGCCCGACAAAGATCTTCAAAGAATCGTCCAGGTTGAGTTCATCGAGAAACCAAGTATCGAAATCGCCATGGAAGTCAACGTACTGACGAGATCTCAAGCCGCGCAGCGGAAGGTGGATCTTAACAACGACTCGCCCACTCGCCCTGCGGCAGACCCGATGGATCTCGACCTGTCCGACACAGTCGGGGCAGACGAAACAACGGATGTGATGGTAGAAAACAATAGGCTCGACCCGGCTAATACGAATTTTAACCGTGGTCTTCTCCCCGAACAGCTCGAAGAATTGCCAGAGGATGCCTACCCGGGTAGCGAGGAGCCCCCACCAGCGCACGAAATCGTCGATATTCCCATTGACGACGAGACCACAATCTATGGTTGTGATACTAAGTGGATGGCGGACATTCGCGGATATCTTGCAGACGGTGAGGTGCCAAAAGACAAATGGTCGGCTCGCAAGCTAAAGGCACAGTCATCGCGTTTCATTCTATTCCATGGGGAAGTCTTCAAGTGGCGACTGTCTGGACCACTCCTCGTCAGCGTCGAGGGTGAAGCATCTCACAAAATAATGCATGAAGTTCATGGCGGATCCTGTGGAAACCATTCGGGAGGTCTCTCACTCGCCATTCGAATTAAACGACATGGATATTTCTGGCCAACAATGATAAAAGACTGCGAGCTGTTCGCGGCAAAATGCGAGAAATGTCAATGCCATAGTTCTTTCATCCGTCTACCTACAGAGTTTCTGAGTTCGGTCACCTCGCCTTATCCCTTCATGAGGTGGGCGATGGACATCGTCAGACCGCTCCATCCATCTCGGCAGAAGCGATATCTATTGGTCCTCACGGACTATTTTTCCAAGTGGGTTGAGGCGGAAGCATTTGGATCGATCAAGGACAAGCATGTCGAAAACTTCGTCTGGAAGAATATCATTTGTCGACACGGTGTGCCCTACAAAATAGTGACTGACAATGGTTCGCAGTTCATCTCCAAGCGGTTTGAACTTTTCTGCGATAAGTGGAAGATCAGAGTCAGCAAGTCGACACCTCGCTGCCCACAAGGCAAAGGTCAGGCGGAGGCGTCGAACAAAACACTTATTCACGGGCTAAAGACTCGACTCGATACTAAGAAGGGCCGTTGGGCAGATGAACTCGAAGGCGTTTTGTGGTCCTATCGAACCACACCTCGTCATTCTACGGGTGAGACACCTTTCATCCTCGTCTACGGAACAGAGTGTGTAATTCATCCCGAGGTCCATTTCCCAGGAGTTCGCCGACGATTACTTCCAGAACAGGAAGGTCTCAATCATCTCCTCATGCTCGACGAACTCGACCTTATCAATGAAAGGCGCGACCAAGCTCTTATAAAGATGACCGAATATCAAATTGCGGCGGCCAAATATTACAACTCTAAAGTGCGAGTTCCGTGTTTCTACGAAGAAAACTTCGTCCTTCCCGGTGTCTTTCTGAATACGGCCGAGATGAATGCCGGTAAGCTCAGTGCTCACTGGGAAGGACCTTACCAGATCACGAAGGTGGTTCGTCCAGGCGTCTACGAAATCGCACACATGATAGGAGAGATGATCCCGCGTTCCTGGAATGCGCGACATCTAAAGAAGTACTACTGCTAAAAGTACTAAGTCATTGGCTTGAACTACGTCGCGACTTGATCCCTTCACAGGGTACGTAGGAAGCTCGTTTTCGAACGAGTTCAGTTGCCCCCTATTCGAAAAAGGGGGGGAGTGGGTCCGTATATCCATACTCCCAAACCCGGTGTAATAAACTAAGGTTGTTAAGACTCGATCAACTCGCAAACGACTTAAATGTCTACACGCGACTCGATCAACTCCCAAACAACTTAAAAGTCTACACGCGACAGTTTATTACAACTCGATCAGCTCGCAAACGACTTAAATGTCTACACGCGACTCGATCAAGTCGCAAACGACTTAAATGTCTACACGCGACTCAATCAAGTCGCAAATGACTTAAATGTCTACACGCAACTCGATCAACTCGCAAACGACTTAAAAGTTTACACGCGACAGTTTATTACAACTCGATCAGCTCGCAAACGACTTAAATGTCTACACGCGACTCGCAAACGACTTAAATGTCTACACGCGACTCGATCAAGTCGCAAACGACTTAAATGTCTACACGCGACTCAATCAAGTCGCAAACGACTTAAATGTCTACACGCGACTCGATCAACTCGCAAACGACTTAAAAGTTTACACGCGACAGTTTATTACAACTCGATCAGCTCGCAAACGACTTAAATGTCTACACGCGACTCGCAAACGACTTAAATGTCTACACGCGACTCGATCAAGTCGCAAACGACTTAAATGTCTACACGCGACTCAATCAAGTCGCAAACGACTTAAATGTCTACACGCGACTCGATCAAGTCGCAAACGACTTAAATGTCTACACGCGACTCGATCAACTCGCAAACGACTTAAAAGTCTACATGCGACAGTTTATTACAACTCGATCAGCTCGCAAACGACTTAAATGTCTACACGCGACTCGATCAAGTCGCAAACGACTTAACTGTCTACACGCGACTCGATCTAGTCGCAAACGACTTAACTGTCTACACGCGACTCGATCAACTCGCAAACGACTTAATTGTCTAAACGCGAAAGCTCGCAAACGACTTAAAGGTCTACACGCGACTCGATCAAGTCGCAAACGACTTAACTGTCTACACGCGACTCGATCAAGTCACAAACGACTTAACTGTCTACACGCGACTCGATCAACTCGCAAATGACTTAAAAGTCTAAACACAAAAGCTCGCAAAAGGCATAATCGTCTAAAATGCGACAATTGGTAAATGACTTAATTGTCTAACCGCGACTTCAATGTCGACTCGTCGTCATTACTGACCATAATGACGATCTAAAACACTTCATCTCGAAGTTTACCTATACATCCAAAGTGGATAAAGCGCGCTATATAAATTTAGAGTTCATCACTGGAGCGGATGTATTCAGTGGAATACGACCGTAAACCAGGGTGTGCGTCTCGCAAACCCAGTTATACTTAACACTGGTCGAACTTGGCGAATATAATATGGTCAAAGATTATAATCGGGTAAGATATTCTGGGGAATTCTATACTCCGAAATTTGCTTCAAGTAACGAACTACAACAGGTCTCGCTTGATCAGCTAGAACATGCCTCGATAAAAAAGGCAAATCTTACGGCAGCGCTATTAGTCGCATCGCCTCTAAGCGTCTTAAAACCGCATCGCCTCTAAGCATCTTAAAACCGCATCGCCTCTAAGCGTCTTAAAACCGCATCGTCTCTAAGCGTCTTAAAATCGCCTCGCTAAGCAAGCTCTAACAGGCCTCGCCAAAAACGGCGAATCTAAAAGCAATAAAACATGTCGCAAGAAATCCAAATTTTTCATAAATATTTGGGTTCGACCAACCAGGCAGATAAAATGTCACAGGTTGGATAAAGCCGTCCAGGCATCAAAACAAAAGCAAGTCTTAAAACCTTGGCAGAACAAAAGGAAAACAGCAAATCCTAAAAACTATTATAGAGTTTGGATTAGGCGACCAGCTCGCCCTCTTCGTCTCCTTTATCTTCGGCTTGAGCAGCAGCGCCAGCTGAACCCTCCAACTCGCCACCTTCCTTTGCCAGTTCCCCGTCAGCTGGTACAGAAGGCCAGCTGAACCCTCGCAACCTCGCCAGTCAATTTCCCAACAATCGCATTGCCAAACTTGGGATCCTTTTCTAAGGGAGTCGGCTCGCGCTGAAGTTCAGTTACTACAGCTTGGTCGGGATCGACAGTCTTATCCGTCTTGCCCGACTCGCTATCGCTTAGCTCTTCGCTAGCACTCCGCAACGGCATGCCCAAAGAGCCGTCGTTGGATCCCGAAGCTACACTAATACCAACAGACTTAGCAACGGTTTCGATTCGCGGAGAAACAACAATATCGGTTACATTAATGGGTACGACGTAGTTTATACCTAGAATCTTCCGCAACTCGTCGGACATCTAGTCAAAGACATCGTGGGCAGAACCCAGCGTTGCCTTGTTCTCGACAAGAAGAGCACGATCGGCGATGGGATCAAAAGGTTCTTCAGTATTCTCCAGGTCGTCGAGGAGTTGAAGGTTGGAGTCCGCTTGCGAGAGAAGGACCATATTCCTTATCGACTTTTTCATCATTCGATAAAAAAGCTCGTTAGCGCGGTCTAGTTTAGCTTGAACTTCTGTAGCCGCGGATCGCCTCGCAGATGAAGCTGACGTTTCGAGATCCTTCTCGCGACTCGCTTTCAGAGCAAAAAATTCTGCCTCCAGCTTGAAAGTTTTCTCCTCGGCTTTCTTCTTCTCAGTGCCGACTCTATGAAGATGTACGCCCAAGTCGTCATTGCTCTTCTTGTAGGCATCTCGCACAGCAGCGAGTTTTCTCATCTCCTCTGCGAGCCGCTTCATCTCGACTTCTTCCTTCCTCCTGGCCTCGTCAATAAAGGCCTGCCTAGACCTCGCCTCTTGGTTATACGCTATGACCATCCTGTTGCAGTGTGCGATAGTCTCCAAAGGAGTTGAAAGTATGAGAATGGAAGCAAAATAGAACAGGAAGAGTATATGGAATTTACCTTAACCTTGCGAGACGCGAACTCCTTGTAGAGCTCGCTCTTTACCAACATATCCAGGATCGGAATGTTATTTCCCGGATATGTGACCTTAGCCATTAAGGCAGCCGCGGCTAACGGGTCATCATAAATCTCTGCAGATTTTCCAGGTCGCGGACCTGGAGGAATGGACTCGCCTAGAGGTAAAACCGGCAGCTTGCGACGAGTTTTCTTCTTATCACCAGCTTTTCCCTTGCCTTTCTCAGAGGCAATGTGTTTTCTTTTGCGAGTCAGCTGATGCTCAGACTCGGCAAGTTCGTCCGTAATAGTAATTGGCTGTGAAGGAATAACAGCCAACATACCACTCGTACCTACGGCCGCCGCCTCGTCATCCTTCGCAGCTGGGATATCTTCTTTGGCTACGCTCCGCTCTGACGTCTCGGCAACGGGAGCAGCTAGTTTCAGCTCGGCCATTCTCTTGTTCTTCGCAGCTTTCTTTTTGGCGATATCACGGAAAGTTGGTCTTTCTGGCATGATATCGAGGTCGTCGGACTCGCTTTGATTAGGACAATCTTCTTTGTCGATTAGAGCAAACTCGCGAGCTCGAATGACTCTCTGAAGATGGAAATGGCGCTCCCAAAGACACTTCCTAGCCTTCAACTTATTGAACAAATCGTTAATTCCAGGAACAGGAGAAAGTAGCGGTCTGGGAGCTGTAAAAACAATTGAGCAGAAAGTTAAGATAAAGCATAAGGAGACGGCTCGCACGATAAACATCAAGAAAATCTACCAAGTGTTCCCCACTTCGCCACCGCCAGACGTTCTTCTTCAACAGACGCGCTTGACATCGACACAAAGAAAAAATATTTGCGCCAACTGTGGTCTTTGATTGGAAAGTCATCCAAAATCTTGTACAAGGGGCGACTCGCCAAATAATAGAACCTCTTGCCGCTTGGGTCGGCGTGCTTACGGAACTCGAGAAAATTATGAGGATGACGAACTCCGATGGGCTCGCCACATTCGGCAGCTCGAGTCAGAAGCCCGACCAGTTGACGAACCCCTCTGGTGTAGATCTGCGTAAGCGCGATTCTATGAACCCACATGTACCGCAAAATCAACGCAAGTATGGGGAATGTGAGGTAACAGCCCCTATACCAGCATTCATATGCAGTAAACGTGCCGACTGGCGGGTCTTCTTCTCGCTGCTCGACAGTTGGCACAATCATCTCCACCGCGTCGGAGATTCCGCATTCTGCGCGAAGGATATCCAGCGACTCCTCGTCGCACCATGAAAAGCCTAGAGGCGGGCGTTGCTTTCGCCTCGACTTCTTCTTTTTGTTGACGACTTCGGCCGCTCCGGATCCAATCCAGGCTTCCAGTCTCTCTCTTTCTACGAGAGAGTTGTACGACCAGTTGCATTCCTCGATCTTCCCTTGGGGAGGCAGCTCGACAGGACTGAGCGATTCGTCACGAAGATGTGGAACTTCAATGACTAGCCTTTGTTTATTGGCAGCAGGAGGTTCGCCACTCTGAGAAGGACGCGAGGTCCCAACTTCCTCTTGAAAACCCGCTCTTGATGCTCGCATTGGTGATATACTCTCCCGAATCTCGCGACTTTGCCTTGAGACGGGAGTGCGATACGTGAACAAATCGGCAAGGGGAGAGTTACCTCTAGCTCGACCCTCTCGGCAAGACGCACTCGTCTCCTCGCGACCAGACGTACTCGCGTCCTCGTATCCGCGAAACCGACCACAGCTTGAACTCGCATCGACGACCGACTCGCAGTTAGCGGAATACTCCCAAATCAATCTCTCCTTCTCGGGGAGCTCGGTAGATTTTGCAGACTTAATCGAATTTGTTGACGACATGATTTTTGGATCAAAAGGGGAG
This sequence comes from Draba incana, assembly GCA_963576765.1. Taxonomy (NCBI): domain Eukaryota; kingdom Viridiplantae; phylum Streptophyta; class Magnoliopsida; order Brassicales; family Brassicaceae; genus Draba; species Draba incana. The sequence goes on from OY755213.1 coordinate 21,289,619, forward strand.
AATTTTCGAATTTCCTCAAGAACTCAACGGCGACGATGAATAACATGGCGGCAACGAAGTGATGGGACGGCAAAAAACTTAACGAAAACTTGAAAGAAAAACGAGAGAAAAGGGAGAGAGAGCAAACCTGTTTTCGGAGAAGTGAGAATTATGAGAAGTATCTGAGGAGCATCGCTCCTTATAAAGGCATCTTTTGCGGATCGAATTTCGAGGTGGGCCTCATTTCATAATGGGCCCGAGATTCTGGGCTTGAAGGATCGATTTGCAATCCCGCGACTTCGTATTAGCTCGAAACGCGACCTCACGAGTTCAACTTTGATTTAATTCGCGACTTCAGGATTTTGCTTTCTCAAGACTTCGATTCTCAGCGATTACCATGACCTCGCAGTATTTGTGGAGTTGATCAAGTCGCACCCTCGTAACTTGTTCAAATCGATCTCTTCATCAAAATCAACTCGCGACTCCATCTCATCAGGTGTCTCGCGACTTCTCTTCATCGAAATCAATTCGCGACTCCGCAGATTTTCATCTCGCCACTTTGCCAAAATCGTTTTGTGACTTCGTTTCATCATCTCGCAGTCAGTCTCTCGACTCGCAGAGGTATGATACGTTTGCCTCGTCGCCTCGCGCATATCGAGAAACTGGCAGATTTGCAACATGTTCGTCTCGTCGCCTCGCGCGTATCGAGCGACTTGCTGATTCGTGACATGATCTTCAAGCAGCTCGCGACTTCCCCAAAGTCAAACTCGCGACTTCATCTAGTCAGATCAGTTCGCGACGTCCTCAAAATTGACTCGCGACTTCATCTCGTCACTTCGCAGGATCGAAATCGACTCGCTCATAACGGCACACTCGATCAGCTCGCGACTTCATCTTCATCATATCAACTCGCGACTTCATCAAATCAGCTCTCGACTTCGCAGCTTCATTCCACCAAACAACTCGGAGAATACGCAGACGAAACTAAAATTGAGGACTCGGTGACAATGGCAACTTGAACGAGTGTATGACTTGTGCTCTTTTCCCCTTGGTCTGGTTTTTTCCCACCGGGTTTTCTAGACAAGGTTTTTACCGAGGCTTGTTCACACACCTATACGTCTTCGTCTCGCCGCCTCGCATCTTCGAGCAGTGCGGATTCGGAACATTTTCATCTCGTCACCTCGCATCTTCGAGCGATTCGCGGGTTATGAGATCGTCAGTTCGCAAGTTCGAAATCGACCATCAGATGGCATCGCGTCGATCAGCTCACCGAATTGGGTACAACCATGTCACTTGGGCTCGGCAAAATCGGTTAACACGTTAACAGTCTAACGGAAATCGATTCTTCACTTGGGCACCCTTACTTCAACACTTTTATTTATAAAACTGTTGAACTGGGGAGCTAACTGTAGGGGTCAAATCTCCCCTAGAAGAATCGATAAGCCTAAATCGACTAAGTACATGTTAAACGGCTCAACTGTCAAGCCCAGAAGACAGAGGCCCACTAAAGGCCCAACATTGTTTGTCCAAACCAAAACCGACTTGTATTCTCTATAAATAAGTATGCACCCCCCTCATTTGAGGGGATCCGAAATTCTGAGTTAGAATAAGACAAAATAGCTTTTTCAGCTAATTAATAAGAACAGCTCAAGAACCTTAAATCTCTTTCATTCTGAGTGTTTGAAAACCTAAAGAAGCTCTATTTCGAAGAATCTTCACAAATTCTATTGTGTGTAAATCCAGCACGCACAGCAATAGAGAACTAATCTCTACGAGAAAATGTTGTTATGCGATAACTGTTGTCTGGGTTTACATTAACATCCGGGTTGTTCAAGACATCATGTTCACCTCCTGGCCAAGTAAATCCGACATAAATTAAAATGATTGGTTCAAAGTTGAAAAATGCTACCTCTCAGATATAGTTACATTTTCGTATACTCTTGAAAGTCTGTCTAGTCTAGTCTAGTCGAGTCTGCATATGTTTATTGAGTCTGTCGAATCTGTTGAGCCTGCATATGTTTAGAGTCATTTCTATTCATGTGGGGGATTGTTGGAACTATTTTTGGTTAAACAACTTGGCCTTGTATTAGGCAATTTGGTTTATGAAAAATGGTTTTAAATGTGAATGAGAAATAAAATAATGAGCCTTTGGGTTCATGGAGAAGTCTTGAATAATAAGGTTTAAAAACCTTATAATTACATTTTGGTGTAATTGAGATAAAATAAGTATTGTCAAATAATTTGGAATTGAGAAATGAATTTTGATTTGGTAAATGGATCATAAATCTATTGGGCCAAATTTATCTTATTATTTGTGGTTAGTTATGATTAACACAAACTTAAAATATCTCTTGAATTAATTCCAAATAAGAATAAATAAAGAAATGTTAGATCAAATTATTATTGACATTAAGTGTAATCTTAATGATTGAGAATGCTAACGTTATTTATTCAATTTGATTAGAGAATCTTAGGGAATAAACGTATGAGAATTAATGCATGATTTGGTGTTTATGGAGTCAACACAAACATAGTCATTAAAATAATAATATTTCAATTGATGATTGAAAGAATCATTATGATAATACGTTTATCAAATGTAGCTTTAAGGAAAAATCATGTAACGGACAATTCATTTTTGTCTTGATTTTGAGCATTTGATTTGGTTGACTAATTTGGTGTAAATGCTCTAGATTCTCTACATGAAGATGAGACAACTATAAATAAGAGAGCATTTCTCACTTCTCAAATACATAAGATACAATAATATTTCTCTTATTTAAATAGCCATCTCTTTCAAGAAAGTAAGTCGTGTCTCAAGAGTATCATAGAATTTTTAGTTCGTTAGAGACGTGATTCGAGTGATCGCGAATACGATTATTCGTGGTTGTATCCTGGGATCCTTGAATCAGTCATCTCATCGCATTACGGGTGATTCAAAGAGTTAAGGAAAGAGATTCGTCTCGCCTCCGCACTTATCTTCTTCCCTTAACGTTTCTCTTATCGCTTTTAAGCCCGATTCGTAGCGTTCCAAAAACTTTGGTCCTACAGTGACTATACACTATGTTTATAAATTAACTTCATATCATATGTTGCGATTTCATTTGACTTTAGATTATATAAATTATCTATCGATTTATTAAAGAACGGGTAAAACTTGTCTCTCTCTAATTTCCTCCTCCTCTCGAAAAGCTAGAACCAAAAGCATATTTAGATATTGATTTCCCGACGCCGGTTTCTTGCCGGCGTCGTGGTTTTGATCTGTAATTATTTAGTTTCTGTTTTCGGCTTATAAGATAGCGTCTTCTCTGATCTTCGATCGGTTTTATTTTCCGGTTTAGCTGGATCTTTTGTTTCCGCTTCAACGGATTTGTTCTTCCGATTGCGATCGGATTTGATTTCCGACTAGTTCAGATCTTGTTTGCGCTTATACTCCTTGGTAGATTCTGGTTGAATTTTCAGGTTGAAGATGAGACAATGAATCATTGTTGCAATTTTGGAGTATTCTCTTCTCTAAATGTGGAATCATCCTTCCTGGTTGGGAGTTCTTCCTCCCTATAATCCCGTTATCGAAGCCTGAAGTTTTGGCGCTGGGTATGGCCATGGTTTGTGATGTTCGGCGGAGATTTTAAGGAGGGGAAAAGTATAAGCTGCAGCACAAGGAGAAAAACAGAGATATTGTGCAGGCTTTCGAGTCATATCAGGGACTCGACGGTGGTGATCGACGGTTCTGGCAGAGTCTCTTCTGGTGTCGGTTTCACCGATGCAATCGTAGATAGACACGTAGGTTTACACGTGTTGAGCTTTTATCAATCGTTATCATTAACGATTCATCTGATAATTGGATTGGATGGGCCTTGTTTAATATCTTTGTACTAGCTTATGAGCTTTAATCAATATATTTACCGTTTACGACAAAAAAAAAAGATCATATAAATTATCTTATAATCCTTTTTTTTTTCAAATTTCCGGCTCTTTCTGTCTCGCTTTTTAACTATCAATTTTGCTTTCACCACTGCGTATAACTCACATTACAATATACTCTTTTTCTTTGACAACCGTTGTAATATACTTTTTATACGTGTAAAAATGCAAAATATTGTATCCCAAAAATCTAGAAAATTAGAAATTTTGTAAAATCAGGTCCACTTGTTACTTACTATACTTTATTATGGGCGTAAGAAAAATACTTAATTATGGGTGTAAGATGTGACAAGCCCAATTTTTTTTTTGTAATATTTTTTTCATCCTGATATATTTAAACGTAAAATAGAGATAGAATGTGGAAGCCCTCTTAGTCCAGTAGTTTCAGTAAAGGGTTCATTAATGCTTCCACATCTAAAGGTATGGAATTCGAGTCCCGAGAAATGCAAATTAATGGAGGCAATATTTACAGGAGATTTTTAACCTTGGTGCAAGGAGAGCCGTTCGGAAGAATTACGCATGTTTAGAGCAAGTTTATAGAGAGGAAATAGGGGTAAATAGAGTGGGTAATTAAGAATTAAACCCACTAAAAATGAAATATGGGCCACCAGATATATTTACGGTTCTAAAAATACAACCCATATTAACCATAAATATGGGAAACGTAGCAGATAGTAATTGGTGTGACATGTAAAGAGAAAGAGGAAAAAAACACTCCCGAGTCCCAACTTTTCCTCTTCTTTCATCTCTCTCTCTCTTGAATGCGATTTCGAGAGATCTCTTTCTCTCTCGATCTCTTTGAATTTTCTGCAAATTAACACCACAGATCTTCAACGTTTATGGTGTTCGTCTCTCTCTCTCTCTCTCTCTCGGTCTCCCTTGATTTCTGTCTGTCTCCCTTGATTTCTGTCTGTGTCTTTCGATCAGTTAGATTTCCCGAGGAATCAAATCGATTTGGTTCATCAAATCGAGTTCTCCAGAGTCTCAATCCTGGTAAGAGTCCTCTGATTATTGTGTTGTTGTTGTGAATTACAAGGATTCACAATTAGATTTTCTGGTTAGGATTAAATTTTTTTTGGGGCTTTTCGATTTGCTAGAAATTAGGGTTACAGTTCATATTACAACCGTAACTTGTGAGTTTTTGCTTCAATTTGTGTCACTTTGCATGTACAAATCATTGATTAGGTTTAGATTTCAATTTTCAGTCGTTTCTCTTTAATGATGTCATTAGGATGATGAAATTGTGATTTGGCTTATGGTTTTGTCAATGTTTCCGCAGGTAATGACCAAATATGATGACAAAGAAGCCTGAGGAAGAGGTTTTTTTTTATCAAGTCAGTAATTGTTGTTTACATTTAGTGCATGTACAAGTATTTTTGAATTTGTTCATTCTTGTACTGTTAATTGATTTCCTTTTCGTATTTGCTTGTTTGATTTTGAATTTGAGTTGGAGGAATCTGCATCCTTTTCCATCTATGAAGCAAGGTAATAAATGTATTTTGGATTTAGTTAGGTAATTAAATGATTGGTAATCTGATTTGGTTTGGTAATTGTATCATGAATTGTTTTGGTAATTGTATTTATGAATTGGGATAGAGTTATATGATTGGTAATTTGATTTGGTTTGCTAATTGTGTCATAAATTGGTTTTGGTAATTGTATTATGAATTGGTATATAGATATACGTTTGGTAATCTGAATTGTCAACTGATTTGGTTTGGTAATCTGAATTGTCACATGATTTGGTTTTCGTAGTTGTAATCTGAATTGGTAGATGTCATAAATGGTTGTTATCTGAATTGTACTTGATATTATTTAATGCTTTTGTGATGAATGCTTGGTGGTGTTAGGTTAGAAAGAAACTTGTTAACTCATTCACTGCTAAAAACTACTCAGAACTAGTTAATGTACCACTTAAACACAAAAATACTAGCTCTTCTTGAGTGCTTTGTCTCTGTTATGAATGTTGTGTAGTGATAGATTAGACATATACTTGTATTGCATTGATTGGTAAAAAACTAATATAAACTTCTCATTAATGTTAAAAACACTATTAAGTAATTAATGTTACAAACTCAGCTACCATAACACAGTTGAACCTCTCCTTTATATAGTTAAGAAATAATCAGTAGCTTAACACAATCCATAAACCTTTCCTGATCTTCTTCCCTTCTCCTTTAAACCTAACCCTTTAATGGATTCTAGTTTTATGAACCTTTTAAATAGTCAACAAGGAAACCCTAGCCTGGAACCCAATCCGTATGATGGGTTTTCACCAACCATTGACCTTGGATCATCTGAAGTTCTTGTCTTTAGTAGTCAAACAGTAACTTCTGATGATCCAATCCTAGATAAACCCAAAGCTAATGGCCGTAAAGAAAGAAGGAATTGGAGTCCCAAAGAAGATTTCATGCTCATCAGTGCTTGATTGAATACCAGCAATGATGCAGTGGTTGAAATGAGCAAAGAGCTGCTGCATTTTGGAAATGCATTACATCTTACTTTAACGCAAGTCTTGCAAACACTCCTGACCTAGCTGGTACACCATATAGAGAACACACTCACTGTAAACAGAGGTGGCAGAAGATAAATGACCAAGTATGCAAGTTTGTAGGCTGCTATGAGGCTGCAAAATCTGTAAAAAAAAAAAAAAAGTAGATTTGTTCCAGATGATTATAAGAAGCTTGCTATGGAACTGTTCTTCAATGATCATAGCTACAAGTTCCTCCTTGAACATGCTTGGCTGGAGCTAAGGCATGACTAGAAATGGTGTGCATCTAGAGGTTAAGGGAGTTAAAAAAAAAAAAAAAAGACTGATGAGGGTTCTACACAGTCTTCAAGAACCCGCCCAGTTTGCCTTGAAGATGATGACCATTGCCAAGGCCATCCGGTGTTAAGGCTTCCAAGGCTAAAGGGAATAGGAGTGTGGCCCAACAAAACAATGATGAGTAAGAATTTCAGAACATGTGGGCAATTAAGGAGAAGGACTTAGCTATGAAAGCCAAGCTTTATGGCAAAAAGCTGGAAGATAATTTGCTAGGAAAACAAGAACCACTGTCAGTTTTGGAAGTGGCTCTAAAGAACAAGCTTATCTCAGACATGTTGTCTAACTAGTTCATTTATGCTTGCGTTCATTTATGCTTGTCTTGTTATGTCTTACTCCTTGTGTTATATGCTTGTGTATTTCAGTTTGTGTTCATTTCAGTAGTATTTTGGCTTGTGTTCATTTGTATAAATTTAGTTTCAGTTTGTATAAATTCAGTTTCAGTTTGTATAACTTCAGTTTAAGTTTACAATTTTGTTACTCTTTGAATTTGCTGCTGATGTTGAGTGTTCAGGTTATGTGACATTTCAGTGTAAATAACTTCAAATGCATCTTCTGATGGTCAGTGTAAATCCTTCTTCATAATTTATGAACACAAGTTATGAGGAAGGATTTACACTGACCATCAGTAGATGCATTTGAAGTTATAAGTTAAGTAAATCTTTCCTCATAACTTGTGTTAATTTCTGCTTATTTGATTAATGATTATGTTCTGTTTCGTATGTACTTTGAATCTAATTCCGTTCAATTTTCTTTGGTAATAGGTACATCACTTGTGATTTTTGGTCAGTGAAAACACAAATGAAGACAAAGGCTTTTTTGGTTTATGCCACATGATTTTAGTTGAGGCAGAAAAACAGCTCATGCTTTGTTATTTTAGTGTTTTATTTCAGCCATTGTAGGCTTTGTTATTTTGTGTCACATGATTTCGTTATTTTGTGTCACATGTATTTGTGTAAGACTCTTTGTACCGAGACAATTGTTGGTATATAATCTCATAAAATGAGTTCTTTTCTTCACGAAAACCTCTTTTATTCTATCTCCTTTGCTTGTGTTTCTCATCTTCTATCTCTTCTTGTTTTTCTTATCCTCTTCTTAGCGTTTCTGCTTCTCCTTATATTTTTTCAAACAAGTTCTCTTTCTCCACCATTTAGCCAAAAAAGTTCTTTTTCTCCTTGCAATTTATTCATCTACATTTCACTCGTAATTAATCTCTAAGACATATATGGCATCCTCTTCAAATTCCTTTGACATACCAATTGAGGATAATGTTGATGAAATTTTTGACGAAAAATTCAATCAAAAATTTATGAATCTCTTCAATGGTTATGGTGATCATCGGAGACCAACCAATTCTAGGAAAAAACGAGTACCTATTGAAAGAGATCGTGAAGACGGACACGAGCGTTTATGGAATGATTATTTCAAAGACGATGCAACGTACCCACCTCAATTATTCCGACGGCGGTTTAGGATGAACAAGCACTTGTTCATGCATATTGTTAATCGACTCTCCAATGAGGTTTGATACTTTCGACAGAAGAAAGATGCCACCGCATATTGTTAATCGACTCTCCAATGAGGTTCAATACTTCCGACAGAAGAAAGATGCCACTGGAAGGCTTGGTCTCTTCGGACATACAGTAGTGTTATGGATCAAGTTGACGAATACCTTCGGCTCGCTGCACCTACAGCTCGTTTATGCTTGAAACATTTCGTGGAAGGAATAATATATTTGTTCGGAGATAAGTACCTAAGGAGACCCACAGAAGTAGATCTTCAATGACTTCTTGTCAAAGGAGAGGAACGCGGATTTCCCAGGATGGTAGGAAGCATCGATTGTATGCATTCGGAGTGGAAGAATTGCCCGACCGCTTGGAAAGAACAGTTTTCACAGGGATCAGGAAAACCCTCAATCGTTTTAGAGGATGTAGCTTCATACAATCTTTGATATAGCACGCCTTTTTTAGAGCTCCATGTACCTGTAACGATCTAAATGTCCTTGACCGCTCTCCAGTTTTTAATGACATAATAAATGGCCAAGCCCCGCAAGTGAATTTCTCTGTCAACGGAAGGGACTATGTTTTCGCTTACTATCTCACAGATGATATTTATCCCAAATGGGCTACTTTTATCCAATCTATTCCACTTCCACAAGGTCAAAAAGCATCTTTCTTTGCTCAACACCAAGAAGCTGCTCGAAAAGATGTTGAGCGTGCATTCGGAGTCCTGCAAGCTCGATTTGCGATTGTCAGAAACCTGACTCTTTCAAAATAGCAAAGATTATGAGAGCATCTATCATACTCCACAATATGATAGTAGAAGACGAACGAGATGTTAACACCCACTTTGATGTTTCAGAATTCCAAGTAGGAGAAGGAAACGTAAGTTCATATGTGGATTACTCATTTTCTACATCTATGCCTACAAATAATGCCGATATTTTGGGCGTTCGAACTCGACTTCGTGATAAACAAAAGCATCAACAATTGAAATATGATTTGGTTGAGCATATATGGCAACAATTTGGACATGATCAAGATTACAACTGAGCGTTTTTTCCGTTTATGATTTCGAAATGTATGTTTTAATTTTTTTCTTTTTTTTCATGTATGTTTAAAATTTCATATTTTATTGAATGTATTATGTTTTCAATTTGAAGAAAATAAACTTTACTTAAAAAATTACAAATTCAAAATAAAAAAAATTTAGAACCCCTCTATATTTACTACCTATAATCACTATAAAAAACACAAAACTAAATTAGAGTAAATATGGTAATCCTAATACAATTAATAATATAAAATTCTTATATTATCTCACCATATTACCTACCCATAAACATGCTCTTAGGCTAAAATTGTCTGTTGTCTAATTGTCCTATAATAGTTTTCATAATTTGTAGTACATAAATCTAAACGATTTAAAAAAAAAGAAAGAGAGAGAAACAATGAAACAGTAAGCCCGCCACATTGGAACAAACAAGAGACAATACAGACAATAGACAAAGGATACATCTTACTTATGGATATGAAAACCAAAAGCTTTATCCAAACGGCAAACAACCGTATGCTAAACCGCACATGGTCTCCCAATCAAGGCATGGACCGTAAATTTGGGTATTATTTATTAGTGTTTAATATTTGTTTAGTGCAATTTGTTAGTTGACACTGTAATTAACAAAAAATGACAAATAGATATGTACATACTCCCTCGTCTTAATTTAAGTGTCGTTTTGATACTTTTCACACAAATTAAGAAAACATATTAAAAACTCTATTATACTCCTAATAAATAGTTTGACTATTTGTATTATATTCTACTATTAGTTAGACTAAACGGTAAATTAAGTATTATGCACTAAAAATTGCATTAGAACTATAAAACGACACTTATTTTAAAACATGAGATTAACCTTAAAACAACACTTAAATTAAAATGGAGGAGTACATGTCGAGATTAATTTGCAATTAATATTATTTAGAAATGTAACAAGTTGGGTTTTGACTTCATTAGAAGATTTGATCGAAATTAGTATACATACGTTTTTATACATGATTTGACCGTAAATATGCATGTGATGTGTTGGGGAGCTTTTTAGACAACGCAAGACGGTGAAGACAAGGCGAGATGGTGAAGCCTAAAAGAAGTCGTCACTCTGTCTATTACAAATTCATTCACACTTACAAGTTAGGTTCCAATTTCTTAACAATTTGTTTTATTGATATAAATGTTAATATGTATATCTTTCCGCTATTTTCGTGTGATAGTTTCCCACTGAAGCATGACCGGCCGAGGAAGACCAGAGGAGCCAGACATCTGAAGATGTATTTCATCAGCTAACATCAATGCATCTGAGGGATATTTGGTTGTTTACCATAAGGCGAAGCTTCTGTGCAGCAAACGCGCTCGAGTCTTGCATCTCTCGATCCGTTGCTTCATAACCTTGTATCAACCGACTATACATTAATGTTGGAACCTGTTTATCACAACATTCACATTTAACCAATTGAAGGAGCTAAAAATAAATCTCTCTCTGCGTCTCTCTTTTTCTTGTCTCATGCTAAATTTCACTCGAGCAAAATGTGTTTGGTTTATATATCAAGAGCACAAGAAAGCAAAGTGGAAACTGATCGACTCAGCCAAAGCCTCACTTTGTTACATGGTATAATTGAGTAAATTAGCGCTGAATACTTAGCATGATTCAGATATTAACCAAAATAAACCCCTGATAAGCTTGGTACATCAGGTTTAAGAAAAGGCTTAGGCCACATGAAATCGAATAATTAACTTGAAACAGGGATAGCTAGAGCATGAACTAATATTTTTTAAAGGAATAAATGCAAAACAAAAAAAAAACTTACTCCAGTAAATACAGTTATGGCGTTTTCAGTTTTCTCATCATTCACCGGATATGATTCACGCCATCTACACCAGATTCCACTAACAGTAAATTTGGGCAAAAACTCAACCTTCAAAGAGGAATGTAAACATCAGTTTAAAACATATAACTAGCCAGAAGTTAATATATTTTGAAAGAGCTAGCTGAAGCAAATATGGATAGAAAAGGTTACCAAAGACCGTGCGTAAAGAGGCGCAAATAAAGCGTTGAAAAGCCCATGAACATGATGTAATGGGAGGCAGTGGAGAAAACGATCAGCAGATGTGTACTCCCAAGATTCAGTTAGCATTTTAACCTGCAACATATACAAGCTTATCATTTAGAAGGTACATCGTTTTTTTGCTTACCTACTGGAGAGAGAGAAATACTTGTAATTCAGAAGAGATCACATCTTTTATGAGTTCGATATATATATGCAGCCACATTCTCATCCAAGTCGAGTGAATTTCAAACATGACATGAGCTACATACGGAGCTTGGATATATAACTGGGAATTGATGCTATTGTGACTATGGACAACTCCTTTTGGCTTACCAGTTGTACCACTAGTGTAAATGATCAATGGTGGATCAGCTGCACAAATAAATACTGATGTGATGCAGAAAAGTGATACACGTTTTGGTCGTGTATACGAAAGAAGAAGGATTCACGAGAAAGGAAGTTTTCCTTCTTAAATAAGGATATTCGTTTAAAGCATTTTGGTTTTAATTTTTATAGTTTTTCCTTTTTCAGTTAGGATATACGGCAATTGCAATTGTATCGTAGCCTATATATAGGAGTCTTATGATTAATAAAGAATTACCTTCCAGCATTAACCTTATTCTCAGAGCAGAGACTAGGGTTAAAGGAAGTTTTGCAATATCGATATTCTGTTCTTGTGTTAAGCAATCACGGGGCCGGTAACGAAATCTCAGTCTAAGGCACAGGAACATATCAATTTGGTATCAGAGCACAGGAGATTGTCTCGGTGTTCCATAATTTTGGTCACGAAGGAGTCCAGAAAACAAGGGACAGAGTCCGACGCGACTTCTATTGGCCGGGATGGAAGAAAACGGTGCAGGAATTTGTGAGCAAATGTCAGATATGTCAAAAAAACAAGTGGGAGACACTACAGCCAGGCGGATTAATGCAACTACTGCCTGTTCCCACGAAAATTTGGTCCGATATTTCAATCGATTTCATATAAGCTTTACCAAAGGTGGACGGGAATACAGTAATTTTGGTCGTCGTAGATAGATTCTCCAAATATGCTCACTTCATCGCGTTAAGTCATCCTTACACCGCCGTGACAGTAGCGCAGGCCTTCTTTCGTGACATTGTACGTTTACACGGAATTCCAGAGACGATTGTATCCGACCGTGATAAAGTCTTCAGGAGCCTTTTCTGGCGAGAGCTGTTTCGTCTGCTGGGGACAAATCTCTGCTTTACAACGGCATATCACCCTCAAGCCGATGGGCAAACCGAAGTCGTCAATAGAACGTTGGAAATGTATCTACGTTGTGTAACAGGGGATTCTCCACGGCAGTGGTTGATTTGGCTTCCTTGGATAGAGTATTGTTATAACACATCTTTTCATACTAGCCTTCGCTCCACACCATTTCGGGTTGTTTATGGGAGAGACCCTCCACGACTGTTAGATTATGCGGCAGGAAGCTCGCAAGTCGATGCCGTTGATGTCGCATTAGAATCGCGAAATGAGTTTTTGCACATGGCAAGGGAACGGTTGTTGGAAGCACAAAACCGCATGAAATCTGCTTATGATAGTCGCCATCGAGCCGTCGAATTCAAGGTGGGAGATTGGGTCTGGTTAAAACTTCAACCGTATCGACATCTTACAGTGGCAAAGAAAGCGTTCACTAAACTATCACAAAAGTTTTATGGTCCATTTGAGGTGATAGCACGTGTCGGAACGGTTTCATATCGCTTACGTCTGCCCGAGGGAACTCGGATTCACGATGTTTTCCATGTGTCCCTTCTTAAGGCACACAAAGGACCGCGCCCTGAGCAAAGTCCAGCCTTTCCGCAAGTTCTCCAGGGCAGAGTTGTTCCAGCAAAGCCAGTTAGACTACTACGAACTAGGTGGGAACGAGGAAAGAGACAAGTCCTTGCTCAATGGACTGACGATGCTGCTGTAGACTCAACATGGGAAGATGCAAAGAAGCTGTTGGAGGCATATCCGGAGCTGGAGCATGAGGACAAGCTCCTTGTCGAGGAGGGGAGTAATGATACACGTTTTGGTCGTGTATACGAAAGAAGAAGGATTCACGAGAAAGGAAGTTTTCCTTCTTAAATAAGGATATTCGTTTAAAGCATTTTGGTTTTAAGTTTTATAGTTTTTCCTTTTTCAGTTAGGATATATGGCAATTGCAATTGTATCGTAGCCTATATATAGGAGTCTTATGATTAATAAAGAATTACCTTCCAGCATTAACCTTATTCTCAGAGCAGAGACTAGGGTTAAAGGAAGTTTTGCAATATCGATATTCTGTTCTTGTGTTAAGCAATCACGGGGCCGGTAACGAGATCTCAGTCTAAGGCACAGGAACATATCAAAAAGACAGACTAATAGTTGCTTGGATGTATGGTGGCAGAAATTAAAAGCGCAGCCTTAAATATAAGTTCATCATTTGAAGCATATTCGAAATCTTACCAAGAAACTTCCCTTCTGTTTCAAAACTGTCAACCTGAAACTGAGTGGGAGCAACAGTTTCCGAAGTTGAGTTAACAACAGAGGGAATCAGAAGAAATCGAGCATCACCTTTTGCTGCAATAGTTTTCATAGCTTCACTATGGTCCTCTGTGCTCAATAACAGAGATATATCCTAGAAACCAAAGAGAAATAGCGAATCAGAAAAACCTAGGCGTTCTACAACCTTTTCTATTTTAATATATACACAGATTCTATTTTGTTGCCTATGCTTATTGTTATGTATTGATATTGTAAAATTTATTTTACTAATCCAAGGCATGGTTAGGCACATAAACATTGTGTTTCAGTGGTAAAGGTTTGGGCCAAACCTCAATTATGTCTTGATTTGCCATCTTTTTTGAATGAAGTTTATCACCGAAAAGAAAGAAAGAAAAAAGTTTATCACACTTCTTCCTCATTAACTATATACAAATTAAGCTAATTACATTATCACAAAACAATTGTTTGTAATGTTGCAATAATTCTGTTACATGCTTTGCTCTAAATGGTTATGGTGTTTCGATTCACATAGAGTAACTATTAGGAACCAAAATTGGATGAATAAATAAAAAACTAGAATTGGAAGAAAACAAATTGAAATGAAGTAGCTAATTGACTTGCTTAAATCATAATTTTCTTATATAGGTCCGCCGTAATGTCACCAATTAGACACATTGTTCAGGTTCCAATTTGTAATATTGTTATTACTATTATTCATTTGCAGAGTTAATAAAAATGTGAGTAAGGCAATGACAATGATGTTAGAACATGCGATGGATTTGCTTGTGAAGGAAGGTAAAATAAAGAAGTCAGATAATGATGAACAAACAATAGTTCCTATCATCATTATAAGAATTAACAAAAATTATTAGTAATTTTAAATCAAGGTTATATTTGAGATATAGAAATTCAAAAGCCTAATGAGATTTTTTCATGAAAAATAAATCCAAATGGAACACTTTACTACTAAATGTGACTTAATTTTGCAATTTTCCCAAAGTTATGATCAATCAGAAAATTTTCTTATTTAAAAGGGCCCCAATTATAAAGAGAGAAGGATAATTCTCAAGTATCTCCCAAATCACTCTACAAAATTTATCATATCGAGATATGAAGATATTTACTTCTGCCACCACCACAATTCTCTTTCTTTCTCCAAAGACAAGACCCTTCCTTCTAATTTCTGACAATGGCTTCAAGTGAAAGAACTCTTGAAACACATACTCCCCAAATGATTCAGAGAACTCCTCCACCATTGGACCTATGATAACGACAAGTATAATGGAGAGCCATTTATAATCAAATCCGGATTTAGAGGAAGGCGAAGAAGTGTTGGGGGAGGGGGAGGAGGAGGAGCAGAGCGGTTAGGTAGAATGCCGGTCCAATAATTTTGGATGTCATATGCATATATGTAATAAAGTGCCATTTTGATACATTTTCAAATACCGTAAAAATAGTAATCTAAATAAAAAAACAGACTAAAACTCCATTAAACCGTTAATAATTCCAAATAGTTAGTAAGAAATAAAAAAAAACAACAAAATAGAATTTATTTTGAAATATTGCTCTCATTGTATTTTTGCCTGCAAAATCTTTAATTAAACTCACGTTGTCGAGTTTTCAACCATCTATGTTTCAATAGATGACAAAGCTAACCTATTCAATCCGCAAATAATTTTGTTATCAGCTTCGACTTCGAATTTTAAATAATAATTTCAATTTTTTTTTTTAAATGAGTAATTAACATGTTTGCTTAGAGAAGACCATAAACATTAAAAAAAACATTTGAAAAACAAAAACTTACGAATATTATTATTGTGGAAAACGTTTATAGTTTATAATTTTTTTTAATTATAACTATAACAAAAATTTAACTAAAAATGACCTCTAAATTTAGGGCCCTAAGCGGTGACTTCACTAGCTTGTCTTCTAGGCCGGTCCTAGTTAGGAAGAGGAGCAGAGGGGTTAGGTGGAGGAGGATGCAGAGAGGCAGTGGCAAGTCTTCTCTTCCAACGCCTCATTAAACTTGGTCTTCAACTTTTCTTTGTTTCATCATACTATTCAAGAGGATGAATTCTACAAAAACAAAGTTATTCATTACTCAAAATTAGATTATACCCAAAATTATAACACATACCTGGTGCATTGCAGGCGAAATCTCTGCATAAGACCACCCACAAACGTGTTGCAAGTTTCCAAGTGAAATTCGCAAACTTTATGGCATTTGTGGAATGGTCTAGTAGGACTGGAGAGACATTCATCTACTTGACAAATCACATCTCCTCCTGAAAAATGTCTTACCTGAGATAGGAGAGGGGATCTAAGCATCTGCGGAGGAAAACGATAGCGAAGCATTTGCGGAGGAAAACGATGGTTATCAGAAGACGATAACAAACCATATGCGAACCATCCAATAACCTAAGAGGCAAAAGGAATATCACAAATGAGAAAAATATCAATAGCAAATAAATTTTACTTAAACCACCATTAAGACAAACCTCTTTCTCATGTGGTGTGTGGTTGGCCCTCCTCCATGCCGGGAGTTACCCAACTGACCCTCAGCGTGCTCAAGCTTCTCAACTACATTGGCAAAGGATTAAACGATAAGAAAAGCCAAAAGTGATAAAAAGTAAAGTAATTTACTCATGCGTATCCAAGAATTTACCCAGGTCTGATATTTCTCCAGCAACGTAGTCTCCATTGCCAAGCAGTGGAGAAGACGAGAGTGTGTTCACCCAGTACTTGTTCCAAAGAAGATCCAGAAGGTGACTATCGAGAGACGACTTGAAATAAGTGATGTCCAATGAACAAAAAACCCTCCAAGACTAAAAAAAATCAAGAACTGAGAATATACATTACATACATGTTTGCAATGCACACCAAAGTCCTCAATCTTATTCAAAGGGATAGTCTGATACTCAGAAACATGATCATCCGAGATCTTATGTCCCCCTGGATACGTTCTAAACGCCCCAATCTCAACCTTACCAGTCGAAACAGTCCTTGTTGGATCAATAACAACAACCAAGAATGGTTCTTGATACTGTTGGTTAAGAATTTGCGTCGATACATCGATACCCGAGAGCAAACATCCATACCCATGGTGAGAATGATACCATCCAACTAAAGAGTGCATATAACTAAAGATACATACCATAATTTAAGAAAATAAAAAATTGAAAACACACCTCAATAATATGCTTTTTTTGTTGTGCATGTGAAAGCTTGAACCTTGCACTACAAGAAAACAGGATAAATCCTGACGGAAATTCGGATGGATTGAATTCCGTAGGTAATTTTCGACGAAATACCGATGGAATAACGAAGAATCATAACTATTCGATGTCCCTTCGGAATGTTCCGACAAATCAAATCCGTCGGTATATGGTCATTCTGACGTCTTACTGAAAAAATTATGACCGTTACATAATCCGACGAAATTCCGACGGATCCGTCTCAATTCCATCGGATATTCCGACAAAGCAAATTCGTCGGTATATGATCAAAAATTACCGACACAATTCTGACGTTTTACTGAGAAAATTATGGTCGTTACATAATCCAACGACATTCCGACGGATCCGTCGAAAAGCCGTTGGAAAATATTACCGTCGACATATCGAGCTGGTTATCGACTTCACTCTCGGATAAGAAAAGCAAGTGTTTACGGATTCTGAGGAAGTGCAAAGAGACTTTGATGAAGATTCTAATTTGGCGGCATCGGAATACTCATCAGATTCAAACTATAGTTTTGTTTAAGTTTTACAATTAAATTTTCTAAAATTTATGAACTTAATTGAACTTCCGTCATAGTGAAATCTTTTTTATATTCCTAAAATCCTCCTAAATAATTACTTATTGTCGTTAATCGATGTATTTTTCAGAAATCCATCAAAACCCGATGGGTGTCTGTAGGATAATTGTACATTTCTAACTGATTACCGACAATTTTAGGGTATAGATTAATTTTTTTTATTCCGTTGGAAATCCCTCAGTAATTCTGACAAATTTGTCGGAAATCCAACAGTAATTCCGACGTCTTTCTGTCGGATTTAGGGTATAGGATAACGAAATGAGATTTTTACAACAATCGTAATCAAACACTCTAAATAGTTGAAACAATTTGTGTTTGTTATTAAAAAATTTCATACGACACTCATTCATCAATGAAAGAAATTTTATACTCTAAACTCATAATTTGGAAATTGTTTTCTATAACGTCTTATATAATGTAGGGGTCAAATCTCCCCTAGAAGAATCGATAAACCAAACGGCTTAACACGTGTTAAAACCGGCTCAGCGGTCGAACCCAGAAGACGCAGGCCCGTCAAAGGCCCATCACTGTTCATTCCAGCGCTGTTCAATCCCTCTCAACCGGCCCGGCTCAGAGCGACCGGAACTGTTCAAGTCGCCTCGACTGGAACTGTTCATACCGCCCAATTTTACCTATATATAGACATGTACCCCTTCACTTGGAGGGGACCGATTTTTCTGATAAAAACACTGTTTACAGCTCTGATCTTGGTTAATAAGAACAATCTCAAGAACCCTAATTCTATCTTTCTCTAAGTGCTTGAAAACCCTAAAGAAGCTCTATTTCAACGAATCTTCACAAATTCTATTGTGTGATTATTCCAGCTCGCACAATTTGGCGCTAGAAGGAGGGGGCTCGCAACACTAGCTTCATACACGAAACAAACGCTTAGACGAACCCGCTACTCGCAACATGTCAATAACGAACCTGCAGTCTCCAGCGGCTGAAGATTCAGGTCCAAGCGAGCCCATTGTGGCTGGGCTAATCAACCAGTCCGCATTGGGGGCGGAAGCAGGCAGACCTGTCCCGACAGAGAACCAGGCAACCGCCAATACAAACACGGCCGACCCGTCCACACCAGGAGATTTCGGTCAACTCAAAGCAATGCTCGAACAGTTGCTCGAGCAGTCGCAAAACCAGGAAACGATCAACAGCAACCTGACTGCTGAAATCAGGGCCTTGTCGACAACTCGTCAGTCTCGAGGGCTACCTCAAGGCAATGCGCTTCGCGTCACCCCGCTCGCTCTTAACTTCTCCCAGGCGGCATCGCCTTCGGCTCGTGGCACTCGCGAAGATCATACGCCAACACCTCTCAGAGACGGAACCGTCCTCGTCGCAGGTGCTCCCGGCGGCGTAGCTGCAATCGCAGACAATTCAAAAGGACGTGAATTCGGAGCAGCTCGGCCCAGTCGACCGACTAGTCGTATCCAGAGTCGGGATGAGGGCGAAATCGCAGAAAATACGCGATGGATGGAACAAGCCGAAGCCCTAACCGCCCGTAGAGCTGTCGCTTCGCAGGGAACGGAAATGGACGAGCTCAGAGCCGTCTTGCAGCAGAACACTCGCGATCTCAAGGATATGAGGTCACAGGTCCATCGCGCAACCAGCAAGGCGCCGGAACTCGACCGCGTTCTTGAAGAAGCTCGCGCTACTCCTTTTACCGAGCGAATAACAAAGGCGCGTTTATCTGACCCAGGGAAGCTCAAGATTCCTATCTATGAGGGAAAGGGCGACCCCGCGGAGCATATCAGAGCATTCTCAATCGCAATGGGGCAAACTAATTTCAGGCTCGACGAAATCGATGTTGGTTGCTGCCTCCTCTTCGTGGAGCATCTCCAAGGGGCGGCCCTCTATTGGTTCACGGGAATGAAAAGGAACTCTATCGACAGCTTCGCCCAACTTTCCGAGGCCTTCCTAAAGCAGTATTCCGTCCTAATCAAACGCAGGTCATCGGAGGTGGACCTTTATACTATAACACAAGCGGTCGGCGAGCCCTTGGGAGTCTTCATTGAACGCTTCAAAGCGATGCTTATTCAGGTAAAAGGGATTGACGACAGATCCGCCCTAAGTGCCCTGTGAAAAGCTTTGTGGTACAGCTCGGATTTCCGAAAGGAGATAACAATTAACGAGCCCTCGTCAATTCAAGATGCGCTTCATCGCGCTAACGGCTTCGCAAGAAGCGAAGATGAAACCAAAATCCTGAGCCAGAAGCATGGAAAGGCCAGGAATCCTAGTCCGCAAGAAGTCCCAGTCGCGACAAAGAGGAAGCCGGGCAATTTCGTACAACATGAAGGAGGTTTCAAGGGGGCCCATAACTACCAGGTGGACTCGCCCGGCTACGATCGAGGAAGAGGGCGAGGCCGCGGAAGAGGCGCCCCTGGTCGCGCTAGCGGCAACACTTGGTCGAGAATATCGCAGTATGACGAGTCGGCTTATTGCGACTTGCATAAGATGGAGGGACACTCGACGGCTAATTGCAGAGTCCTCGGCATGCGACTCGCAGCAAAGTTGGCCGCCGGCGAGCTCAAAGGAAACATCAATGTTAACGATTTTCAGCTCGAGCAGTTCGACGATGCAAGAGAAGGGGACGGCCCGTCGGGAGACAACAGGAATAATAAGCGAGACCGACGAAACGACGAGGCCCACCTCGACCGACGAAACGGTAATGATGGCCGGAGCGCCTCGAAATAGAAAATCTGCAACATGATCATGGGCGGCTCGCGCTACTGCTCTAACACCGTCTCGTCGATCAAAGACTATCAGAGAAGAGCGGAGGTAGGGGCGAACAAACCCGAACCGTCGAAGTTCCCGAACGATGTCATCCACTTCGAAGAGAATGAGGTCGATGACATTGACAAACCTCATGACGACCCGCTTGTCATCCGACTCTCCGTCGCAGGATGGGACACGGGTCGCGTTTTAATCGACACTGGGAGCACAGTTGACATCATTTTCATAGACGCTCTGAAGCGTATGGAAATTGACCTCTCACAAGTCGAATCCTATCCTAAGCCATTGACCGGATTCAATGGTGAGACGACGATGACACTCGGTACGGTCAAGCTTCCTGTAAGTGCGGAAGGTGTGACTAAATTAGTTGAGTTCGCAGTCTCGGACAACACGGCAATTTACAATGTGATAATGGGAACTCCTTGGCTAAACTCGATGCGCGCTGTCGCCTCAACGTATCATCTCTGTCTTAAGTTTCCAACAAAGGGCGGAGTCAGAACAATAAGAGGAAGTCAGTCGGCGTCAAGATCTTGTTTCATGACCGCGCACAAACTAAGAACTCAGGCGACAGTGCCGATCCCAAGCGAGCCGCGAAAAAAGATTAAGACAGAAAGGGAGCCCGTCAAGGAAATCTCAAACCTCTTATAGCAGCTACAGATCGCGGAATCCGCTGAAGATAGAGGAGCGGGCCCGACCTGCGAGCCTGTCATATCGGTTTGTATAAACGACAAATTCCCAGAGAAATACGTAGAGGTAGGCGCGACACTTGACAAAGCCGTCAGACTCGACCTCATCGAATTCCTCAAGAAAAACGTCGGTACATTCGCATGGTCCGCGGAAGACATGCCCGGGATCGATATCGGCATCATCAGTCACGAGTTAAACGTGGACTCGACCTACAAACCTATAAAGCAAAAGCGAAGGCGACTAGGTCCTGATAGGGCTCAAGCGGTAAATGACGAAGTAGACAAACTCTTGCAGGCCGGCTCGATCTCTGAGGTCAGATATCCAGAGTGGCTTGCGAACCCAGTCGTCGTGAAGAAGAAAAATAGCAAGTGGCGAGTCTGTGTAGACTTCACGGACTTGAATAAGGCATGCCCAAAAGACAGTTTCCCTCTTCCTCACATCGACCGCCTCGTCGAGGCGACATCTGGAAACAAGTTGTTATCATTTATGGACGCCTTCTCTGGCTATAATCAGATCTTCATGCACCCCGGCGATCGCGACAAAACATCTTTCATCACAGACCGCGGAATCTATTGCTACAAAGTCATGCCCTTTGGACTTAAGAATGCTGGGGCTACTTATCAGCGATTGGTAAATAAAATGTTTGCGGGCTTACTCCGCAAAACGATGGAGGTTTACATTGACGACATGCTCGTCAAATCACTCGAGGAAAAGGACCACATCGGCCACCTCGCAGAGTGCTTTGCGTTATTAAACAAGTATAACATGAAGCTAAATCCGGCTAAGTGTCGCTTCGGTGTAACGTCCGGCGAGTTCCTCGGCTACATGGTTACTCATCGCGGGATCGAGGCAAATGTAGAGCAAATCGACGCACTCATCCAGATGCCTTCGCCAAAAACGAAAAGAGAAGTCCAGCGACTAAACGAAAGAGTCGCGGCCTTGAACCGATTCATCTCGCGCTCTACTGATAAGTGTTTAACTTTTTATGAAGCGCTCAAGGATAAGAAGGGGGCAGCTCGACAAGATTTCGAGTAGACTGAAAAATATGAAGAAGCCTTCCAGAAGTTGAATCAGTATCTCGCGACTCCACCTGTTCTGACAAAGCCGATAGCTGGCGAACCGCTCTATCTTTACATCGCGGTCTCGACCTCGGCAGTTAGTGGGGTTCTGATTCGCGAAGACGGCACCGAGCAAAAGCCTATTTTCTGTATTAGTAAGTCGCTAACCGATGCAGAAACAAGATATCCTTTGACGGAGAAACTCGCACTCGCAGTTATTACGTCGGCTCGAAAGCTTCGACCGTATTTTCAATCACATTCGATCGTGGTTCTAAGTACTTTTCCACTGCGACCTGTTCTCCATAGTCCGACTCAGTCCGGGCGACTCGCCAAATGGGCGATTGAGCTAAGCGAGTTTGATATCGAGTATCGCAGTAGGACGACGATCAAGTCACAAGTATTGGCCGACTTTTTAATCGAACTGCCGGAGGCGGAAGCCTCGTCCGAAATCGAAGACACACTCGCGGACAGTTCTGCATCCCAAATCTGGCAGCTGCACGTTGACGGCTCGTCATCTAAACACGGATCGGGAGTAGGCATTCGACTATCGTCAGACGGAAAATCTCTAGAGCAATTGTTCCGCCTTGGTTTCAAGGCATCGAACAACGAGGCCGAATACGAGGCCCTTCTCGCAGGTCTTCGATTGTCTAAAGCGTTGAAAATAACAAGGATAAAAGCTTTTTGCGACTCTCAGCTCGTCGTGAATCAGTTCAACGGCGAATACGCGACAAAGGACGAGCGCATAGAAGCATACCTCGCTCTCGTCATAACTTTAACAGCTGAATTCGATCTGTTCACCTTGACAAGAATTCCAAGGTCGGAAAACTCCCAAGCGGATGCCCTCGCATCACTCGGCTCGACCGCGAAGCTAGATAAAGATCTTCAAAGAATTGTCAAGGTCGAATTCATTGAAGAGCCGAGTATCGCAATCGCAAAAGCAGTCAACGTCCTAACAAGATCTCTGACAACGAAGCAAAAAGCAGGTCTCAGCAATGGCTCGCCCGCTCGCTCCGCCGCAGACCCGATGGACCTCGACCACACCAAAGATAACGTCGAACCGGATCCGATGGATCCCAATCAGTCCGGTACAGTCGGCACAGACGAAACGACGGATGTGATGGCAACAGATAACGAGCTCGACCCAAATAACACAGCTTTTGACCGTGGCCTTCTCCCCGAACAACTTGAGGAATCCCCAGAGGATGCTTACCCATGTAGCGAGGAGCCTCCACCTGAGCATGAAGTCATCGACATTCCCATTGACGACGAGACCACAGTCTATGGATGCGACACCAAGTGGATGGCCAACATTCGCGTTTATCTCGCAGACGGCGAGATGCCAACCGACAAATGGGTGGCTCACAAGTTAAAGTCACAGTCGTCTTGTTACGTTTTACTTGATGGAAATATCTTCAAATGGCGACTGTCCGGGCCACTACTCGCTTGTGTCGAGGGGCAGGAGGCTTGCGAGATAATGCATGAGGTTCATGGCGGATCCTGCGGTAACCACTCGGGAGGTCGCTCACTCGCCATCCAAATCAAGAGGCACGGATATTTTTGGCCGATAATGATAAAAGACTGCGAGCTGTTCGCAACAAAGTGCGAGAAGTGTCAACGACATGGTCCGTTCATCCATCAACCGACGGAGTTCTTAAGCTCGGTCACCTCGCCCTACCCGTTTATGCGATGGGGAATAGATATAGTCGGACCGCTTCATCCGTCTCGACAGAAACGATACCTCTTAGTCCTAACGGATTATTTTTCCAAGTGGATCGAGGCGGAAGCATTCGGATCAATCAAGGATAAGCAGGTCGAAAACTTCGTCTGGAAGAATATCATCTGTCGTCACGGCGTACCCTATGAGATAGTGACAGATAACGGTTCGCAATTCATATCTAAACGGTTCAAACTTTTCTGCGATAAGTGGAAAATCAGAATCAGCAAGTCAACGCCTCGCTGCCCGCAAGGCAACGGCCAGGCAGAGTCGTCAAACAAAACACTTATCCATGGCCTAAAGACACGACTCGACGCTAAGAAGGGTTGTTGGGCAGATGAACTTGAAGGCGTTTTATGGTCTTGTCGAATAACACCGCAACGCGCTACGGGCGAAACACCTTTCGTCCTCGTCTACGGAACAGAATGTGTGATTCCTCCTGAAGTCTATTTTCCAGGAGTTCGCCGACGATTGCTTCCAGAGTAGGAAGGTCTCAATCATCTCCTCATGCTCGACGAACTCGACCTTATCAACGAAAGGCGCGACCAAGCACTTATAAAAATGACCGAATATCAAATTGCAGCATCCAAGTATTACAATTCCAAGGTGCGAGTTCGGCGTTTTTACGAAGGAGACCTCGTCCTTCGCGCAGTATTTCAGAACACTGCCGAGCCCAATGCCGGCAAGCTCGGCGCTCACTGGGAAGGACCTTATCAGATCACAAAAGTAGTTCGCCCGGGCGTCTACGAAATCGCCAACATGAAAGGCGAGATGATCCAGCGTTCCTGGAATGCGCAACATCTGAAGAAATATCACTGCAAAAAATACTAAGTCATTAGACTTGAACTACGACGCGACTTAATCCCATCATTGGGTACGTAGGCAGCTCGTTTTCGGACGAGTTCAGTTGCCCCCTTATTCAAAAAAAAGGGGGGAGTGGGTACGTATATTCATACTCCCACTCGCCGTATATAACGACTTAAGGTTTAACCAAGTCTTATTCGCTCAACTCGCAAACGACTCCGGTCTAAACGCGATAATCGATTCGCAATAAGCTAAGGTTTTAACCAAGTCTTATTCGCTCAACTCGCAAACGACTCCGGTCTAAACGCGATAATCGATTCGCAATAAGCTAAGGTTTTAACCAAGTCTTATTCGCTCAACTCGCAAACGACTCCGGTCTAAACGCGATAATCGATTCGCAATAAGCTTAGGTTTTAACCAAGTCTTATTCGCTCAACTCGCAAACGACTCCGGTCTAAACGCGGCAACTCGCAAAACGACTTAACTGTCTAAACGCGAGATCAATAACAATTAGGCGTCATTATGGCCATAATGGTGACCTGATTAAAAATTCATCATCATTATGAAGTATACTTATACATCCTCAACGGATAAAGCGCGCTATATAAGTTTAGAGTTCATTACTGGGATAGACGTATTCAGTGCGAGTATTGTCCGTTAGCCGGGATGTCCATCTCGCGAGTCCATCTCGGGATAGACACATTCAGTAGAATGTGTCCGTTAGCCAGGATGTTTGACTCGCAAACCCAGTTTTAACCTTAACAAACTGGTCGAACTTAGCAAATACATATTTGCCTGGATAAGATATATTCAGTAGAATGTAACCAGGATGTTCGTCTCGCAAAACCCAGTTACACTCAACACTGGTCTAAAATGGCAAAACAAACGGCAGCGATATCAATCGCCTCGCCATTAAGCGTCTTAAAACCGCATCAAACCTAAGCGTCTTAAAACCGTATCATTTCTATGGCCTTAGACAAGCTCTAACAGGCCTCGTCGACAGACTACTAATCGAAAATACAGTTAAGAAATTGCTTAAGGGCATTCATATAAATCTGCTCGACCAACTCGGCATAAAAATGTTGTTACAAGTTGGATAAAGCCATCCAGGCACAAAAACAAAAATCGAGTCATAAAATCCTTAAGCAAAAACAAAAACAAATCCTACTGTTGCAAAGTCCGGATTAGGCGACAGTCTCGCCATCTTCGGCCTCTTTGTCCTCAGAAGCCAGCTCGCCCTCTTCGACAACTTGTTCTTCGGCTGGAGTAATGATAGCAGCCGAACTCGCAGCCTCGCCGTCCTTGGGTTCTTGTTCCAAAGGAGCCTGTTCGCGAAGAGGTTCAGTTGGTGCAACTGGGATCGGATCAACGGTCTCATCGGCTTCGTCCGACTCACTCTCGTTTAACTCCTCACTCGCGCTTCGCAAGCGCATACCAAGAGAGCCATCGTTCGACCCAGAAGCTGCATTTATACCAACAGACTTAGCAACAACCTCGACTCGCGGAGACGCAACTATATCCGCTACGGTAATGGGGACAACATAGTTTTTACCTAAGGTCTTCCTCAATTCGAAAGCTATCGCGTCGAAGATCTCGTCGGCTTTTCCGAGCGACGCCTTGTTTTCAGCTAAAAGGGCACGCTCGGCCTTGGGATCGAAGGCCTCCTCTGCTTCAGTATTCTCCATGTCGTCAAGGAGCTGGAGATTAGCCTCTGCTTGTGCAAGATAGACCATTTTCTTAATCGGCTTCTTCATCATCTGGTGAAACAGCTCGTAAGCCCGGTTAAGCTGGCCTTGCACTTCGGCGGCCGCAGATCGCCTCGCAGAAGAAACAGCCTCTTCAAGATCCTGCTCGCGACTCGCCTTCAGAGCAGATAGCTCTTTCACCAGCTCGGCGTTGTTCTCCTCGACCTTCTCCTTCTCCTTACCGACTTTGTGAAGGTGCACGCCCAGGTCGTCAGAGCTCTTCTTATACATATCTCCCTCAGCAGCAAGATTTCTCATTTGGGCCGCGGCTTGTTCCTTCTCGACCTCTTCTCTCTGCCTGGCCTCGCCTATAAAGAGCTCCTTAGACCTCGAGTCTTGATCATACGACATGATCAGCCTGTTGAAATGGGCGATGGCCTGCGAAGGAGTTGACAATATGAGAAATAAAGCGAAATGAAAAAGAAAGAATAAAGTGTAAAATTACCTTGGCCTGACGCGACGCAAACTCCTTGTAGAGCTCGCTCTTTACCAGCCTTTCCGGGATCGGCATACGATCACCCAGATATGTAACCTTAGCCATCATGGCAGCTGCGGCTAAGGGATCAGTGTAGAGCCCATCGGAACTTCCGGGAATAGACCGCCCTGGGGACAGAGTCGGCAACTCGCGACGAGATTTCTTCTTCTCGCCAACTTTGCCGTTGCCTTTCTCAGAGGCAGATCGTTTTCTTTTCTGGTGCAATTGGGCCTCAAGCTCGGCGGGCTCGTCAGAAATGGTAGTTGGCTGTGAAGTAATAACAGCCAACGCACCACTCGCAGCTACAGCAGCCGCTTCGTCGCCCTCAGCAACAGGAGTATTCTCTTTGTCGACGCTCCGCTCGGACGTCTCGACAATGGAAGCAGTGGCCTTCGGGTCGGCCTTTCTCTTAGCCTTCTCGGCTTTTCTCTTGGCGAGATCGCGGAAAGTGAGCTTGGGAGGCATTATTTCTAGATCGTCGGACTCGCTCTGTTCGATTTCTTCTTCTTCGTCGTATGAAACGAACTCACGAGCTAGAATAACCCTTCGAAGATTGAAGTGACGATTCCAAAGGCACTTCCGAGCCTTCAACTTATTGACCAAATCGTCGATGTTGGCAACAAGAGTGAATGGCAGTCTGCTAGCTGTAAAAACAAATTGGCAGAGAAGTTAGTATAAAGCATAAAGGGACAGTTCGCGCGTTAAACATTCGAGAAAATCTACCAAGTGTCCCCCACTTCGACACCACTAAGTGTTCATCCTCGGCCGACGCGGCCGATATCGGCACGAAGAAAAAATATTTTCTCCAGCTATGATCTTTGTTCGGGAATTCGTCCAGTATTTTATAAAGAGAACGACTCGCCAGATTGTAATACTTCATGCCACCCGGGTTGGATTGCTTGCGCCATTCAAGAAGGTTGTGTAGATGGCGAACTCCGATGGGCTCGCGACATTCGGCTGCCCGCGTCGTAATTCCCACCAATTGGCGAATCCCTCTCGAGTTGATTTGCGCGAGCGCGATTTTGTGAACCCGCGCGAACCGGAGAATCAGTGCAGGGATGGGGAACGTGAGGTAACAATCCTTAAACCAACACGCATAGGCGGTAAACGTGCCGGCAGGGGGATCGTCTTCTCGCTGCTCGATAGAAGGCGCGATCATTTCGACCGAGTCGGGAATTCGACACTCTGAGCGATAGTCTTCCAGAAATTCCTCATCGCACCATGAGGAACCTGGAGGCGGGCGTTGCTTTCGCCTCGATTTCTTTTTCTTCTGGACCACCTCGGCCAGCCCGCACGCAGCCCAAGCTTCCAGTCTCTCTTTTTCTACTAAGAGTTGTACGACCAGTTACCTTCTTCGATCTTTACTTGGAGAGGCAGCTCGGCAGGACTAAGGGACTCGTCGCGGAGTTGTGGGATTTCCACAACCAGTCTTCGCTCGTCAGTGGTCGAGGCCTCGCCAATTTGCGAAGGATGCGAAGTCCCAACTCCCTCTTGAAAGCCAGTTCGTCCAGCTCGCATGGACGAAGTAGACTCCCCTGTCTCGCGACTTTGTCTTAAGGCGGGAGTAGGATAAGAGAACAGTTCGCCAAGAGGAGAATGGCCTCCAGCTCGATCTTCTCGACTAATGGGGCTCGCCTCCTCGCTGCCCGAAGGACTCGCTTCCTCTTGACCACGGAGCCCACTACAACTCGAACTCGCATCTACAATCGACTCGCTAGTGGGAGAATACTCCCAGGCCGATTTTCCCTTCTCGGGGAGTTCGGCAGACTTCGCGGATGCAAAAGAACTCGTCGACGACATTTTTCTTTGGATCAAAACTTAAGTTTTTTCAGTTTCTCTGAAGAACACTGCGGCGGCGATGAAGAACGCGGCGGCGGCGAAGTGATGGGACGGCAAAATTCCTATCTATTACTCGAAAGAAAAACGACAGAAAAGGGAGAGAAAGAGCGAACCTGTTTTTTCGGAGGAATGAGAATAAAGAGAAGTATCAAGGGAGCGTTGCCTCTTATAAAGACATTTTCGACGGTTCGACTTTCGAGGTGGGCCTCATTTCTTAATGGGCCCAAAGATTCTGGGCTCAGAAGATCAGTTTCGCGAGATTGATCCAAATCTATGGTTCCACAATTTTTATCTGACTCTAAATGCGACTCCGCGAGCTCCTCCTCGATTTGTTTCGCGACTTCATAGTTTCGATATTCTCAGGATTTTGACCTTCAAAGAATCGCGCGACCTCGCGACTTCACTTGCGAATAAATCTGCGACTTCAACATCTCGCAACTCGCGACTCCATCTCAATGGATCAATCGCGACTTTCTCTCCGTGAAAATCAACTCGCGACTCCATCTCAATGGATCAGTCGCGACTTTCTCTCCGTGAAAATCAACTCCCGACTCCATCTCAATGGATCAGTCGCGACTTTCTCTCCGTGAAAATCAACTCGCGACTCCATCTCAATGGATCAGCTCGCGACTTTCTCTCCGTGAAAATCAACTCGCGACTCCATCTCAATGGATCAGTCGCGACTTTCTCTCTGTGAAAATCAACTCGCGACTCCATCTCAATGGACCAGCTCGCGACTTTCTCTCTGTGAAAATCAACTCGCGACTCCATCTCAATGGATCAGTCGCGACTTTCTCTCCGTGAAAATCAACTCGCGACTTCATCAACTCGCGACTTCATCAACTCGCGACTTCATCAACTCACGACTTTATCTCCATAAAACTTAGGAATTCGGCAACAACGATGACTTGAGTAAATGTGCGACTCGCGCTCTTTTCCCCTTTTCTGTTTTTTCCCACTGGGTTTTCTAGACAAGGGTTTTACCGAGGCTTGTTCGCACGTCTGTACATCTTCATCTCGTCACCTCGCATCTTCGAGCAGATTCATTCAATCAAGTCAACTCGCGATTTTGAAGGCTTTCAGTCAGCTCGCAGATATCGGAACAAATCTACCTTGACACCTCGTACTCTCGCACGATTCGCGGATCACAAGTAAAACCGATTCGCAGATTCGCAAAACTAGAAATCGACTCGCCAATGACAGCAACCGACTCGCAGTATTGAGTATTTAGGTTCGACAGTATCGCCGCTAGCACGCTAAACGGCCTAAGCGGGAATCGATTTTTCAGACACCCTTACTTCAGCACTTTTTAAACTAAACTGCTGAACTGGGGGGCTAACTGTAGGGGTCAAATCTCCCCTAGAAGAATCGATAAACCAAACGGCTTAACACGTGTTAAAACCGGCTCAGCGGTCGAACCCAGAAGACGCAGGCCCGTCAAAGGCCCATCACTGTTCATTCTAGCGCTGTTCAATCCCTCTCAACCGGCCCGGCTCAGAGCGACCGGAACTGTTCAAGTCGCCTCGACTGGAACTGTTCATACCGCCCAATTTTACCTATATATAGACATGTACCCCTTCACTTGGAGGGGACCGGTTTTTCTGATAAAAACACTGTTTACAGCTCTGATCTTGGTTAATAAGAACAATCTCAAGAACCCTAATTCTATCTTTCTCTAAGTGCTTGAAAACCCTAAAGAAGCTCTATTTCAACGAATCTTCACAAATTCTATTGTGTGATTATTCCAGCTCGCACATATAACATGGAGAAGAAATAGGTGAATTTGTGCAAATTATTTTTAATTTGTTTTTGTGATTGTATATCGATGTTATAACTACATTATATAGCATAGCACACCTTTTTAAACATTTTTGACCAATTTTTGAAATCCTAAACCCCAAATTATGGTAATGGCAGTCGAAAATCTGTCGGAATAGGGACGGAATCGATATTTTTATCCTTTGACAAGTCAATAAGATCGCATGCAAATAATTTTGGCCAAGTGTTTCTATGAATTATTTTAAAATGTTTTAAAATAAATTAGTTTTATATTTTAAAACCTTTTCTGCCCAAATAAAATCTCTTAATTTCTTATTCTTCTCTCCTTCACGAAACCCTTCACTCTCTCACTCTAATCCAGCGATAACCCAGACGATTTCAAGCAACTCCGACCAGTACCGGCGTTAATTTCCGGTCAATCGGGTGATTTCCTCAACCTCCATCCACTTTATCTTCCTTTTCCCTCATGTAAGTTTCTGGGCTGTTAGATTCGAATCTCAGATGATAAGGGTGTTAAATACCATAGATTTATGATTTTTACAGTCATATCTCATGAGCTTGTGGTTTTAAATCCAATACATTTATGAGTTATACAAGTTTTCGACTCAAATCTTATGAGATCGTGATTAGGGTTTTTAACTTTTTATTTCATCACCAGTCTTCTCTTTAATTCGACTCAGATTTCATGAGATCGTGATTAGGGTGTTAAATACTTATCTTTCTCTCTAACTGTCAGTATGTTGAAAATGGTTTGGATTTATGAGAAACATGTTGTTTATACTTGGTTTCTTTGTGAATAAGATGAGTTGTTGGTTCTTCTTCTCTTATGAGCTTCTTGATTTGCTAGTATTCAATTATGTTTGGAATTTATCTTTTTGTTGTTATGTTTTAATAGGTCACGAGAAGAATTTGAGGCTGCTCGTTCTACGCTTACTGGTCAAGGACCGTTCCAAGGATGAACACACCATCACCACAACAGACAGGAGAGAGCACGACCGTTCCCGAGACGCAAGCACCTGCACCACAACAATTAGATCTCGACTCGTTATTGCGGCAGCCTGGCCGTGATCATTGTCGCCTTCTTGCTCCAAAGAGGCAACGTGGTGCAACTTGGTAAGATTTATGAATTAAATTTTCTAATTAACTCTAATTTCACTTATATTTTTCTCAAATTTGATTTATTCGCTAATGTTTAAAAGGTTCAAGTTGAAGAACGAGATCACAAACACTATTGGTACGATGCTTTATAACCAACTTCCGAAAGGGTATTACAACCCATAATTTGGGAGCAAAGTCATCCGACCAAGTTGCATATGAAATGGTAAAATTTCTTTATATCTTATTTTAATTTCAGA
This sequence comes from Draba incana, assembly GCA_963576765.1. Lineage (NCBI taxonomy): Eukaryota > Viridiplantae > Streptophyta > Magnoliopsida > Brassicales > Brassicaceae > Draba > Draba incana. The sequence continues at coordinate 21,321,438 of OY755213.1, forward strand.
ATAATTAATTTTAGCTAATTAATTTACCTAATTGGTTTTTAACTTTGTTTCATAGTGGGAAAAGACCGGAGAGGAACCGGATTTGCTGAGTTGATACGAATCACGCACACTAGCAAAACTTCGGGGAAGATAGAAGATGTGAAAGCTAGTGAGCTTTACGAGTTCATCAAGAGTAAGAAGGTAGATATGGAAATCGAACTTTCCCAAATGACACAAGATGATTTGTTGTCCTCTCCAACTAAACTTTCAACCCAAGATGTCAACACCCTTGTACTTCAGGTAAGTTTTAAAATATCATCACTTTTTTTCTTAAAGTTTCTTAATTGTCTGTCCATCAATAGTCTCTTATTTTAACAGTTTCATTAATTTCATGCTTCTTTTCTAATTATTTCGTAATGCTATGTTCATGAACTTGTACTTATTTATCTTTTTTTTTTGTTTTTAAGTTCTTAAGCAACCGCATAAGAACCATTACGTATGAATTAGTTTTTCATTTCAACTAATATAATGTTAACTAATCGTAATATTTATTCTTTGCAGAAATTACCGGTTGACAAGAAAGGTCGTGCATATGGTATTGGTTCGTATGCGGTTAGTCAACTCAACTCTTATGCATCCGCTAACACAAACGTAGAGTACGAGGGAAAGTTGGAAAAACAACGGTCTAAGATAATTAGTTTGAAGCAACAACTAGAGGAGCGTGATGCAACAATGAAAAAACAACAAGAAGAACGTGATGCGTGGTTCCGCTCCAAATTTCCGGGTTCTTTTCCTTCGGTCGCAAGCGTCTAATGAACAAAAAATCTGATTTTCTTGTTCTTTTTGTTTAGAAAAACGAAATTCTCTTTTGTTAGTTCCAAATAAATTTGTGATGATCTCTCTTTTGTTAGTTCCAAATTCTTTTCTTGTTTTTTTGGATTGGTGAAACTATTTTATGATCATCTCTCTTTTATTAGTTTCAAATTGTTATTTATGATCTTTCTTGTTCCAATCGAAAGTGTTTTTTAAAATTTTTTTTTTTATTAAATTCCATCTGTCGTGATTCCGTCAAATTCAACATTCACAATCATCGGAATTCCGTTGGAAATTCATAACATATTTCGGCGGATAAAGCCGTCGGAATTTCGCCGGCCAATTTTTTCGAAGGATGTGGATCGTCGGAATAAATATACAACGGTTAAAGCCGTCGGGATCTCGTTGGAAATTTACCATCAGTATTCCGTCAGAATGTTCCGATGACTTTATTCTGTCAGAATTTTCCAACGAAATTCTGACGCATATGTTATTCCGACAACGTTATTCCGACGAATTATATTTGTCAGAATGCCATCGGAATATCTCCTTTCCGACGGAATAGTAACGGATATGCCTCTCAGAGTTATTAATGTTTTCTTGTAGTGTTGTACGCCTTTCCACAACAGAATATCTGAATTCTATAAATTCCTACACACAAGCAAGAAACAAAAAGTAATCAGAAATCATTCCAATGTGATAGTAGTAGTAGCACCGAACTAAGCATACTATCTCCAAATTTCACTTTTCTACAACTCCTTGTGGTCTATGTTCTTGGACATAAGCTTCGTCCATAAAAATAAAATTCTTAGAAAGATCATTTTCAGTATTATTGTTTTAAATAGGTCAAGTAACTTAAAAAGAAATGATTCACATAGGCAAGTAGTTACCTGAAGTAATTCTTTTAGACCCATTAGCTTGGGTTCTCCGTTAAAGATACTGCAAACACACATAATTAAAAGCCAGTTACAATCAAGAAATACAACATACTTGGAACCATCATCGCTAAAATATCTACAAGCTCTTCATACTCAAATATTTATATAACAACTGCACGAGTTTCTCTAGATGACAATTGACAAATATGGATCTTTTTACTTTCTGCTTCTTCCAAAATTTTGGGGGTCTACAGTGAATACAATAACAGGCGAAAATTAATGGTTCTTCAAAGTAACTTACCCCACCATGTTGCAGCTGAAGCTTGACTGGAGGGCACTATGCCGGTAAAGGTTATTTAGCACAAGTGCAGGATCTCCTCCTCGTTTGAGCTATAGAGAAATATTTGAAAATTATCTCAAAAACCGCTACCTTCCAATTTGAAATTTTAAAGCAGACTTATACAGCCTCAGTGCAGAGAAAAAAGTGCAATACCTCAATAACAACACGCATCCCATTACGATCACTCTCGTCGCATATGTTACTTATGCCCTCTAGCGTCTGAAATTAACAAACACCTAACATTAATGAATGAAAAAGAAACTCTGCAAGACTACCTAACTTATCTTTCACTGATAGATGAATATCAACTTTATTAATCATGAAAATGAACAAGAAGGGCTACAAGAAATGTAATACACCCTTTGAATACAATACGGTTTAACACTCTATGTCCAAGCATTAATTGATCAGGTCCCGAAAGTAAATTTGAAACCAAATGGTGCAATTAAAACTATTGAGGATGTTGGAGATATTTTTAAGGGATAAAGGGACTGTGTTAGAGCATGTCTGCCCACTTGATTACTTGTTTTACAGTGCCGAGAAGGTACTTTCAGATCTGGTATGTTTTTTTTTTTTTTTTTTATTATGCAATTAGAGGGACTGAAAGCTTCAGTTTTTTTTTTTTTTTTTTTTGGTTACATAGGATCCTGCTTCCAGCTACAAAACCTCCAATTTGGTGAGTAATCCGACATCTTTAGGTAACTTGCCTTCCAAGGTAAAGCACCAACATAAAGAAATTTAAACATATTGTATGTTTTGTTTACAAAAAGCTTTTTCAATGTAATCTATTTTACTTCTCAAATATTTAAAGTTTTAATTACTTTACGTCATAAATTTTTCTATTTATATGCATGTTTCTTTCTAATGAAAAATATGGGAACAGGATTTTTTTGTTACACAAATCCCCATGCATATATAGTTTTTGATAGATAATATTTTTGAAATTTGTATATATCTCTAGATTTGTATCCTAGAAACTTGTTATCGTAAATATGTGGTTAATATATTTATATGTAATGTATTCTAACCACATAGTTCTTATTGAAATGTTGTCCAATGTTTGCACCTCTTTTTATGGTGAAAAATCATCATGGTTTTGAGAAGAGTTGAAACAAGTTTGTAAAATAATTGAGATGGCGTCTCTTTTGCTTCATTTACCGTAAAATAATTTATATTTGATTATCTTGCAAGGAAAGTAAATAATTATCAGTTTTGTGTGGTAGGGTTTGTTGGTACCTCAGAATTTGCAGATCAACCTAATTCTTCGGTTCAATTGGTTTCTTAAATTTCTTGTCTCTACTTTCTTACTTTTGGAGATATGAGTAAACAATAGTTCACATAACTCTTGAGTTTATAAAAAAACATAACCATTATACTCCATGATACAATAGATTTCACATGGAAGTGGGACAAGAGAAGATCTAACCATAAAATGAAAAAGGGATAACAAACAAGGAAAGGTTTAATATCAACCAGATTGATTTTTTGTTAAACTTTAACCGAGTCATATCTCCAAAAGAAGCAGAGCAACATTGAGCATCTCAGACACTGTTAAGAGTTAAGACCAGAAAAGCCTCCATTTTTTTCTTGTAGTTACCAATTCTTGGATTTGTTAACGAGTCCTGCACCAACATTAAGAGATTTAAACATATGTTCTCTTCACAAAACTAAAATAGCAGATTCTTTGGGCGTTGGGACTTGCCTCACCTGTCTGTTCAACATTTCTCAGGCAACCAATTCAGGTTCATCTTTTCCTGCAGGGACATGATTTTGGAAGACTGTTTGGTAATCCAAGCTTCTCGCGGTTTCAAAGAAATGAGCCACGGCTTCCTCTGGTGTCCCTACCAAGACACCATGTCCTAGGTTGAGTATATGCCCTTTTGGTCCAGCACTCTTCACAACTCTGACACGAAACCAACGTTTTTTACAGTTACTAGAATTGAATATAAGCGTAACTATCTTCATCTGAACAAAGTAACTAACTACCTTTTAATTTCTTCGGTTAAAGCAGGAAGCGGAGAGAACAGGTAAGCTGGATCAACATTTCCCTGCACACTAACCTCGCTTCCCAGTCGCCTCCTTCCATCAGCCATATCTACAGTCCAGTCAAGCCCAATAACATCAGCTCCGGTCCCTTTCATTCGTTCAAGTAGGCCACCGTTCCCATTGATATAGAAAACTATCGGCGTATCTGGACATCTTCTCTTTACGGCATGAATGATCTGTCCATCCCAAATGACAGAAAAAAAAAAGGAATCGTTAAAACCATATATAAATCTTTCAGGCCCTCAAGATTTAAGGACTCAACTATACCTCTTCGATGTACGGTTTGGACCAACGCTCCCACATCTCGGGAGTCAATTGTCCACCCCATGAATCGAATATTTGTATGCAGTGAGCTCCATGCTCAACTTGGTAAACAACATACTCGGTGATGGCCTTGGTTAAATGAGATAAGAGAGATCTCAATACATCTGGTGCAGTGTGACACATGCTCTTTATGACTGTATATGTCCGAGTTGTTCCTCCTTCAACAATATATGTCGCAATTGTCCAAGGCGCTCCAACGAAACCCAATACGGCAGCATGTTCCCCAACCTTTGAAAACAAGAATCCATATATCAAGGCATTTGGTTAAACTCTAGGGGAAAGCTGAGAGAAAGAGGAAAAAACCACCTCTTGTCTCAGAATCTTGAGAGAGTCTCCAACGAATTGAAGTTTGCCGAGGTCAATAGGATGCAATCTCTTCAAATCTTCTTCAGATCGGACGGGAGATTGAATCACGGGACCTTTCACCTCTTCGATGTCAAAAGGGACACCGAATGCGGGTAAAGGCGTGAGGATGTCAGAGAAAATGATGACACCGTCTGGTCGGAATGCATGCCAAGGCTGCAAAGAGATTTCGACGATAAGATGAGTGTTCTCTGATCTCTCCCTGAAGGAAGGGTGTTTCTTGGCGAGCTTTTGGTAAACAGCCATATACCTTCCTGCTTGCCTCATCATCCAAGCTGGAGGACGACTCACGGCTTGCCCTTTCGCAGCCTTAACCAATAGTGGATCTGGTCGAACAAAAATATATGTTAATGTGACAAGGATCCTTTATGATAATTGATAAGCAAAATTTCATCTTCTATCACACATGCCCCATTTCAAGAGCAACATTCAAGCGCAATATCAAATTTGGTAATCCAATAAAAACCCGAATCGACCAATCTCAAATCAAAATGCAAGTGCAAGAGATACGTACCGGAAGAGGAGGAGCAAGCCACGACGAACTTCCGAGCAGCATAATTGTGTCTACTTGGGTAACAAATCAATCCGACATTGATGGGGTTGGATCGAAACCCAATCGGCAACGATAAAACCGAAGAGTAGCATCTAGAAGAACTACAGGCAACCGCCAGATAGAATTTAACACTAATCGAGCACAAACAGAAATCGAATAGATAAAATTGGTGACTTTATCAGACCTGGTTGGAGATGATAAGCTCATTCTCAATCACTGAAAGAACCTTAAAGATCAAATAGCTCTCTGATTTCCCCCGCTCCTTGAGCCGGTCTGATCTTGTGTTTCCTTATCGCCGAGAGAGATGGGATTCAAGGTTTGACCTTTTTAAAGTCAATCCCTTAGACGGCTGTAATGTTGCCACGTACGATCTATCTGGATAACCGTAGGACCCACCGTCGAGATTTCTTTCCTGCTCACGGTTTAGTCAAAATGATTTATTTGCATACAATTTTAGCCAATTTCCCGGTTTGGTTTATGTTATTTAACCAATCGAAATTCGTCAAGTGTCCTTATACCGCAATGGGTTTACTACCAAAACCAACTAAAAGACTATTTACAGACTTCAGACCCACTCTTGAGTGTTTTGCATAACACGGTTCACTGTGAGGTGGACTCAGATTAATCGGTTTAGATATACAAACCAATGATAATAAACCGGTTCTATCGCTACACAGAGTAAATTTGCACAAAAGGCAGAACATGATGAGCTTTGTTGACCAGGAAGACAATTTATACACCAAATCTGACCAAGACATCGTCTGAAAACTGGAAATAACATAAGAAACATCAAGTAACTGTTCTTTATCTTATTTTTCATGTTTCTTTCTTCAATGTCATTCACAGCTAGAGCGAGGTCTCTTATCTCTCTGTCTTATTAAAGTATCAAGCCAGTAAGGACTGTGTGGTTAAATGCTCGAGCCGTGGAGGCATCATCAGTGTTTTCTTCTTGCAAACAGTTTCAAGCTTGTCATATAGAATGGTGTAGTTGGAGCTACTGATGTTCCTCAAGTAACATTGGTCACTTCCAACATAGTTATAAACTTGTTGTGTGCTTCCATATCCACTGGTCACCAAGTTATTCTTCACCACCATAACACCTTGCCCTTCTTGCTCATTCTCCAGCTTGCTCTTGAATATTCTCATCAATCCACTGTCACTCTCTGATCTCTCCTCGTTGAATCCCATTGTGACATTCGAAATCTCCAGAGACGTGTTATTCCGTTGCTCCAATGAGTCAGAATAGAGGTAAAAAGGAAAACTCTTGATCGATTTCGCTGCATAGATCTCTCTCGAGGCTCTCTTGGCGTGAACACGATCATCGGCTTGAATTAACTGATCTATAATCTGCAAGTTGGCATTTTTACCTAAAACCATTGTGTTTTCGTAGCTGAACTCTTGATTGGCATTGGTTACGATGTCCCCATGAGAGGATTTGACCAACCCGATCGCAGTTATCGACCTTTTTGCTTTCGTTGTGAAGTTTCCATTCAAACCTTTAAATTCCGATTCAGAGCTAATCTTGAGAGAGCTTCTACTAATCTCCAACACCTTCCCTTCGACTATCCCCCTCTCATGATCCAACCAAAGATGCAGATTCGCATCGATATACCAAACATTCAACGCATTCGTCACGCTAAACCCAAGCTTATGAGTCTTTCCATCTAACAAACTTCCCAAGAAGGGCGTGATCTCGATGTCATAACTCGGCAAATCGAAAGATCCAATAGCCGAGATCGGTCTCCAGAGTAAAGGATTGATCCCTCCGGTGAAAACAACAGGGAAAGGCCAAACCGCACCGGCGATTTTACCGTCGAGACTAACCAAAACTTCTCTAAAAGGTCCATTACCAGTACCACTAAGATTGTTAGCAGTAACAAAATCATTAGGAAGATTCCCATACCAAAACTCATCATTCTCATGGAAAGAAACATAAACCTCAAGAAGAGCTCTATACACATTCCTAGGGATCTCAAATTCCTTGTACTTAGAATCATTCCAATTCACGATTTCAAACCACAATCCATCGTTTAACGGAAGATTCCTCGAAATCGGGAGGATCAAATCGGCTTGAGGAGAGCTGTAACCAGAAGAAGAAGAAACTGGCAGATTTGTTTCGAATGGATAATAATGGAAGATGACGTCGACATGGTAAACTCCAGTGTAGGTTTTATCGATTAGGTTACCGAGATAAACAGCGAGAATCTGAGTCTCCTTCTTGACGAGCAAAGAGTGATACTTAGTCACATCTTTCTCCACCGACCAAACAATCCCGTTTGCTCTAGGCTCGGCGGTGCAGCTCCGGAGAATCTCAACGCCGTCAAGCCAAACACCGAAAATCCGATCGAATTGTCTTCCTCGGCAAGTGGATTTGAATTCGAGGACGATTTTGGAGAAATCTCGAAACGGGCAGTGAGAAGGGAGTGTGTAATTGGCGAGAACCGGTGGTTTAGCGTAGGTGTAGCCGAATTCATGGTGGAGGATTAGATGAGAGCACGGTGGTTGACCTGTCGGAAGATCGGGAACGGGAGGCTTTTTGACTTCGAAGTAGCGAGTAGGTGAGTTTTGGTTCGGAGTGAAGAAGAGAGGAGAGAAATGAGGAGGCTTTAAACGCGATCTGGTTACATGGCGATCGGCGACAGCGGAAAGAGCGAAGAAGAAGAAGAAGAAGAAGATGAGTGGAGGAAGAGAAGAAGCCATTGATCTTACTTACCAAACTTTCTAGTCTGTGTCTGGTAAATCCAACTGATTTAAAAGAAGCAATCCCAATACATTTAAACAAGTATTTTAATTTAGATGTTAGTCACATAAACAAAAGTTAAATATGATTAATTAGGTTGATTACTTATTATTGCAAGTTTACTTTCTACGAAACCTTGCACAACAAAACTTACCGTACAGAGAATATTTATTTCTTGGTCTTTGAAGCAAAGCAATAAATAGACCGTATCTAATTTACAAATTACAATCAATGTATATCAAATCCAACTAACTACTGAAAAAACATTTTAAAAATAACTGTAAAAGTTCTTGCTCTATTAATTGCTCTTATAATCAAATTAGAGATTTGCCTCTATGCACAAAAGGTTTGTGAAAGAAAACCAAAAAAGTGATGTTTAAGAGATATTTTAAGAAAGAGATCGGTTGAGCATGGAGACTTGGCCGGAATCTCCATTGAGTAAGAAGACTTCAAGAGGAATGTAAGGAGAAGATGAAGAATTTGATCCAAACCTATACGCAGGCTGCAACAATTTGCTGCCTTTCGCACATTGAATCGTTAGTAGACGTGGTCCGGTTCTCATCTGCCACACCTGGTTTCGATTGGGTGCATAATCAGTCTCTCATACAATCAAAAACTAAGATACTGTTGTTGAGAGAAGATAATGTTGTTACCTCGATGATGCCTTTGCGTGGCGCGTGGATGGCTAAGCATAGACAATAATCGCTTTTTACCGGTTCTGTGTGAATTACAGATTTTCCTTTATCTTTTTTAGCTAACATCTCCATGAACACGCAGCTTGCGTCACGATAACCCTGACAAAGAAAGTTGGATATTCATGGAGTGGGAATTTCAGCGAAGAAGAAGTAAAAAACAAACCTTCCATAGTCGGACAACCACGAGAGCTTGAGTGTCTAGCAGAAGTATTCGACCAAGAGAATCTGTTATTGCAGCTAATGTCCCACTTGGGGATAATGTGAGCTTCTCACCTTTCCTTGGATTGTCTTTTATACATGTCAAGGATGATGCTGCACCAACATTTTGACAAAAGGTTAAGCCACAATGGATATACTTGTCAAGTGAGAAAGAGGCATGAAATCTACCTCGAGCAAATGACTGAGTCTTGGCTTCTGGCTTTCGCTTTGGTGATTGGTCGTTACTTCTCCAGATCAGTTTAGAGAAAGAAGCTATGGTTGAAGCAGCAGCAGGCACAACTTTTGATAGAAGCGCTCCAACAAGTGATCTACCTCTATCTTCTGAGAGCCTTTTGAAAAAAATAGCATAACATAAAAACTCAAATCAACAAAAGCGATCAATAAAAGGTTTACAGAAGAACACCATCAAAGAAACATTCATTTACCGACCTGTAAGCTGAGATAACAGCATCCTCTCCAATGGTCACTGCACAATAATAACGTTGACTTGACTGTCAAAGAAGAAAATCAGCCAGAATTATAAACCCGAATAAGCTTCAAAAAGGACTCGGTTTTGAAGTTCCTTGCTCGAAACAATCAAATGTAGCTACCTGATGCTCCAGTAATGGAGGAGGCATAATGCCAGTGACAGTAGCATCAACGCACACACCATTCTTGTTGACATTCCATATCTGATACGGTAGTCGTTGGTATAAACTACCACTATCTTCTTCATCTCCCTTTCTATTCTTTTGGTCCCAAAAATTAGAATTTTTTTCTTGAACCCATTTCTGAAGCATACTCTACAATTAACAAGACAAAATAAACAAATTCTCAAACAGTTCTCTTTTTGTCACAAGTTTATCAACAGTTACCCGAATGTTGGAGCCATCAAAGCGAGCAATAATGCCAGGCAATACAATGCAAATCTCCTCAGAGGATGTCTCTTGCATCAAATCTTTCTTAGTTCCTCGAATTCTTAGTTTCAAGATACGGCTTGGATGTACCATCTGTAACCAAAACACAAAAACCAAGTAAAGTAATTCACCCATAAGATCACTCAAAACTAAACTAAAAGATCCCTTAAGAAATAACTACCACAATCTCTTTCAGACATAAAATCAATGTTTCCACAGTTTAAAACAAAATTGGAAACTTACCTGTTTATGAATGAGATCACCGGAGATAGAGTAAACCAAGAGATACCCACATGAAGTCCCGGCAACGACGACTCTGACGTCATCAAACACTAACCATTCGATAGCCGTAATCGACTCGGCCTCAATCGGAGACAGATCGGGTCTGATCTTAACCCGAGGCGCATCAGGATCACCCCAATTCACAATCAGGATCAAAAACCGATTGGCTAAGGCTAAAGAGTGGGAATCAAGTGCGCAAAGAAGGTTCGGATTATTCACGAGCCACCCTTCCTTACCCGCACCGAGGTCGCTAAGTTCCTCGCACGCGATGCAGCCTAGTTCCGTCAGGTGGATCCTCTTCGCCATCGCTAAAAGAAAAAGAAAAAGAAAAAAGGGTTGGGTGCCTATTTCACTCTGTACTATAGCCACTAAACGTAAATCACCCCGAACTTTTTGCCTCCCGATTTTGCAACCTAAACTTTTTTTTTCTTCATAAAACAACCTGAACTATAAAACTCTTCGAAATTCCACCTTTAAAATTGGTTAACGTTTAACCGTCCATTAACCACTAATCGGTTAACTAAACCATTAATTGCGTTTTTAAAATCCCGCTGGACAACCCGTTAACCCGACTTTGACCCGAATCAGTCGTCTTCTTCGCAGCCAAAAAAATTGAGAAGATTCTTAAATCTCATTTTGAAAAACAGCTTTACCACGGGAAGTTTTCTTATACTTCGATTTCTTTGAAAAAACCCAACTGATGCTGGATTCAAATTTTCACGGGGGAGATTGTTCCTGGATTCAAATTTTGACGATGCAGTTACCTCCAGAGCTTGCTTCGTCCCTGTATCATTAGGTTTCACTCTAATCCGTTCAATTAAACCTCATTTTCGTCTTTTGATTTTTGTTTCGTCGTCTACGATCGCGGATTGAAATTTTATTCGTTTGGTGATTTTTGATTCGAAGAGATTTGGAGTTGGGCAAACACGGCTTGAAGCTATTGAAGAGAAGTCCTTCGTCGTTTACGCCATGTTTGGATGGACGTTATCTTCTTCTGGGACCAGATCAAGAGCTGAATCATTCTGAGATTTCCAAATTCTCGAAACATGATGCTGAGGCTTAACCAAGGTAATTTTGGGTAAATATTCTGGGTTCATATCAACAATGGTTTAGTCGCTTATTATCTTGGTTTTATAGATACGAGAAGCAGCTAGAGAGGTTTTGTGGATTTATGGATCCTCTTTTGGATGCAGCTCCTCCAGAATCTCTGCAAGATGTCTCTTCTTTTAGTGATAAATTAAGTAACAAATTGTACAATTCTGCTTTCTGGGCTCGTTGTCTACGGCAAGCAACGGATTCAATTTTTATTTTCCTCCAAATCAATTTTGTGTTTTGTGTTTATGGTTTGTCGGGTTTTACTCAGAGAAGAATAAAACTGATTCGGGTCAAAGTCGGGTCAACGGGTTGTCCAAAACGGGATTTTAAAAACGCAATTAATGGTTTAGTTAACCGATTAGTGGTTAATGGACGGTTAAGCGTTAACCAATTTTAAAGGTGGAATTTCGAAGAGTTTTATAGTTCAGGTTGTTTTATGAAGAAAAAAAAAGTTTAGGTTGCAAAATCGGGAGGCAAAAAGTTCGGGGTGATTTACGTTTAGTGGCTATAGTACAGGGTGAAATAGGCAGCCAACCCAAGAAAAAAAGAGAGGATTTTTATTTTACTTTTGGTTACTATGTGACTCAACGGCAAAACGTCGTCGTATTATTCGGCTTATATCACAGAATCATCTCTTTCGTTGCTTTCGCTAAGGAAGAAATGTTGGGTCAAGATTTATCCTTTTCTAAAACCCTGAACCCTAGCTTCTCCATTTCTCCTTTCTCTCCACATAGCTCCGTCGCACGAAGGATTGTTTCGGTTTTACCGGTTACAGAGAGGAATTTCACGTTCAGGGTCAAAGATGGTGGATTCCGGCGAGATGTGCGGGCTTTGGCGGGTCGGAGCAAGAAAAAGCCTGGAGGTTCTTCAGGAGGGAGGATTGAAGGAGATTCGGATATGAGGAAGCAAGCGAAGAGAAACGCTCGTGAGAAATCGAAGAAGCTTGCGGAATCTCTGTTTTACAGATTGTATAATAATCCTGACAAGAGTCCAAGTAAGATTCTGAGTAGCCATCCGGATAAGTTCACTGAAGATGAGCTTGAGATGATAGGGCTTGGTTACGATAGGATGGTTAGGTTTATGGATAAAGACGACCCCAGGTTGCGTCATCCTTATGACTGGTTCAAGTACGGTGAGTTTGGACCTTACTCGTGGCGTGGTGTTGTGGTTGGTGATCCGGTTCGTGGTACCATCTCTGATGAGCGTGTTACTATGATTGGTGAAGTTGCGAATCATGAAGAGTTTGACAAGATTGAGCAGCATGACATGAATGTAGATTTTCAGAAAAGGGTAAAGGAGTTGGATTCTAATGTTGGTTTGAGGTATTTTTGGGTTTTCGTTAGGCATCCGAAATGGAGACTCAGTGAGTTGCCTTGGGAGCAATGGACTTTGGTGAGCGAAGTTGTTGTTGAAGCGGACAAGAAGCAGAGGCTGGACAAATGGAATCTGATGGGGAGATTGGGAAACAAATCTCGGTCCTTGATTTGTCAATGCGCGGCTTGGTTTAGACCGGATATTGTGTATGTGAAGAAGCCTGTGTTTCAGTGCAGGTTTGAGCCTCAAGAAGATTTCTTCAGCTCCATTGTTCCTTATTTAAACCCGGCAACGGAATCTGGATACGTGTTTGAAGTAGAGGATGATGAAGGTAGAGTGGAGTTTACTACTTATTATGGAGGTTTGTGTAAGATGTTGAAGGTGAGGAAGACAGCTTATGTGGACGATGTGGTGAAGGCTTATGAGAAGTTGAGTGATGAAAAGAAGTCGAAAGTGTTGAAGTTCTTGCTAGGGAACCACCCGATCGAGCTTTTGCATCCATATACTAAAGAATGGAAAGCAAAGCTGGAGGAGATGGAGCTAGGGTGTGATGCTCCCGATGAAGATGAGATGAACATTAGTGGGAACTCAGAAAATGGTGAATTCTCTGAATGGGTTGAAGATGAAGGTGACAATGATGATCGTAAGGAGGAGGAAGAAGAAGATGATGATGATAACGTGGTTCTGGATGTGGAGGGTAACGAGGAAGAAGACAGTTTGGAAGGTGAAGTAGAGGAGTTGGATCCAGAAGAGGATGAGAGGTATTGGGAAGAGCAATTCAAGAAAGCGACAAGCAACGCGGAGAAGATGGAGAAGCTTGCGGAGATGAGTATGGTGGTGTCAGATAAGTTTTATGAGAAGCAGTTAAAGGCAGTGGAAGAAAAGGAAAAGGGAGAGATGGCAGGAGGTGAGTTGGAAATGAGAGGTAAGAAGGCCAAAGTGAAGCCTGACGAATGGAAGACGGTAGGATATGGAAGGTGGATGAAGAAGATAAAGAAGAGTAGGATCCCACCTGAGCTATTTCTCCGAGCTGCGGTTAGGCCCTTTGTTTACAGGAACCTTGTCAAAGAGATTGTTCTCACAAGACACGCCATTTTGGAAGGCGAGATTGGTCAAAATGAATGATATTTGATGCGAGTTATATTGTTAAGATAAGTGAGTAAGAAATTGAACCCTTTTTGTTTGTCAAGGATTTGTTATATCTGCATCACTGCTCCTCCAATTGACATTTCCTGGTTAAGAAAGCTCTATTAACTCTGATAAGTTGACGCTTAAATGGTAGTCATATCATTTGTATTAAACGTAAACCCATACTGATAGTGTTTGATTACAAAAAGCATATAAGGTTCAAGATTGATGTTCAAGATTGAAATAGCCAAGTCACTAAAGATGTACTTCAGGCGAAAAAGTACTCCTCTGGGGTATAAAACTTCAATCCGCTCGCCTGCAACCAAAGAAAGAAGTTTGTTTATCAGGAAAGTTGAGTACGGTGACTTGAAGAAAGACATGGGTTTTGCCTGATGTTTGTAACAAATACCTGCGCAAATTTTATGTCTGCATCGCTGTGATAGGCATTTCTTCCAGCTGCATCACCAACGTAGAAGGATCTGATGGGCACAAACAGATAAGAGTTCATTCAGAAAGGGGGGAAAATGACTGTAATCTTCCAGCTTTGTTCGAAATTTCAGGTAAATCCAAGTTTTTAAGAGCAGGTTGGGAAAAAACTAACTTATCCATATCAATTGCAATTCCAGAGTTAAAATACTTCTTCATGAGTTGCCACATTCCAGCTTTGGGTTTGCGGTAAGGGTCATCTTTACCACCAGAACTACCGACTCCACAGGCTATAAACACCTGTTTCCAAAACAAAACCATTTATAATCTTCCAAGTATCAGCAACATGTTAGGGAACTGGCACTTTTGAAACTTTAAAAAATTCGGGTGTTAGCTAATAACAAGAACTTGCAAGATAGCATCCCTCATTAAAAGCCACATGAATTAACTTTACAAAACTCTTACAATTACTTCGTATAATAACTAGGATTTGTATAAGCAATGTTCTTGAGTAGATAATCTCACGTTCTTAATTGTGAAAAACTAAAGCACACTTAACCTGAATGGGGACCTCCACACGCTTGATAAAACTGTTGAGACGTCCAATTTTCGAGTCTACCGCATCTTGTCTTTTGTTCTTCCACCGATCAATGTTGGATTCATTTGAGAAAATGACCTGTTGAACATTTAGAAATCAGCTTCTCTACGAAAACAAAGACAATGGACTAATAGAGTAACTACGACTTAGATGGAATTCCAACTGAAAATAAGGTACCAGCTTATAGCCTTGACTGTACAGACTTTGCAGTTTCTCAGGAATGGACGGATACATAAGAGACCATTTATCTGCCCCTACACTGATAAGAAGGAAAAATAAACATTAGGACACTTTCTTATTCCCATTGAAAGAAGACGTTCATGCATAACACCATTATATATCAAGATAATTAAAAGGATAAACAGAAGGTGTGCACCCAAATTTACTAAATGTGCAGTGTGATAAGAACGAATATGAAATCTTAGTGCCTTTCTGCAACATGTAGTCGCCGAAAGTAGACAACCCATAGGTCCAGAAATCATATATGGCCACAGTAACTGGTTGGAAACAGAGAAGAACAACAAGATTCTGAGAGCCAAAATTGCTTCTTACATTTTCACAGATGTTTTTGCAAGGCATCCATCAAAGTCAAATGCAGCTATTTTCTCTGAATCATTAAGACCATCATCCTATTAAGAAGCAACAAAGAAATTTACCATTTGTATATAATACATTACCAAATAATTCGAGAAGCAGCATCATATATAAAGATGATTTCTCACCCGCTCAAGGAATATTACTGTCTCGAAAGCTTTCCATTTTGGTAATAGACTGGCATCCTGAAAAACAAAAATTTTAGCAACCAGAGACATAATGATTGGAAAACGAATACATATGCCAAAGCTGCAAACTAGCAAAGAATACGACAAGTTAGCAAGAGAATAAATGACGTTAATCTAATAGACACAAAGAGTGCCTACCCTGTACTTGTCCTTCACATCAGAGGCTGAAAGAGAGATTTCAACCTGAGATGTTGACTCACTGATGTTCAACTGCATAACACAACATTTTCAAATGAGTTATGAGAATTTTTAGATAAGAAAGAGACTGGCAACCATGAAGGAGGTATTCAATAAATTACAGGTCAATGAGAATTCAAATTTTACAAAAGTATATTGATAGACGTAATTATTGCTATCTAAATAACCTTTGAATGTTTTCTTTTGTTTGTCTCCTCTGTCTGCGGGTTATCAGATCCAGATTCATCATTACCTTCATCCATCTTTTGCAATCCCGCCAGGAAATGAAGTAAGAAGTTAGTTAGGGGAGCCCTAGAATATTAAAGTTTCGTAAAAAGAAAACAAATATTATGAAAATGGGGTTTGCTAGTAAATATACCAAAGTCTTCTTCTCACATTGTTGGACCAATTCCTTTAATGCATCCTTATCGCCATCCTGTGTATTGTAACGAATGAATCAAATATAAAAGATGTGTAAGCACGAGGTATGATTGGGTGTTTATTCAACAGACACGGACAACGATGGCATGCCATTAGTATATTTAAGAATCAAGGTGTCAATACTTTTAATTAATACCACATCTATATCCACAGTAGCATTATCGATTTCACTGATCCTACCCCTTAACTGGAAACTCCTAATATTTAAAACTAACCTCCAGTGATGAAAATCCACCAATATCCTCTGCAGAATCAATTGGATCTGATTCAACGGGAAAACAACTCAGGTGATGCCATTTTGTCACATCATATCCCCGGAAGTCTCTAGTCACAAGCCCCAATCTCAGTTCCTTTGCAGCGATTGTCTGAGAGCACTTTTTGCATGATGATCTGCCTGATTTTGCATATTCAGCAATAACTGTTGAAGAAGCAGAAAAAACTTTCGTCTCCTTAATCTTGTGGCCACTTATTTCATCTTTTGAAGGATTTTTCACCTCTTCCTCCTTCCCATCAACCTGCTTTATTTGTAACTGATACAAGCAGTTAAGAGCAGTGATTTAGTCTACTTTCTAAATCTAGATGAAACAAGACTCCATTTCCTGTTTTACAAAACTATACTATTGTACTGTTAATTGGTATCTAAATAACCTGAGAATGTTTTCTTTTGTTTGTCTCCTCCGTTAGCCCTTTATCAGCTCCAGATTCATCGTTAACTTCTTCCATGTTCTGCAATCCCGCCAGGAAATGAAATAAGAAATAAGTTTACAGAAAGCTATAAATGAATGATAAAGTTCTCTAATTTTTTGAAGACATGGAAACACTTAAAACAAATGCTTTCGTCAAAGAAAATACATAACAAAAAGTTTTTGCTCGTACATCTACCAAAGTCTTCTTCCTGCAATTTAGAGCCAATTCCTTTAATGAATCCTGGTCATCATTCTGTTAAGCAGAGCAAACGAATCATGTCAGTACAAATAAGGATAGTTATATGTTTAGGTGTTTATTCAACATGGCAGTGACAAAGATGTGATGCCATTGGTAAAATAGAAAATCAAGGTGACAATAGTTATAATAAATATCTACATATATACTCAAGATAGCATCATCGGTTTCATTTTATGATCCTAGTCACCAGAGGAGATATGCAACCATCCAGAAGCTCTATAAACTCCTAACTCTGTAGTACATACTAACCTGCAGTGATGAAAATCCACCAATGTCATCTACAGAATCAATTGGATATGATTCAACGGGAAAACAACCCAAATGGTGCCATTTTGTCATATCAACCCCCCGGGAGTCTCTGGTCACCAGCCCCAATCTGAGTTCCTTTGAAGCAATCGTCTGAGAGCACTTCTTGCATGATGATCTGCTTGATTTCGCGTACTCTGCAATAACTTTGGAAGAAACAGAAGAACCAGCCGTCTCTTTAATCTTCTTCCCACTTTTCTCATCTGATGCAGGGCTTTTCACCTCTTCCTCCTTCCCACCGACCTGATACAAGAAGTTGATAAGTATACATAGATGAGCAAAAAAAGAAGCAATCGTGTCGATTCCAAATCTTACTTCTTTTGCAGGCTCGCCACATCGTTCCACCAATTTAGCCAAAGCATCCTGATCATCTTTCTGTGACCAAGAATCAACACAAACAACAACAAAAGTAAGCTAATGTAAAACCACATTCTTAACAAATTGCACAATGACAAAACCTTTAATAAACAAAAATGCCTAAATGCAAAGCTAGATGCTGATAAAAACACTAACCTCTAAATCGGATAATCCTTGGATATCATCGACGGAAGCAATCGACTCCGAATCGGTAGGAAAACAATCGAAATGGTGCCATCTGGGCATATCGACCCCGCCAGGTCCTTTGCTAATCAACCCAACCCTCAAGGTTTTCGACGCAATCGGCTTCGAACATGACTTACACGAAGATCGGTTCGATTTCGCGTACTCAGCTACAATCGGCATCGTCTCCGGTGAAATTTTGGTCGCCATTGTTATCCCCCGGAAGCAATAAGAAGAGAGAAATTGTCTACGTTCTCGGAAAAGGAGATTGGAGCTATGAATTAGAAGAAGAGGGAAACGAAGAGACATAAATGGAGGGGAAAAAGGTGATTAGGGTTTGGTTCACATTCCCGCCATTATGAAAGTAGAAGAAGAATGTGGAAAAAAGGTAAATAATATCTGTTCGTGGGGGCACAAATGTAAATATAATAATATTCACTCCAATCTCAATGTTGCCGACATCAAGTCTCCTTTTTTCCTTTTTTTGTTTCTTGGGCTGTGTTAAGGCTTGGGCTCTTAAAATCGATAAATATAGGAAATGATTTGATTTGAATGATGGTCAATCTACTTTTTTTTTTCATTTGGATAATTCATCTGAATGAATTTTGTTTGTTTGTTTAGTTGTGGATACATTTACATTTCCATTCAAATGGTTTAATAAGAAAATGACTAAAATGTCTTTACTTTAATTTAGTCACAATTTTAATCTCAATCTTTACTACAGTAAAACCTCTATAAATTAATAATGTTGGGATTTTAAAAATTTATTAATTTAGAAAGATATTAATTTATGAGAAATTTCCTAAAATACTACCAAAAAAAGTTTTTTTTTCCAAAAGTACCACCACTTTTCAAAAGTTTTATAAATACCACTAAAAGTTCCAAAAATACCTTTAATTTTCAAAAGTTCCAAAAATACCACAAACTCAAAAATTGATTTTCAAGAGCTTAAAATTTAATTTTTTGAGTTTGGGTTAACTATTGTACAATTATGGTATAGTTTAGGGGGTAGGGTTTAGGTTTGGGGTTTAGAGGGTAGGGTTTAGTTTTGTGGTATTTTTGGAACTTTTGAAAATTAGTGGTATTTTTGGAACAAAAACTTTTTTTGGTGGTATTTTTGAGAATTGCCCTTAATTTATCAATAAATCAATTATTAATTTATAGAGAGATCTTTTTGGTTTATGATTTTCTTGAAATTTTGTTTTTAAATGTTATATTAACTTGAAATTAAGATTAACACTTGCGGTTTCAAATTGATGTTAATTACTTAATATAATAATAGAGCATGTAGATAAAAATATATATATATATATATATATACACGGTCTTATTTACAAAATTTTGAAGAAATCATGGTTATTAACTTCAATGTTGATAATAAAGTTAAAAACGATATACATATATATTAAGATAAATTTTAAAAAAATTAAGTGTAAAAATTAATCATCGCATCTATTATTTTCACAAGTTTTGAATATAATCCTACATATTTTTGATAAAATGAGTAAATTTTGAGATAAATTTCAACAAATAATCTCTGAAACTATGTTTTAAACACAATGATAGTTATATATATATATGCATAACTATGTATGATTATTAATTTATACTATTATTGGGACCGTATTTTACATGAAAGTTTCAAAAAAATTATTACCTTATTATCTTATCGAATTTCGATAATTTTTACATTTGCCCGACTCGGGACCGGGTAAATTTATTAATTTATGGTGATTATTAATTTATAGAGTATTAATTTATAGAGGTTTAACTGTATACCAAATGTAAATTCTGATCTAACTAAATTCAAATTATTATAATTGACATTTATAAATTCACATTTTCATGAAATATAACAAAACTATTCAATATGCACTCTAAGAAAAGGAAACTACATAAGTTTCTACGGCCTTCTAAACCTTGAAAGGCAAAGTAGACTCACAGATTCAACTGAACCAATATATTAAGAGCTATGTTGTGAATAATTACCCAAAACAATCATATATTTGAGTAAACTAAAGAACCAAGGATTATAATAATAAGAGCAAGTGGTGGACGTTAGATCAAGAGAAAGAAATGTTTAATTCTTCTTCTTATTGCTTCTTCTGTTCTCACGTTTTCGTACACATATATATAGTAGAAGAGAAACCACATTAACATGACATGTGGATTTATATAAAGTTGATTAGTGGCACATATGTGTTTAGCATAGGATTATACCACTTGTCAACTTATGAGCCATGTTTAGTGTTAATGTTGTGGCAAAACCATAGAGATGACACTTGTAGATAAAGTAGATGTGATTAGTGTCTTTAAGATGGATAATCACTAAATTTCATAACACTCCCCCTTGATGATCCATCTTTAATCATGCATTCTCGACTGCCTCGTTAAAAATCTTATCATATCATAATACTCCTCTTGAGTATTCATCATCTTTTATGTATCCGGTTTAGACTGCCTCGTTGAAAACCTTCTATAGAAAACCCAGTAGGAAAATACCATGGCAAGGAAAAGAGTGCAGTCTCTCCCCCTAGAAATGATTGAGATGATCTTCTCTTCATAATTCTCGTAGGTGTAATCTCCCCCTCAAATAAGTCATGTTTCTTCATTGACTCCATAGAGCAATTATTCTTCTTCGCTCGTCTTGGTTTCTTCAATGTATGACAAAACGTTTGGAAGATGGATAGACTCTTCTCATATAATATTCTCCTTAGATGTCTATCTTTGGCGTGTTCTTGGTTGTCTCGTTAAAAACCTCGTCATGGAAACCCGGTGGGACTAAAACCATGATAAGGGGAAAAGAGTACAACCACGCTCATCATCATATTTATCCTCATGGAAACATCATCCTTACGAGATGCATTCCGATAATATATACCATTCTTTTGGGAGTTTTTGCGTGTTCTATGCTGTCTCGTTAAAAACTTTTTCATGGAAAAATCCAATGGGACAAAAACCATGATAGGAGAAAAAAGTACAACCACGCATATCATTATTATTTCTACCCCATAATTTTCCACTTTGGGCGTAGTTGATAGTTATCTCAATATTTATTATTCTTCTACGTCTTCTGGACGTTTCTCTATATCGGGTTCATCTAGACCCTTTTCACTTATGTCTTTTAGACATTTCTCATTACGTGTTCAATTTTGGAATACCTGAGAAGATTGTTTTCCATCCAAGGTTTTCAATTCCAAATTATTTTCATTATACTAATTACGATAACTCTTTAGGGGTTTCAATCGCATAGAGTTCCCGGGAACATAATAATGATATCATTAATCCTTCTAGGATTATAAATATTAAGCACAATCCAAGTCATTTTGTCCATTCCTCTTTATGGACAAATCTTCTTGATGTTCGGACTACTGGTCCAAACATCTCTCGTTCTTCAAACGAGTAACGAAGACTTGATTGCCTCTTCTAACGTATTGGCCAATACTTTTCTCTCTACGCTCATCCTTAGAGCGGAGTCATGATCCTCATTAATTATTTTGCGCGCTTTATTATTTATTGTGTCGACATACATTTTCTCTTTGGTTCTCTCTTTTTACATGGTTAATCGAGATCTCTAAATCATCCTTAATGATTTCTTTCAGGTACCTGATTTCATTATTAAGCACGTCTCTTTACTCTCTTTAAGAGTTTAATCCTCCTTTTTATTTGCTCCAATTTCTTTTCGAGGATTTTCTTTATTTTTGGAACCAAAGTAGTCTATAACGTCTTTTACGTGTTATAGACTTAATAGATGCTCTTTCCGAGACATCTATTCTTCTTGGAGCATTTCAGCTGGAATATGAGATTTTCTCTTTTCTATTAGAATTATCCTTAAACTTTAAAGTTTATAAATATGAGGATCTATGATAATTCTTTTCTTTAAAATCTCATCCATCATCTTTTGATTTGCTACATAGTAGCGATCCTTTGAACTTTTGAACTTCAAGTTCACATTAACTTGTTCAAGGATACCAACTACTCAATATTTTCCGACGAAAAATTCTCATCAAAATGAGTGCAAATCATACAATAAGCACATCCTTCTTGATGGCTTAATTTACTACATGTCTGACTGTATGTTCTATGCCAAATCATAGAGATTCAATTTCACCATTAATGGTCATCCGTTTTTCTCATTTTCAGTATGAACATAACCTTATTTATGTTCTACTTTACCTCGACATATAGTAAGTGATAAACTTTAGGATGTTAATTTACCAAGATTATCATACTTGGGATATCAACTTACCAAAATTACCAACTTACTTGTCGATGTGGGATTCTTTAATTCTCCCCCTCGAGATGATGACATTCTTTGTCCATCCATCTCGCATTAAATTCCATTTTAGGATCGGCATGTCCATCTTGGATCATGCTTTTTATTCTAGATCCTTTTAACATATATTTGAAGATTTATAATGCACGCTCTCAAGATAATGGATCTTCTGGCCCATTTATCTAAATCGAATCTCACTTTTAGATTGGTTATACTTAGAGTGTAATTTTGGAGATTAAAGAATTCAACCACCATATCAAATGAGTTTTATTTATCCAAAACGGCGACTCATCGATTTATCTCTAATGATGGCCTTAATTTTTGCTTAAGACATGCTACGTGAAAAAATTCTGGGTTTCACATAAAATTTCAATGATCTTTAATATCATTGCTTGATCGGATGGCACGACGATCATAAAGTTTGGTTTACAACCAAACATAATTTAAACGAGTTAATAAACTTCAAGTTTATTAACTATGCCATCTTTATTTTTTGTATGTACGATTACATACAAGCATGTCTTAGCTATATGCTCTTCTTAAGCATTTGCACTATCCACTATTATATTGACACGTGCTTAATAAATTCTCATAAGAATTTATTTTCTTTTGAATTCTAAATTCAAATGACAAAACATAATAGCAATATACATTAAACACAAAAATTAAGGAGGCATAGCCTTCCATATAACATTAAACATTAAAAGCAATACTAAAACTTTATTTTACTTAACCATCGATCATAGTCATTTTATTTCCTTTTGATTCTACTAGATCAACAAGGATTACGACATCGAGATTATTTTTTATCACTTAAATTCTTAAAGAAAAGTTTATATTCATCCGAGGTGAATGTCAACATCGTTTCTTTTTTTTCTCTTACGTGGTTCTTGATACGATGGGCTGAAATTTTGGCGTACGACATTTACGTACCCATTATCCATTTATGCCACATTAGTAACAAGTGATCTCATTTTTTATTTTCACAACGCAGCCAACTTCATTGGTTTTCTTTTCTTTGAAATTAAACTGAGATTCTCTTTCCACGTCTTTGTCCATCACCTTATTTATAACCGCGACTACGGTCTTTACCGTGTCTGGATCCTTATCCAATTATTATTACTAGATGCTACCACATTCACTTCTAGGAATGGAGCTAATCTATATGGACGGATCAATGGTTAAACATCTCTTAAACAATTTAATAGGTGATGATGGAAATATGATATTATCTTTTCATTCATTCGATGTCGTTTTTGACCGATCGATGGTTACAAACTTTTTATATGATCACCGTAACTTTAATAAATTCAAACTACTAATTTCTCAAAATTAATTGATCATCTATTGAAATTTACTTTTCAAATAAATATGCAAGCATAATAATAACATAATTAAATATGATAAATTAGATGCATGCATATATGTATATATATATATATATAAGGAGGCAAAGCCTACCATTGGATAAAGGAGGAGGCATAATCTACCACTCCATATATATTATATGATTTTAAATAAAATCAACATATATTAAAATCTTAATCAAAGACAAGTTTAGATGTTACCTCCCTTACGTATGATCGCGACGGTTTAAGAATGATTCGGATTAAGAGACAATCGTGCTGATAACGTGTTGTGAATAATTACCCAAAACAATCATATATATTTGAGTAAACTAAAGAACCAAGGATTATAATAATAAGAGCAAGTGGTGGACGTTAGAACAAGAGAAAGAAATGTTTTAGTTCTTCTTCTTAATGCTTCTTCTGTTCTCACGTTTTCTTACACATATATATAGTAGAAGAGAAACCACATTAACATGACATGTGGATTTATATAAAGTTGATTAGTGGCACATATGTGTTTAGCATAGGATTATACCACTTGTCAACTTATGAACCATGTTTAGTGTTAATGTTGTGGCAAAACCATAGAGATGACACTTGTAGATAAAGTAGATGTGATTAGTGTCTTTAAGATGAATAATCACTAAATTTCATAACAAGCTACACATACTTTTCAATAAAGAAATGCAATCAAAACGCCAAGCAGAAGTACAAATACTTAAACAAGAACAAGGTGGTCACTGATGCGCTTGGTTTTAACACAAATGTTTCAATATTTATAAACCCTAGATCAACTGCAAGTGCATAGTAAACAATTGTAGTATTTAGGGGCCGAATCACTGGAAACTAGTTGTTACGCTACAAATCTATAAGATGCGAATTAAGCTAAGTCAAAATATATTTAGGTTTTGGGTTTTATAAAAACGTGAAAAGCAAATAAGAAAACAATAAAGCAAGAAGTTAGGGAATAAGCAAATCGCAGGTTCACGTGAAAATGCAAGAGATATATCGATTTAAGGATTTGATAAGAAACCGTTCTACAAATTTAAATTACTAAAGAGAAACCAACCTACTCCCGTAACGCCAATTTCTATATCTAACAACCTAAATTACATAACTTCCGCTAGTAATCACGTAGCTAAACAAGCATTAATAATCCAAATTTAGTATGCTCACAAGATTCATAGATCTACTCCCGTAGGCTATAATCCTTTGATCACAAGCTTCATAATTCAAGTCCCGTTGGTTATGACGCCTTTTGATCTAAATAAGTTCAAGTAATTTAACAACACTTTCGGTGAGTAAATTACCCTAATTGCAGTAGCTAGGTTGTCAATCAAGCTAAAGCAATGAACATAATTCTAGATGATGATGAACTATAACATGAACCCTAAAATTTTGATAATTAAACAAGCATAATCATGGAATCATTGATAACCTTACAACCTAACAATTCAACTACTCTAACATGTTTATTCAACACGTAGCAACAAGAGTATAGCACATAAAACATAGTAAATTTATAATTCATAAAAGAGCTAGGCATGGATGGATCTCTTAGATTGAAACTAGAGAAGAACATCGAACCTCATTGTTCTTAAGTACAAAGAATAAACGAAATACATATTTTTAGTATTGATTTATGGCTGCTTATCTTCATAGAGAGTATATAGGACTACAAGAGGCCTTAGGTCAGTTAGGGTTTTTACTTCGGATGAAAACGTCTTTTTGGTCGAAACTGCGCAATATTGGACACTCACACTGGACAAAATCACGTGTCTAGTGTATGGACCAAAAGTGCCTCAATGTGCTCTAACAACGGTCACTCACACCGGACAACAAATACGTTTGGTGTCAGGCTTGGTTCTGCATTTGCTTTATTTTCGAGGCAGTTTGACATGTCTTCACTAGATTGAGTATATCTCTCAAACTAAAACTTCAAATGTAGTTCTAACTCCACTGGAAAGCTGACTCAAAGGGCTATGATCATGTCCAATCACTACAAGAACACATGATTTTTGTGACACATGTTTGTGACAGATGTTTTCGTCACAAAAATTTGTGACAGAATTGAGACGTCTTTGTGACACATTTGTGACTAAACCTAAAAGAGTACCACATTCGTCATAAATTTGTGACTACCAAAGACTATCACTAAAGCGTCACCTATTAGTGACCGATTATCTACAAATACGTGACTCCTAACTCGTCGTCTCAAAATGGTTGGATATTTGTGACAGACTTGAGACGAATATAAAGTGATACAATTTTGTGACGCATTTGGAACTCCACAATCTGTCACAGATTAGTGACACTTATAAAGTGTAACAAATGAGTCACAACAAATGATGTCGGTCATAAGAAAACAAGATTAAATGTATGTCGGCAAGAGGAGGGTTGGAAAAAACGTAGTGAATCATTACCTCACCTAATTTTTAAAAAAGTATTGAAAAGTGACAACATTTCTTCACGATATATGACAACACTTCTTCACAATTCTCCTCACAAATCTTCTTAATTACCTTCTCATTCTTTAGTCTCAAAAAAAGAAAAAAATAGAGAATAAAAAAAAGAGAAAAAGAAAAAGAAGTGGTTGTTATTTACATATAATTGGTGTCTCTAATATGTGAACTTTGAATTTTAATGAAATTTAAGTGTATGTAAATATAGTTCTTGCGTCTCGGATTCGAGTTCGGGTAAATGTAATAATTCCATTTTTTCCTCTTTTTTGGGTCTGGCAAAATTACACTTTATATATTACCTATTGGATAACAATACCGAATAATAACCATAGTCTAGTGCATTTGACCACCTTAAACACACCCTCGGGTCCCGGGTTCGAATCTGGGCAATTGCGAAATTCCAACTTTTTCCCCTTTTTCAATCATGTGTCACAAAGTGAGTTACTAATGTGTAATAGTTTTGTGACACTTTGACCAATTCGTCACAATTTTGCAACGCATTTGCAACTCACAGTGTAATTTTTTTGGTTTTTACACAAAGTTGTAACCAAGAGTTGTTACAAAATATTAATTTTGCTTCCTATTATTCTTACATACCCTTTTGTATGTAATGTTGTTATTAAAAAAATTGACAATTTCATGTTTACAAAATTTTCCTAACCAACTTACAAACTCTTATACTAAAGAACATTGTACTTCATCTTTAATCTTTGTAACTTATACTTGTTCATAATTATTTTGTTTGGAATTGAACATTCACCCTTACAAATGAAAAAATATTTTACCAATAGATGCTCAAACTATAGGGAACATGTATGCCTCATATTAGAAGTGAAAAATATTTAGGGTTTGGGGTTTCAATGTTTAGTGTCACAAATGTGTCATAAATCAGAAACAAATTTGTCACGAATTTAAAGTGTGTTACTAATGTGTAACACTTTTGTGACACTTTGACCAATTCGTCACAATTTTGCAACGCATTTGCAACTCACAGTGTAAATTTTTTTGTTTTTATACAAAGTTGTAACCAAGAGTTGTTACAAAATATTAGTTTTGCTTCCTATTATTTTTACATACCCCTTTTGTACGTAATGTTATTAAATTTTTTTGATAATTTCATGTTTACAAAATTTTCCTAACCAACTTACAAACTCTTATACTAAAGAACATTATACTTCATCTTTAATCTTTGTAACTTATACTTGTTCATAATTATTTTGTTTGGAATTGAACATTCACCCTTATAAATGAAAAAACACTTTACCAATAGATGCTCAAACTATAGGGAACATGTATGCCTCATATTAGAAGTGAAAAATATTTAGGGTTTGGGGTTTCAATGTTTAGTGTCACAAATGTGTCATAAATCAGAAACAAATTTGTCACGAATTTAAAGTATGTTACTAATGTGTAACACTTTTGTGACACTTTGACCAATTTGTCACAATTTTGCAACGCATTTGCAACTCACAGTGTAAATGTTTTTGTTTTTATATAAAGTTGTAACCAAGAGTTGTTACAAAATATTAGTTTTGCTTCCTATTATTTTTACATACCCCTTTTGTAGGTAATGTTATTAAAAAAATTTGATAGTTCATGTTTACAAAATTTTCCATACCAACTTACAAACTCTTATACTAAAGAACATTATACTTCATCTTTAATCTTTGTAACTTATACTTGTTCATAATTATTTTGTTTGGAATTGAACATTCACCCTTATAAATGAAAAAACACTTTACCAATAGATGCTCAAACTATAGGGAACATGTATGCCTCATATTAGAAGTGAAAAATATTTGGGGTTTGGGGTTTCAATGTTTAGTGTCACAAATGTGTCATAAATCAGAAACAAATTTGTCACGAATTTAAAGTGTGTTACTAATGTGTCATATATTTGTCACTTTTTTGCCACTGATTTGTGACTCTATGCGAATATGTTACTTTAAACATACCATAATTACGAAATTTGATTCAAAAGACTTGTTTCCATGCTTATATACTAATGTAAGACTATGTTTGTTACATTTGTTTTATGAAATAAGGAATATGAAGTTTTTAAAATTCACCAACCAACTCATTTACAACTATATTCATAAAACACTTACCATCAAACAAAATTTTACTAAATCATAGTTTTAGAAAACAAAATTGTTGTTAAGTCATAGAAATCTCTATAAACTCTAACCAATACTTGGACAATAGATTAAAAATGTTTAGGGTTACCAAAGCATCTCAATTTTTTGACTAAAATGTTTAGGGTTTGGGGAATCAATTTGTGACTCCTAAAAGTGAAACAAAATCGTAGCTAATGTGTAACGAATTAGTGACACACCTATATTTGTGATGATTTAGTGACACTATTCGATTTTGGGTTTGAAATGTTTTGGGCCAAAAATGAAAAATGTGGGCGGGAATAAATGCGGAAAACCCTCATTTTATTAAACACAAGAAGTCTCTCTCGTTTTCTCCGTCAAACGGCGAAACTTTTTTTCTTCTCCGATTCAGTTTCGAAAATCGATTAAATCCTCTCTTCTTCTCCGATCCACTCTTTCAAAATCTTCATTTGTCCATCTCTATCTCTCTCCCGATTTTCATAACCGAATCTAATGATTCATCTATGAGTCAAAAATCTCTTCATGTCTCTCTTTCTCTCTCCCTCTCGGTTTCTCTTGGTCTCTTCAAATCGGTAACAGAAGCTTCTTTGGTTGCATCCATGGCTGCTCTGATGAATTTTGAACCTGAGAAACCACGAGAGATGGAGAAATGAGAGAGGGGGGGGGGGGATTAGGGTTTTTCTGGGTTCGATTTGGTGTGAAGTGAAGCGGAAGAGATAAGAAGAAGGAGAATCCGACGTCTCTAATTTCAATTTGTTGCTGGAGAAACGGAGCTCCGAGTATTACCGAAACATCACGGTAAATGCGTTTCTTCTTCGCTTACAAATTTGAATTAGTTATGGTTTTAAAGAAGATTGAGAAATCTGAAATTATCAATTCTGTTTAATTTTTATTAAGGAATCGATCAACCATTTTCTTCCCCGACGATTTCTGATTTAAGCAAGAGTTTTGCTGTTAGTGTAAGGAATCTTTCAGATGTCCGGTTGATCGATTCACAAGACCATGTAAGTAAAATCACATCTGTTTGATTTCATTTCGTCGATTCTTGGGATTTCACTGCAAAACTAGTTAGAAGATTTGAGTTTGGGTTTTTTCGTTGTGGGTACTTAGGGTTTTGCTATTTAGGAGCCTCAATTCTGAGAATTTATTATCTGGGTTTTTGCCAATTGTTGTTAGATGGTGTTCTTCAGTCTTTGGTGAAGAAACATTGAATAAAAAGGTACTGTTTTTACTCGTTTTGAGGAATTTTTTTAGCAGTGATGAGTTTAGACGAGCTGCTTCCAAGTTAAATGATTCGAAGAGAATAGAGACGACATGGAGCTGGAAGAGATAGATTCACAACTTTGTTTCAGTTTCATATATTTACTATGTGGTTTCGTTTGTAACTTAATTGACCCTAATTGGTCTTACTTTGACAGTTGGTTTTACGTGCGAGAAAGAACTCTATTTATCTACCAAAAAAGATATGGTAAGCTTTCTCTTTAGTTCTTGAATCAGTAAGATATATTATGTGTATTATTGTTCTTCAGTCTCACGTGTATGTGAATGCAGTTTTTCGATGGATACGCGTTTCATAGAGCAACCTTTGAGCAGAATTACCGGTGTTATCCATCATCCTTTATCGACAAGGTTTGATTTTAGTAAGCAAAATTGAAGAACTTGTGCAATGTTAAAACCTCAGTTTGTAACTCCTTTTTCCTTTTTCTATTCTTTTGCAGTCTCAAATTGAAAGTGGTGACAAGAGTTAGTGTTTAATCTTACAAATAATTTGTCTTTTTTCAAGTCAATGTTACTCTTCTTTATAATGCTTAAGTCTTGAAATTTGATTATACTTTGTTATCTTGGGACGTAAAACTGATTGTGCAAATATTTTTTAACCCAGATGATGCAGAACTTGATGTTGCAAGAAGGAGACATTGTGAGAATTAAAAATGTCACTCTTCCGAAAGGAACCTACGTCAAACTACAACCCCCACACAACAAACTTTCTCGATATATCTAACCTAAAAGCCATGTAAGTCTGACTTATGTCCCCTCTCTTGTATTCTTGTCTCCATCTAGATTTTGTTTTCTTTGTGAATACCGTATTTACATTTGTATGTTCATTGTTTATCAGATCATGGAGCTTGATGCCTCAAAGAAGAAAGCTCATGTCTACGAGTCGTCACAACACCAACCACCTCACCAGCCCCATAAACTGTTTATTTCTCCTTGAGCTACTTTGTTTCCTTAACTTATCTAATGTTTCGGTTATGTAACGGGTAACTTTTTTGTACTTTATGTTTCGGAAACGTATTTTACTTATGAAAATTTACGGTTTATTTATGTAGAATACTGTTTTGTAGAATACCTATCAGTAGGATACCAATAAGTAGAATACAAAGTATATACAGTTTTGTATACCAAATAAATAATATTCTGTATACCAAAAATGTCACATATACATAACAATTTGGTCACTCTTTTGTGATACTTTAGTGACCAATTTAAGACTACCAATTTTCTTAAAGTAGTCATAAAAGAGTCATGGATTTATGACAGTACACAACGTCACAAATTAGTCACACATTAGCCACAGCATTTGTGTCACAATTCAGTCGGTAATTTGCGACTCTGTCATCAATCCCTCTAATGTCACTAATCTGTGACGCATTCATATCATCTCAAGTCCGTCACAAATGTGTTACTCCTTAATTTAGTCACAAACGTGTCGCAAATATGTGCCGCATGTGTGACGACACAAATTAGCGACAAAAAAATCGTCACTTTTTTTTCGTCACAAAAGTGTCACTAATGCTGCTTTTGTGACTGATTTGTGACACAAATCGGAGTCACAAAATGGATGTTTTCTTGTAGTGAATTTCATTTCATTCCAAGTAGATTTGATCTTATGTTCTTTAGTAAACTTCTGACGTAAATCTTCTGTCCAACTTGAGAAAATTTTTTGACTTAAAGATTAATGAGTTAGATTGGCTCCTTTGACTTTGATAAGTTGCTTGATACTCATTTTTCTCCTTTTCGCATCCTTTTTGATGATTTAACATGTTAGACCCTTAAAACCTACATATACGAGGAAACTACATCTTTCAATATAAAATCTTATTAAATTACATTGAAAACTTATTAGAATAGATAGTAAAAGTGGTAAAATATAGGATATAGCAGTCTCATAATACATTCCTTGCAAAATCTGAAGCAGTGAACAAGGTGGAACCTGAGAGATAATAGGCCTTTAATGTCTTAGGCAGAACAAAGTTTCATGCACTCTACATGTTCCCCACAAATTTAATTCAAAAAAAAAAAAGCAATTCATAATATGTCTTACCAAGAAAAAGGTGGAACCTGCGAGATAATAGGCCTTTGATGTCTTAGACATTATGGACGATTAAAATTTGACTATGAAGTGAATCATGCGTCTAATATGGCAAACAAAGACAATTCATACTACCTTTTCTTTTATTTCCCATTACCATTTACCACCAACTTGTAAACAGAAATGTGAATGTATAAAGAAGAAATACAACACAAAACAAAACAATTTTACAAGAAGTGGAATTTTTACTATTCCACAATAGTTTCTATACATTATGAGATAATCAAAGAACCAAGAGCCATGTCAGAAGAGAATCAAGCAAAAATGTAGATGATCAAGACTGTTAAATTACCTCTTTGTTATCAGTAAACATGAGAACCAACTTGTTGAGCCAAGCCTTCCACTTCTCAGAGATCTTCATGAACAAAGTTTGGAGCTTCTTATTTCTTAGACATAACAAAGTTTCCTGCAATATAAGAACATGGAGCACATATATATGAACCTTCCATAACATCAATTCATAATCTGGTTTTTCACAACATCAATTCCAGGGATAAATCATTGTTTTCTAAGATATAATAGCATCTCTGATAGAAAATTCCCAAAACCCTTATCAGAAGCTCCTTAAATTCTTAATCAAAAGTCCCTAAACCCTTAATCAGAAGCTCCACAATTCCAGATACAATGGCGAATAAGTTGATGCTATAATAAAAAATTGGAAACACAAAGAGAACACATCCGCAAGCCTATAAAATCAAAACCCATATGAAAACAAGCATCTTATTCTCTACAATTTCATATTCAATACAAACAAAAAGCTAAAATAAGAAGAAAGTAGAGAGGAGAAGCTCACGCGTGTATTCACCGAAGAGAGAAGCAGCTGCAAGACTCGCGGGAGAGAGGGCGGCAACAAGACTCATCGAAGAGAGATAAGCAGCAAGACTCGCCGGAGAGATGAGAAAAATTGACGAGATTCGTTGGAAGTTCCCCAGAGAGATGAGAGGAATTGCCGAGACTGAGAATTTTGTCGAGAGAAAACTAGATTTAGACCCAGAGAATTTTGTAATTTTTGGATTTAGTTAAGTGTATATTTGTCATTCAACTGATCCAATCTGCTCCATTCAACTTGATTCAAAAAATTTGCCTAATTTGAAAAACTCATTGAAATGGACGATTTAAATCGTGCTCGATTTTGACGATAAACGAATGTAGTTTCCATTTCCATTTCCATTTCCGTTCAAATGGTCCATTTTAATGGACAAACGAACATCACCATATAAGCTCTAGTTTCCATTCAAGCCTTTGAATTCCAATTTAGAGCTAATCTTGAGAGAGCTTCTACTAATCTCCAACACCTTCCCCTTCGACTATCTCCTTCTTTTGGTATAAGGTTGGTTGTTCCAAGTCATTAGCTATAGAGTGTATAAATCAAATGTGTAAACCGGCTAATTTAGTTGTGGTTTAATGCAAATCTGAGTCTCTCAGATTGTATAAAGAGGTTTAAATGTAAACAGATTCATTAAAGAATATCTAACAACTTTTACATTTTTTCTCTCTTTCACACTCTCTCTAGATTGTTATTGTTTCATAATATGGTATCAGAGCTTGAACACTAAAACTCAATCCGGTCTTTGTTTTTCGTTCTATCACTCACCAAATTCTCAGGTTAATCACTTCTTCTCTTTGATTTCACTATTCTTTTGAGCTCTGATTTGGCTATTCCACCAAATTTTAGGTTCAATGGTGTATATTCGCAAATCCCTTCGTATTGCTAGTGTTTCTGCAACGAAAACCAAAAATTTTGGTAAATATACTGAGAATCAACCTATTCCGACGATTCTAGTAGCTAATTCTTCGATTCCGGCGAACGATTCTACGATTCATGACCAAATTCACCTATGATGCCGTCTTTTGTGGTTCCGTCAAGATCCGCTTCACAAAAATATTTTGACTTCGACGGAATCCAATATTCACCATATTTTCTTACGAGTGGAGATAATCCAGGTACCTCTCTCATATATGAAGTGCTTGATGGGAATAATTACTGTTGGGAATGTCCTGAAATCACAC
This sequence comes from Draba incana, assembly GCA_963576765.1. NCBI lineage: Eukaryota > Viridiplantae > Streptophyta > Magnoliopsida > Brassicales > Brassicaceae > Draba > Draba incana. The sequence goes on from OY755213.1 coordinate 21,354,905, forward strand.
TTGTATTCACTTCAGTGATAGTTGTGAAGTCGAGATTAGACATTCATATGATACTAGGTGGTCATTACGTTTTGCTAGAAGCCGCTTATGATCTATGAGTTATGAACTCATTACTAGTATTATATGATCCTACAGGGTCACACACCTAAGCAAATAGGATTCACTTTATAAGGGAATGATCATTAATGTAATGATCTAGATGATGTGTATTTGATACACATTATAAACATGTTTTAAAGGCAGCGTCGATCGACACTATAGTAGTGTCGATCGACACGAGGGTTTAACCGAAATAAGATTTCGGTTTAATAACTTAATTGATTCTGAATCGGTTCAGGATCAATTAGGTTTTCTCCAGGACCTATATAAAGGAGATATAGGTCATGACCTGGAGACAGAGTTTTCAAAAAAACCCTATTGACAGCCGCCTCTAAGAATTCCCTGAAAGATCCGATTCCAGGCACTAGCATCCCTGCGGATTCCTATTTGTGTGCGTGTGGACTATCGGTAGAGGCACTGCATTTGAAGTGCTGCAGATCTCGAGTCCCTGATCAAATCTCCACTGCAAACTCCAGGTATATTCGAGATCCGTTTCATCAGATTTAAAGTTTACAAACCCTAGATCCTAGGAAAAGGAATTGCATCTAGGTTGGTTAATAGAGATTAATCCGGTAAAACCTGTATGAATTCCTACAATTACAACATTTGGATGCTAGCTATTATTATTGCTCTAGATGCTAAGAACAAACTTATTTTTGTGGATGGATCGTTTCCAAGACCTCCAGAAACTCTCTCAACGGATCTGGTCTCTCCAACAAGGATCACTGGATTTATCAACCTATTATACCAAATTGAAGATTTTATGGGATAACTTAATGGAGCATATTCTATTAAAACTTGCCAAAATTGCAAATGTTGCAGAGCTAATGCTACTAGAGTTGATAACACTAAGGTCATCAAGTTCTTGGTTTGATTGAATAACACATACACCAACGCTAGGAGTTAAATCATTATGAAGAAGACCATTCCTGATCTTGCTGGTGTTTATCATGTCTTGGATAAAGATTATAGTAAAAAAAGCATCAATCATATTTAAAATGCTGTTGGGGAAACTGGACTGTCCCATTAGCCAAGAGTTGGCTACTGACATCATACTGCAGTCACTGCCGCCAAGCTATGATACGTTCATTATGAACTATAATATGAACAGGTTGACGAAGACGTTGACTGAGTTACATGGCATGCTCAAGACAGCTGAGCCAAACATCAAGAAGGGTGCCCCTAATGTGCTTATGGTACAAAGGGGCAAAAAGTTTAAGAAACCTGGCAAGGGCAAGGGAAAGGGAAAGGCTGTCCAGGTTATGAACCAGGACAAACCTGCGCCTCCCCCTAAGCCCAGAGCTGGCCCTTCTGATGCTGATAAGTGCCATTTCTGCAATGAGTCTAGGCATTGGAAGAGAAACTGCAAGAAATTCCTGGATGGTCTGAAGAACAAGAAGAAGACGTACGAGACGACTTCTCCAGGTATTTATGTTATTGAAGTAAATGTTACTTCTACAGGTTCTACCTCATGGGTATTAGATACCGGCTGTGGTGCTCATATTTGTACTAATGTGCAGGCACTAAGCAATAGTAGGACGCTGAAGAAAGGACAAGTGGAGCTGCGAGTCGGGAATGGAGCAAAGGTTGTTGCGTTGGCCGTGGGCACTTATCATTTGTCTTTGCCTTCGGGCTTGGTTTTAGAATTAAACAATTGCTATTATGTACCTGCGATAAGCAGAAACATCATTTCAGTTTCCTTTTTGGATTTAGAAGGATTTGATTTTTCTATAAAGAATAAATGTTATTCTTTTAATCGTGATGGTATGTTTTATGGTAGCGGCCCATTAGAGAATGGGCTTTACATTTTAAACCAATCAATGCCCGTTTATAACATAAATACTAAGCGGTTTAAGTCTAATGACGAAAACCCAACTTTTCTCTGGCACTATCGTTTGGGTCACATAAACGAGAAACGCATACAGAAGCTCCATAGTGATGGGCTTCTGGGCTCATTTGATTATGAATCATGTGAGAAATGTGAATCTTGTTTGATGGGCAAAATGGCGAAGGCTCCTTTCAACAAACCAAATGAACGGGACAGTGACTTATTGGGCCTTATACATACAGATGTCTGCGGCCCGATGAGCACAAGTGCTAGAGGAAATTATCAATACTTCATTACCTTTACTGATGATTTCAGTAGGTATGGCTATGTCTATCTAATGAAACACAAGTCGGAATACTTTGAGAAATTTAAGGAGTTCCAGAATGAAGTACAGAACCAACTTGGCAAAAGTATTAAAGCTCTTCGATCAGATCGTGGAGGAGAATACTTAAGTCAAGAATTCAGTGATCATCTGAGAGAGTGTGGAATTGTTTCACAGCTCACTCCTCCTGGAACACCCCAATGGAATGGAGTTTCCGAGAGGAGGAATCGGACCCTATTAGATATGGTTCGATCAATGATGAGTCACACAGACCTTCCATTATCCTTTTGGGGATACGCTCTAGAAACGTCTGCGTTTACACTAAACAGAGTCCCATCAAAATCAGTTGCAAAGACACCACATGAGATGTGGACTGGAAATGTTCCAAGTTTGTCTTTTCTGAAAATTTGGGGTTGTGAAGCTTATGTAAAACGTTTAATATCTGATAAGCTTACACCCAAATCTGATAAGTGCTTTTTCGTTGGTTACCCTAAGGAAACCAAGGCGTACTACTTCTACAACCGTTCTGAGAACAAAGTGTTTGTTGCTCGGGATTGTACTTTCCTTGAAAGAGAGTTTCTTCATAAGAAGAACAGTGGGAGTAAAGTACTGCTCGAAGAAGTTCGAGAATCACAGGAGGCTGCTCAACCTAATGAGGAAGAGCAGCAGGTGGAACCACACGGAGTTGTGGAACCAGCACCAGTGATGCCTGAAGTTCGCAGATCCGGAAGAATTCGTCATGAGCCCGAGAGGTACTACGGTCTTCTCGTGAATGATTGTCATGACCTGTTGATCATTGACAGTGACGAACCTGCGAATTTCGAAGAAGCAATGTTGGGCCCTGACTCCGAAAAGTGGCTTGGAGCCGCTAGATCCGAAATGGGATCCATGTCAGAAAACCAAGTATGGTCCTTGGTAGATTTACCCGATGGTGTGAGACCCATTGAGTGTAAATGGATCTTCAAAAGGAAGATTGATTTGGATGGGAATATTCAGATATTCAAAGCTAGATTAGTGGCTAAAGGTTTCAAGCAAATTCATGGTATTGACTATGATGAGACCTATTCCCCAGTCGCTATGCTTAAATCCATTCGGATACTCCTAGCAACTGCCACTTATTATGATTATGAGATATGGCAGATGAATGTGAAAACAGCTTTCCTTAACGGAATTCTGGAAGAAGAAGTGTACATGACACAACCGGAAGGTTTCACAGATCCTAAAAATGCTGGGAAAGTATGCAAGCTTCATCGATTTATTTATGGATTGAAGCAAGCATCAAGGAGTTGGAATCTTCGTTTTGATGAAGCGGTCAAAAAGTTTGACTTCGTCAAGAACGAAGAAGAACCATGTGTATACAAGAAGACTAGTGGGAGCGGAGTTGCATTTCTCGTACTGTATGTAGACGACATGCTTCTTCTCGGAAATGACGTTCCATTGCTTCAGTCTGTCAAGACTTGGCTTGGAAGTTGTTTTTCCATGAAAGACATGGGTGAAGCCGCGTACATCCTTGGAATAAGAATCTATAGAGATAGATTGAAAAGGCTTATTGGATTGTGTCAAGATACTTATATAGATAAGGTATTGCAGAGTTTCAATATGTAGAATTCCAAGAGAGGTTTCACGCCTATGTTAAATGGTATAACTCTTAGCAAGAAGCAGTGTCCTTCGACACAAGCTGAGCGGGAGCGAATGAATAGAATTCCTTATGCTTCAGCAGTAGGATCTATTATGTATGCCATGCTCTGTACTCATCCAGATGTTGCTTGTGCCTTAAGCATGACGAGTAGATACCAATCTGATCCAGGTGAGTGTCACTGGAAAGCAGTCAAGAGTATCCTCAAGTATTTGAGAAATACTAAGGATAAGTTCTTGGTGTATAGAGGAAATGATGAGCTGATCATAAGTGGATTCACGGATGCAAGTTTTCAGACGGACAGAGACGATTTCCGGTCGCAGTCTGGCTATGTCTTTTGTCTGAATGGTGGTGCAGTCAGTTGGAAAAGTTCCAAGTAGAGCACCGTAGCTGATTCCACTACTGAGGCTGAATACATTGCCGCTTCGGAAGCAGCAAAGGAAGCTGTTTGGATCAAGAAGTTCGTGTCTGAACTTGGTGTGGTCCCTAGTATCTTAAAGCTTGTGGCATTGTTATGTGATAACAATGGAGCAATTGCTCAGGCGAAAGAACCAAGGTCACACCAGAAGTCCAAACACATAGAGAGGAAATATCACTTGATACGTGATATAATTGATAGAGGAGACGTGGAGATCAGCAGAGTTCCCACAGATGAGAATGTCGTTGATCCTCTGACCAAGCCCCTCCCGCGACCTAAGCATGAGAGTCATACTGCTGTTATAGGACTGAAGGAAATTAAGATGTGATCTTGATTTTAGTGGGAGTTGTCTTGGTTTTAAGTTATGCTTTGATGTTCTTGTAATCATACTTTGATGATTTTAATAAAATTTGATTTCAGTATTATTTAAATGTGTTTAAATGATAGTCCCAAAATAATTTATGTCATTCTATAGGTCATCAAGTTGAGGACTTGATCATGAAACCCTATAAGAGATAATTGACATAGATTATGTTTGTCCCTGGTCGAGGTTGTTGATGTGGGACACCAGCAACCGCGCGAGACTAGCATGTGAGGTGACTGATGACTAAGTTTCATGGAGTCATTAATAAGAGTATTAAAGTCAATCACATAGATATATGTTAGAGAACATATGATCGGACATGACCCACTAATGAGAACTCTATAGGAAATTAAGTGTCATGAGAGGTTCTCATAACGACTATAGAGTATAGTCCTTAGACCTGAGTTCATCATGATTTCTTACATATGAATTGGTCCGTTTCGACTTTGTCAAACGTTATCCGTAAAAGGTGACTATAAAGGCATTGATTGAGCGTATCATGAAGTGTGTGAAGGAACAGGGATGGAACAAGATGGGATTTGTCCCTCCTGTAAAACAGGAGATAAATATCTCAGGGCCCATCGAAGATTTGATACTGAGGAATGTGTGGCCGCACTCGAACGAGCTGAATGTCAGTCATTTGTTTTGTCAGTATAAATCGGAGTTCGATGAACATGATATTGGTTGAATAAGGATGACACGGTTCTTGCCTTATGCCAGATCGAGATATAGCGACAAAGGGATTATTGGAATAGTTGATTCCAGTACAAGTGGGAGATTGTTGGGAATGTCCTGAAATCACACTTGTATTCACTTCAGTGATAGTTGTGAAGTCGAGATTAGACATTCATATGATACTAGGTGGTCATTACGTTTTGCTAGAAGCCGCTTATGATCTATGAGTTATGAACTCACTAGTATTATATGATCCTACAGGGTCACACACCTAAGCAAATAGGATTTACTTTATAAGGGAATGATCATTAATGTAATGATCTAGATGATGTGTATTTGATACACATTATAAACATGTTTTAAAGGCAGCGTCGATCGACACTATAGTAGTGTCGATCGACACGAGGGTTTAACCGAAATAAGATTTCGGTTTAATAACTTAATTGATTCTGAATCGGTTCAGGATCAATTAGGTTTTCTCCAGGACCTATATAAAGGAGATATAGGTCACGACCTGGAGACAGAGTTTTCAAGAAAACCCTATTGACAGCCGCCTCTAAGAATTCCCTGAAAGATCCGATTCCAGGCACTAGCATCCCTGCGGATTCCTATCTGTGTGCGTGTGGACTATCGGTAGAGGCACTGCATTTGAAGTGCTGCAGATCTCGAGTCCCTGATCAAATCTCCGCTGCAAACTCCAGGTATATTCGAGATCCGTTTCATCAGATTTAAAGTTTACAAACCCTAGATCCTAGGAAAAGGAATTGCATCTAGGTTGGTTAATAGAGATTAATCCGGTAAAACCTGTATGAATTCCTACAATTACAACATTTGGATGCTAGCTATTATTATTGCTCTAGATGCTAAGAACAAACTTATTTTTGTGGATTGATATATCATGGTTTTTACCCGATTTTAACCATGATATAACTGGGTTTATATTAGTATTTGTGGTATTTTGTATGTATTTTGCAGTGTTTTGCAGGAAATGGTCATTTAGAGCTTAATGGAAACATTTGGAGCATTTTGGACCATTTTGGAGTTGAAGAGATACAAGTGGAACAAGGACCTTTAAAAGGTCCCTGTCGATCGACAGTTGTACATATGTGTCGATCGACGGAGCATTTTAAAGACGAAGAAAATATCCACAGACGCCCTCGTGTCGATCGACATATTGTTTGTGTCGATCGACGGGCGCTCTGTAAACCTAATTTTACCACTTGTATAAATACTTTTAACTCGTTTTTACTTAAGGAGACTGTTTTATTAAGGAGGTAGAGAGAGAAAGAGAGACTTTTGGAGAAACTTTGGGAAGATCTACATGTTCTTGAGATTCAAAGACTTCAAACCCTTTTGTATCATCTACTCTTACTCTTTAATGCAATCTTATTCAGTTAATATGATTTCATCATCTATTTCTGAGTAAATCACTTGTTAGGTTTTGGGATTTCTTGGGTTATGACTTGAAATCATTGAAATTGCATATTTGTTAAGGTTTATCCGTAGGTTCTTCATTTAAACTGTTATTAATGCTTGATTATTGCTTGATCATCTCGAATCTCGATCTTAGGATTGTTGATTAGCCACGACAGTGGGATTAATAACCTGAACTAGTTTAAATGGGCAAAGTTACTTATTCGCAAAGAAATTTGGTTTAGGGACTTTGTGAACATATCAAGCTCGTCCTAAATGCTTGTTTAGATTCGACGAATTCGCAAAGAAATTTGGGATTCGAGGATCTAAAGATAGATAGCCTTCGTAACGACAGTTAGCTGGCTATATTTTCGTGTTTGAGTTCTAGAACGGCACTTAATTGAACCTTGACAATTGTTATATATTGATTTCGAATCATTACCTAAAGAATTTCCATGACCTAGCTTTCATCTCTTTAAGTATTTAATCAACCCATCTTTCGTTTACTTGTTTTATAAACTGTTTTTACTCTTACAATCGTTTTACTTAGCAAAATCTGATTACCGAGATTGATTGTGTATTCAAACTCCCTGTGGATTCGATCCTTAAATACTACGATGATCTCTTTGTTTGAGAGAGTGGTTCTAGGGTAAATTTGAGCCCGCATCATGGATGGATCGTTTCCAAGACCTCCATAAACTTCCCCGCATTATCGAATTTGGTCTAGATGCAATAGTATGGTCAAATCATGGATTCTCAACTCTGTTACAAAGCCAATCTATGGTAGTATATTGCGTTTAAATGATGCTTTATAAATTTGGAAAAACTTGATGACTCGTTTTCACATCACTAATTTACCAAGATCGTATCAACTCTCTCAACGGATCTGGTCTCTCCAACAAGGATCACTGGATTTATCAACCTATTATACCAAATTGAAGATTTTATGGGATAACTTAATGGAGCATATTCTATTAAAACTTGCCAAAATTGCAAATGTTGCAGAGCTAATGCTACTAGAGTTGATAACACTAAGGTCATCAAGTTCTTGGTTTGATTGAATAACACATACACCAACGCTAGGAGTTAAATCATTATGAAGAAGACCATTCCTGATCTTGCCGGTGTTTATCATGTCTTGGATAAAGATTATAGTAAAAAAAACATCAATCATATTTAAAATGCTGATGCATTTCAAGTTGTTTCAGATATTACTTAGGCTTCTATTAATGCGGTATATACTCATTAAAAACAAAGTCGTCCACTATGTTTTCACTGTGGTTTCTCTGGTCATAATGTTGATCGTTCACTTAGCGTCGGCATATTTCGATGCTAATTTAGCGTCGGCATATTTCGATGCTAATTCGATGCTAAAACCACTTAGCGTCGAATTAGCGTCGAAATACATTTTGACGCTTAATCGTCGACGCTAATTCATTTTCGACGCTATTTTAGCGTCGAAATGACTTTCGATGCTAATTCAATGCTAAATTAGCGTCGAATGTTCGACGCTACTCCGACACAATATTTCGATGCTAAATCGATGCTAACGTAGCGTCGAATTAACGTCGAATTGCATCTGGGTCGACGCTAATTCGACGCTATATAAGCATCGATAAAGCATCGATTTAGCGTCGAATAATAACATTTTTTTAAATGAAAATATTATAAAAAATTATTATAAAATATAATAAAAATTAAAATTAAAATTATCCGATACAAATGAAATTAAAACGCTAATTCGTCGGCGGTTGTTGGGTCCTTAGGTTTATGAAATCTTCTCGAATCATATCTTCGGATTCTTGTTCGAACTGCGTTTGACCGGGAGGTGTAGGAGGTGGAGGAGGACGATGTATGCCTTGCAAGGCATTGGCTAATGTCGGGTTATCCACTGCAATGATGTCAAAGAGACTGGTCAATGTCGAGAGACCAGTCTTTAGTTGCGCAATCTCAGCATTAGCAGCTTCCAACTGAGCGGTCAAATGCGGGTGAGACGAACCCGGAGAGTAAGAATATTGAGAAGACGAACAAGCTGCCGGGACATCCTTGATGGATCCAACACCCATCGTTCGTCCTTTCTTCTTCGGTGCAACATATAAAATAAAAGTGTTATACAATAAAATTATAATAAAAAATGAGTTATAATATAATACAAGAACCTAATAAATTACCTTCTCGTGGCAGAGCTCGTGGCGGAGCTCGTGGACGATAGCTATCGCAGCATGCGAACCCGACCCTGATCCGGATCCGCGACGACCATCGGATTCGGGAATCGTATCATCCTCGCCAAATAACTGTCCGTCTAAAGGAGGAGGAGGTCGATCCGCCTATAAAATAAAACAAATTTATTAAATTAAAAATGTAAAATATAAATTGATAAATAAATTAAAAACTTGTAAAATAAGTTGATAAAACAATTCATCGATTCTTAAATTTTATATATAATATATGAATACAAACACATAAATCCATAAATTTAACATTTAGGAAATAATTATATATTTTCGAAAAATAACTTGTAAATTCATTTTTAATTTTAAATATTTATTTTGAATTCAAAAACTCTTAAATTGTTTTATTTGACTTTACATAAATAAAATTCAAAAAATCTAAATTGAAATCTATAACTTATCAAATCTAAATTCAAATCTATAACTTAGCAAATCTAAATTCAATTCCATAACTTATCAAATTTAAATTCAATTCCATTTCCTAAAATTTATTTCCTACATTTACCCTAAAATCTATTTCATATCAAATTTCTTAAAATCTATTTACTACATAATTCATAAAACCATTTTCTAAAATCAATTTCATATCATTACTACAACTATATATAATTTCATAACTAATTTATTACAAATTACAAATATTTCTAAAATTACTAATCTATATCCTAATCTATTTACTACATATTTCTAAAATCAATTTCATAACTAATTTATTACAAATTACAAATATATTTAAACAAATTTAAAAAAAAAAAAAAAATTATGTACCTTAGCGTCGTTTGATTGAACCGGAGGAGGAGAAGATCCGGCGGCGGCGGAAGGAGAAGCTCAGGCGGCGGCGGAAGTTTTTGAGGAGGAGGAGAGGAGACGTGTGGGAGAGAGAGAGGAGAGGGAGAGGAGAGGGAGAGAGAGAGGCGGCGTGAGAGAGAGAACGGCGTGAGGAAAGGTACGGCAGCGAGGGGAGAAAGAAAGAGAGGAGACCGGAGAGAGAGAGGTGAGGGAGAGGAGTTGCAGAAACTGGAGAAGAAGACGTCGGTATCTCTTTTTACTTCGTGAACCGACGCTATTTCGACGCTATTTCGACGCTAATAGCGTCGGATTAGCGTCGGATTACATTTAAATATAATTTCTATTCCCCAACCAGATTTAATGTTTACAGATCCGAATTAATTTTATTTAGCGTCGAACTGCCCCAAAATTCGACGCTAAATCCAAATTAATTCGGTTTACCGCCGTTGGTGTAAACAAAAAATTTTGAATTTATTCGGTTAACCGCCATTGGTTAAATCAAATTAATTCAATATAGCGTCGAATTTGCCTCGGATCAAATTAATTTTATCCGTTTCATAACCCTAAACTCCAAACGTAAAATTTGTTCATATAGCATTGAATTAGCGTCGAATCGATGCTAATTCGATGCTAAATCGACGCTACCTTAATCTATTTTACGTTTGGGGTTTAGGGTTTAGGGTTTCCGCCACTGGTACGAAAACTATCTTACCCTTTTCAATCTTTCATATAATAGAATAATTTAAAATTTTGAAATTTGAAATTACATATTTGGTTCATAAAGGGTTATGAAGGTATATGTAAACTTATATAGTTTTTTCAAATAGCAATCCTTACATGCATTTGTAACATCGAATCACACAAACATACTAATTTGTTGGCAAGTAAATCTTCGAATATAGATAACATTGTAGCTTTAGTGTGAATCGTCGACGTTGAAGCTATTATTGTTTACACCCTAAACCCTAAATGAAAAATAAATTTGATTCGACGCTAATTCGACGCTAAATTTGTAATATAGTGTCGAATTCATGTGATTTGATGCTAATTCGACGCTAAATTTTTTTTTTTTTTTATGTTTACGATTTAGGTTAAATAAATCGCACCACATATGAAAACATTCGATACCGTTAAAAAATTCTAAACCCTTTACATATAACGATAACAATCACATGAATTTTTCCATATCAAATTTCCCAGAATATAATTCCTACATCTTTCCTAAATATATTTCCTTAAAAATTTATAACAAAACGTAGATATTGATATTTCATTACTAATATATAAAAAAAATTGACATATAAAAAATATATATATAATGTGATTCGATGCTAATTCGACGCTAAATCATTTTTTTTTGTTTAGGGTTTGTATTAAATGAATCCTAAATTCTAAACATTACGATATTACATATCTATTTACTTATATTTACAATATAATATATGAAATTTTATGTACCATAATCACATGAATTCATGTGATTCGATGCTAATTCGACGCTAAATGAAATAAATTTTATGTTTAGGGTTTAGGGTATAAACAATAACATATACGATTACAATCTTAACAATTTAAAGATTTTAAAACCGCAAAATAAAACGATAACAATCACATGAATTTTTTCATATCAAATTTCCTAAAATCTATTTCCTACATATTTCTTAAATCCATTTCCTTACAAATTTATAAGAAAATGTACATATTGATATTTCATTACTAATATATAAAATAAAATTACCATAAATAAAAAAATATCATTTAGCGTCGAATTAGCATCGAATCACATGAATTCGACGCTATTAAACAATATTAGCGTCGAATTCATGTGATTTGATGCTAATTCGACGCTAAATGAAAGAAATTTTATGTTTAGGGTGTAGGGTATAAACAATAACATATACGATAACAATCTTAACAATTTAAAGATTTTAAAACCGCAACATAAAACGAGAACAATCACATGAATTTTTTCATATCAAATTTCCTAAAATCTATTTCCTACATATTTCTTAAATCCATTTCCTTACAAATTTATAAAAAAAAATGTACATATTGATATTTCATTTCTAATATATAAAATAAAATTACCATAAATAAAAAAAATCATTTAGCGTCGAATTAGCATCGAATCACATGAATTCGACGCTAATTCGACGCTATTAAACAATATTAGCGTCGAATTAGCGTCGAATTCATGTGATTCGATGCTAATTCGACGCTAAATGAAAGAAATTTTATGTTTAGGGTTTATGGTATAAACAATAACATATAAGATAACAATCCTAACAATTTAAAGATTTTAAAACCGCAACATAAAACGATAACAATCACATGAATTTTTTCATATCAAATTTCCTAAAATCTATTTCCTACATATTTCTTAAATCCATTTCCTTACAAATTTATAAAAAAAATGTACATATTGATATTTCATTACTAATATATAAAATAAAATTACCATAAATAAAAAAAATCATGTGATTTGACGCTAATTCGACGGTAAATGAAAGAAATTTTATATTTAGGGTTTAGGGTATGAAAAATAACATATACGATAACAATCTTAACAATTTAAAGATTTTAAAACCGCAATATGGACATTTAATAGTATATAATCATTTCCGGTTACTAATTAACGAGATATATTGATTATGCAACTCCGATAAAACATTACAATGTTTCGACGCATTATTCGACGCTATATTTGACGCTATGAGTTCGACGCTAAATTTGATGGAAGTTTGAAGCTAAATCGACGATATAAAGCGTCTAATTAGCGTTGAAATGTTTCGTCCCTAATTAGACGCTATATTCGACGCTATTTGGTCGACGCTAAATTTGCATCGATTTAGCGTCGAACCTAGACTACCGATGGAAGTTCGACGCTAAATCGACACTATATAGCGTCGATTTAGCGTCGAATGGTTTCGTCCCTAATTAGTGACGAATTAGCGTCGAATTATCTTATTGACGCCATTACGACCCAAAATCGACGCTAATTTAGCGTCGGATTAAATTCGACTCTAAATTCCGATGCTAAATCAGTATTTTCTTGTAGTGGTTGCTATAAAGTACATAGATATTCTCTAGGCTTCAAGCATAAGTCAAAATTTCAAAATGACAGACCCACTTTTCACTTCAAGCAATCTGCTCCTCTTAAACCAGTAGTGCTCAATTATGTCTTCATGATTCTATTGATGCAACTCCAGATGTTTCAGGACTGATGAACACTCTCTCCAAGGATCAGATTCAAGGTGTTATTGCTTATTTAAACTCCAAACTTCAAGTCACCTAATCCATCTTCATCAGTTCTTTCTACTTCTGGTGGCTCTACCACTAAATTACATGGTATGACATTTTCCTCTTCTACTCTTGGTTTTGTTTGAATATGGAGCGCATACTGTCTTCTAAGTCTTGGATCATAGACATTGGGGAAACTCACCATGTTTGTCATGGTAAGCGCTGACTGTGGATATGTTGGATACATTAAACAAGTCAGTTTCTTTATCTAATGGAATGGGTATCAACATTGTTGGAATTGGGAAAATTAGTTTGAATGCTTCTCTGGTTCTCCAATACGATTTTCGGTTTTCACAATTTGATTCCACCAACTTAATGCATAACCAAAGAAATTTTTGGCTGCCTCTTTTACTTTGTCGGTCTCAGTATAATTATGGTGTTTGAAAACCAATTTGATTTTCTCCTCCCATGAAAAGAGGAAATGCGAAGTTTCAAACCCGCCATATTAATCTTGGAGGAATTATTTCTTCTTTGTCATGCCTTCTTCTTCTATGGCCATTGGGATTAGATGAATGGTGATAATAACTCAAAGAGGCTCTATTCTCTGTGTGATTTCATGGCTCTCGATCCATCTCTGTCTTGATCAGAATGGATACGAACATGCCTAAAGGCTTCAAACTTCACATCCTTCATTCTAGTTAACAGGGCAGAGAGTGTGGTTGTGTTGGCTTCTACCAAAAACTTGTTATTCTGATTGACACTAGTTCCTTACTCATCTTTTTAAGGAAACAAGCAAGTATAAAGCTCTTTGAATAAATATCAAAGGTTGCAAACTAAAAGATATTATCAAATCAAAACAGTTTGAGATCAGGATGCAATCGTTTTTAAAAGGCAATTGGAGAGTCAATTTTTCAAACACTACAAGTTGAAGAGTTTCTTTCCAAACCATGAGATCTAACACAGAATCTCACAGTTCTCGTTCTGTTCTACACGATTTAAACAAATTATATGTGAAACAGATATATGATTAACACTAAATCAATGAGTGAATGTCACTCAAAAACTAAAAGGAATTTGAAAGGATGGATACAACATGATTCACAAAGTGGTTCTGATACCACTTGACACGATCCTGGATAGCATTTCAGCCCAAAGAGTCACTTCGAAAAGTTGATTAAGTCAGATCACACAAAATGGGTTGGGAACACTTGAATCAAACAAAATGTATCAAGAAATACTTTTAAGAGTTATGGAAAGACTCTTGAACTATCCAACTTATTCGTGTTTAGATATAATGTACCAGAACAATCACAAGATGTATGACTATTACACACTATACAGATCAAACAAAGACAAAGAGTTTTGAGAATAAAATATTTGATTGGTTTTCTCATCAGAGATTACATAACATATAAAGGGAAGATAACAAGTATTAGAACCACTCACAAGACTTGCCTAGAAAATGAAAACATAAATAAAGACAAAATTTTGAAAGATAAACCAAAATAAACCTTGAACTTCTGATTTTTGTCACTCTCTTTGAACTGCAGATTATACACTTGGTTTGAGCTTCTTTTGGACTTGTAATTTCTTATCGGAATGCAAAATGGTTCCATCCAAGACACTAAGAATTGGGTTTTGCATATTGATTTAGTTTAGAGAAAGCTTGGGACGTTTCAAATGTTTTTACAGATTAATATATGTTTCAAATTTTATGCAACAAATTACATTACTTTTTTTATATAATCTTCTATACTTATATATATATATATATATATATACTATTTATTATTATTTTTTATTCTGCAAATTTTTTAAAAAAAATATCGACACCGGTCTCACCATTGGAGACAGATTTATTAACAGTCTCTTATTGAGTCTCAAACAATAAACTAATATTAAAACTAATATTAAAATATGTTTTATGAGACTATAAAAGTCTCACCAATATGCATGCTCTAAAGGGAATTGCTATATGCCCTATAAAAAAAATTGTCATGTCATCATTTTTTCTTTTTAATGTTAGAATTTATACCATTTTCTAATTTTTCATTGTTGCTTACAATTTATAATAGAGTAATTATATAAGGGAAGAATTAAGCTAAAAAGACAATGAGATACAACCAATATAAAACTGAAAAAGGGAGGGAGAAGGATCAGCAAGTCTTTCTTCATTTAAAATAAAAAAAAACAGTTTTTTTTTTAATACTGTAAACTTTTATAGATATCAAAGATGAAGGAGAACACAAAGTTTTAAAATCCACAGAAAGTAAAGAGGAAGGAAAAGAGCATAAAAAACAGAGCAAAAAGATACCACTAGGTACCATTTGAGAATTAAAGTAAACGACTAGGGATCCATCCACAGGATAAGCGAAGAGAATGATCGTAGACCGGAGAAGTGCAGTCAAAACCATGTTTTAAGGGCCTCATCACGACACAACTTCAGAGGCTATGAGGTGACGGAGCCTAACAGGACCATCCCGAGACACATAAGATTGATGGCGTCTATCCGTAATCACGCTTTTTGCCACGGGCTGAGCAATACGCTTACTGAATTCAGAGGAGAGACATAAACTCCAGCTCTCTAAAGATTGGAGCTTTTGAAATATACGATATGTTAGACTCCGATACATAGGAAAGAGGTGCGGAGATAACAAGCCACTCGCGCTTGAGTAAAATGAGACTCAAACATCACGTTATGCAAACAGAGATCAGCTGCAGCCTCAATCGACCATAATAGTCCCCATAATTCTGTCTCGAGCCTAGATGACATGTTCGAGTACGCCCGTCTACTATGAAATAGCGCTTTGCCATCAGAATCACGAGCCAACCAAGAGACACCGCCTTCATAGCTCAGGTCACACCACTCCGCACCTACATTACACTTAATTATACCTTGAGGAGGTTTAGACCAAGACGTTGAATCCGTATGAATCTGTAGAGATGCAGACGAACTACCGCGCAACGTGGCGGATGGTACATTCAAATTCAACCAAACCGTTGAATCCTCTTTTACTTTTGCCCAAATTTCTGAAGGGGAGAACCTTGTACTCTCAAAGGCTAAAGCATTACGAGCTTTCCATAATTCCCACAAAATCCAAGGGAAACTAAGCCGAGAAGCCGGGAGTAAGGACTGTTTAGAAGACATTGCCAAAAGATGATGAAAATTCAAGAAAACTGAATTGGGGGAGAAACCTGAAGGCGGAAGTGGAATATTGGATAGCTCCCAAGTTTCTTTGGTAGTAGTACATGTAAATAACACATGACAAATGGATTCTAAAGCCATAAAATTATAAGAATTGCAAGAAGTGTTTACCGGAATTCCCCGCGAGACTAGTCTCTCTTTAACCGCAAGTGCACCCGACATAGCTTTCCACATAAAGTGTTTTAGTTTAGGGGATGTTTTTACCTTCCAAAGTTTGCGCCATAGAGCTTTTTCAAGAGGAGGAGTCTCCTGAAGTGCTCCTGATTGAAAATCTTGTAGGAGAGCCAAGACCTTGTAACCACTTTGAGATGAATACCATCCATCTTTGGAGAAACTCCATACAACCGAATCTTCTTGTTGATAAAATGCGGGGAACATCCTCTAGCAAAAACACTTGGTGAACTTTGTTGACATCCCAGGAGCCGGTCAACGGATTGATTAAATCCACCACATTTAAGGTTAAATCCACCGTAGCATCTTGGTGATAACGAGGCACTCTCGGGATAGTGTCCATTATCCATTGATCAAGCCAGACTTTTGTAAGTGCCCCATTACCGATAACATGCAACAAGCCTTGCTTGATTAAATCTCGGCCATGGAGTATGCTTCTCCATGCATATGAAGATTCTTCCCGACAACACTTCCAAGGAAAGAGGAATTTGAAAAGTAGCGGTTTTTTAAGATTTGGGCTAATAATGAATTCGGATTGCTCCACAATCTAAAAGCTTGTTTTCCAAGAAGCGCTTGGTTAAACATCGGGATATCATGAAACCCAAGACCTCCAAGTTCTTTTGATTTACATAGTTTCTTCCAAGCAACCCAAGGGATCTTTTTCCTCGACTCACCACTACTCCACCAAAACTCCGTCATTGCACTAGTAAGCTTGAAACAAACATCTTTAGGAAGCTTGAAACATGTCATAGCGTAGACCGGAAGAGCAAGACCTATTGATTTGAGAAGAACCTCTTTACCACCTTGTGATAAAGCTTTGGCAAACCAACCATTTAATCGACCATGAAGTTTCTCCCGAATAAAACTCAAGAGATTACGTTTCGATCCACTAAAGCATTCTGGGAGACCAAGATAAGTACCCTCACCTCCGAGTTTGGAAATGCCTAAGACTTGAGTTTGAATGTCCAACGCCACTTTCTTTCCAAAGATAATCGATCATTTTATCTTGTTGATTTCTTGACCTGAAGCCATACCATATATCTTCAAGCAGTTAGAGATTTCTAGTACTTCCTTCTCCGTTGCTTTGTACATCAAGAGGCTGTCATCCGCAAATAACAAATGGTGGATTGCCGGTCCTGAGGGTGAAAGCTTAATACCCAAAAATTTTCCATAATTTTCTGCATTATTAAGACAATTCACGAGAGCTTCGGCACATAGAATGAACAGGAATGCTGATAATGGGTCGCCTTGGCGAATCCCACGCTCTGGCTTAATAAAACCGTGGGATCTCCCATTAAGGAGAACTGAATAAGAAACCGTGGAAACACAAGACATTATCCATCTTATCCATATTCTATCATATCCCAACTTCTTCATCAAAGTTTCCAGGAAATTCCATTCGACGCGGTCGTATGCTTTTGACATATCTGTTTTGACCTCCATATATTCGCTTGACACGTCATTATTAGACATAAGACCATGAACCATCTCGCGAGCTATGATAATATTGTCTGAGATTAACCGACCTGATACAAAGGCTCCTTGTGTATCCGAGATAATGGACGGGAGAAAGGTTTTTAAACGATCGCAGAGAATCTTTGAGATGATCTTATATTGAACATGACATAAACTGATGGGTCGCATATCTTTCATCTGGGAGGGATTCGCAATTTTCGGAAGAAGGCAAAGCTGAGTATGGTTCCACCCATCCGGCAGCATCGCCGTCGCAAAGAAGCCCTTTATCTCTTTAACTAGAGATGGTCCTACAATTGACCAACACTTCTGATAGAAAATACCCGTGAAACCGTCTTCTCCCGGTGCACTACTTCCTTTGACGGCAAAGACAGCCTTTTTGATTTCATCTATGGAAATTGGAGCAGTGAGAACCTTATTAATTTCCGGAGTAACACGAGCCTCTAAGGAAGAATCTTGTCTAGCGGATAAGAATGAGTTGAAAAAAAAACACTTCTAAGGAGGAATCTTTGAAATAGTTCAAAACAAAAAGAAGAATCTTAAAACTCGACCAAACAAAATGTAAGGAATCGACGCCGTGATAGGAAGACGCGTACCATACCAAGTGTCTTCACGCATGTCTTTAAGAGACATGACTATGCCACGTTCACTTCATGTCTTTTTGTAATTTTTAGGTAAAACCATTTTTTTGTTTATCCACTTGGTCTAAAGAATCCAACAATTGCCATGTTCCCCATTCTGTCTATTTTTATGATTAACTAACAAAGTACCAAAAACCTCAATTAGTCCGATAAATATCTAACTGAAAAAAACGTAATCTAACAAGCACGACACATTATTACTTCTTCGATTTTTATTGCAACCGGACATACAACATAGAGAGTTACCTTTTTCATTACCATGTAATGATGTAAAAACCAAACAAAATTTGGAGATTGATTTAATCCTCTCAACCCTAATCACCTTTGAAACCAAACAAAACATTAGAATTATTATCTAAAACACTAGTAATACATTTATCCTCTCAATCCTCATCACCTTTGAAACCGTTTGAAATATAGCTTTAGACTTCTGAACTTCGACGACGGTCGTGGCTAGTTCCCCAACCTGAAACGCCGGTACAAAGCTCAGCCGCGGCTATAAGAAACTCCGCTTGTTGGAGCGGACTAAGGAGGGCCACCACACATGTGATCGTTCTCAGCCATAGATCATCGGCTTGATGAACGATCTCTGCTAGTCGTCGGATCCTTTGGTCAAGATCCGTCATTGCTCCCATTACGAGCTCGCTCGCGTCGTCTTGCCACTCCGATAACTCTTCCGTTATGGCATTCTCTTCTTTCACCGCCTCACATTGTAGCTCGCTCACCGTCCTGCCTTTGACAAATTTAACCCTAAATATAATTAAAATGTATCTGGTTAATTAGTCTATTTTGTTATATATTCAAATAAAGTTGGAAAAATTTAAGAACTCAACTACGAAAATCGTAAGTAAACTAATAAATTTCATAATGTATGATCAAAATGCTTTTTTGACCCCTTACAACATATCTTTTATCTCTAAAAATTGATTTTAGCATGTTTTAAAGAAAAATGACAATTAATATTATTTACAACCTATGGCCATAATTATCTGCAAACTCGAGCTGTTTATACTATTTTCATTTTAATTTGTGTTCGAGCATGTACGTAATCACATATTATGATGTTAACCTAAACAAAACTCTCATTTTGAAACATCTTTAATAAAACTACATACTAAAACCATTAGAGATTGTAAGATTTGTGAATGGTAAACAAAATTATAAGCTAGCTAGATTTCGTACAGAACCTGAATTGAGAAGGAGATAGGTCACTGAGATCACCCGTCCGAAAACCACGGAGGATATCAACGATACGAGACTCGAACAAAATGCTTGACTTGGTGTAAACTAGATGAAACAAGGTGGTTGGTTGCCAACCACCAACCCAATGGAGAGACCGTTCAAGACCCGAAGACCAAGGAGCAGACATAACTCCGATCACGTCTTTATCCGTCGTGGACCATTTAGTCCGATGGTACTCTCTACAGTGTTCCATCACTCTTTCCACCGCCTCCTTTAGCCGTTCCTCGTCGCCGGTAACAGAGTTCCTGTGGTGGTTTTGAACGGACCGGAGGTGGTTAAGGTCGTGTTGTAGCTGCTCGATCCATGACTCTTGGAACTTCTTGAAACTATCTAGAGCTGTGTCTTGGCTCATTTTTTGGGGGGGTTCTCCTCCGTAGTGTTTGGGATGTCGAACCATTTTTATATATCTCTAACTTATGCTTTTATATACTATATTTCTTATGGTCACCAACTTTGTCATTGTATTAACCATTCAAATTTTGATCAAATATCTCTTCTTTTTTTTGGTGCAAAATTTCAGGGATGCATATGTAAAGATAAAGTAAAGTTTTATCGCTTTGTAGAATTAATGCAATACTCTATTTCAGTTGACAAAACTGTAAAAATTGCTGGATTTGTAACAAGTATTACTATGAGGGTGTGTCAATGAGAAAACGAACCGGTTCGGTGTCAATTCGTGAATGATACACGTATCTAACCGGTCAATATTGTACCAATTTACATACTCAAAACATTATGATGCTAACCGAATTAGTTCGAGTAATTTTCAACGAATCAAAGACCAAACCGAGTCGATTCTCAACGATCCTGGACCCAGCCGATGTGGAAAACACAAGATCACTGGATAGGACTATTTTTGGCCCCAGAAGATCTATCAAAATATTAAGGACCCATCTGAGTATTATCTGATATATTTGGTCGGTCATCAGAACAAAATCAATAGAGTAATTTGGTCAGTAAATTGAAGAAAATGTTATAATGTAAGAAGAAAGAATGAGAATTAGTGATGATTTGTTCCAATAAGAACATAGGTATATATAGTATTACAATAACTTGGGGAGGAGTAATAACTTGGAGAGGAAGGGACTTGGTGAACAAGGTCATAAGCATATATGGACATTCACAATAAATGGGTTTATAACACTTCTCCTTGAATGTCCATTATCTAAAACTACTCCTAATACGCAAGTGATGCTGCCTCATTAAAAACCTTACCAGGAAAACCCAATGGAAAAAACTATGGTTAAGGGAAAAAGAGTGCAGCGCGTATTTACTTCCCCTGATGACTAGATGACTTGAGGTCTTCGAGACAACGCATCCTCTATGTTTCTCTTAATATCATTAAAGTAAGATATTCATTATAGAGATTGATAGATTTTCATATATCACTCTAATGATAACATTCCTCTTTAAGTGTTTATCATTTGCGTGTTCTTTGATGTCTCGTTAAAAACCTTTCATAGAAAAACCCTATGGGATAAAAACTATGATAAGGGAAAAAGAGTACATCCACGCTCATCATTATCTTTCTCCCTCTCAGAAGCATCTTCTTCAGGAGATGACTTCTGATCATATGCTATCTTTTCGAATAATCATAAGCATAGCCTTAACAAACAAACTTGTATGATTTATGATATCTCAAATCATTAGACTTCTGGTCCATAACATATTTTCCTTTTATCATACAAAATCACATCTTTCAATCATGAAAGAGATCGATAAATTTCTTAAACATCAGTTTAAATTTGGTACTTAAGGACCATTTTGCTTCTAGCCATTTAAATCCTTCCGGGATTTGTATACAAATCTCATTATCAAGTGATCATTTAGCATAAATTATTGTCATCATACTATTTCAGATAACACTGAGTTTTGATGATCTTCAAATTAAGAATCACTTTGATCAATATCTTTAGAGAAATCTACATGGGTACACATATACATAATTATACCATATTTTCTCTTTTCATTTGATCGAGTAGAGTTCTCAAGAACATAATTTTGATATCTTTAATCCTTCAGGGATTATATCCATATAAATTTCCTCATCCAGTGTTCTATATCTTATTGCCAGACTTATAAGATATTTCAAAAGTATTGCTACCACCACAAGAGAATATAAATATATATCTCTTCATAAAACAATCTTTGACTTTGTGAAAATTTCACTATTTTCACTCTCGTTTTCCACAAACTTTATATTTTTCACTGGTTTTACACTTCAGGTGCATGGACTCCTAGTCCAAAAATTTCTCTTCAAGAGATTATAAGTTCAAGTCTATTTTTCTTTCCACTTTGGCCAATCATTACTTTGTGTACACATTTCAATAGACTTTCTTTCATGATCCTCTTTTCCATAATATCAACTGCTCATAGCATGCAAAATATTACGACGTCGATTTGCTGTTCGGTTCTATTTATTCCAAACATGACATAGCTAGCTAGCTCTTTTCATTCTCAAGTACTTGAACTTTTTCATTTGTCATGTTGATGTCTCTTCTGGAGATCATTCAAAATCTTTATTACCTCGATTTGGTCATTCTCAGTATCTGCTCCTTTCCTTTTACGAGGATTTATATATGGAACCGAATAAGTCTATCATACTTCATGCGATCTTTAGACTCACTAACAGTTTGATATAGTCCTTCTAGGACTTACGTTTAATTGGAGCATATACAGCTGGTATATGTAATTTCATCACTTTATTAGGATCAGCAAAATCGTCTGGCAATTAATACGCCAAGTTTTGCTTATGAATTATATTTTTGGACTTCTAATGTATATTCTCTAGTCCGAGGATCATTGATAATTCATAGAAACTTATATCTTTTTCCAGCTGTTTATTTTCTCCTCCTGATGTTGGAAAAACTAACTCATTAAAATGTTAATATGAGACTCGAGCAATAAAAATCCTTCTGAGATAGCTCTAGATAATTATTTATATCCAACATATATTTTTATCCTCTTTCTAAGGTCCCATCTTAAAATGATGTGGTGGAGCACTTTTAACATTCAATCATCTTTCTGATGGGAATTATTTGGTTTCTGATCCTAAACCAATAATAATGGGGAGACCTATTAGTTATTCATTGGCTTGATGCGAAACAATGGTATTAAACCATTTTGTGTATAAACATAAACTTCTGGATGTTCAACACTTTATTTCAATGGGTATTCAAACATAAATTCACCATCATTATCAAATAACCTTGCAAACTTCAAGTTGCAGTTTCATGACAAGGATAAATGTGAATATTTAGTTGATGTTTTCATCGAGTCAATGCGTCCATTGAATCGATGCATCTAGTATCTAAAATTTACATAGTGGGTGATCAGCCCATAAATATCTCCTGGTACTTCTGAAAGTAAACAGATTCCAATTTTTTTTTTTAATGTTGAATGCCACATTATCATATTGCTTTCTGAGCAATCAACATATGATAAATGATTAGAAAAAAAAATCTTCTAGTTCTTTACCCAAATATCCACACACTTTTATAAATTTTCGCATCATTTATTTAACCAGGATGACCAATCCAGTTAAGCCAAACATTTAAATTCTTAGTAAACTTCTGTTTTATTTTTCATTCTCAGTAAACTTCTTATTTAATTTTTATTCTCAGTAAACTTTTGGTTTACTTTTCATTCTCGGTAAACTTCTGGTTTATTTTTTATTCTTAGTAAACTTCTGGTTTACGAATCTTTGTGTAGTGCAATCTAGTACAAAAATCCCACGAATTTATTTTTCCTCATCTCAATATGATTTATCCCAAAATCCCATGAATTTATTTTATGAAGGATTGATCAATCTCATTTTAGTGTAAACATAATCTTCGGGATGTTTCACTTATAATATATGAGATCCTTTAACTCTCGCCCTCGAGATGATAACACTGTAGATTTATCAATCTCGAACTGAATCTCATTTTCAGAATCAATTACATATCCTACTCGGATCATGTATTTTACTTTTGAGACTTAAGATAATGAAATGTATCAAATATTTCAATTATCTTCTCATAGACAATAATATCTATATACTCTTCTAGAGCATTCATATATATGCTTTATACTACCTTTATTGTACTCTCACAAGTTTATTTTATTCTTCTATTTGTTCACTTCTGGTGAAAATATGAGTTCTTGATAGAAACTCTTCGATCGCGATCTTGACCACATTCATATCTATTTTCACTTCTACGAGCAACAAGTTCTTTTCTTTATTCGCTTCAGGGAATGGAGTATAACCAATAAGACTTCAGGTCTTATAATCTTATGTGTAGACTCATAATGAGCTCTAAGAATTATCATGTTCTCATCATATTTTTTTTTTAATTTCCTTAGAGAACTTGTGGATCTTTATGGTCAAGTACTTAACAATAATGAACTCTTGCTTTTAAGATTGTTCCAAAGAACTCTTGGATCTTTTATGACCCAACCTGCGAACATATTCTTCAAGATATGTCACTTGTAGTAAACACATGCATATTAAGTAGTGAATATAATCTTCAGGATATACCACTTATTATTTATGTGAGATTCCTTAATTTTCTTCCTCGAGATGGTGTAACTTCAAGTTCACCTCACATTGATTCTCACTTCAAAATCAACAATATACTCGATTTGGATCATATACTATATCTTATTTCCTTTTATCTTTTGAGACATAGGAGAATATACACATTGATGAGCCTTAGTAGAAAATTGTATTCACACTAGATTCTTTTATCGAACCTAGTCTCTCTTATATTTTAAGATTTTTCTTTTCTCACTTCAGGTGAGTGGATAATTTCTTGAAAGAAATTCATTGACATTGGTCTTGTCATTCAAGAGTCTTATAGCCACTTTCTTGGCTTAATCTGATTAAGGTGATTAATCTATATAAAATGTCACATTCACTGATGGACCATAATTCACTGAGAATTAGCTTGATCTTTTCTTTTCTTATAGAAGAAGTCACATTCACTTCAAGGAATGGACCAAAATCAACCAAAATCGATAAACGAACAAACATTAACTAAATATATCGCATACTAAGACACAATTTAATAATCCAAAATGATAGAAGAGCAGATAAACAAAACGTATGAGCTGGTCGATAATAAGGTAATAATCAATCATATAATATAAAACATCATCGTCTGCTTATATAATTTATATTTGAGTATTCAATTATGCTATTATACTATTTTATGATTCACATGGTAAATACTAATTGATGATCTCCAAGCAATTAAACCAACGAATCTATATCAAGTACTACATATGAAAACGACTATTATATAATTATAAAGCACTAGGTATTAGATACCAAACTGAATCAATTGGAAGCGATTATGTATTCATGCCACATTAAGATTAGAACATGAACCAGTTATAGAATGAAGTAATACTTATCTCGATGAAAATTCAGATTGGAAATCGGACGGAAACGTCGTTGTTAGAGACATCATCAGCTAGCAAGTTCATCATTGGCTAGCTTGTTTTTTACCAATCTAGCAATAAAACAATTATGAAACAATTAATATGGATGGACTGATTATAATCGGATAAACATAAACATAATGTTAAAAAGGCTACTACGTTAATTTTAAAAGAACTTTGACTAACTATTAAACCACGAACAATCGTATTCATTAGCATATGAACATGATGATATAATTATTAATTAAGAGTGTACAACACTTATCTCATGAATCGGTGTGATCGGAGATGCCGTCAACAGAAAAACGGAGATAGTGTCAATCATGAGCCGAGCACTACGTGATGGTCGGTTTTGAGATATTGAATACGAAACTAAATGGGAGATGATGGCGGCTAGGGTTTTCTCAGTGGTTAGGGTTTTTATATTTCGCTCAGTGGCTAGGGTTTCGTGTTTGCTCAGACGGATAGAGTCGTGCTGATAACGTGTTATAATATAAGAAGAAAGAATGAGAATTAGTGATGATTTGTTCCAATAAGAACATAGGTATATATAGTATTACAATAACTTGGGGAGGAGTAATAACTTGGAGAGGAAAGGACTTTGTGAACAAGACCGTAAGCATATATGGACATTCACAATAAATGGGTTTATAGAAAAAGAATATTAAGTCCTTTTTAGAAGAAATCTCCATTCCACTCATAAAAAAAAAAAATTTATTCACTTTACTCATACACATTCTTTCTTGATGCACTGATAGATATCATTTTCTAGTATTGAACAGAGCAATAACATTAACATTATTACGAATAATTTACATATGGTAGTGACGATTGCTAATAATTGACTGGGAAACAGCTAAGAGATGCTTCTGTCTTTCTGCTCTAATATTGACAAAAAAAAAAAAAAAAAAAAACAAATCTTAACAAATCACATAACGCCTCTTCCCTTAATCCAACGGTGAGCAAATTTTCTCATTTATTTTTCCTAACCCTAAAAATATCCCATCAAAATTACCCTAATACCCCTGTGTCTCCATCTCCGTGAACTTCCACCGGACGGCGTTGACTTGATCGCGAGAGGTAAACCTCGCATTGTATTGACGTCTCCCCAATTCTAAACCCAGGAACCACCGTAAACGCAACTCGCGGCTCACTTTCTTCTTCGTCATTCTCCGGCGTGGAGAAAAAAGCTTCCTCCGTCAAGCTCTTCATATACACTTCTGAGAATCTGCATCCCTTAGGCACTTCAAAGATCGAAGCTTCAGGGTCAAAGGAGAAAGCTAAGCAATGTAAAAGCCAAACCCTTTTCGCCATTTCGAGAAACGCAACGCAGAAATTCGTCTCTGGAAACTCAAAAGCAGAGACTTGGTTTCTTTGATGCAAATGTCCGAACAACCCTTGCTCCATCTTTGGATGTATGAGCTGCAAATACTTTTCTCTGCAAAACCTTGAGAATCTTGATTTAGCCCTTGACGCTATGTACTCTTTTGGTTTCATCGATCTAAGCTCTGTGAATCTCTCAAAGAACATCTCTCTGCTCTGCTTCTGAGGTGATGATTCCGTTGAGAAGTGAGGTAGATGAGACGCTTCAAACATTATCTTGCATACGAAATGCTCGAAAGCGAAACATTTGTGGTCTTGCTTGTAATAGAATACTTGAGGCTGTATCGAATTAACCGCCATTTCGATATCCCAATCTGCCATTTCCATCTGTTGAACCATCAACTTGACGAAACCTCGGATTGATTTGACGGTGTGATGCAGATACGTAACGAAATGGGACGGATTTAGCGCGGAAAGGTGAAGATTACGAGCCAATGGATTGCAAAGTTGGCCACTTTGGTTTAGTCTCTTGTCCATCAACTTGTTCTGATTCATGGATTCTTCAAACTTCTCTTTAAGAAACATGATCTCAGAGTCTTTAAGCTTTAACTGACACTCAAGCTTCTTCCCCATGATCTCATAAGTCTTCAACAAGCTACTCAGTTCTTGAATCTCCGCAAGAACAAGAGTTCTATCAGGATTAGGATCATACTGATTCTTCAAGAAACTCTGTTTCAGCTCAGACAATGTTTTCAGCTCTGATACAACCAACTTGTCTGCTTTCTGTATCCCAGCTGGATCATAAGGAGACTGAGCATACTGCAACTGCGCATAACCCGATTTTATCGAAGAAACCGTAGCGAAAAGCTTTGCAAGAAGAGCTTCCATGGAAAATCTTTTCTCATACTCTTCTTCTAACTTATCAAAAGACTCTGACAGATTTGCTGCATTCTTCACTAAATGATCTTTCCCTAGCTTAACCTTTTCTTGTTGGCTCTTCTTCACTCTCTCAACCTTGTCTCCTTCTGGAACAACACCTGTTTGCTTCTTCATGTTGATGACTTTAGCAAATGTGCGTCTCAGTTTTCCTTTTCCTGAAGCAACATCTAATGGTTTCACAGACTCCATCTGCACAAGAATCATCACCAATGCTTTTTAGTAAGGTGAGGATAAAAGCGAACAAGGAGATGATTAAGACTTGCAACAATGTCAATATCGAACAAAGAGAAAAAGAAAAAGCAAACTTGGATCTAGGACCATTAATGGAGCTTCACTTTGTAAGAAAGACTTGTTTGGTTAGGACAGAAAAAGATAAAGAGCAGAGAAGAAGAGATTGTTTCACTAATGGTGAACACTACACTTTTATGGTCACAATGGAGAGAGGTATGCATATATGCATAGAGAAGGAGAGATATATGCCTAGATTATTTAGTGGATCAGCTTAAAGATTAATCCAAAGTTGTGGGGACATAATGGTTGATATATAAAAGAATAATGTATTATTATACTAAAGGAATATTGAATCAAGAAATGTCCAAGGAAGAAGAATAAACAACTTGCGTGTGTAGTACCATTTTCTTTTCATGAACCGATCTACCTTTTTTTGTTGTTATTAATGTTGTGAAATCCTTTGCTATGTATATGTGTGGGGCTCAAGTCAAAATGTGCTGCTACAGAATCAAACAAAAGTGAGAAAGTAACATAATACTAAAATTGCACCCAAATGGTTGTCTGCAGACACATGACACATGCTAATAATTCAACACCCCTCGTTCTTATTTCTTATTCACTTTTTCTGAAAAGAAACAGTCTAAGAAGAAAAAAAAAGTGCAAAAGATAATACAAAAAGAACTAATGAGTTTAAATACATATAGATACTCAAAGTTGTTCATAAGTTATCAATTATACAACACTGATAAAAGAAAGGATTAGAGTATTAAGGTATCATAATTGCTAAAAACCAAATCAGTTAAACCAGAATCCAAGAATGTCCCACACACAAACACACACATGTCTGTATGAATGGTCATTTGATTCCACTCATTTGAAAAGCTACCTAACATTTTAGTACAGTCACAGGCTTCTCACAAAAAAACAGCCATATTCCATATTTCTCTTAAGCACAAAACTTTTGTTAAACCCAAAAATTTAGTGAGAAGACTGGTGTCAATTAAAGAGTGATTAAGAAACCCTGAAAATGAAGTCAGAAGACACCAGTGAAACCAAGAAGGGTTTAATAAAAAATGGTACTTAGGATTTCATACAATTTTAGAAAAAAAAATTCATTAAAACGAACTGTAAATGTTAAAGAATGCAAGTACCTTCCAAAAGTTCTCTCTCACTATGTTTCCCTGTTTTGTTTTGTTGTTGTCACTTCATTGTAGAGTGAAATTGAAGAAATCAACTGGATAGAAATAACAAAGCACCCTCTTCTTCTTAAACCCTACAAGATCAAATCAATCATTCGAAATTTCCAATCAATACCTACCAAAGAAAAATCGTGGAATGGAGCAGGAAACACAAAATCGATAAGAGAATGAAAAACTCCCAAACAAAACAGAATAATATGCACTTTGATGTGAATTATAAAACATGGAAATGAGATCAGTTAGGAGAAACAAACTAACCTGATCGAGGATTTTTTTTAAAAATCTCTCTGACGTTTTAACCTCCTAAAATTGGTTTTCCAACGACAATAAAGGTTAAAAAAAGAAGATCAGGGTTTTTCAAGGTTTCAAGACAAACTCGGAGCTCGAGAATGAGAAAGAAAAAGAGGAGAGGAGAGATAAACAAACAAAAATAAGAAAGTGAAATGCTTTAGAGAGAGAAAAGGTCGTAGGAGGGAGGTAAATATGACAGACAGTGGGAGGAGGCAGAGGAAGAGCCTAGGGAAGTTCAAAAGGGTTTTTATTCCGAAACTACCCTCGTGACCAAGAGATATTTACACCGACATTGCCGGAAACGTTGAAACGGAAAAGGGTGTTTTTGGTATGTTTCAGGGAATAAAAATAAAAGATAATTATGAGATCTTTGAAAATACAGCGTAATCAATCAATCAGACAGATCGCAAATCATACGATTAGGGAAAGTACAATGCGAAAAATGTCAGAAAAGCCAGAACTTTCAAATTATTGACGAAAAAGTTTAAACTTTCAAAACGCCATTTAAATTCCAAAGTTTTGGTTGACTTCTTTAAAATATGGTTAACTTTCGTTGACTCAACCATTTTAGGCATGCAGTTAAATTTCCGTTAACAATATGATTATGGGGTCAATTTTCCGTTAACAATCTCCGTTAGGCAAAACAACGACATTTTAAAAATAAAACAAAATGTCAAAAAAACACATGAACTTTCAAATTGTGGACGAAAAAAACCTCAACTTTCCAAAAATGCTGTTTAAATCCCAAAGTTTTTGAGATTCCCATGTGTTAACATACGACAAAAAACTGTCTTCCTAGGTTGTGTGGCACCCCACACATATTTCGACGGTAAACCACAACCTCTAATGCTAACAAGAAAGTTTACATGCATGGAAAGCGAGTCTCTGAGATCAATCCAAGACATCGTATTACATCTACAATCTTCATCCACAACTGCGTTCACTAATCTCAAGAATCAAAATTCTACTTGTTATCTCTAGTTTTGTTGATGATCAATTGCAGATGGGGAGGAGGGAATTCTTTGTGTACTGTAGTAACCTCCAAGTTTGGATGAAGTCCAAACATGGAGAGAATTATGCAGTCTCAATCTCAAACCCTTTTGATGCCAACAAAAAAGCTTACATGCGCGAAAATCGTGTTTTTAAGATCCTTACACTATACGTTATTACCAAAGAACTTAAGAACAAGAATGCAAGTGACACAGAGATAAACAAACATTTCTTGTACCTTCTGTTTATCTTTAATTAGACGAGTGATTGACAAAAATTAATCCTTCGAAATTCTTAGGATGAAAGCGTAAAAAACGTATAGTATATCGTGGATTGATCTTATGGACTCGCTTTCCGCGCATGTAAACTTGCTTGTTAGCATTAGAGCTTGTGGTTTACCGTCGAAGTGTGTGTGGGATGCCACACAACCTAGGAAAATAGTTTTTTTGTTGTATGTTATCATATGGAAATATCAAAAACTTTGGGATTTAAACAGCATTTTTGGAAAGTTGAGGTTTTTTCGTCCACAATTTGAAAGTTCATGTTTTTTTCGACATTTTGTTTTATTTTTAAAACGTCGTCGTTTTGTCTAACGAAGATTGTTAACAGAAAATTGACCTTGTAATCGTATTGCTAACGGAAATTTAACGAGATGCCTAAAATGGCCGAGTCAACGAAAGTTAACCATATTTTAAAGAAATCAACCAAAACTTTGGGATTTAAATGGCGTTTTGAAAGTTCAGATTTTTTTCGTTCATAATTTGAAAGTTCAGGCTTTTTCTGACATTTTTCCCAAAGTACAATACAGTAGTACTAGTATTTTATTTTCTTGAGCAAGTGAAATTGGTGGGAAGTTGTTCTTGTTGCGTACGCGTAGACCGGTCCGTTTCGTATGAGTGGAGTCGATGCACGACACGTGGCAACGAAATGCTAGTGTATGGAACGATCCCACGTTCAGTTAAAGCCGGGACAAAGCTAGGTTGTGGGTCGATTTCATTGAAACGCTTGCTTCGTTCCTTGACTTTTTATTTATTATACGTCTTCCATTCTTATTTGGTTGATGTTTTAGAAAAAAAAAATTGTTTCTAAAGAATTGATTTTTTCTATTTTCTATACATTTTTTATGAGACAATAAAGACAAATTGTAAATTTCAATGCATATTAATTGAATTTTATTGAAATATTATTGGTTTAGAGTTATGGAAAATTGTTTAGTGCAAAAAATAAAACATTTATAACCAAGCATTTATATGTTTTTTAATATAAGTGAAAACTCTAGAACATCAAACAATACAAGATGGAGAGAGTACTCTCTAGATCCGTGTTTAATTGCGTTACTTAATCAACAATAACTAGGCCGGTATCCACGCATACGCGCGGGTTTTTTTTCATAATTTTCTTAAATATGTTTATGTTCACATTTACAATTAAATTATCATGTAGTTTTTTTTACAAAATATGGTAATTTGTTGAATAATGTTGTCTAATTTTTATCAAGGAAATAGTTTTTAATGACATAAACTAATTTCAATACTGCTAAAATAAAAATTTGACAACACAATTATAATTTAGTTCCTTTAATTGCTTAGGATATTATCTTTATTATATCGATTAGATATAAAGTATTTTCAACTACTACTCGAGTGGCACCAAATGTTATTAATCCAATTGCATCATCAAATGAAACATAAGAGAGAGATGAGACTTATGCATTTGGCTTCACACTTATTTACTGACTCAATAAATAAGTGTGAAGCCAAGAACATAAAACTAACCATGGTTTTCTCTTTTATGTTTTTTGTCATTTATAATGAAACTTGAAATCATTTCGTTCGTAGTTATTACAAACAAGAAAGCAAATACATACATGATTAAACTACTAAAGGTTTTGTTCACAAACACTCCAAAGAGAATGAAATAATTGATGCGGGCTCAAATTCACCCTCGAACCACTCTCTCAAACAAAGAGGTCATCGTAGTATTTAGGGATCGAAATCCACAGGGAGTTGGAATACACAATCAATCTTAGTATTCAGATTATGCTAAGTGAAACGATATAAATGTAAATGCAGATTATAAAACAAGTAAACGAAAGATGGTTAATTAAATTCTTGAAAAGATGAAAACTAGGTCATGGAAATTCTTTAGGTAATGATTCGAAATCAATATATAACAATTGTCAAGGTTCAATTAAGTGCCGTTCTAGAACTCAAACACGAAAATATAGCCAGCTAACTGTCGTTACGAAGGCTATCTATCTTTAGATCCTCGAAC
The DNA here is from genome assembly GCA_963576765.1 of Draba incana. Taxonomy (NCBI): domain Eukaryota; kingdom Viridiplantae; phylum Streptophyta; class Magnoliopsida; order Brassicales; family Brassicaceae; genus Draba; species Draba incana. The sequence continues at coordinate 21,387,323 of OY755213.1, forward strand.
CCCAAATTTCTTTGCGAATTCATCGAATCTAAACAAGCATTTAGTACGAGTTCGATATGTTCACAAAGTCCTTAAGCCAAATTTCTTTGCGAATAAGTAACTTTGCCTATTTAAACTAGTTCAAGTTATTAATCCTACTGTCGTGGCTAATCAACAATCCTAAGATCAAGATTCGAGATGATCAAGCAAGAATCAAGCATTAATAACAGTTTAAATGAAGAACCTACGGATAAACCTTAACAAATATGCAATTTCAATGATTTCTTGTCATAACCCAAGAAATCCCAAAACCTAACAAGTGATTTACTCTGAAATAGATGATGAAATCATATTAACTGAATAAGATTGCATTAAAGAGTAAGAGTAGATGATACAAAAGGGTTTGAAGTCTTTGGATCTCAAGAACATGTAGATCTTCTCAAAGTTTCTCCAAAAGTCTCTCTTTCTCTCTCTACCTCCTTAATAAAACAGTGTGTTTCTAAATAAAAACGAGTAAAAAGTATTTATACAAGTGGTAAAATTAGGTTTACAGAGCGCCTGTCGATCAACACAAACAACATGTCGATCGACACGAGGGCATCTGTGGAGATTTTCTACCCCTTTAAAAACTTCTGTCGATCGACAGTGGATATACTATGTCGATCGACAGGGACCTTTTAAAGGTCTCGATTCCACTTGTATCTCTTCCGCTCCAAAATGGTCCAAAGTGCTTCAAATGTTACCATTAAGCTCCAAATGACCATTTCCTGCAAAACACTACAAAAGACACAAAAATACCAAAAATACTAATACAAAACCCGCTTATATCATGGTTAAAATCGGGTAAAAACCATGATATATCAACTCCCCCAGACTTAGCGTTTGCTTGTCCTCAAGCAAAATCATAAACCAAGAATGGAAAAAGTTGAAAACACAGAACATACCTTTCCAGTTAGTGAACCACATGATTTAGAACCAACCAAAATCAGACAACCATGTACTTCTCCGCAGACAAACACGGCTTTCCAAATCCATTCACCACTTCGCAGCATAATCCGTTAGTCTTCATCGCTTGACCTCAATGATCTCAATACCATGAACCTTCTAGACTCATTTCCATATTGTACCATGACAAAGCAACCTATACAACACTTGGTACTCTTTCTCTCCCCCAGACTTATTTTGTTCTATATTTATATATATACATATTTTTTTGTGATTGTTGAACTCGAAGCAGTGCATATTTCACTAATGTTGTTCCTTGTTAGGAGACAGGGTCATGACTCACTACTATTGTTCCTTGTGAGGAGACAGGCTCGTGAGATTGCTAGTCCTCTACATCCTTTTTAAGGGACTCAGACTGCTGCTTTTGAGCTGGGTGATCATCTCGAGTACAGATTCATTGGATTTATTCCTCATCTTGTACTCAAAAACTATCATTTCACCCCAATCCTAGTAATATTTTTATAAATAGCGATCTTTTTATATATGGGGAAAGGAGTACCATTACTATCAACAGGGGGTTGCATTTATCAGGTACGAATGAGGAGTCAAGCTCAATGGACATCGATCCCAAAGAGAATCGTGCAATAGCTCTGACTTAGCGGATTAGACTGGAAGTAGTGGATGTTTCTAGTCAACCGGTCGATCCTACGATTTTTCATTAGTCTGACTCTGAAACTGATCCTGGAAGAATGGTCACACGCTGAAAATTTTTGACCAATACAAAAAATTTCTACTAGTTTTGACTCGATAAAACAAAAAATTTTCCAAAAAAATATGAGTCAAAACCAAAACAAAAAGAAATACGTTAGTAGTTTCCTCCCCCAGACTTAAACAACACTGTCCCCAGTGTTATCAAGCCCGAGATTGGCAAAATAAATCAAACGAAACGTGAACTTGATCGAAAAAGTAGAGAATTTACCATTTTGAAGATCCTGTCGATCGACAGATGAGCTTCTGTCCAAATTTGCACATTTGTAGATTTTTTCGAAAAGTGTTTGGTTCGATGTTCTAAACCTGCATCTACAGATATTCAACAAACGATTAATGGAACAACACGCTGCAATCCTTAAAATAGAAATTTGAGTTCACATTTTGTTTGAAATTCCAACAAAAATCCGAAACTAAAATGCTAAAGGGAAAATGTTTGAAAAGGGAAAACAAAAACAAGATAAAGTAGAATGGAGGAAGGGAACTAGTCCTCCTCCTCGTCATGATGATGCTCTGGTGATGGTGTGTTGCGCGGAGACGGTGTGCGGGGACGGATACAGTCGGACTTGCAAGACATTGCATCCCATGTCGCCTTTAGAGCCTTGGCGATCCAGCCTAAACGCGGGTCGTCATCCATCAAACCTGCTGGGAGACTCGGGAAGCGATGCTCATGTACAGGCTGCTCCGGTGGTGCTTGAGATGAGCTAGCTCCACCCCGTGTCGTGAGCTTCCTCGTAGGACCCATGGGCATAAGAACTTCCTCGGGTGGATTGAAGGAGATAAGTGTAGGGTCATTAGTGACCCGCAATAAATCCATCACTCTCCCAATCTCTACCTTTCTCTTTTGGCCATTCGCAATTGGGAAGACCCAGTGTAGAGGATGCTCATGCGTGATCCAATGAGCATTCTTCATATGCTCCAAGTCCACAGAAGCACTCTTGCTCACCTCCTCATATTCGGTTGTTGAAACCTTGCATTTCGTGAAGATTGGAGTGAGGATGCTTCCCACCGGTAATTGCTTCTTACCGAAATTAGTAAGAGATAGCGGAGTATGCTTGAGCGAGTAGAGGTACTCCATCAACACCATTCCCATGTTTGGTGTTATAGTGTCCCAAGTCTCATTGTGGATGACGCTCCTCAAAGCGTAAGAAAGTAAGACCAACTTGTGACTCCTAACCTTCACTGGCTCCATCTTGCACATGATGGTAGTGGTGAGCAATCGAATCAAGTAGCGAGCAACTGGATGACGCACATCGGCTTGTGCAGAACTCCCCACTATATAAGGACCGGTGCCAATCTCATTCCACAATGTCTGGACGCCGCCAGCAATGTCCTTTGGCAATCCAACAAGTGGAACTTTCGGGAACCCAAAAGTCTTGTAAACGGTTAAGGCATTCATCTTGTGCCGCTTCCCGTTACTCATGAAGCTCATGTGGAAATGCCTTGGATCTAGATTGTCCTCTGGAGTTTTCGCGTCACTGGATAGCTTAACCATGGCGAAGAATTGGCGGACAAGGTCGGGATACATCATTGAACGTCCGTCCACCAATTTCGCCAAACCCATCTCTTGAATCAACTGCTCAACTTCGTCCCTGATTTTCAGAAGTCCTAGCGACAGCTTGTCGATGAACTTGGTGGTCGCTATGGGGACCCTGAGCCACTCGTTGTAGAGGAGGGAGTCATAAACGTCCCAAGCGGGTGAATCTTCCCTCTTCTCAATCTCATCACTTGTCAATACCGACTTCAACGTTACTCTCCTTGTAAGAGGCTCAAACTCAACCTGAATCCTTTTGCTCTCCTCCCTTGGCCATTTCGGTTTGGCACCACGCTTGATATCATAAGTAGGTGGTGGAGATGGAGCTTGAGAACTCGAACCATCATCGGTCCTTGGTCGTTTGCCTGTGCTTTTATCAGTCGTACGTCCCATCTGCAAAATAAAACCACAAAGAAAAACAAGCAGAGGAAGTTAGAAAGAACCAAAAAAAATGGACAGTCACTTCCCTGTCGATCGACACATGTCCTTGTCGATCGACAGAGAGGCTACTGTCCCAGTTCTGCATACGGTTAGAAAGCACACAATTGCAACACCAAATCTCGTCTAAATCATGCCTATCACGACTCCTAGCATCACTATTAAACCAATTGTCAACACAACAATCACCAATTCGCACAAATTCACAACACATTCAAAAACCCCCAAATTATAAAGTTCAAACCCTAATTATCAAAATCAACATAATTAAGGCATGAAATTGGTTCGAAATTACTCTTATAGTGTAAAGAAAGTATTAAAAACTCAAGAATCGAACCAATTTAACCCTAAAACTCATCACCTCTCTTCATGAATTCAGAATGAAAAATCGAGAAAGGGAGACATACCTTGTTTGGTTGCTAAAACGAATGTGAGAATCGAATAGAGGAGGGAAATCCAAGTGGATTAGGCCCAAAAATCGATTGATTCGGTCAAGATTTCGAAAATCTAGGGTTTGGGGAGGATTTGTCGATCGATGGGGAATGTGAAGTGAAGAAGAAGATGAAAAATCTTGTTAAAACCACTTACCTCGTGGGTTCAGTAACCCGTGTCGATCGACATGGACATGTCTCTGCCTAAATTTTCCCTTAACTTAAGACTAAAACAAACGTTAGTAAAACCAAAATTAAAAGCTAAATATACACATACTTACACATGGGTTGCCTCCCATTTAGCGCTTGTTTTCAGTCATTAGCTTGACTCTGTTTGAAGCTCAGGCTCCGGGTGCATCATCCAAGGGTACCATGTGTCCCTTTGGAATTTTGGCTTCCGCCCAGTAATGTTTCACCCTTTGACCGTTCACCGTGAACTCCTTTCCGTCTTTTGCGATTAACACCACAACTCCATGTGGTCTAACCTCTTTGATTGTTAACGGACCTGACCAACGAGAACGCAATTTACCAGGAAAAAGTTGTAAACGCGAGTTGTATAGCAATACCTGGTCATTGGGCTCGAAGCTCCTCGAGATTATCTTCTTGTCATGGTATGACTTTGTTCTCTCCTTGTACAACTTGAAGTTCTCGTAGGCATGAAGTCGAATCTCATCCAGTTCGTTCAACTGAATCAATCTTCGTTCTGCGGCGGGCTTGATGTCGAAATTGAAATGCTTTACCGCCCAAGCTGCCTTATGCTCGAGTTCCACCGGTAGATGACATGCTTTTCCATAAAGCAGATGGAAAGGAGTGGTGCCTAGAGGAGTCTTGTAAGCAGTCCTATAAGCCCAGAGCGCATCGTCTAGCTTTGTAGACCAATCCTTCCTCGTGACACTTACCGTCTTCTCAAGGATTGCCTTGATCTGCCTATTCAACACTTCCACTTGACCACTCGTCTGTGGGTGATAAGGACTCGCCACGCGGTGGTGAACACCGTATTTCTCTAAGAGTTTAGAGAATATCTTGTTTATGAAATGTGTTCCACCATCACTAATGACTACTCGTGGCACTCCAAATCTCGGGAAGATGATGGTCTTAAACAACTTAATGACCACCGCAGCGTTGTTCTTCGGACTAGCAATTGCCTCCACCCATTTGGAGACATAGTCCACAGCGACTAGTATGTACTCATTCCCATAAGAGGATGGGAATGGACCCATGAAATCGATGCCCCAACAATCAAACACTTCAACCTCGAGGATGAAGTTTTGCGGCATCTCATGTCGCTTGCTAATCTTTCCTCGCCTCTGGCAGGCATCACATTGCAGTATAAATGCATTTGCATCCTTAAACATCAAGGGCCACCAGAAACCCGCTTGAAGAACCTTGGACACTGTCTTGAACGTGGCAAAGTGCCCTGCATATTCTGAACCGTGACAGTGATAGAGCACATCTCGAACTTCGCTCTCCGCAATGCATCTCCGATAAAGCCCAGCTGAACAATGTCGGTATAGATACGGCTCGTCCCAAAAGTACCTCCGAATTTCTCTCATAAATTTCTTCTTCTCATAGCCCTTGAGATCATCCGGTGTAGTCTCTGCAGCAAGGTAATTGGCCATGTCACTGAACCAAGGCCTATCGCTCTCTGAGACCGCGTTCGACTCATGGAGTTCCATCTGATCACCCATTGTCGATCGACATGTAAGGTTTATGTCGATCGACGGTTCATGTTCGTCATTTAAATTTTCGGACAGTGAGCTCCCTGTCGATCGACATAGAAGCTTGTCGATCGACGGCGAATGCTCTGCCCCAACACTTAGCCGATTTTCCGGTGTAGCCTCTTGCGATCCAATCTCAATGAAGTGTATACTTTCCTCTGGGAAGTAATCATCGATTGGTACACTTTCTTCTATCCAAATGCGCGAAAGGTGATCCGCTACACCATTCTCGACTCCCTTTTTGTCCTTGACTTCTATGTCAAATTCTTGGAGAAGGAGGATCCACCTCAACAACCTCGGTTTAACGTCTTTCTTTTGCATTAAGTACTTCAATGCTGAATGATCTGTGTGCACTATAACCTTGGCTCCAATTAGGTAAAGCGAAACTTCTCGAAGGCGAAAACGACGGCTAACAACTCTTTTTCAGTAGTTGCGTAGTTCCTTTGAGCCTCGTCTAGCGTTCTACTAGCATAGTAGATTGCATGAAGTTTCTTGTCCTTCTTTTGCCCTAACACTGCCCCAACTGCGTAATCACTTGCATCGCACATTACCTCGAAAGGTAAATCCCAATCGGGAGGTTGCACTATCGGGGCACTCACCAAAGCCTGTTTAATCTGTGTAAAAGCATTTAAACAATCAGCATCAAAATCAAATTTGATGTCCTTACAGAGCAATGTGGTGAGTGGTCGAGCAATCTTTGAGAAGTCCTTGATGAACCTCCTGTAGAATCCAGCATGGCCAAGGAAACTACGAATCTCCTTAACCGTAGTTGGCGGTTGAAGACTCATCATCACTTCAATCTTGGCACGGTCCACCTCAATACCATCCGCGGAAACTCGATGGTCAAGCACAATTCCTTCTTGCACCATGAAATGGCATTTCTCTCAATTAAACACCAAGTGTTTCTCCACGCATCGAGCGAGCACTTTCTCTAGGTTGTCCAAGCAGTCCTTGAATGAATCACCGTGGACCGAGAAGTCATCCATGAAGACCTCCATATATTGCTCAATCATATCGGTGAAGATGGAAATCATACACCGTTGAAATGTAGCTGGAGCATTACAAAGTCCAAATGGCATTCTGCGTTATGCAAAAGTGCCATAAGGACATGTAAACGTTGTCTTCTCTTGGTCATCTGGATGGATGGGGATTTGGAAGAACCCAGAATATCCATCGAGGAAACAACAGTAGGGGTGCTTTGCTAAACGCTCTAGCATCTGGTCGATGAAGGGTAACGGGAAATGGTCCTTCCTTGTGGCCGCGTTTAGCTTCCTATAATCTATGCACATCCGATGACCAGTTACAGTCCTCATCGAAATTAGCTCATCTTTCTCGTTCTTTACTACTGTGACACCTCCTTTCTTTGGTACCACATGCACTGGACTGATCCAAACGCTATCCGAAATGGGATAGATGATTCCAGCTTCTAAGAGTTTCAAGATCTCCTTCTTGACAACCTCTTGCAGGTTTGGGTTAAGTCTCCTTTGATGCTCAACCGATGATTTGTTCTCATCCTCAAGGTGAATCCTGTGCATACACAAGTCCGGAGAGATACCTGTAATATCATCAAGAGAATAGCCGAGAGCTGGGCGAAATTTTCGCAGCTTGCTCAGCAGTAAGGCGAGCTCTGGATTGTTCAAAGAAGAATTGACAATCACGGGGTAAGTAGAATTAGGTCCAAGAAAGGCGTACCTTAGCCCGGCGGGAAGTGGCTTGAGCTCAAGCTTTGGAGCTTTTTGTTCGCTCCAGTCACTGATTTGTGGACCTTTCGATGAAGCTTCCCCCAAACTAGCACTAGCAACCAAGTGCTTCCTTTCCTTGGTAGCATTCATCATCCTAGCATAACCCCTCGCATCATTATCAAACTGTTCTTTCTCTAGCACAGAGTTAACCAAAGTCCTTTCCAAGGGATTAATGGGATGATTCTCATTGAAAACTTCCTGTGCAATGTCGGTGAGAGTGTCTACGTAGAAGGTGTGTCCATCTATGGTAGGCCTCTTGATAAGCTTGTCCATCTCGAACTTCATCTCGAGACCACCTACTCTTAAAGTCATGCTAGCTCCTTGACAATCAATCATGGCACCGGCTGTGGCTAAAAAGGGCCTACCCAAGATCAGAGGATCCTTGGGTTCCTCGTTGTATTGCAAAATCACAAAGTCAGTCGGAATCAAACAGTTCCCAACCTTGATTGGAACATCTTCTAGTACTCCTTCTGGAATCCTAACTGACCTATCCGCTAAGATAAGAGAGATCCTAGTGGATTGGTAATCCGTCATCCCAAGACTCACCACAACTGAAAGTGGCATGAGGTTGATGCCCAAACCTAGATCACAGAGAGACCGCGAAAATCTATCCTTGAAGATATAACAATCCAAAACAAAGCTTCCTGGATCCGTTAGTTTCTCTGGAATCCTGTTCTGAATCACTGCGCTTACTTGTTCAGAAATCATAGCCACTGCTTCCTCAATGCCCCAACTCTTGGTCACCATCTTCTTGACATACCGTCGTATCACGGGACTGAGTTTAACGGCTTCGACAAACAGAAGTTCCAACACTAGCTTGTCTATGATGGACTTGCATCTTGCATCCTCAAGCTCTTGCTTAGATCTCTTCTGACTCTTCGGGTAAGGTACCTTGGGTATGTACACTCTCTCCACTGGATTATCTGACGATTTTAAAGGAGAAATCGTTCTGGGGGTTTCCTGTCGATCGACGGTTGTAGATCCTGTCGATCGACATGGATCTGATGTTCTTGTATCGACTACATTTTTCCCTTTGTCGATCGTCACTGGACCTTCTGCCAAAACTTGGTTTGGCTGTGTCGATTGACGGTCAGATGTGTTGATCGACGGATACTGCTCTGCATCCAGAGACTTGCTCTGTTCTGTTCCTGTCGATCGACATGCAGGTGTGTCGATCGACGGATGACCTTCTGCCCGAATTTCATTTTCATCAAAATCTCCAAACTCATCAAAATTTTCATTACCAAGTCCTTTCTTCAACTCAGGCCCTTGGATAACCTTTCCACTCCTCGTTGTGATGGCAGCAACGGAATGCTTCGGGTTAGCATCCATTCTAGAAGGAAGGAATCCTTCTTGTCTCCCCGAGTTCTCGGCGGTTTGAGCGACTTGAGTGTCTAGCTTCCTCACATGAAGGTTGATAGCCTCAATCTTTCCATTCAAATCGGTGTACAAGGCATCGATTTTGCCATTGAAGTTCACCGTCATCTTTTGTTGACCCTCCAGAATTTGCTCTAACATCGAGTCCGTCTTGTTATCCGACGACTTAGGAGGTGGAGTTTGGTAAGAAGAAGAACCGTAATTCCTAGTGAAGCTGCTCTGGTAGGGTTTCTGATAATCCGTATTCTGGAACTGCGGTTTGGTGTAGCTAGGTGTGGCTTGATTTCCAGTGAATGTAGATCTCTGATTGTTTCCACTGTAGTTGTTCCCACCGTAGTTTTGGTTTCCTTGCTGATTACCAAATCTCTGTCCCTGATAACCACTACCACCGACGTAGTTGCAGTCCTCTTCATTCTCTTCTTCATCTCGAATGAAGGTCTCTACTTCCTGAGCAAACTGTACTTGCTTCTTTCCCACCAACAAGTTATGCATCGAGTCTAGCTTGGCTTCCATTTTAGCCATGTTACCTCCGTCTGTGCTCTTGCCAAGCTGCCTCCTCTCGTAGTCTATGTTCTTCGTACTACTACTTGAAGCCATGTTCTCGATGAGTACCAACGCATCACTTGGAACGTTGGTGTTGAAGTTTCCCCTACTTGCAGAATCCAAAGACATTTGGTGTCTCCAATCGATCCCTCTGAAGAAGATTCCCAACAACTGCACGTCACTAAAACCATGATGGGGACAATCTCTCTGGTAAGATTTGAATCTTATCCAGGCATCCTTAAACGCTTCGGTTGGTCCTTGTCTGAATGTCAAGATCTTCATCCTTAGATCCTCAGACCGTGTCTCATCAAAGAAGTTGACGAGAAACGCGTTTTTCGTGTCCTCCCAAGTAGTTAAAGAACCGGGGGCTAACTGCTTTAGCCAGTAAGCTGCTTCCCCGTTGAGAGAATACGGGAAGAGCTTGCAGAAAAGGTAGTCTTCAGGAACCCCATTTGCTTTGATGCTGGATGCTAAATCCTCAAACATCTCGATATGGTCCATGGGATGTTCTAAAGGAAGGCCATGGAATGGGCGTTGAGCTACCAAAGAGAAGTAAGCCGGCTTTAGCTCAAAGTCATTCCTAGGGAAGGAAGAAGGTCTAATAGCAGCTCTGTTGGTGTAGAACTCCTGAGGCCTATAGTGCTCTCTCAATGTACGCTCATGCCCAGCTGGCTCGTGTACAGGCTCCTCTTCTATCACGGTTCCATCGTCCTCAATGCGCTGACCCTCAGCGTTATACTTTCGTCCTTGATGGTCCGTGATGGCTCCATCTGCACCACGGAGCAAGATCACTCTGTTGTTGACCATCTTGGCTGCTCTCGTTGCTCGCTCTAACTTTCCAATCTCAGGAATGAGATCGACTAGCTCTTCGTTTCGATTGCTCCTGGTTATACGATTAGGCATAAACCTGAAACACACAAACACCAAGAGAAAAGAGCAAGTTAAGTATCAAAATAAAAATAAAAGCTTAGACAAAATCTTAGTAACTTGAATTGAACGATAAATTCAACTCTTCGGCAACGGCGCCAAAATTTGATGCGGGCTCAAATTCACCCTCGAACCACTCTCTCAAACAAAGAGGTCATCGTAGTATTTAGGGATCGAAATCCACAGGGAGTTGGAATACACAATCAATTTTAGTATTCAGATTATGCTAAGTGAAACGATATAAATGTAAATGCAGATTATAAAACAAGTAAACGAAAGATGGTTAATTATATTCTTTAAAAGATGAAAGCTAGGTTATGAAAATTCTTTAGGTAATGATTCGAAATCAATATATAACAATTGTCAAGGTTCAATTAAGTGTCGTTCTAGAACTCAAACACGAAAATATAGCCAGCTAACTGTCGTTACGAAGGCTATCTATCTTTAGAACCTCGAACCCCAAATTTCTTTGCGAATTCGTCGAATCTAAACAAGCATTTAGTACGAGTTCGATATGTTCACAAAGTCCCTAAGCCAAATTTCTTTGCGAATAAGTAACTTTGCCCATTTAAACTAGTTCAGGTTATTAATCCCACTGTCGTGGCTAATCAACAATCCTAAGATCAAGATTCGAGATGATCAAGCAATAATCAAGCATTAATAACAGTTTAAATGAAGAACCTACGGATAAACCTTAACAAATATGCAATTTCAATGATTTCTTGTCATAACCCAAGAAATCCTAAAACCTAACAAGTGATTTACTCAGAAATAGATGATGAAATCATATTAACTGAATAAGATTGCATTAAAGAGTAATAGTAGATGATACAAAAGGGTTTGAAGTCTTTGGATCTCAAGAACATGTAGATCTTCTCAAAGTTTCTCCAAAAATCTCTCTTTCTCTCTCTACCTCCTTAATAAAACAGTGTGTTTCTAAATAAAAACGAGTAAAAAGTATTTATACAAGTGGTAACATGTCGATCGACACGAGGGCATCTGTGGAGATTTTCTACGTCTTTAAAAACTTATGTCGATCGACAGTGGATATACTATGTCGATCGACAGGGACCTTTTAAAGGTCTCAATTCCACTTGTATCTCTTCCGCTCCAAAATGGTCCAAAATGCTTCAAATGTTATCATTAAGCTCCAAATGACCATTTCATGCAAAACACTACAAAAGACACAAAAATACCAAAAATACTAATACAAAACCCGCTTATATCATGGTTAAAATCGGGTAAAAACCATGATATATCAATAATATAAATTAAAAAAATATGATTAAATGATATATATCATTTCTTTTAGCAAACCAAAATGATAAACCAAGTCTTTTTTAAAAGAACCAAATTTTCATGTATGTTTTCTTCCGATTCCGGCTCATCAATATGTAGGCCCTTCATCTCTAACTTCTTTTTGAAAAAAAAATGAAAACGTATAAACAAAACTATGAACTTTTTAAAATTTTCTATAATGGTTTTATCAAATGATACAAGATATGAGAAGGTTTGTGTTCTTGTAATTAAATATCGAAAGTTATGATTGTTATCATTAATCATGAGAAGTTGGAAAGTGAATGTTTAAGGTTTGCGGTCAATGTGAAATAATATCAAAAGTTACGAATGTTATTACTTATTACTAATCATGAGAAGTTGAAAAGTTAACATTTTATAACCTTATAGTAAATGTGGAATAATTATCAATTTAGATTTAAATTGATGATTTTAAATACACAATTTGTTTTAATTGGTTTAAATAAAAAAGTAAAAATGACACGTGTCACATAGATGGAGAGGGACAATTATCCTTTTATAATATAAATTTGTAGGTTTAAGAAAAATTATTATACTCCTTAATACTACTCGTCGATATAAAAACCAAGTGAAAAGACTAATTCATAGAAGATCATTACAAAATTAAATAGAAGATCATACATTGCATGTGTTTACTTGGAGTGAGTTTTGTTAATATCGTTGTAATGTAAAATCTAAACAATGCACGTATATAATTAGCAAACAAAAATAGCAAATCGTTTCATCGTTAATTCGTTTTACAATCTTTTTTACATTATATGTGTACTGGTATATTGTTGGTTTAATCCGGTTATGTTATTTACTAGTATAAGTATGAACATCTTATCTTAATTACAGTTTAATGAAGCTTTTGTAAAAATCTAACAAGAAGTTTGTTAGAAGTTGAAATGGTATCAAAGCGTTCCTTTGCTCAAGCATCATTCACAATCTTTTTCCGCTGATTTCTTCGATCTTTCGTTGATCTTCTTCATTTTTTCTTCATAAATTCTTCTTCTCCGTTCAAATCCCTATAGATTGATCGGAAAATTTCTTGAATCGGACCTCTTTTGCGAATTCTCCAATATCAATTTGCTCTTTTTCTTCAGATCTAGTGAGTTTACTGTTCCGGTGTTCATCGCAAGCTCAGAAATGGCAAATCCAAGCTCCAACAATTCTTCGAACTCCAATTCGACAGCTCAAATCTTCGTCAATACGGATCCGTACTCCAATCCGTTGTTCCTTCATGACGCTAATAATCCTTGTGTTTTTCTTGTATCGGATAAGCTAATCGGTGAATCTAACTACAATACGTGGCGCCGATCGATTGTCAAAGCTCTTAAGGCCAAGAACAAGCTTGGTTTCATATACGGTACACTCGAAAAACCTCTGGAATCTCATGTAGACTATGGATCTTGGAGTAGGTGTAATGATATGGTCTGTACATGGATTACGAATTCGGTATCTAAGGAAATTGGAGCTGGAACAGTCTATTTTGATGATGCTAGAATGTTATGGTTGAATTTAGAAGGGAGTTTAAGCAGAATAATCTTTCCAAGATTTACAATGTTCAGGATCAATTGGATCGCCTTCATCAAGGATCTTTAGATCTTAATGCATATTACACACGCTTTACCACACTCTAAGAAGAATTAAAGAACTATGAGGAGTTGCCTTCTTGTCTTTGTGGTCAATGCACTTGTGGATCAAATGCAAAATGGCTTCAGTTGTATGAAAGAAGAAATATTGTAAGATTCTTGATGAGGCTCAATGATTCTTTTGCTCAAACAAGAAAGCAAATACTCATGATGGATCCTCTTCCAACATTCACCAAGGTCTACAACTATGTTGCTCAAGATAAACAGCAAGGGATAATTTCTCCGGTAGTGGCAGATTCACCAGTTTTCCAAGCTTCAGTAACACAAGGAGGACAGGTTCAAGGCAATGTTTATCAAGGAAAGCCTCGTCATGTCTGTTCTCACTGTGGCTTACTTGGTCATACTCTAGTCAGATGTTATAAAAAGCATGGATTTCCACCAGGATACAAGGCCCCTGCAGATCGTTCAAAGAACAAGTTTCTGCCTAAAAATGGTGTTCACATGGTTTACTCAATTCCAGAAGAACAAGTTTCTCAAGAACTACCTCAGAATCACTTTATCTCTTATAATGGCACTCAATATGCCCCTGTTGGTTCTTCTCAGAACGTTTCTTCTGGACCTACACCTGTGAATCACACTGTCAACATGGTGAATGCTGGATACAATAATGTTGGTAGTAGTGAAGAAGATGGTCCAGCTCAGATTTCTCAGTTGATTGCTCAATTGAACAAACAACTTCAAGGTTCTGCGTATCAAGTCATAGGGCCACCATCCACCTCAGGATACACTAGTTCTATCTCAGCACAAGGTACCACTCTCGTACCTTCTCACAAAATTTCTATAGAACCAAGCCTTAAATTTCCTGAAACGCTTTGGATTCTAGACTCTGGTACTAGTTGCCACATTTGATGTGACCTGAGATTGTTTACTGACATCAAAACTACTACTAACACCACTGTAACCCTCCCAAATCAAACAACCATACCCATAAACATCTCTGGAACAGTGCATCTTAGTAACAGGCTTACACTTCACTCTATGTTTTATGTTCCATCATTTAGTTTTAACCTGATTAGTGTAAGCTCACTCACAAAGAAAAAAAAAAAGTTTCAGTACATTTCTATCATGATTCTTGTTTCATTCAGGATCATTCTCAGGACATGGTGATTGGTCAGGCTGATCCATCACATGACTTGTATCTCCTGCATCAAAATGACTCCATTTCTCCTGCTAGTCATGTTTCTTTCCTGGTTGCATCAGCTGAGTTGTGGCACCAGCGTCTTGGTCATCCTTCCATCTCAAGGATTCTTTCTTTATCGTCTATTTCAAATGTTCCTCAAAAACTTGAAAGTTTTCACTGTAAAATTTGTCATTTGTCAAAACAAAAAAGACTACCATTTGTTTCAAATAATAAAAATCTCTGAGGAACCTTTTCATTTGATTCATTTAGATACATGGGGTCCATTTCATGTTACTTCTGTTAAAGGTTTTCGTTATTTCTAACCATAGTAGATGATTGTACTAGGTTCACTTGGTTGTATTTCTTGAAATGTAAAAGTGATGTTTCAAAAGTGTTTCCTGAATTCTTGAACTTAATTTTAACTCAGTATGGCTATAAAGTGAAAAACATAAGATCTGATAATGCACCTGAATTACAATTCAAAGAATTACTTGCTAGTCTAGGCATTTTTCACTATCATTCATGTAGTTATACACCACAACAGAACTCTGTTGTTGAAAGGAAACACCAGCATCTCTTAAATGTTGCAAGATCTTTGTATTTTGAATCCAATATACCATTAGCTTATTGGCTAGAATGTGTTTCTACATTTGTTTTTCTGATCAATAGAATTCCCACACCGGTTTTAAAAGATAAATCCCCTTTTGAAGTTTTAACAAAGAAAATTCCAGATTATTCTTTTTTAAGAGTATTTGGATGTTTGTGTTATGTTTCTACACATCAAAAGGATAGGCATAAATTTACAGAAAGAGCTAGGCCATGTATTTTTCTTGGATATGAAGCTGGTTATAAAGGATACAAGGCATTAGATATTGCATCCAATACAATTTCTGTTTCACGAAATGTGGTTTTTCATGAGGACATATTTCCATTTCATGATAAATTTTTACCTAGTACATATGCATCTCCATCATCATCTCAAAATCCCATTGTTGATCATGAAAAAAAAAAATTCCATTTTATGAAGAATTTCAAAACATAAATAGTGAAGTTTCTCCTGTCACTGAGACTGAGTCACATGTTCCAGAGGTTT
Source organism: Draba incana (assembly GCA_963576765.1). Classification (NCBI taxonomy): domain Eukaryota; kingdom Viridiplantae; phylum Streptophyta; class Magnoliopsida; order Brassicales; family Brassicaceae; genus Draba; species Draba incana. The sequence continues at coordinate 21,402,889 of OY755213.1, forward strand.
CCAATCCATCTCCCACACATATAACAACTTCATCACCACAAAATCCACCACCAAATCCATTCTCTGATACGGAAAACAATATCAGGCCAGGCAGACATGTGAATGCACCGAGTTATCTTCAACGGTACCATTGCTCTAGTGTCAATCTAGAGCCTTTTTCCTCTTATTTTTTATTCACTGGTACTGCTCATCCTCTTTCCAATTCTTTGTCTTACGATAAACTCTCTCTTGAGTATCGTCTGTTCTGTTTTGCCATTCTTGCTGAGAAAGAACCATCTACATTTAAAGAGGCAGTGATGGTGCAACATTGGCTTGATGCCATGAACCTAGAGTTAGATGCTCTTGTGAGTACATCTACTTGGGATATCTGTTCTTTACCAGAAGGAAAACATGCTATTAGGTGTAAGTGGGTATATAAAATCAAATTTCTGTCTGATGGTACACTAGAAAGATATAAAGCTAGGTTGGTAGCCAAAGGATATACCCAGCATGAAGGCATAGATTATGAGGATACTTTTAGCCCTGTTGCTAAGCTCACTACTGTTCGGCTTATTCTAGCATTGACTGCTATACATGGCTGGAGTATTAACCAGATGGATGTCACCAATGCTTTTCTGCATGGTGATCTGGAAGAAGAAATATATATGTGTTTACCACAAGGCTATACACCAAGACAGGGGGAGTCTTTACCGCCTAGAGTTGTTTCCAGACTCAGAAAATCTTTGTATGGCTTGAAACAAGCTTCACATCAATGGTTTCACAAGTTTTCTGGATTTCTTCTTTCCTTTGGTTTTGTTCAGTCTCAGTCTGATCCAACACTCTTTGTTCAACACAGAGGAGACTTGTTCATTGCCCTCCTTGTCTATGTGGATGATATTCTACTAGTCAGCAATAAAGACTCTTCCATCCATGATCTCAAATTGATGTTGGCTACTGAGTTTAAGATCAAGGATTTAGGTACTATGAGATATTTTTTAGGCCTGGAAGTTGCAAGAGCTACTGTAGGCATCTCTATTTCTCAATGCAAATACACTCTTGAGCTTCTGGAGGAGTTTTGATTTCTTGGAAGTAAACCTATTTCAACTCCAATGGAACTCAATCTCAAGCTCAGTGAAACATCTGGTATTCTTTTGACAGATCCCTCAATGTACAGGAGGTTGCTAGGCAAACTCATATATCTTACAGTCACAAGACCAAATATATGTTTTGCAGTTCACAAGCTCAGTCAGTATCTCTCTGCTCCTAGAGAACCCCATTTGGATGTTGCACACAGAACTCTGCGATATCTCAAGGCTGATCCAGGTCAAGGGGTTTTTTATTCATCCACTTCAAGTCATACTCTTCGTGCATTTACAGATGTTGACTTCAGTATCTGTCCAGAAATTAGAAGATCAGTATCTGGTTCATGTGTTTTCTTGGGGGATTATCTTATTTCTTGGCGAGCTAAGAAACAGGATGTTATAAGTAGGAGTTCTGGAGAGGCTGAATACAGAAGCATGGCAAATTCAACTTGTGAACTCCTTTGAATTAGCTATCTTCTTGAAGATTTGAAGGTTTCTTTAGATGAAAAAATTGTGCTCTATTGTGACAATGAAGCTGCCTTACACATTGCGAGAAATTCAGTCTACCATGAGAGGACTAAACATATAGAACGTGATTGTCATGTGGTAAGAGAACGCGTAGCTTCAGGATTCATGAAGACCCTTCATGTTGCTTCTGAGCATCAAATAGCTGATTTGATGACTAAACCCCTCACTGCTCTTCAATTTCGACATCTTTTGTCCAAAATGGGAGTTAATAGCTTGTACTCTCCATCTTAAGGGGGAGTTTTACATTATATGTGTACCGGTATATTGTTGGTTTAATCCGGTTATGTTATTTACTAGTATAATTATGAACATCTTATGTTAATTACAGTTTAATGAAGCTTTTATAAAAATCTAACAAGAAGTTTGTTAGAAGTTGAAAAACTTATTTCCAATATATATGATTTAATCAAAGATAACTCCAAGTCTCCAACTTGCGTAAAGGACAGCTAAATAACAGTATTGGCTTTCACTAAATACGTGAGCAACCAGACTAAGTACAGTTGTCGTATCGTACAAAATAAAATCAAGGATGCGAATTGTAAACTCCAAAATTTGAATTCTCACTGAAAACGATAATTAAACAATTTAGTCTTAGTGTGTTTTAAATGCAAATTTACTCCCTCCGTTTATTTTAACTGATGTTTAAGGTTTTTACACTCTTATTAAGAAATCATTAAATTTATCTTGTTTTTTGAAATAAAATATTACATTTTATTTATCAAAGACATTTTAACCAATAAAAATTCAATCTGCAGAATTTCAATCAAAAATACTAAAAAATAATTAATTATGCATTGGTAAGTGACAACATCACTTATTTATGAACAAAAAATAACTCATAAATATCATTTAAAAACAAACGGAGGGAGTACTGCAGTAGTATCATAAAATTATGGAATCCATAGTACTATTCTATAACCTAATTATATATTTTTCTAGTTATGAATACAATGGAGAGGAGTGGCATATGAGTGTGTAGCAAAGGATTTAAATTGTCCGGGTTTAGTGGAAAAAAGTTGGGACAATTGAATTTTATTTTCAAAATAAAAGTTGAGAGCTACATATGTGACTAGGCTTCTCTATAGATCTTCCTTTATTTTATAGTAAAAACAAATATAGGTTTTCTATTCACGACTACGGCTAGTCACAAATAACAAAAATATTATTTAGATATTTTGATTAGAATTTTCACGATATATTGCTAAAATGTCATTTTACAGTTATGTCATCGTTTAAAAATCTCTGCAAAAATGTCATTTTTTTTTACTTAAGTTTTATATTTTTTTGGTTTAGATTAACTATTTTATATTTAGGGTATAGTTTTTGAGATAGACATTAGGATTTGGGTTTTGAGAGATAAATTTTTTTTTAATAATTTTGTTTTATTATATAAAAAATGGTATGTTTGCAATAAATTTACAAGAGTAATATATTTGAAAAAAATATTTTTGAATGTGGTATGTTTATAATTCCCTTTATGTTTGTAAATATTTGAAAAAATATATTTACAAGAGTAATATAAATTTACAGGAGGAACATACAATTAAGAAAAATTATGATAAGATTTAGACATATCGTCGAAGTGCTTTTGATATGATCAGTTTTTTTATTATTATTTTGTCTTTTCTTTAGCAATTATATATTTTTTTTGTCAATATTGGGCCACAACTGACCGGCCCATTAGCCTAATACCTACATTAAGTAGACGGAGGGACTAGATCCCGAATGTAATGGTGCCTGCTTTTTTTGGACTTACGGCCGCTAGGCTAAGGTCACTTCTCTCTTTAGCAATTATATAAGCAATTTAGCACTCACTAATCCAAGGTAAGAATCTTACCAGGCTCACTATTGGGCCATCTTAAAGCCCAACAATAAACATATTCAAAGCCGAGTAACCAATAAATAAAGAATGGGAATTTCCTTTTTCCTTCACACTACAATGTTAAGACTTTTTTACGCGAAGACAACTTTTGAGTAAAAACACACTAAACAGTAGTTTCAAAAAGAAAAGAAAAAAAAAACTGTTCCCATCTGCAAATTGGTTTTTGGAATATGTGAACCGCCTCTTAGGGTTCGATTCGAACATAATCTAAAAGAGATGTGGGATTCTCAGATTCTGCTCGTTGAGAGCTTTTCTTGGTCTTTAAAGACTTTGTTTACTTTATCGATCGTCTTTACTCTTCTTCACAGCTTTCCATTTCAAGCTCAAGCTGCTCCTGCTGGTAAATTACCAACTTTCTTTTGTTGATTTTTAGTATTTCTGATTATCGGTGATTTGGGTGTTTTAATCTGCTCACTCACTTTCTAATTCTGTCAGTAATCAGTTCGTTTTAGTTAATTCTGTGAAATTTTCTATGAATTTACCTTTTGAATTTCTGGGTTTTATGTCAATTTTGTAAATGGAAACCAGGATCGTTGATTAAGCACATGTCCTGGGGTTTCAAGTGGACTACTGGATCATCATCATCCAAAATATCTCAATCAGGTGATTGCTCAATTTCGTATTGTCTTTTGATTTAATTCAATTTTGTTAGCTTGAATGTTTGTTATTGGTTTTGATGTATCTTTGTGTGTCTGATTCTTGTGCAGATACTAATGTTCTTCAGTTTGAGAATGGTTACTTGGTCGAAACCGTTGTGGAAGGAAACGAGATTGGTGTTGTTCCTTACAAGATTCGAGTTTCCGATGATGGAGAACTTTATGCTGTTGATGAAGTTAATAGCAACATCATGAAAATCACTCCTCCCTTGTCCCACTGTAACTTCTCCTCCTTTACAACCTCACTCGTGCTTTCCGGTTTTGTAGCTTCATATGAACCATTTGGTTTTTAGTGTTGGAGATTGATATGACTTTGTTTGTAATCTATGTGCTTGTGGGCAGACAGCAGGGGAAGATTGGTGGCTGGATCGTTTCAAGGGAAAACAGGACATGCTGATGGAAAACCCAGCGAGGCTCGTTTTAACCATCCAAGAGGAGTAACCATGGATGATAAAGGGAACGTTTATGTCGCTGATACTTTAAATCTTGCCATCCGAAAGATTGGAGATTCAGGTATGCCTAGGAGATGATTGGTGGTTGCTTCAGGTTGGAAATTTTAAATAGTTCCGAATCAAATACTTGTTTTCTTTAATAGGTGTTACTACAATAGCTGGTGGGAAATCAAATGTAGCTGGGTATAGAGATGGACCAAGCGAGGATGCATAGTTCTCCAATGATTTTGATGTTGTATATGTTCGGCCTACCTGCTCCTTGCTAGTCATCGACAGGGGGAACGCAGCTCTTCGCCAAATCGCTCTCAGCGAAGAGGACTGTGACTATCAGGATAGTTCATGAATCTCTTCAATTGGTAAGAAATCAAAAACACATCTTCCCATTGTCAACTTCTTGAATCATTTTATCTTTAGAGATGGAACTGATAGTGTCAACCAAAGATCATTACTTGTGCTTAAATGTGTCGTTTCGCTTTCGTTCATGTGCAGATATCCTTCTGGTTATTGGTGCTGTTCTCATTGGTTACGCTACTTGTTTGCTCCAACAAGGTTTTGGACATTCTTTTTCCTCAAAGACCGTAAATTTCATTTGTTTGTCTCTTTTGCGCTTTTTTTCCATTTCTCGTCAGCCATATGCTAGAAACTTACAAAGGTTTCTGGTTTTATATTACTACAGCTGCTAAGATCAGAAACCACCTTTGAAGAGGAGCATACAGCCAAAGAGAAACTCTCTCGACCTGTCTTTGAGGCAACGACTAAGGAAGAACCTGTTTGGCCATCATTTGGGCAACTCCTTATCGATCTCTGCAAACTCGCTCTCGAGTTTCTAACCAGCCACCTAGTCCCAACCCGATTCAGAACCAGCGTCAGTCTAAGGCCATTAAAAGATAGTGTCATAATGCCTGAAGACGAACAAGAGCCACCTTTAGTCCAAAGACATACCGCCCCAGCACCAATATCTGAATCCCGACATGCGCACCTTCCTAAGCCAAGTGATAGTCACCCGGAACATAAGACAGCGAAGATGAGATCAAGTAGTGCATTAAAGGATCCGGCTTTGTCATCATCCAAGCACCACCGGTCATCATCAAAACGGCAGGACTATGGTGAATTCTATGCCTCGGGAGAGGTTGTCCAACCGAAGATCCATAAAGAGCGATCGAGGCGTCGTCATAGAGATAAAACAACCGAGACAGAACCAAAGAAAACAGCAGCAGATACAGTGAAGCCTGTAGAGTACAGTAATAGTTCAAAGTTTGACCATTACAACATGAGGAACAACAAGTATGGACCTGAAACTCCATTTCGATTCTAGAAACTCAAATCACATTGTTATCTCAACTCTTTTTCTGGGGAGAGTCGTTATGTTTCTTATTTTGTTTCCTGTATTTGAGAAAATCTTATTACACAGATGAAGAAAACAAAAAGGTTTAAAGGATTGTTGATCATTGTAGTTCTGAAAGCAACAAAAAGAGTGAAAAATAAGGGCCCTACCGGGTTCAAACCGGTGACCTATTGATCTGCAGTCAATTGCTCTACCACTGAGCTAAGGACCCTTTTGTCATTATTTGCAAAATATTTATGTTCAGAATTCTGTCACTCGGATATCTTATTCAGTTACCAAGCACTCATATAAAAAAAAATTATAATTCACGAGTATGATTGTTGCTCGACTTTGATTAAAAACTTGAAAGTTTCAATTTCTCATTCAGTCCATTGTTATCCAACTAATGTTTTTTTTTCTTTTTTTTTTTTTTTTTTTGAATAAAATTTAAAACCATCTAATGTTACGATTAACTTGAAACCATCTTTGTTTGTTATCGATTATTGATAGACCAATTGTTGGCACCTGAAACTCAAGAAGTGCCTTTCAGATAAATTTTCTCTTAATTGTATGGAAACATTTGTATAAGCCAAGATGAATGTTTTTGCAATCTCTTTGCTTCTCAAACATCCATCTGAATATGCTTAGCTTTCAGATACAACAAAAATAGAAATTAAAGAGGAGAAATGTAGTTGAACGCCTTTGAAGAAAATGAACACAACAACACCTAACGAACGCAAATTCGGATGATTACAAAGTCACGAACTCAAGTTCTGTAGTTCAAAAGTTGAAGGGTCGATTCGAACAACTGGAATGCACTTAAGCGGATGAGCCATGGTTACTGGTTAGGCTTCCTCTATAAGTCTCTTCCATGTCGACCTTCTCTCCTTTGATATTCCAGTCAAAACACTGCACCATTGTTCCAATTGCGATTCCTACAACGATATAAGCTAGATTTGACCCAGGACAACCTCTCCTTCCGCCGCCAAAAGGAAGGTACTTGAGTATTTGCTTCCTTACCTCATCTTCTTGCTCGGTGGCTATAAACCTCTCTGGCTTAAACTCATCCGGATCTTCCCAAGAACTAGGGTCTCTCATCACGGCATATAAATTAATAGCAAGTTTTGTCTTGGCCGGTATGTGGAACCCTTTGATCTCACAACTTTCTTCGAACGTCCTTACCACAATAGGGATTGGCGGGTGCAATCTAAGCCCTTCTTTAACGGCCGCTTGCAAAAAAGGGAGGTTTGGTAGATCTATTTCTTGAATCAATCTTCTTCTTCCTACAACCGAATCAATTTCCTCTCTTAATCTCTCGAGAATGTTAGGATTGTTAACGATTTCCGCCATGGTCCACTGAATTGTTTGTGCTGAGGTGTCACTGCCTCCAATGAAAACCTCCTGCAGTTCCTTAAACAGTTGCCACACAAAGAAATAAGAAAGAAAGCTAAATATTAATGTGTTGTGAAACAAGTTTACCACGAACAAAGACTTGATCTGGTTCCTAGTGATCTTATACTCTGCATTTTCGTCTCGATAAGCTTCTAACAACAAATCCATCATGTCCATATCTTGATGCTCCTTCAGTTTCTCTTCATGTTCCACAAGAATCCTCTCCAGTAACTCGTCGAATCCACGTGAAACTTGCATTATCTCCGTTTTGAACAGTGAGATTACAAGCTTCTGAAGTGGCATATGAATCATGTTTGCAGTGAAAATCTTCTTTGCTAAGGGAAACGACTCGAATACCAATTCCCTGACTCTCTCGGCCTCGCCGTTCTCCTCTGAGCAACTCCTACCCATGCTCATCCTGCATATAATGTTGTTAGTAAGCTTCATCGCTTCCTTTCCGATCTCAACGCTCTCCTTCTTCAGCGCCTTATCGAGTACATTTAAGTAAAACCGCTCTAGCTCCTCTGCTCGGACGCCTCGTGACTGCTTGATTGCTTGCAGTCGAAGAAGCTTCGTGGCAACGAGCTTCCTCATGAACTTCCAGTAATCTCCATGAGGAGCCGTAAGGAAACTTGAAGATCCGAACAGAAGAGACTCATTGTTGGCAGAAGCACCGCGTGACGAGACATTTACGTCGTGCGGCCTGTAGACCTCGTAGGCCATGGAGGCAGAGGAGACAAGGACCATTGGGAAGCCGAAGATTCGGAGATGGAGAAGAGGTCCATACTTGGAAGAGATTTTCTGAAAAGACTTGTGGGCTAAAACCGAGAGAAGAAGGGGAAGATGGCCGATGATCGACACAGCCGGAGGGCTCGGAGGTAATTCCTTTCGTTTCCTGAACAAGACATAATAAGAGAAGAAGCAGAGGAAGAGGAAGATGAAGATGAAGATGAAGCAGTTTTGAAAGTCAACGAAAATCATTTGTTGCTCAAAAGTGATAGAGGAAGATGAAACATGTTCCAGAATCCGTAAATGTAATTTATCGAACATGACAATCCATGACTTTATTTATTTATTTTGAACGTGAAAAGCATGAACCAGCTGGATCTGACTATTTTAATCAGATCAAAATGATTATATCTTGATAGTAGAGGTTCTAGAGTGACTCATAATGTCCAAACACATGTTTACTGCACAGAGTATCTTCCGATAAACAAGGCAAGTTCAATTAAAGTTATGTAAACCACTGTAATTAAATTGCCAACGCCTAACAAAAATAATACGATAGCTATGTTTGGTAGGATTGTTTCATCCTAAAGATTCTTAAATCCGAAGAGAATATTATTTTAATCCAGAACCAGCAATTAGCACGTTAAAATTGGTTCTTGGAGTTTACGATTGCTTACAAATACATAAAAAACCTTCTCTCCATATAAACAAATCATTTCTAGTCTATATATATAATAGCAAACCCTAACAAATAAATATTTTTTTGTTGATTTTTTCGGTTTAAATATAGTGTTTGTTTCCAAAGGTTGTATCTTTTTATTTGAATTACGATTTTACGTTAATAAACCATTTAGTAGTTGATTTGAAAAGTTGTCTTTTCATTATAACTTGATAAGATCAAAGAGGCACAAAAACAAGATGAAGAAGTTTACGTGTTTTATTCATTCTGGTAACTTTACAGCATTATATATGCAGAGATTATTGACCTACTTGCCTAAATTACAAGATCGATATCAAATACAAAAGGAAACACATAGTGAGTACTAATGAGCCAATCAAGGGATTGAGTAAGTAGCACGAGATCGATATCTTCACACCCTCTTTCAAGTTGGAGCGTGTAAGTCCGTAATGCCCAACTTGCCAATGAAAAACTCGAACTCTTGTTGGCCCAACAATTTTATGAAAGTGTCGGCTAACTGTGTTTTGGTCGAGACATGTCATGGGAGAATATTGCCAGAAAGTATCTCATCTCGAACAAAGACAATCGACTTCAATATGTTTCGCCCTCTCGTGGAAAACGGTATTGGTGCCGATATGAATTGACGATTTGCTATCTAAATACATCAACATCGGTTCTGCATGCTTGACATGGTCTTCAAGAATCCGTTTAAGCCATCTGAGTTCGGCAATAAGATAGGCTATGGCTCGGTATTCTGCTTCAGCTGAAGAACAACTATCCGTTTGTTGCTTCTTAGTTTTCCACACAATTGGACAAGTACGTACTAAGTTGGACGAAGTAACTCGTAACAGAGCGGCGAGTCAAAGGACAACTTGCCCAATCTGAGTCGCACCAACCATGTAACCGCATATCTGGAATAACACCCCCTAAGTCTGTCAAAATTAAGAAAATATGTGGCTAAAAAAAAAATCCATTGAAAGCTAATTCAATATGTCATAATTAAGTATATCCATGGCCAAAAGAAAAAAAAGTATGTCAGATAAATCCGTGGAACAATAATAAGTCTGTAAAAATTAAATAAATGTGTAGCCCAGAGGAATTATATTTGTCCACAAATAAGTTTGTTGGTTCAGGTTACGTCGCTATATTAAGTTTGTCAAATGGCAAAAACGTAAAAAAAGAAGAAGTTATGGTATAGATTATTATAATGGCATTCTTGTAAATAAATTTTTACTAACAAATGATTTGAGGGTAAAATGGATATGAAAACTTTGTTAGTAATAAAAGTAAAATAAGAATAATTCTCAAAAATACCATCATTTTTCTAAAAGTTTTTAAAATACCACTTTTTGTTTAAAGTTCTAAAAGTACCACAAAAATAAAATAACCTCTCAACATTCAAAACTAAACCTAAACCTTAAACTCAAACCCTACCCCCTAAAACTATACTCTAGTTTTTGAATACTTTATCCAAACCCAAAAATTTAAACTACAAACTATTGTAAAACAATTTTTGTGTCATTTTTTAAAAAAACATGGTACTTTTGAAATTTTTTAAAATATGGTGGTATCCTAAGGAATTTTTCAATAATAAAATAAGAGCAGTTCTAGTAATAAAACAATGAATTAGGGCCAAATTAACATTTTCCCATTAAATTTGGATATGTACTTTGTTGACAAGAGTATCCTTCCATTTAGGGTTTAGATTAATTATTTTTGCTTAATAACTATTCGATTTAAATCGAGCTTTATATAATTTCATAAATCAAATGGGCTTGTAAAAATGCCCCACATTGAACTAGTCTTTGCCACACTACTCTTTTTTCATTTTTGGTCATTTCTTTCCAATACTAACCTTATGTAAATATAAAATAATTAAAATAAATGGTTTTTAATGTTTTTAAAAATCTGAAAATTACAAAAACATCTTATATAGTCCAGAAGTATGTTGTGAAAAATAAAAATTTTTAAAAAAAATTTAGTTTGCTTCTACGCCTTTCTACGGTTTTATGAATTCATGTTCTGCGTCTACGAGGTAGTTGAATACTTGTTCTGTTTTTTGGAAAATATCTACCATCCGTAAAACATTAATTCTACTACATAGACTGTGTTCTAACTTTCCTTAGAAGGTTTGTTCCACGATTTGATCTGATATCTACCGCATGCAGAACATAGAGTCTACCATTCTTTATACCTACCATATCCAGAAAATAGAATCTACCATATTTACTACCTTCTACCAGTTGGTAGAATATGTTGTCTGTAAATTTGAAGACCCAAATTTGATTAGTCTAATCTTTTCCAGCTGCAATGCTAGCAATGATGAAGTCAATTCGCTCATCTCTCATGAAACAACCAACCTTTTTTATTTATTTAAAATAATTAACCCGAATTAATAATCTCATAATTATTAATTCTCAACGGCTAATTCAACAACCAAATAACAGCGAAAATATGACCAACTCAAATAAATCCAACCAATCATCCAATAAATTCAATTTAACCAAAAAAACCAATTTCCAGTTCCAATAACTCAACTAGCATTTCTAGCAACCTAACACCCGTATCTACTAAAATGCAAACATAAACATAAAATCCATCATCCTATCTCATTGCCTTGATTCCACGATCACACTTTATCTTTACCTGCAACACATGGAAAAACGAGTTGCGTGAGTATTATCACAAATACTCAGTGAGGCGGTCATCCCGTCTACCGGTTACATAATAATGGTAAATAATGCCAAACTACGGAATCAACCACAATTCACAATGTTCGAATTTCCGTAATGAGAACAAACGACAAAAATTCAGCAATTCAACAGATGGTGTCGATCGACACACCACCACGGTGTCGATCGACACTACAATACAAAGCACATGAATCACAACTGGGTGTCGATCGACACAACCACCAGGTGTCGATCGACACACCCTTCACGAACTCACACATCGCGATATCAAAAGTGGATGTCGATCGACACTTCCTCTAGGTGTCGATCGACACTCCTCGCAGAAACCTGAATCGAGTCAAATTCTCACACGACTCGATTCTGTTTCATCATGCGATCCACATACACGACGAACAACACGATATTCATACGAAAATTACAAAACTACAACCTAAACAATAACAATTCCACCACAAATCAAACAATCAATAACCTAACATTCTAAAAACCATAACCACAATCACGCACTCACCTCGAATACGGATTAAATGAAAAGAACGAGATGAATCACGAAAAATCAGACTCGAGACCACACTGAACTTCTGATTTTCTCTCTAGAACCACAAGGAATCAACCCTCGATTCTTCTCCAATGCAAAACTCTAACAAACGAGCCAAAGAACACCGAAAGCAATCAATTCAAGCCTTTTCTCTAAAAAAAACCTCAAATTCACCAATTTCTCTTCTCTTCCTTGACAAAACAAGAGGATGCACGAGTTATAAACCTCGTACCTAGAGTTCTACACCCTTAACCGGCCAAACCGAGCGATTTAAAATCAAACCGGAAACAACCCAAAAACTTGGTGTCGATCGACACGCAACCCTGGTATCGATCGATACCCCTACCAAAATGCCATATTTTGGTTTCGGGATGTTACAACTCTCCCCCACTAATACTGGATTCGACCTTGAATCCGCCAAACCGTCTACCAAAGACCGAAAACACCTGACCCCACCGGCCAGCAACACCTAAGATCAACACTATGACCCCAAAAAATATAAGAGAAGAGAATAGATATCGACAAACACAGATGGTGAGGACTAATCGATCGGTGTTCTTTCGTGGAGAATTGAAGAGTCAAATTCTCCCCGACAATGGAGAATTCCGAAGGACGACAGAAAAAAAAAAAAAAAAAAAGAAGAGATCAGACGGAGAAGACGAGGGTGAATTTTTTTTCTCTTTAATTCATAAATGATTTTCCTTATTTAATTATGGTAAATAAAATTTATGAATTTCGTTTTTAATTTTATGTTTTTTGTTAATACGGAAAAGGTTTTTTAAATATAAAGAAAATAGTTTTAAACTAAAATTAAGGGTAAAATTGGTTTTCTAATAAATTAAATCCTAATGAGACAAAAACATGTTGCAAAAAATGTAGTTGGACAAATAGTAGTTTAATGTGGGGTAATTTTTCAAATTTTTCTCTTTTTTATTCAGATTCGAATTTGAACCAATATTCAATAATAAATGCTTGTATAATTTTGTTTTCTATGTTTTATTTCTTTTGGTTTTTCACTTCAAACCATATAATTGTAAAGAATCTCATTCCAAGTATCCGGTACGCCTGAGAGACACCAATGGCTGCAATCATTTCCGGGTAGACCGTAAGCCGAAGGATGACCATCTTTGCGAAGCAATGAAAGCATCGTAATGTCGAGCAATGTAACCGGTTTCGATATTTTCTCGAGTGATCTCTTCAGAACTCCAACTTCCGTTGGCAATCCTCCTGGATAATTTGTTCCCAAAAGGGGTTCCTTTTGCCCCAAGCAACTCATTGCCGTTGGTTCACCCCATAGAGCTCCCCTATTATATAAAAACCAACGGTTAAAAACTTATTAAAATTTTATTGTTTGATTAGATTTTACTAAACTGTATAACAACTTACTTATAATGAGAGGGTGAAATTCCTTGGTAAAACACTCTAGTTTTCTGAGTATCTACCACGGTATCGACCCATTTCCCCCAAGTCTCAAGCGCGATTTCGAACGCGGCCACTCGGTTCATGTCCTTGGTAACATTAGTCCCTATTTGAAGAAAATCCCATCTGCCAAATGTTGAATATATAATGGTAGTGTGATTAATTCAAGAATACGAAAATTAAAAGAGTTTTAGTTAAACTGAAGAAGACTCAACGTACGGTTGTGCAGGACCTCTACGACTCCACCAATGCCAAGTATTGAAAATCAATGTATCCATTTTTGACCAATTTTTCCCATCATTGATTGAATCAAGCCTCAATACTCTCCCAATCTTCTCACTCACTACATCTACCAAATACACATTCCTATCATACTTCAATTCCACGTCATACTCCTGGCAAACAAAAAAAATCACCATTATCCCGGGTTTAGTTCGGTTTTCATTCGTCCGAGTGTTATATTCGAGATTCTTTTTTACTTAAACCAAAACAATATGATTACCTCGAATGTGAAGGTTGTGATAGTGCCTTGTGTGGTTAAGTTATAGGGAGATTTGGGAACAGAAGAGTGAAGCATGCAAGTCAAAGATTGCCATTGATTTAGACTAAGTGAATCACCAACAAACATTATCTTCTTCCCTTTGTTTTTCTCCAAAAACTTCACTCCATTGAACCTACACACACAAAACAAACACAAACGGCGACGTTTTATATCAGTGGCATCAAATGGGAACGTAAAACAGGAGGGTAAAACAGTCAACATATGAGTTAGTGTCCCCACATGTGTGGGGAATATATGTTTTCTTATGAGCTTAGAGAGTTCGGTGCGTGTCGTAATCTCACTGGCGGCGCGTGAAACTCACGACTAAAAACACCAGTTGGCACACACTTTGACAAAAATAGTTTCGTTTTCTTCTCGTGCAGTTTAGAAATTCCAACTAAATCATCATTCAATTATGGCAAAAACCATATATAAATAGCCATTTTCTTTTATCATTGGCGCCTCACTCAGAAAGTCAGAATTGTGCTTTGCAAAAAAAAAAAGTTTACCACATATACCTGTAAAACATTTTCTGTACTCTTTAAATTGTATATTATGAATCGAATCAACAAAATTCGTCATACTGTTCAATAACGAGATTATGTTTATGTTTAAAAACAATTATTTATAGATATCTCATTAATTTAACATCATATTCTAGATGTGCGTTTCTATATATTTGAACGATACCTTGATTCACATTTCTAAAAAAAAAAAAAAGAATAATAAAGAGAGTAAACGTAATTTAATAAATTGATGATGCGATGATACCTTGCTAATTGACGATACAAAGTTTTCAAGATTATTCAGTTATGAAAAATATTGATTCTTCTTATAGTTTGAATTTACCTAGCTGTGTGTGTATATATATTTATAACCATACCTTGATTTGTATATATTCTAAAATCCAAAAAAGAATTAAGAGTAATATAATTGATAATTGATGATATTTGTACCTTGCTAATTTGCAGTTCTGAGGTTGCCATTTGAAGGCAGAGTAATCGAGATCGGGCCGTCCATTTTTCTTGCAAGCGAATTCGCGTCGTATGAATGGACACGTGGAGGGATCGTAGAGTGGGTAAGATGCGTCCTTCACCCACCGCCCCGTGAACATATCACATCCCTCTCCTTCGTTAACAAGAGAAAGAAGAAGAAGCGATAAAACTAGTGCAGAGCCATTAAAAATGGCGTTATCTCTAGAGCTCATTTCAACACAGAGGAGAGATAAAGAGACAGAGATAGAGACACAGGGAGAGAGAGAGATTCAAATACGCATCTGGGTTTTTATACACCCACGCATCTATATATTATTGTATATATAATTAAAAAGAAGGAAACCAATCATTTTTTTATGAGTCAATGTACGAACTATAATGCCATGATTTCTTTTGGTAATAAACTTTGAAATTCAAATCTGTAAATTTAATTAAAAAAAAAAACTGTAAATTTATTTTGTGTTGATCTCTAGTATTTAATAACGTGATTTACTAACAATGAGACCTTCAGTAATTTAATTACATGGTCAACAAATTAAATGAGATGATTTAGTCAGATATTTATTCCTACATTTGCTTCAAGATCATGCTTAAGTTTTATTTTTCCTGAATAATTCGATTTGGTCGGACCATAAAGATTATGTGAAGAGGTTTCTTTTTGTTTTGTCTGTTTAAAAGGATTGGTATTTGCGGTGCTACCTCGTGAAAAATTTGTGGACCTATAAATTGTTATTTAATCATTCTTCTTAAGTTTAGTTGTAGTTTAGCAAAAAAAAACAGTTTAGTTGTAATTTCGTATAGAAAATTTCTAGACGACAGTATATATAGAACATAATAAACAAATACAAGCCAAATTATTTGTCAATAGAACACAGATGTTGAAAGAACAACAATATATTCTGTCTTGCTTGTTTAATCTAAATTGATTGATATGGTTAGCATAAGCCAAATAATTCGGTATTAAATGTATAATTATGAAACGTTAAATTATGAATAAGATAGTTGACTAAGACAACTGAACTAAGAGGATAAATACAATAAAAATACAAATAACAATCAAACTCCAGCAAAATGATTTCAGTGGTTAAGAGAGAATATGATGGAGAAAGTATTATTTTAAGGTCAGCTTTTAAAATGTTTTTTTTTCAGCGTAAAATGCTTGAAAACATTTTAGAAGAAATCTTAATGTTAAAAAATCTTATAAGTATGTAACTACTAGAGATTGTCCACGTGTTGCGTGGATTTGAAAATTAACATATAAAAATATGCAATAATTTATAATTTATGGATTTACATTGTGTATTTAATAGTATATATATATTTGATGCTTATAGTAAATAATTATCTAGTTTAGAAGACTAAATATTTTTAGCAAATTATTAGACATATTTGACATTGTATGAAGAAAAAAATAGAATGTTCGTAAATTTACACCATGTAGAAGACATCGTCTTTAGCACACCTAACTTGTATGTCTATACTTATTCACTATGATTTCTTAAAAAATATGATTAGCCATCTTTTTTCTTGCATCAAATACATTTCTAAAAAAAATATGGATAAGAGAAGTTGTATGTTTTCTATTCTTTTAAGACATCTGCATCATCTCAACAAAGATGTTAAAATGCGTCTAGTGTTTATTTCATTAGAACATTGAATCTTAATGAGAGAATAATTAACGCTTAATGTTGGAGCTAGATTTCACCACTAGAAATCCGGCCCATTAAGCTTGAGACATAATCAAACTCGATTGTATCTGGTATTGGGCCCGAGGCCCAAAACCGCGCTAAACGATAGTAAAAGACCAGCATGCCCCTCGGCATCGATGAGCCCGATTGAACCGACCGTTGACCGCCAAGATAGAAGTATCGCTGACCAAGCAGCTCAGCGAAGATATGACCAAGTCAGCGCCGCTCAACGGTTAACGAAGAGATCCCGACATTTCCGGAGGATACACTAGAACGTGCCCGAGATCTCCGGCGACGATGAGGGATTCGCAGAGCTGAACCTTCAGCTCAAAGTAGAATAAGTAGCTAGCTTTAGAGCCGAAATGGCTAACTTTTCCTATACGTTTACACTCAATCACACTTTAGCTCATCAACACTTATCTTAGCTAAAGTTGTTTGTATACTTATACCGAATATCAATATTAATCCATTTTCCGTTACTTCGGTCTCGATTCTTGTTAGATCTATAGACATTTATTAGGACTAAAGTTTCTTTCCCGAATTCACATATAAATTCTTAGTGTTGAATAAAGCTTCCACATTTGGCGCCGACTAAGGAGAAGAAATACAATCGTCATACACAGAGATCCAACCTCGAACCCACCACAGCGGGAATGGATACCATCAACGCTCAAGAGTCAGCCCAGGTCACCAATCCGCAGATCGTTGATCTGGAAACAAGAGATTAACAACCAACCCAGATCCAATCAAAACCAGGTTGTGGTCAATGACCAGCCTGAAGCAAACCAGAACCAAGCGCTCCCGATTGGCAACAACCCCGCGAGCATAGAAACCCGGATCTACGACAACCACCACCATCGTGCTTGCGCCTCTGATGCCAAGAAGCGTATGGCTACAAAATTCAACCGCTGGTGGAACAGCTTCAGCTAGCATCGCTAGCACCTTGACAGGAGGTATCACGCTGCTCCCTACGGGATGTAGAGAACGCTCCCAAGATGATTAATCGGAAATGCGCCGAATGCTGTCGACTCTGGTAGAGCGAACGCAAAGGCAAGACTTAACTGTCCAAACGGAGGTAGCCCGCTTCGATCAGCAGGAGAGAACATTCATGGCTCAGCTCCACGAGATGTCTTAATCCATCAACCAAGGACTCCCACCTCACAGGATGCCCAACGACGAAGTGACCCCTTCCAGGAGCACGACCCCGAGGGGGAAACTAGACTTTTCAGGGATCCACGTGACCCCCATAAACACCACTCGTTATCCGGCGTTCAACCCCAATCCAAGGACTAACTCGTGGACAGCAGAGCTAGCTCGCCTGAACCCACGAGGTATCATCACGCGGGTGAATAAAGGAACCTTACCACCTCCGCCCCCAGTGACCAGAATGCAGCTAAGTCCGGTAGTATAGGTAGGACAAACATCTCTAATGGGAAATCCCCATGGAAACCCAGCGCGAACTCCAACTGATCAAATCGAGACAACTGAAAACACTAATCTCGCAGCTGGAGAAAACATCTTCAACCAAGATACCTTTTACAGGTATGCCAAGCAGACCCAGGCGGAGCTGCAGCGTATGGTGACATGTGTCCACAGAGCTACCAGTTCAACTTCGGATATCAATCGGGCGATCGAAGACACTCGGCAGACACCATCTACTGGCAGGATAGCTGACGCACCTATCAGAGATATTGGAAAAATCAGACTCCCAGAATTCTCTGGGAGCAGCGACCCCAAGGCCCTTATAAGAGCATTCAGGCTTGTCGTAGCACGAGATCACTTGGACGATTATGAAAAAGAAGAAGAGCGCTGTAGGCTGTTCGCCGAAAGCCTGGTAGGTCCTGCCCTGGAATGGTTCGTTGTGCTAGACAGCTGCTCAATCGACAACTGCTCAATCGACAGCTTTGACACCCTAATAGCGTTGTTTCTCAAACAATATTCCTTATTCATCGAAGCATGAGCTTTCGAGGCCAACCTATGGAAGTTAACCCAAGGACCCAAGGAGCCCCTCAGAGACTACATATCAAAGTTCAAGATGATTAAATCCAGAATAGCCAACCTGAATGAGGAAGTTGCATTAGAAGCGCTTAAGAATGGCCTATGGCACAAATCTAAGTTCCGAGAGGAGCTCATCGTAAACCCCTTCAGACCATTCAATGATGCGCTGCACAAAGCGACATTCTTTGCCATACTTGAAGAAGAGACAGCTCTCCTAGAGAAGAAGTACACGAACCTAGTAGCTGCCCCTGGGCAACAACAACCTAAGAAATTTATAAAGAATTATAGGAAAGGGCAACAGGTGTACGCTACAAGGCAAGAAATCCAAGTACGACAAAACAAAATATTTCACTCACCATGGCAAAAGAGGCCATTCCACTGAAGAATACAGATACCTAGCTGGCCTCAAAGGAAAATAAAAGAAAATCGCTGAACCTGCTCAGCAGAACCCAACGATCGAAGAAAAAGGAGCTGAGGTCAAACCTCCACCTCCCGAAAAGCCCAAGAAGAAAAAGTCAGCGGGAAAACGGAAAAGATTCGTCGAAGAGACAAACCCGGTTCAGACCCCACCTTCATCCATAAAGCGAATCGACCTGATCTTCGGGGAGCTCAACATATGTGGCGGATCGATGAGGTCAATCTTGACTCCACCGCTAGCTCCAAAGAAGCTGACCAGCCCTGAGATGAAAATACCACGTGTCATTAAAGGCCTAGGCAATCCAACTCCAACCAAACGAGTAGATTTCATCCTCGGAGGATCAAAGCCATGCAGAGACTCAATAAACTCAATTAGAGTACACCAAAGTAGGGCCAGCACATGTCACATGCCCCCAACCGTATTTAGAGGAGTAGATCATCAGATCGCTTTCGCAGAAAGCGAAACAGCTACAAGCCACATGACGACGTGCTAGTCATCCAGCTAGAAATATGTGGCTGCCTAGTCTCCAGAGTAATGATAGTTACTGGGAGTTTAGTCGATCTGCTATTCTATGATGCATACAAGAAAATGGGCCTAAAGGACTCGGACCTACAAGGCCAGGGCACGCCACTAACTGGCTTCACCAGAGAAACAACTTATTCCATGGGAATGGTTCGACTCCCGATGGTAGCAGAAGGTGTCCACAAGTTTGTAGATTTCATAGTAGTAGATCGCCCAGCTCCATTTAACGCAATACTTGGGTGGCCTTGGATATATGCCATGCAAGCCGTGCCTTCAACATATCACCAATGCGTTAAATTCTCAACTCCCACTAGAATAGCAACCATAAAAGGAAGACAGAAGACATCTAGGATCTACTACCTCAACAGGCACAAACAGCTGGAAAAATCCACCAAATAGCAATTATATAAGCAAGAGGAGCAAAACCTTCGTCAGCTTGTTGAGCACAACAACCCCCAAATGACCAAACCCCGACAAGATTTGGTCATCCAAACCTGCCTCGACGAAGCTTACCCCGAGAAATGCGTTGGTATTGATGCCGACCTCCCAGAACAATTCAAGAAGGAACTAGTCGAGTTCCTCCTAAAGAATATCAGCTCCTTCGCCTGCAGCACCTCCAATATGAAAGGAATCAGCATCGACGTCACATCTCACGAGCTGAACGTCGATCCCACCTTCAAACCAGTCAAGCAAAAAAGACGTAAACTAGGTCCCGAGCTAGCTAAAGCCGTCAACGACAAGGTGGAGCATCTACTTATGGTTGGATCAATCAGAGAAGTCAAGTACCCGGACTGGTTGGCCAATCCCATTGTAGTTAAGAAGAAAAATGGAAAGTGGAGGGTATGCATCGACTTCACAGATTTAAATAAATTATGCCCGAAGGATAACTTCCCACTTCTGTACATCGACCGTCTAGTCGAAGCCACAGTTGGACATTAGTTGCTATCATTCTTGGACGCCTTCTCCGGTTATAATCAAATTATGATGACCAAAAGAAGACTGCGTTCATAACAGACCGAAGAACCTATTGATACAAGATTATGCCCTTCAAACTGAAAAACGCAGGAGCTACCTATCAATGACTTGTCAACAAAATGATTGCCCAGCAGCTTGGTAAAAGCATGGAAGTTTACATCGATGATATGCTCGTCAAATCAGCAGACCAAAATGACAATGTAGCTCATCTCAAAGATTGCTCCGCAATCCTTAACCAGTACGGAATGAAGCTCAACCCCGCTAAGTGTTCTTTCGAAGTCCCATCAGGAGAATTCTTGGGCTACCTTGTCACGGAGCTAGCGATAGAAGCTAATCCCAAAAAAATCACGGTACTTCTAGAAATGGCATCTTCCAAATCAACCAGGGAAGTGGAGCGACTCACAAGACGGATAGCTGCGCTAAATCGCTTCATATCCAGATCCACAGATAAGTGCCTCCCATTTTACCAGTTGCTCAAAGCAACAAGAGATTCAACTAGGATGCCATCTGCGAGGAAGCCTTCAAACAACTGAAGGCATACCTCAGCCAACCTCCGATATTGGCAAAACCGGTAGAAGGAGAACCCTGATACCTTTATATCGTACTTTCACCAGCTGCCGTAAGTGAAGTACTAGTCCGAGCGAAGGAAAACGTGCAAAAGCCGATATTTTACATAAGTAAATCATTGGTTGATGCAGAAACCAGATATCCGGCAATGGAAAAACTCGCATTAGCAGTCACATGCAATCATGGTGATGAACTCTCATCCCATAAGGATAATCCTTCACAGCCCCAGCCAGTCGGGAAGACTAGCAAAATGGGTTGTTGAGCTCACTGAGTACGACATCGAGTACCGCACCAAGACTAGTGCCAAAGCCCAAGTCCTAGCCAATTTCGTGATCGAGCTAGCACCACAAGCAATCAACGGAAAAGAGCTTGGGAGAATGTGGACATTCCACGTTGATGGTGCCTCTTCCAAAAAAGGATCCATGGTGGGGGGAAAACTCACCTCCTCCACCGGAGAAGTATTAGAACAATCCTTCCGACTAGGATTCTCAGCCTCAAACAACGGGGCGGAGGAAAATGCCCTCCTAGCCGGACTAAGATTAGCTATTGGAATCGGAGCTAGAGAGCTAAGCGCTTTCAGCGACTCCCAACTAGTGACGAGTCAATTCCACGACGAATACAAAGCCAAAGATGATCGAATGGACGCATACCTGACGATCACTCACGAGTTAACCAAACAGTTTGACGAATTCGAGCTAACACGCATACTGCGAGGCAAAAACACCTCCGCAGATGCCTTAGCAGCCCTGGCATTAACCTCAGACCCTTTGGTCTAACGAATAATATTGGTAGAAAGAATAGAGAAACCGAGGATTCACTTAGCTCCAAAGGCAGGGATAAACGCCGTCATAACAAGACAAATGGCTAGAGACTCGCAGCCCGAGTCCAGCTCCCAAACTAAATCAAGTTAACCACGAGTCGAGCAACCAATGGACACAGACAAAGAAGACGAGAAATCACACGACGGACTCGATCCCGAAGAGCTGAGCAATTCTCAAGAAGAAGTCTGGCGTCAACCTCAAACCCTTTGGTGTAAAGAATAATCCTGGTAGAAGGAATAGAGAAACCGAGGATTCACCTAGCTCTAAAGGCAGGGATAAATGGCGTCATAACAAGACAAATGGCTAGAGAATTGCAGCCTGGGTCCAGCTCCCAAGCTGAATCAAGTCAACCACGAGTTGAGCAACCAATGGACACAGACGAATAAGACGAGAAATCACACGACGGACTCGATCCCGAAGAGTTGAACAATTCTCAAGAAGCAGAACAGCTCAATGAGATCCACCGTATGCCATAACACCCTGAATGGAGAATCCTAATCTTAGAATACATCATCTACAAGATATCCCCGCCCCGCAGAAGCAAAGCAAGAAAACTCAAAGCTAAGAGCGCTCGCTTCTGCATCATCGACGGGAAACTATACAAGCGCAGCACCTCTGGACCTTGTTTGATTTGCATCCACGGGGACGAAGTCCACCAAGTCATATCAAAGCACCACAGTGGGTCCTGCGGTAGCCATTCCGGAGCACAAGCACTGGCTCTCTGAATCAGCAAACAGGGATACTTCTGGCCAACAGTGTTACGAGACTGCGCGACGTTTGCGGCCAAATGCGTAAAATGCCAAAAATACGCACCAATCCTGCATAAACCAGCAGAGCAACTCTCCTCCATATCTAGCACGTATCCATTCATGCGTTGGTCGATGAACATAATCGGCCCCATGGCCAAGTCAGGACCAAAACAACTCGAATATGTGTTGGTCATGACAGATTACTTCACCAAATAGATAGAAGCGGCAGCTTACCAACAAATCAATTCAAACAAGTCAAGAATTTCATATGAAAGAACGTCATTTACTGCCACTGACAGCCATACGAAATAGTAACCGACAACGGCACCCAGTTCACTTCAGCTATATTTAGAACCTTTTGTCGTAAATGGTAGATTCGGTTGACATATTCGACCCCAAGGTATCCTAAAGGAAATGGCCAAGCCAAAGCAGCCAACAAAACCCTGCTTGACATCCTCAAGAAACGCCTCAACTCCAAGAAGGAGAGATGGAGTGAGGAGCTACATGGAATGGTATGGGCACTGCGCACCACTCCCAAAAAGCTACCTCTGAAACGCCTTTTTCTCTAGTTTACGGAAAAGAAGCAATGATCCCAGTTTAAACAGCGGTAGCAAGCCTCCGGAGGGAAACATGCCCCTTAAACGAGGAGTTGAACGAAAGAATGCTCCGAGATGCCCTGGACGTAATAGAAGAACACCGGAACCTCTCCCCAACGAGGATAGAGAATTACCAGCAAGCGGCAGCTAGATACTACAAATCCAGAGTCAAAACTCGACGATTTAGAGAAGGCAAACTAGTCCTCCGGAAAGTAGAGCAAAACACAATGGAGTATAGTACCAAAAAACTAGGGATCAATTAGGAAGGCCCCTACCGCGTCACCACCATAGTGCACCCCGGCGTATACAAGCTATAACACCTCCAGAAAGGGAAAATAGTGAGGAGGGCATAGAACACCATTAACGTCAAAAAATTGCATCACTTACTTCCCCATCCAACAATCGAATTATGTAATGGCTTGATCCCCTTACCGGGTACGTAGGAAGCTCACCCTTCGAGTTCAGCCACCTCAAACAAATCATGTCAACTTGGTCCAAATGAAACTTAACCATCATCCGAGCTGAAACTTCCTACGGTGAAATCAAATCGTTACAATCGGAGTCAATCCCCGAGTTGGATCAACAAACACTTGGGATTCTAAAGATCCTAGGGCCCAAACTATGATACGATCAAGCGTCACCCGACCTAAAAAACACTTTGCATCGCTACAACGAATCTCAAATCTACGATTCTAGCGATCATATTTCACCACGACAGGAAACACGTAAGCAAGTCGGCTCAACACCCCAAATACCTTTTAGATTAGCTTGGCTGAGGTCCTGGCGGCATTGCCACCTCAACCACGACATAGCATACTCACGTTAAAGAAATTACTTAACCTTAAAGGTTCGCCTGGGTAGCAGTAAAAGTCATTACAAAACGAAAAAAAAATTTAAGAAAAATAAAGAAAAAGTTTTTCTAAGGGCAACTGTCCGCCCGCCGAGGAGCTGATCCCTCGTCTAGTACAACCGAAGGCTCCCTAATATCCCTAGCCACCCTCTTAGCCATGACTTCTATCAAAAGGGTCGAACGAAGTCCCTCGCGCTCCTGACTGATCGCCAGCTCTGCCTCGATCGACGTCTCCCCAGCTGACAGCCTTTGGAGCAGTTCCGACTGAGCCCTAGCCGCATCCAACTCGATCTAGCTAGAATCACGTTTTCCTGCCTGGCCACCTTGGATAACACGGCGCACACCGCATCCTGCTCACGAGGACCATTGAATTGCTGAGCCGCCTCGACTTCATGCGCAACCATCCTTTCCCTGTTGGCCACAAGCAGCTCATTTTCCTTCCTTAGACTGTCCACAAGCTCCTTCGACGCCTTGGCAAAATTCACAAAACTGTCCTCCTGCCTCCTACCCGTAGCCTCTAGTATGCGAATCATCGCAGCCTCGTCACGACGAACTCCTTCCAGCTCAGCAATGTAGGCTCTCTGCTTATCAGACAGAGAATTCAGGGCATCCTGTTCGGATTGATGAGCGGCAGTGCTGAGTTTGCTCTCCATCTCCACCATAAAAGAGAGAATTACGTTGGCGACCTGCCAAAACAGATCCGTTACCACTCGAACAGATTACCAAAATCTAAAGAACAAGGCAAAAAGAAGGAACAAGCTTAAAAAGAAGAAACGGCCTACCTCGCCATAGGCAGTACCTAGCCCGGCATAGCTATCACGGAGGGGGAGATGTTCGGCTACAGGTAGCTCGGAGTTCGGTGAACCAAAACTACGAAGCCAAAAAATCAGATCCGCAGCTCCCAACGAGAGAGGAGAAGGAGCTGATGTCCCAACGACTGAGGCGATGACCTGGCATAGTGGAGAACTGACTTGGAAATGGATCTGACCCTCCTAAACAATAACCACTAGAGGAGGAGATGAATTAAAAACTTGGGCAGCTATCAAGCCCGATTGGGAAGGAAGATGTCCGGCCTTCTTCGACTGCAACAGCTGAAGGGAAAGATGGCTCAACGACGGCGACCTCTAGCCCATCCTCTACGTGATCGCGTCCGTCAGCCAACGCAGCCCCCATATCAACCCCAACACGATGAGGGGGAGTAGACAAAAGCCAAAGATTATCATCTCCAGGTACGCCCAACAACGCGTCCGTCTCATCAGTCTCTTCTCCCATCACCTCCACCCTGGCCCGTTTAAAAGGGCTGGGCCCAGGCCAAAAAGGCCACCCATCGACATTAGTTGTCACCGGCAGCTCCGCCTCAATAGGCCTCTTCACCAAAAACTGGTTAACCATCGTCAATGACCTTTCAACGCCCGGCGTAATGTTGTCTCCCTTCCCGGCAGAAGATGATGAAGAGTTTCCAGGAGATGAAATAATGACCTTGAGAGCCGAGGAGACCTCCTTTGCGCCAATCATGTGAACCTTGTTGAGATCCTCAGGCGTGGCAGCACGCCTAATCGGCCTCCTCAACAGGGACTCTACCGGGCTAGCCATAGAAGCAGTGGAGTCATCTTGAATCGCCACCGGAAGATTACTTGAGCCCGGGCGTTAAAAGGGAAGGCACCCCGAACTCGCGCTGTACGCGATTGGGTGCGACGAGCTACCAGAGGAATAACTGGAGCGACAGCTCTGGTAGGAGGTATATCAGCTTCAGCTGCAGGGGCAGGAATCAACAAAAGATTATCTGCGGCGGGCTGAAGCGCCGCTTGAGCAACCAGAGATGGGAGCGCCCCTTACTGCTGGAACTGACGGCTATCACGATAGGCCCTCAAGATCTGCATACGGTCAAAAGAGGCCCAATGTACCCGATCCCAGCAGAGCAACTGCAGCCTCAAGCTGATGACAACATAAGCCTCTCTAGCCTTGAAGTTACCTAAAAACCAAACAAGCACCGAGAGTTATGAGGAGAAAAAGTATTAATCCCACTTGGCAATAGCAGTGATGAGAGGTACTTACAGGCATTGTCGGTAAAACCTTCAAAATTCTGCTGAAGTTCGACACCGAAGACACCGATTTCTTGTTAACCTTGAAAAAGAAGAACTTTTTGTGCCAATTGGTGTCCTTTGGGGTTATATTCGTGACGACCCCTCGGAAGCGTAGAGGAGAGAGATAAATTTTACCCTGTGGACCGGGGTAGCCATAGTTGCGAGCTAAGTAAAGCTCGTTGAACATCTTGGGAGACAATTCCATCCCGTTCTCAAAACTTCTGACGTAAGTGCCAATGGTGTGACGCAGGAAGTTAGGAGCCATGCAACGCACCAACCCTCCTCGATGGTCTTCGGATTATCACGCCCAGTCGGTATCCGGAGCTCTACAGAAGATGGTACGAGACCATCCTCCTGCATGGCGAACAACTCTTTAAGGGTGATGATTGATGGTTCGTACGGACCAAAATACGTTTCATCCTGATTTCCGGCCATAATGAAAGCACAAAGGGAACTGAATAAGGTGTAAAGAAGAGATCTGCAGTGAGACGGAAAGAAGAAAGGTGAAGATTTCGCAGAGATGAAGGATCTATTAAGGGAAAAGAGAAGGTGAAGGATTTGCTTTCGAGATAAGAACAAGTAAAAGTATTTTTGAGTGGTGGACCCCACGAGGAGTTAAACTGCCATCAACGCCGCACACGATTCCCACTCGCTTCGCTATGATTTGACCTTTGCAATCCCAACCGTTTGATCTAGAATAGTAAAGACTCAGAACCGCACGATCTGAAGATTCGGTGAAAATAATCATGATTTCACCTAGGGAAGATCCCCTTTCATGCCTTAAAAAAGTAACCGCCCATTCATTCTCCTCGTTGAGTAATTAATGGGTTGGGGCAACTGTTGGAGCTAGATTTCACCACTAGAAATCCGGCCCATTAAACTTGAGACATAATCAAACTCGATTGTATTTGGTATTGGGCCCGAGGCCCAGAACCGCGCTAAACGATGGTAAAAGACAAGCATGCCCCTCGGCATCGCTGAGCCCGATTGAAC
Organism: Draba incana; assembly: GCA_963576765.1. Taxonomy (NCBI): domain Eukaryota; kingdom Viridiplantae; phylum Streptophyta; class Magnoliopsida; order Brassicales; family Brassicaceae; genus Draba; species Draba incana. Next base: position 21,430,039 of record OY755213.1, read on the forward strand.
TGACCGTTGACCGCCAAGATAGAAGGGCTGCTGACCTAGCAGCTCAGCGAGGATATAACCAAGTCAGCGCCGCTTAACGGTTAACGAAGAAATCTCGACATTTCGAGGATACACCAGAATGTGCCCGAGATCTCCGGCGACGATGAGGAATTCGCGGAGCTGAACCGTTCAGCTCGAAGTAGTATAAGTAGCTAGATTTAGAGCCGAAATGGCTAATTTTTCCCATACATTTACACTCAATCACACTTTAGCTCATCAACACTTATCTTAGCTAAAGTTCTTTGTATACTTATACCGAATATCAATATTAATCCATTTTTTGTTACTTCGGTCTCAATTCTTGTTAGATCTATAGACATTTCTTAGGACTAAAGTTTCTTTCCCAAAATTCACATATAAATTCTTAGTGCGGAATCGAGCTTCCACACTTAATCATATTTTTGTCTCATTTTCTTTATTGTTTTGATGTGATTTTCATCTTTAACACAATTTGTGGTGGACTAAGCCTTTTTTCAAGAGTCTTGGTTAAAATTGTTGTGTCGATTACAAATGGGAAAATTGGATTAAATGGTCTTGTAAATTTTAACTTGTCCATCTACTCCTTTATTTGACATTGCCAAATTTTGCCACAATTACCCTTTTAATATAAATAATTAGTTTTTTCAAACTTTTTTTTTCAAACATGTAACAAATGAAATAATAAGACTTTTTATCAAAGATGAAAATTTTAATTTGTAAAAAAAATATTAAAATTTGGATTTCTAAATTCAATATATTTTGTGCAGAATGTACATTCTGCTGTCTATATATGTTCCTAAAAAGTTTGAAAATGTAATCTACCGATTGTTCATTTTCTGCAACTTTTAGATTTTGTATTTTTAAGTTTGCTTTTTATTCTAAAAATTTAGAGCACACGCACATTCCAAATGATTTAGAACAAAATATCAGAATACATCATCTACACATTGATCTATGTTCTAAAAAATTTAGAGAAACACAAATATTCTAAAAGTTTTAGAATCAAATTTTAGAATACGTAATCTTTACTTTGCTCTACGTTCTACAAAATGTAGAATATGTATTCTTCAGTGTGTTCTATGTTCTGAAAAATTGAGAATACCAATTCTAAAATTAATTTTCAAATTCCAAAAATTTAGGAAATCAAATCTTTCAGTTAAGGAAATCAAATATTCAGTTATATTAGATTCTGCATAATAAGGAAATAAGAGTTAAAATCTTTTGAAAATATTTATATATGCCACTTTTCAATTATGTCATTTTTTAAAAATCATTACCAGCGTGCCACTGTTCACTTAAATGAAAAAAACAGATCTCACTTTCTCTCTCATCTCTCACACGCTCATTTCCCAGATCCAAATTTTTTTCTCTCATCCAAATTTCATTTTTTTTTTCTCTCTCTCTACTAGATCGCGCATCATGAGATCGGATTTTACTATCATGGAATTCGATTCTCGTCATCTAAGAAGATTTGAAAAGGTGTTGTTGTTGGCGAAGAAAGTGGATCTGAGGTTAGATCGAGCAGAATTAGGAGGAGGAGGAGGAGGAGGAGGAGGAGGAGGAGGAGGAGGAGGAGGAGGAGGAGGAGGAGGAGGAGGAGGAGGAGGAGGAGGAGGAGGAGGAGGAGGAGGAGGAAGAAGAAGAAGAAGAAGAAGAAGAAGAAGAAGAAGAGATCTCAAAGCAAATTCAAAAACAAACGACTGTAAATTTTCGAGTTTGGGTTAACTATTATGCATTTAGGGTATAGATTTTTGGGGGGGGGGGGGGATGGGGGTAGGGTTTTCCCTTTACATTGTAAAACTGTTAAAAAAAATTATAATGTTTTTAAAATGTTTAGTAAAACTGTTAAAAAAACCTTATTAAATTATTTAAAAACCGTGTAAAACTGTTTGTAAAGTTTTATAAGGTTTTTGTAAAGTTTTATAAGGTTTTTAAACAGTTTTATAAGGTTTTTAAACAATCTTATAAACCTTTTAAAAACTTTACAAACCTTATAAAAATCTTATAAACCTTTTAAAAACCTTATAAACCTTTTAAAAACCTTATAAATTATTAAACTGTTTAGTTTTTAATGACATGTAAAAAAGTCTTATAAAACTGTTTAAAAACTTTATAAAAATGGGAAAACCTAAAAATAACGAAAACCCAGATTTGACCAAAAAAACAACCAAAACCCAACTCTGACAAAAAATTAACCAAAACCTAGATCTGAACAAAAATTGAATCAATAGCTCAAATTTGTAACCCAAATCGAATAAAAAGCTTAGATTCGTAACCAAAATCCAACCAAAAACTCAAATTTGTTACCAAAATCGAATTTTAAAAAACAAAATTCATGGATTAAACTTGTTCTTCTTATTCCTTCTTCGTCTTCTTCCAATTCAGGAAATCAAAATCGATTTAAGGAATTTACAGAAATTTATATGGATGAAAGAAAATCGAAAATCTTAGATCTATCCTCGCTGCATTTGCGTCCAATGAAGTCAGAGAGGGAATCGAAAACTCTTGATCCATAACCCAAACCTAATTGCAATTTCAAAGAAGAGAATTTTGTGAGAGAAAAAAATTTGGATTGAGATGAACGTGAGAGAGATTGGCCTAAAAATTGGCCTAAAAACTCAATTTTCCCATTACAAATTGTATTAATCGCACTTAGGGGTAATTGAAAATCGGGTTTGAGAAGATGTGAGGACTTTTAAAAGAAAATATTCATTCTAAATCTCTCCAATCATACTTTAACATTCTAACAATCTTTAGAGTAAATCATTTTTAATTTTTTCACAATATTTTTTTAGGATCATGTTATGTTTTTTTTTTTAAAGAAGCTTCTCTTTTGTGACTTTTTAAAAAACCAAATCAAAATTAAGTATATAAAAACTATAGCCTTAAACATTATTAATAAAATATCTATTTTTTTAAATCATTAAAAGTTTACAATAATATATTTGGAATTAAATATTTAATTGTTGGAAATAATTGTTGATGTTACAAAAAAGAGAATAGATAACACATGACATCCTCTCATAACTTTGGTTGTGCGTAAATCTTAATCTTAACCTAATATATAGATTACCAACCATATTATCATACGAGACTACGAGTGTCCCAATAAGCCGAGTGAAAATTAATTATAAAAATGTGTTCATATTAAACGACAATATCGATTCCGTTAACGTTAATAAAGTAAAAGCAAAATCATACGTCAATAAAAAAGATGTTTAACAGAACAACATCTTTTGTCTTAACTCGCATTATTTCATCTATAAACTATTTTGAATTTTAACTCTCTGAAAATAAATACTGTCATCCTCATATTCTCTTTTCAATAAACGCACACTTCTACTCGTATTAAATAAAATAATTTGAATGAAAAAAAAAAATCTTTACAAAAAAGTCATAATTACTTGCTCCATAAATAATCATTTTGCTTGCAAAAACATAACCCATGATTAAGCTCTAGTGTTCCAATAAGAAGAATCAAGCTTAACAGGGTAAAGATCACCGGCGTTTGCGGTGGACGTAGAAGACCAAGTGTACGGTCCCTCGGTGGAGATAGTTCGTTCCGTCGTGTTCGTTGTCTCTTCTCCATCTATCATTGCGTAATGCCTCTTCATCGCTCTAACGCTCTCTTCATCTTTCTCACTTCCTCTGTTAAACGAAGCTTCTAGAAGCTTCTCAACATTCACCGTCGAATGTCCTTCGAGCATACTCACCACCGTAGACATGGACGGCCTATCCCCTGGAGCTGGACTGGTGCAGAGGATACCGATTTGGATCATCGTTATTGCTTCTTCTCTGTTGTAATCTGTTCCTAGCCTCGGATCTACTACTTCATGTAGTTTGTTTTGCTCCCTTAGAACGTGTACCTGGTGGAAGATAATGCGATTTTCAGATCAATGAGTTTTGTTCGTGTTTAGGGTTTTAGATGTGAAATGATGGTTTACCCAATCAAGAAGGTAGAAGTCATCGCCTTTGGATCGTGTGCTCGTGTTGCTTCTTCCGTGAACGATTTCAAGAGCCACAACGCCGAAACTGTAGACGTCTGCTTTATCTGTTAAATGGCCTCTCATGGCGTATTCTGGAGCCATGTATCCGCTGCAACAAAACAAGGTTGGTTTTGGTAATAAGAAATCTCACATAGCTGAATTTTTGTGTTTGTGGTTGATTGATTGATTTGACTCACTATGTTCCGGCGACTCGGGTGCTGATGTGCGTGTTTTCATCTTCATCAAGCTTAGCCAGACCGAAATCGGAAATCTTTGGGTTAAGTTCCTTATCCAGCAAGACATTAGTGGCTTTGATGTCTCTGTGGACAATCTTCAGTCTCGATTCCTCGTGGAGATAAGCTAGTCCTCTTGCAATACCGACGCATATCTTCTGCCTCATTGGCCAATTGAGTCGTATTTGAGTCTCTTGAGGACCTTTAGATTGAAAGAAACAAAAACCATTGTTGTTAACCAAAATCGAAGATTTAGATATAACGTTAAAAGCTAAAGAGAACTAACCGAAAAGTGCTCGGGCTAGACTGTTGTTTTCCAAGTACTCGTAGACTAGCAAGAGCTGGTCACCTTCAACGCAACATCCATATAGTTTAACCAAATGCGGATGTTGCAGAGCCGAAATCATTGCAATCTCGTTCAAAAATTCTCGATTCCCTTGTTTTGACTTTGCTGATAAGCTCTTCACCGCGATCACGGTTCCATCAGTCATAATTCCCTGCATTTATACAATGGACAAACCTTTAGTCAAACGTAAACTCATCTTTCTTTTTTCTCATAACAATGTGAATAACTTTATGATACAAACCTTGTGTACAGGACCGAAGCCGCCTTCTCCAATCTTGTTTGCAGGATCAAAGTTATCCGTAGCAACTTTAATTTGCCTCAACGAGAAAGAGCTGATCTGGAAATCCAAATTCTTGAAATCTGAGGTGAAAAAATACACTGTTGAGTTTAGAAAGAAACATAGACTTAAAACTCAAATAAGTTGGACTATATGTAAGTGTGTCTTCATAAGTACCTTTCTCCATCTGACTCTTGGGTCTTAAGCAGCCTCTCCACCATAAAATACCTCCGATTAAAAGCAAAAGAAATAACGTTGAAGCGACTACGCTACCAACCACTGCACCAACAGAGCTTCCACCACCAGTTCCAGCTTCCTTTGGTGGATTGAAATCTACAGCAAGATCATGGTAGATAAAAGTCAAGAGACCAAAAGAAAACACTCGAATAGAAGCGAAATCACTCAGAGATGGTTTTTCGGGTTTAGCAAAGTTTACTTGGATCTACCGATACAGCGGATATGAGAGAACCATATACACCTCTGTCAGGAATAGCTGTAGTTCCTCTACCAGCCCAATGCAATCTTATTTCCAATTTCCCATTTGTAATCATAACAGAAAATTTCTTAACAACAGCCTTTCCAAGACCTTTTGCCTCATCAGCAATATTGAAATCCTTAATCTCAAGTTTACCCTGCACGTTACCGCACCAGCAAATTAAATATTTAAGCATTACAATCTTTCAGACATTTTTGGATACAAGTTTCATTAAATTACCTGAATATATATGTCAAAGTATCGTCTTCCCAAAGTGCTGTAAATGTTGTTGTCATGGAACATAATTTCAGCGAAATGAAGACTGACTGTGTAATTCCCAAAGTGCTGTGAAGGTTGGTTTCCAAGACATAACGCATAGTAAGTGAGGGAGTTGGCCGAGAGACGAGCATGTGTATAAAGCCTAGGATCCGTTATCTCAAGTGCTGATGAATTTTCCCATATGGTTACTTTTTCAGGAGACCGATCATCATCCACAAAATGTCCCGTGTTGCTAGAAACCCAACCGTTTCTACTATCAGAGAAGGTTGTACCGGGCGATACGTCAGAATCATACTTAATCCCATTGATTGTTATATCAGTACCACCACAGTTTATATGAAGGCCATAGAAAGCTGAGAAACAATGATTAACAACAAAAGATTAATCAGATGCGGGGATAGATTGTAAGCGATATGATTTGTATGGATACATATCTTCAAAGGCTTACTTTTAGGACATCGATAGGTAGTCAGACACGAGACGTTTGAGCTGTAGCAACACATAGCATAATATCAATATTCTAATTAGTGTTAAAACCAAAGCTTTTAACAGTTATGAGAAAGAGGCTTACGGATTATTTGCCACTAAAGGGCTTGTGCTTGAAAACAAATTCCTGCAAATACAAAGAACCAATTCATTGTAAGATTTATGGCGAATTTGAAGGCACGAGAAGTTTGAATGTTTATTGTTCTTCTTACACGGCTTTCTGTTGACACTCTGCAGTTTTGGGATCTTTGGAGAAGTTATTGTAAGTAAGATCACTGCAATATCAGATACAATAACAAAATAAACGTTATTCTACTGTGGCACTACATTAGAATAACGTTATATCGCCGACGAAAAAACTCACATATTGTCTCCTTTGTCTACCATCCAGTTTGGTACTTCCCCGCTTAACATGTTACTTGTAAAATATCTGCAACATCAGAAAACAAAACTCAACACATTTATCTTTCATCCATAGAAAATGTTAAACGAAACAAGAAGAAAGAAGATCATACATGTTATCTACATTTGAAAAAGTGCCATATGTTTCCGGGATTGGTCCACTCAGTTTGTTAAAGCTAAGATCTCTGCACAACGAGTCTCACAGTGTCAGCTTACTTCTTTTTTTTCATCCTAAAAAAAAAAAAATATTATGCGTCGAAGGATATAGAGATTACTAACAAGAGCTTTAAGGAAGTGAACTTTCCAAGATATGCAGGTAAGTCTCCTGCAAGACTGCAGTTCCTAAGCATCCTGCAACGAACAGCGAGTGGAAATGGAAGTCAAGCTCATTGAAGGTGGGGAAGAAACCATTACCAAACTCATTTAATCTTAGGCTCAAACTCACAATGTCTTCATCGATGTCATGTTTTGTAGAGGCGGAAATGGAGATTCGGGTCCGCTCAAGTCACTGATTCTCCTACAAAATTTCAAATTTGGAAAGAGTAAATAAACACTATTGATGATGAGTCCATGCAAGGCGACTACAATGAATCGTACATGCAAAGTTGTACTCACAGGTCTGTTATCTTTTTAAGAGGACCAATGGCACTAGAAATGGGTCCGACTAAACCACTTGCCTGAATAACCCTGATAGATGAAGCAAAAACAACATTCCATTCTTTTATAAGTAACCAATACCGATATGAAAACTGAAAGAATCGGCATACGATGAAAGCATTGCTTACAGTTTATTAAGTTCTGTCCAGTTTTGGATGAAATTTGGTATAGTACCGGTGAACTGGTTGTCGCCAATACGGCTATACATCAAGAGAACAACATCATCAAAAAGTCAGAATTTCCATCCCGGATCGAATTTAAGGAGAGGAGTACTTACAAATCAGTTAATGTAGTAAGTTTGGCGAATGTAGTTGGGATTTCCCCCATCAAGTAGTTTGAGGTAAGAAACCTACAAAGAGAAAACAGAGTCTCAACACTAGCAAAGACTAATAAATGTGGAACATTTTAAGAAAAACTTGAACAAAGATTCTTACATTCTCTCAATGTTAGGTAGATTCCCTAGCTCTGGAGGTAATTTCCCTGAAATCTGATTAAATTCCAAGACACTAAAAAAAAACACGAATCAGATATTACCAAACGATGAATTATGTTGACGATATAGATTAAACAAGTGTACTAACAGGCTCGTAAGGTTTGTAATGTTCCCAATCTCCTTTGGGATTGGACCAGTTATCCGGTTTCCAAGTATTGAGCTGCATTTTTCATCATCCAACAAATCTACTCCATCAGTCTATAGATTATACGTATACATATGTAAATGAAACAGAGATACGCATATACATACACGCTGACAAGTGGCAAAGCTCCCCATTCTGGAGGAATTGAACCGTTGAGATAGTTTCTAGACACATCACTGCAATAGAGAAGAAAGAGTGTGACAGTTAAGTTAGTTAATGATAATGTAATAAGAAGAAAAATTCGAACACTGCTTACATTTCTTGCAGAAAAGGAAGTCCTGCAAACTTAGGAAGAGATCCTTGAAGGTTTTGTGCCTTGAGAACTCTGTTTCAAGGAAAAAGAAACCACATTGGGCTTTAGAAAATACTCTACAGGCCCATTATGTTCTTGGCCCAATAGTATTCGGCACCAAATTAGAAATAATTAAATGTAAAAGTAGGTAATTTCTTTTCAGACTCACGGACGCGTCAAAAAAGGTCAATAGCGACGGCGTCATAAATTGTCCACGTTCAAACAGCTATAAAGCTATTTTGATTAAATTAAATAAAACTACTGGAAACAATCTATTCTACTTATCTAGTACTCTATTTGTGTAAATAAATAGTCTTTGGAAAAGTTGATCACGATACATTCGAACAAATCTAATTTTTATAAGTCATCAATATTTGTTTTTAAATTTTCCTCCATGCTTATTTAATAATATTTTCATGGAAATTTTATAAAGGAAAGAAAATATTATTTCAATAAAAAAAAAAAAAAAGAGGACGAGTAGTTTATAAAACGCACATGCTGGTGACGTGGCAAACGGAGGAGCAGTTACAAGTAACGGCGTCTTCGGATCCCTTGCCGGCGTTATGATTTACCCATCCATTTTCGCCGCCGCATGGATCCACCGTGAAATCCCAACCACTACTCTTCTTTAACTCCGTCGCTACGACTTTTAAAGCCTCCACTGCGAAAATTTTCACATTTACAAAGAGAAACTAAAATCATACACCGAATCAAAAAATCTATACGTACAGTCAATAATCTATATATGTATACACCTTCATCTGTGGGTAATGTTGCAGAGGATGCGATTCCGAAGAAGATGATAGAGACGATGAAGTAAATGAAGAGAAGTCGATTTGACGACATTAGGGTTTTCGAAGATCGAATTAACACAGAGAGATTTAGTGTGTGTGTGTGTGATTTCCTCTTATTTTTGAGTAATTGCGATTTGTTGTGTGAGAGTGAAGAAGCGGTGTCTCTGTGACGAATTGGAAAGAGACTCACAAAGACATTTGAGAAATGGAAAGAGAGAGAGAGAGAGAGACAGAGACGATAAAACTAAAAACTTCTTTTTTTGACAGCAAGATTAAGTCAACATTATTAGAATAAGATTATTATTTTTTTTTATCAACTAGAATAAGATTGTTTAATATTTTATTGTATTCTTTTTTCCTTTTTCTTGTATTTAATAAGATAGGAATTAAATTTGCAACTTGCATAAAGAAGACAAAATGGACCAGAAAATCAAACATAGGGGCCGCCAGCGAATTGAGCATCAAAATAATTAATTGAATTTTTGGTGTAGATATCATCTTTAATTTCGGTACATGTATCATTTATAGATAATAAGTAAATAACTATGAAAAGGTGATTTAAAAATAAATTAAAAAGTATACTATTTTGGGATTTTTGTAGTGAAAAGGATATCTGAACTACTTCTAATTATGTATAAAATATTTCAACCAATGAGATAATTGTGACAATAAAGGATGTAGATGCTATTGATTGTTTTGTTTAATTATGTTTTGGTAGCTCCATTAAAAAGATATACTGTATTAATAACTTACTTTAAAAAAAACATATATATTCAGAGGGACAACTCAATTTACGAATAAATCAGTCTAGGATGGTTATGGCATGTTACTACCCATTTGGTCTGTTTTTTATCAATGAATTTTTGGCTTTACATTATTTCCATATGCTTTTAAAGTTGTTATAGTCAACAACAGTGTACCATTATAATAGATCGATGGAGTCATCATCTACAGGAAGAGCAATTAACACAGCAAGTTCCATGCTGGAGGCAATTTAATTTCCTCTAGACACTTAAATTTTTAATTATGTTTTTTAACATTATAACTTTAAAGTTTACGACAAAAAAAAAACTTTAAAGTTTTTGGGGTCAGAACATAATAAACAAACCAAGAAAATCTGGTCGTGATTAGTGTTTTGGCTCTAGGTACGTCGTGGTTAGTGTTATCCCAAATACGCGAATTAAAGTTCTACCATTATTTAATAGTATAAAATAGAGAAAATAATTATAAGTATAAGGCTTCTTAATTTGACGTGGATTACGTAGATTATTTTCATAAGCTAAATTAGGTAAGAAGAGTCTCGTGCCAAAGTTTTCTATGAACTAAAAGACGAACTGAGAAAAAAAATGAAAGCTCTGTCCATACAATTCTTAACTATGACTGTGCTGCATCTTTTGCTAATTTCTCAATGCTTCGACATAGATTCTTATCAAAGTTACGTTAATTTTTTTTATATATATATATATATATTTTTTTTTTTGAATTATATACAATTTCCCCAAAGACTTTCTAGACCCAAGAAACTAATCTGTGTCGCTGGCGATGCCTGAATTTTAATCTCCCGTGGCCAAATTTTTATATATTTCCGTACGTATTTGAAATCTAAATTATTTTCACAATGTTTCAAAATTTACAGTGATAGGACAGTGTAGCACGTTTTCTTATCATTTTTGCAAATCATAGTTTTCTTTTACGTACACACGTTACCATAAAATATTATCACTTCATTGAATCAAACATACCCTTTTTTGATAGAAGAATGAATCTCGAAGACAAGTCAAAGCTTCTGTTATTAGACTCGAGAAAAATAAAATAGATTAATTCGGAGATTCATAATCATGTATATAGTCGTCAAGATAATTCTCAAACATGTCGTCAATTATTCAGTGGGACCTTTATTCAAAGAATAGGGAATACTTTCTAACCTAACATAGCAATTTCTCATTATGCATCGAACCCACTGATTAATTTCATTTTATAATAATGTTTACGAATATAAAACTCGTCCCATGATTTTTCTTTCAGTCATCACATTATAAACTCAAAATCCAGAAAATGTAGTTTCTTCTGGTCAAACACCGTCAAATTCGAACAAACAATAAACCGGATCAGATTAGCTTTATAATAAATGTAGTGGACTAACTTTAATAGATTTTTTTAGCAAAAGATGCAGCATAGTCATAGTTAAGAATTGTATGGACAGATTAGTCTTCGTAGTTAATAAATGTAGTGGACTAATTGTATGGACCTACGATCCAACCGTAAGCATCTCTGACCGATCAGTCATAGTTAATAAATGTAGTGGACTAATTGTATGGACAGATTAGTCTTCATAGTTAAGAATTGTATGGACAGATTAGTTACGGTTGTAACGCCAGACTTCTTCATTAAACCTACGATCCAACCGTAAGCATCTCCGACCGACCAAACATATAAGCTTTAGAATTGTTTATTAGTACTGTTTTCCTTTTTAAATAACGTCTTCAATTCGATTCGTAGTTGTAAATCTACGATCACAAATTTTGAAATCTATCTATATTTATTATATTTAACGACGTAGTGGCAATGTTTATTGGACTATTAAAGACACTTAACCTGTGGGTTAATGAGTTGATTATCATTTACAAAAGCTACTTAAGGGCAAACCAGTGTTTTCACACATATGTACATGGTAACAAACTTTGCCTTGTATGTCTACTTATACGTATATCAGAAAGGTTCAGAACTCAAAAGCATTATTAAGCTGAACAGAGAAAGAAGGCTGGCCAATACTTGCAAGAGGAGTATCAGCTCTAACGACTATTCCCGTGCGTCCGATGTTGCCATTCCATTTCGACCGACCAAACTGCAGTTTCCGATAGAGAAACAAAGAGTAAGCGAAAGTTATGGTCATGGCGAGAAAGAAAAACGGTAACACTTGACTTGAGAGAACAAAAAAAAGAAGTTTTGCTTACGGAGACAGAGGCAAATGCTGACGGATGTGCATTGAGCGAGTAGCCGCATATAAGATTCAAGTCATCGCTCAAGGAGCGAATAACTTCTGCTTTCATCCCGGGATTGCTTCCACCAAATGTGGGACATACACTGTTCCAGTTTATCAATTATGTAAAATTAAATATTTTTCGGATAAGAGGGAAAATGGGGGAAAATGGGTTAGAGAAAAAAGCTTTACCTGACTTGAATTGACGGTTTCATCAGTAGTCCGGATCTACGCCAAGCCAAGGCTTGAGAAAGATCCACTGCAACTGATTTGTCAGGCCAATTCACCATTGGTGTGATTCGGGGTCCATATTTGCTCTGTTTCACAAACAAAGAGATTGAAAAACACATTAAAGCTTCTTGGGAAAAAGCTTAGAATGATCATGACGGGTTTCAGTCTCTATCTAACCTTACAAGAGTAACTAAATCTCATTTCTCCTGGATATTGACCCTGCGCTTGAAGAAGACCGCCACAAAAAGGCACAAATGCACTTATCGTCAGTCCCTCGCCGGATACATATGTCAATTGCCCATTTGGGAACTGCAAATCCATAAATGACTGTCCAAAGCACGGGGACGACAAGTTCAGGATCTGTTCCGCAGAAGTAAGAACATAATAGCAGTTTTAAGGGAAAGAGCAGCTTACACAAGCTAAAGGATTGAGACAAAGCATTGACATCATAAGCCACCTTCGATGCTTTGACCATAAAGCTGGACAGAGAGAATGCATACCTTTCTACAACGGACATTAACACAACTAAATGAGTTTTCGGATAGAATACAAAGAGGAGAAAAGACTCACTGAAGTGTGTGATGTTTATACCTTCCTATCATATCCATACCAGAGCAAGTGTTGTTTTGATAAGTGTAACGGTAAGAGAAGAGTTGAATCACGTAGAAAGAGAAGTGGTCCAAGCTGGAGAAGAAAAAGAGACGACGTTCCATCGCTTGCAGTAGAACTCGAAGTTGAAGCTTCTACTCTCCAGAGGTCTCCCCTGGCTGCCAAAGAATGTTCCATACCACTTGTTCTACTATCATAACTTGATGATAGATCAAGCGTTCCCTGCATTAACCGAGAAATCTACAGTTACTAACTAGATCACGAGCAGACAGAAACAAAACATTAAAATAACCTTCACTCCTGCAGAAACTTCACAGAATATCACTAAAAAGAAAGAGAAGACTCCCCAGCGTATCAGTTTACGTTACTTGCTTCAAAACATCAATAGTTCCAAGTAGAATTCAACATGCTTCAAAATATCAACAGTTTCTTCTGGATTCACATTGACATTACCACCACCTAATGCTAGTTCCGCTAGATCAGGATAAAACCGGTATATATATTTCCAACAATTTCACATTCTCATTCTTGATAACCTGTTTTCTATGAGCTATCCCACATTTCAACTCAATCTATATATCTCCACAGTAATGTCAAACTTATTAGACTGCTATCAAATCGTGGAAAATACACAAAGTCAGGCGAAATACAGACGAACAAGAAGCACCAAAATTGAATCGAAAACAAGTAGTACCTTTGATCTTCCAAGCAATCCAGCAGTTCTCAAATAGGAATCTGCAACTTCTTCCTCAGTCATGTTAACAGAGACAGTATCATCAGTTTCAGAAAACCCAGAGTCCCTCAGCCGTTCAGCAGCAAATCCCAAATCATCTTTCGTGTTCACAAAAGCCCTATGGCTCCTTTTACTCTTATCACCTTCCACAGATACAACAAGAAGCTTGTGATCGTCGTGCAGGAACGGTATAGGCAACCTCCTGAAGAATTGTTGAACCATCACGTTCAATCCAGCACCGAAATCAACACCAGCTTGACCAATCTTATTCCCGATATCGAGAATCGCTGAAACGCCATTGATTGGTTGGTTGATACGAAACCTAGAATCCCTAATGACACTGAAATGTTGACTTGGGAACTCGAGATCGAACAGTTTCGCCTTGTGATGGTGATTCGGCGGCCATGGAAACGAAGGTGGATTTATCTGAATCAAATCCGTAATACCTTGAGCAAATCGATCAGCTAAGTCTTGACCATGTCGCTGAACCTCTTCCCAAGCTTCAATAGATCTCTCCACTGACATTTTTTTTGCGTATTCAAATACGGATTCTCATGCGAATCGAAAACGGATTAATTGTCGGCGAATTTATCAGTGAAATCGAGTTCTGAAACCAGAAAACAAAGATTCAATCCAAGCTCTAAAGAGGGGAAAGATATGGATTTGGGATCAACCGCACCCAAGTCAAAATTAGGGTTTGACACTCGACGGAAACTCGAAAACTGAGGAGACTCAAAAACAAAGGAAAACGATCCGAAATTTCGGGGAGGTTTTAGAAATCAAAGCGTAACGGAGATGCCATGGAATCTGGGGAAGTGAAGTTGAAAGAGAAGATCTCTGAATCACACGAAGAAGAAGGCACACAGATTCTCCCACCTTACCAGTTACCGCCACTTTGAAAGCAATACCTTTGGCTCTTGATGATAGGCCTCTCTCTCTCACGCGAACCTAATTTCCGAAGAAATTATCTTTTTAACTAATTTTTTTTCATCCTTAAATATCGAATCTTTGTTCTTTCTTTGATAATCAATTAATCATAGTCATTAATATCCAACCAAAGAACGTATTTCAAGTTCGTTAATTTACGGCACTACTTATCCACAAACCCCCTGGTACAACTACAGGGTAATGAAAAAGGCCATTTCAGTTCACTTACACTAACCGGTAACCTAACCGGAATCTCTCCCAATACATTACGTACCGCCGTACCGGTTTTTCATGTCACCGACTCGGATGATTTGGAGCGATTCAGGCTTCTTCGGAATAAGAATCAAACTTGTATATGACCTCGAACACAAGTTCTCAAACGACCCCTAAATTCTGAATATCGTTTTCAACTTTAGATTCGTTGGACATTTTAGTTATGATTTTAAAAATTTGGTACATATATGTAAAAGATACTAAAATTAAAACGGTTGAAACAATACAAAATCAAATACTATTTCATAAAACTCAGTTAATTAATTCTAAAAATATAAAATACATAAAAAGTAATAATTTTAGCAATATTGTTGGAGCTAGATTTCACACTAGAAATCCGGCTCATAAAGCTTAAGTATGATCAGACTGAATCATATTCGTAATGGGTCTCAGGCCCAGAATTCAGCTAAACTTAGATAAAGGCCGGCGTATTCTTTGATCCATGCACAACAAGAAAAGAAATCGGAATATGATGAGACAAAGTATTGTACTCGTCATGGTAAAAAAGGCAATTCCATCGAAGAGTGCCGCTACCTTGCTGGCCTCAAAGGAAACAAAAGAAGCTTATTGAGCCAGCCTAGCAGAAACCAAAGGTGGAAGAAAAAGATGCCGAGGTCGAATCTCCACCTCCCAAAAAGCCCAAGAAAAAAAATCAGCGGCAAAACGGGAAAGACCTGCAGAAGAGACAAACCAAATCCAAACCCCTCCTTCATCCTGGAAAAGAATCGATATGATATTCGAAGAGCTCAGCACATGAGGTGGCTCAATGAAATCGGTTGTCACCCCGCCACACCAGCTCCGAAGAAACCAAGCAGCCCCTGGTTAAAAATACCACGAACCCTTAAAGGTTTCAATAATCATGTCCCAGCTAAACGAGTCGACTTCAGGGATTTCTTTTCAATAAAAGCCCACCAATCCCGGGCCAGCGCAACACATGTACTCCCAACGGAATTTCATGGAATAGACCACCAGATCGCTTTCACAAAAAGCGAGAAAACACACCTGGACAAGCCACATGACGATACTCTTGTAATCCAGCTCGAGATATGTCGCTGCCTAGTTTCAAGGGTAAAGATAGACACTGGCAGCTCAGTTGATCCACTATTCTATGATGCATACAAGAAGATGGGTCTCAACGACTCAGAAATGCAAGGCCATGGCACGCCGCTAACCGGCTTTACAAGAGAAATGATATATTCCATGAGAATGGTCCGACTCCCTATAGTGGCTGAGGGAGTCCACACATTTGTAGATTCCGTCGTAGTAGATCGCCTAACTCCATTTAACGCAATACTTAGCGGCCATGGATATACGCCATGGGAGCCGTACCTTAAACTTATCACCATTGCGTTAAATTCCCTACACCCAACGAAATAGGAAAAATTAGTGGTAACCAGAAGACCTTATGGATATGCTACATGAACGGGCACAAGCAGCTAGAGAAATCCACCCAATATCAATTGTAGAAGCAGGAGGAGCAAAACCTATGTCAACTAGCAGAACACGATAACCCTCAGCTGATCAAACCGCGAAAAGATTTGGTCGCCCAAGTCTGCATTAACGAAGCTCATCCCAAAAAATGTGTTTGAATCGGAGTTGACCTCCCGAAATCACTTAAGAAGGAGCTAGTCTATTTTCTAAAAAAACGTCAGTTCCTTCGCATGGAGCACCTCGGATATGAAAGTAATTAGCATCGACGTCTCTCAAGAGTTGAACGTCGATCCCACCTATAAGTCAGTTAAGAAAAAGAGACACAAGCTTGGCCCCGAGCGACCTAACGCCGTTAATGATGAAGTAAAACGCTTACTCAAAGTTGGATCGATCAGGGAGGTCAAGTACCCGGACTGGTTGGCCAACCCTGTAGTAGTCCTGACAAAAAACGAGAAGTGGAGATTGTGTACCGACTTCACCGACCTAAACAAGTTATGCCCAAAGGATAGTTTCCCACTCCCACACATCGACCGCCTAGTCGAAGCCACAGCTGGACACCAGCTGCTATCCTTCATGGATGCCATCTATACAACCATATTCTCATGAATCCAGACGACCAAGAAAAGACTGCATTCATCACGCACCGAGGGACTTATTGATACAAAGTAATGCCCTTTAGACTAAAGAATGAAGGAGCTACATATCAACGACTGGTTAACAGAATGTTTGCTCAGTAGCTCGGAAAGAGCATGGAAGTCTACATCGATGACATGTTGGTAAAATCAGCAGATCAAAACGATCACGTCGCCTACCTAAATGAAGTTGAACCCCACCAAGTATTCTTTCGGAGTTCCATTAGGGAAGTTCCTATGTTACCTGGTCACAGAGAGAGGAATAGAAGCCAATCTCAAGCAAATCACAACATTCTTAGAAATGTCATCCCCCAAGTCAACCAGGGAGGTACAAAGGCTAACTGGTCGGATAGCAGCGCTGAACCTCTTCATATCTAAGTCCACAGATAAATGCCTCCCGTTCTATCAGTTGTTTTGAAGGCAAAAAAAGATTCATCTAGGACGCATGCTACGAGGAGGCCTTCAAGCAATTGAAAGCTTACCTCAACCAACCACCGATACTAGCTAAGCCGGTAGAAGGAGAGCCCCTATACCTATTTATTGGTGTATCACTAGCCGCTGTAAGTAGAGTGTTGGTTCGGGAAGAGCAGAACAAGTAGAAGCTAATATTCTGTGTAAGTAAATCATTGGTAGATGCGGAAACAAGGTACCCGTCCATGGAACAACTTGCACTGGGAGTAATTATGTTAGCTTAGAAGCTGAGACCGTATTTCCAATCACACGCAATTGGGGTGATGACTTCTCATCCCATAAGGACAATACTACACAGTTCCAGCTAATCAGGAAGGCTAGCTAAATAGGCGATCGAGCTCAGCGTATACGACATCGAATACCGCACCATAACAAGCGCCAAGGCCCAAGTCTTAGCTAACTTCGTGATCGAATTGGCACCTCAAGCAATCAACAAAATTGAACCCAAGAAGACGTGGACACTCCACGTAGATAGAACCTCTTCAAAGCAAGGATCCGGGTTCGGAGTTAAACTCACCTCCCCAGCTAGAAAAGTGTTGGAATAATCCTTCCAACTCAGATTCCAATCCTCCAACAATGAGGCAGAATATGAAGCCATCCTAGCCGTACTGAGATTAGCTCTCGGGATCAGAGCAAGAGAGCAAACCACGTTCAGCAACTCACAACTAGTTACTAGCTAATTCCATGGTGAATACCAAGCCAAAGACGATCGGATGGATGCTTACCTGAATGAACACCTGCGGATATCCAAGACCGACCACCCGAGTAAAGACATGAGAAACCACCCGCGAAGAGGAACACAGGTCGGATATCTCTGCCCATGAAGAAACAAACTGGTTCGGGGTTCTATGACCCACGATCATGTAACCGGATCCGATTACCCGATATGACAAATTATGGAGCAAAGCTTAACATACCTTGTTTGGAAACAACCCAAAGGAAGATGGGCCGAGCCGAGCTACCAATGGGCCGAGCTACCAATGGGCCGAACTACCAATGGACCGAACCCGACTAAACCCCCCCCCCCCCCCCCCCCCATGTATTTAAAAAGATTGAAACATGACACATATTATACTTGACGTAAGCGTAACACGCTAACATGACTAATGTTATGTAAGAACTCCAAAGTTTTTTGATTAACATCTTCTATCAACACACGTTTTGTTGTCAACGAGATCAATTGTCAAAAATCTAACACACATTGCATTTATGTGGTATATATTGTCATGTATATTTCAATTCTTTTATTTTATTTTTTTGGTTTAAATGTTAAGAATTTATACTTCAATTCAGATTTAATGAAATCAATTGTCCAAACCTTAACACACCTTGTAATTATGTGGTAGATCTTGTCATGTATACTTTATTTTATTTTATTTTTGTTTAAATGTTAAGGATGTATACTTCAATTTTGATTCAAGATTTTTTCTTTTCATACGATTAAAATCTTTATGATCGCCTTGAAAATGCAAGCACATGAAAATACAAACGAGGTTTTTAGTCTTTTCCTCTTAACATCTTTGTTTGGTACATTGCTAAACAAAGGAAACTAAAGAGGAATATTGTTTTTTAATTTTAATTATGGTTAAAGTTGTGGAATCTGCTCTCTGTTTTGGCTAAGTTATTTTATTAATCACACATCCACTTGAAGAAGAAAGAAAAATTGTCATACAGTTATTGATATGGAATATGAATTTTGATATTAAAATTATGCACTTTGGCGGAGATGCTCATGGAAGATGCATAAGGCAAGTAAAGATAATGTACATTTCATGAAAGTTGTAAAATATAGTGTACATATACGTTGGACCAGCCTGGCGTATAGCTTTCTTGGTTACACAATGCTTGTGGTCTCACAGTAGAAACTCGTCGGGCCTAAAAACAATTATTATATTGCAAAAGCACTAAGAGAAGATGAATCTATCTTTATGAGCCTATATTTGGTTATAAATTTTGATAGTTGTCAAATCTTGTAGTAGCCATAGATTTTGTCAAATCTTATAATAGCCATAGATTTTGTCAAATCATTTGACAGCCATAACAAAACATTGTCAAAATCTTGTAAGATTTTGATCATTTGTCTTTATGTTCTTTGATCGTCATGTTGTAACTGTTTCTTAAAATTCATAAAGATAGAAAAAATCATACGTAGTTGTCTATTTATTATTTTTTCCAAGGTAGGGTATGTATTCTTCGGACGAGTGCTTTTGGAGACTGATCCCTTCGTAAAAATGTTCTTAGAAAAAAAAAACAAATTATGCATATTGCTATCACATTAATTGATTGCCGTTTTAAAGTAACAATTCAATAGTTTTTTCAGTTACAAACTAAATGTTTTTTGTAGTGAAACATAATTGAATCCGTGTTGTATCCAAGAATCAAGAAATTGATATCACTGCGGAACCGCAATATAATGCATGTGTATGTAGCCCGTCACACAAGTGTTTAGAAAAGACTGTAGGTTTTAAACTTGTCTCATGTTATGTGAAAAATTGGAATTAATGTAGGAGTTCTATATCACACCCACTTAACACACATACAATTAATAAAAAAAAATCGCCTCATTGGTTTGAAAGTAAGTTCCATTTATTGAAAAGGTTCCTTACATTGTTGTTTTACAAAGAATATGTTCAAATGCAAATGCAATTATCCGTGTAAATTACAAGTCAACGATTTAATAATGTTGAATTACAAATTCTGCTTACCAATACTGTTCCACGAAATTTTTTGGGCTTTTACATTTATATTTTGACAAAACGAACATGTGTTGTTGAGACATAATCCATCTAAGTGACAATTTTTTTTTTTTGGTGGAGTGGATAAGTAAGATATTTCACCTAAAAATAATCTAACGAAAATATGATTTATCTTTGTAAACGTTGATGATAAATAAAGTTATCACACCTTGCTACCAAATCGCAAGAAGGTACGGGTTAGGATCATCATATTATGTATTGTCAAAGTGTAATCCACATGACAAAACAACATTATCTAAGAGACCACACAAAAGAGTTCCAAGTTTTAGTATTCTAGAACTAATATACACATATTTATATTACAGAGAAACTAATGATTATTAGGAAGCACATAACTGCAAAATGAACAATAAGATTACATAACCCCATTATAGGAAAATTGCATAGCATAAGATAGTTACAACACATGTTTTGTTATTAGTTGATTATAGTACTTAAAATTCGTTAAGTTCGAGTGGAATGCATGCATTTTTTTTTGTGTGAGAATGCTTTTAATTTGTCATCAAAACTATTCAACATCTCTTTTGAAAGTACATACTCTACATTTTTCTTCAATTCAACCATGTCAATGCCAATTTCAACATAAAAAGTTATGCGAAGAGTATCTTCAATGCCAAGAATTTCTGATATTGGAGAATGTGAAAGCTCAAAAATGGCTCATAGTTGTTAGCTTGGTCACTTTATTCATTTGCACCACCATTAAAACCATAAACATGAAAATAAGTATATACTCTCGTATCTTTCCTCCTCGAATTCGTGGAAGACTTTTGGAACTGAAGAAAAAAACACACAAAATATTAAAGAAAGTCAAAATAATCAATTGGTAATATTTATGAAAAATCTAATTTTTTTTAGTTAATCTAAATCTCTAGAAATGTGAATCGCATGATTAGCGATTGGGATCAAGGTAGGAGATGAGATAGAGTTGGAATTCACAAAGTGATGAATGAGGTTGGCTATGTGTAAAACTCCTCTGAAAATCAAATGAACTAACTATGGTGTTGATGAAAGGTTTTTATGGGTTAAAAGTTTTGAGATTTCTTGTAGGTTGACATGTTTTAAGTAAAAAGTGAAAAGTGATAATTAGTTATTAATGGTATTAAACAATTTGATTTATCTATTCTAAGGAAATGAGAAAAAAATAATAATTTAACTTGACATTTGCACTTGCAATATACTTGCGCATTGATTTCATCTGACATGTATTACAGTTGGGTAAAACATTTGTGCAGAAAACCTAAGTTAACAAAATTTAGTTCAAATCAGTAGTGTCATTGAATAATTAATAAGTATTACCGCAAGATAACTTTATTTTTCTACACCTTTCCAAATGTTATCATCTGATAATGCAATTCATATATATATATATATATATATATATATATATATATATATATATATATATAAGTAATAATATAGGTAAGATAAAACAATACATGTAAATATGATTTTACAAATACTTGGTTTGGTAAAAATAAAAACTGCACTTACAGAGTTTATTGAGGAATTTTACACAGTCGTGATCACTGAACTCTGAATCAAATCCGGTGTTGGAAAACTAAAAGCAAGAAAATTTTATTTTTACGGTTATCAACCTATTGTTTATATTTTCTATATTTGTGCAAATGCATAACTAAAACTTGAACTCTATTTGGTAAAGGTTCGAGAGGGACCCAACCAAGCCAAACTACTATCCAACAACACTTGTGTCAACTATACACCAAAATTTGGCATTTAATGAATAAGGGATGGTAAAAAAATCCTAAATAATTATATTTGATACCGGGAAAGCAAAATGTTTAAGCACTAGCAGTTGTACCTATTCAATACTCTTTATCCTTTTCCTTTTTTTTTTCTAATAGATATCTCCTATTGAATAATATGATGCAATGGAAAATTTTGATCACTTTTGCAAATATTAGATTGAGTAGAAAATAAAAAAAATCTGAAACAACCAACTTTTTTTTTTTAATAATTAATCCGAATTAATAATCCCATTATTATTAATTCTCAACGGCTAATTCAACAAACCAAATAACAGCGGAAAACCGAACAACTCAAAAAAATCCCACCAATCATCCAATAAATTCAATTAAACCAAGAAAACCAATTTCCAATTCCAATAACTCAAACGAGCATTTCTAGCAACCTAACATCCGGTTCTACTAAAATGCAAACATAAACATAAAATCCTATCATCCTCTTTCATTGCCTTGATTCCACGATCACACTTTATCTTTACCTGCAACACATGGAAAAAACAAGTTGTGTGAGTATTATCAAAAATACTCAGTGAGACGGTCATCCTGTCTACCGGTTACATAATAAGGGTAAAAAATGCCAAACTACGTAATCAACCAGCAATTACAATGTTCAATTATCATAATCAGAACAATCATTTAAACTCTACAATTCAGAAGTCGGTGTCGATCGACACACCACCATGGTGTCGATTGACATCACAATACGCAACACATGAAAACACAATTAGGTGTCACTCGACACAACCACTAGGTGTCGATCGACACACCATTCTCGAAACACAACTTCGCGATATCATAAGTGGATGTCGATCGACACTCCCTCTTTATGTCGATCGACACTCCTCGCAGAAACCTGAATCGAGACAAATTCTCACACGACTCGATTCTGTTTCATCATACAAGCCAATATTAGATGAACAACACCAATAAACACACGAAAATCATAGAACAGTAACCAAACAATAACAATTCCACCACAAATCAATCAATCGATATCCTAACACTCTATTCCCATAACCACGATCACACACTCACCTCGAATACGGATTGAAAGGAATTGATCGGAGAGAATCACGAAATTAGACTCGATAATCACACGAAACCTCTGATTTTTACTATCCAAAAGGGAAGAACACACTGTGATTTCAAACCTTGCTCTATAAGCCACTAATCAAGCTTAAGAACAATCAGAACTCTCACAAATCTCTCACAATTCTCTATTTCTCTCTCAATTCTGTTCAAACTCCCTTTTTCCTCTGAAAAATACGGCCAGAGCTCTTTTATATCCCGTCCTAGGGTTCCACACCCAAATCGACGCAAACCGAGCGATTAAAAATCAAACCGGACACAACCCAAAACTTGATGTCGATCGACATTCCACCCTGGTATTGATCGACACCCCTACCAAAATGCCCTATTTTGGTTTCGGGATATTACAAAATCAACATAAACATACTTCATATGATCGTATGGAGCATGCCAAAGTCATTGAGGATCCACGGTACCATTTTGTTTGCTTTCTTTTTATATAATAACAGCATAGTCAAATTTTCATTGAGCGATCTTCCCTTGCTAAAGATTTCTCTTGAGTTTCTAGATACATAAATTCATTTCAAAAACCTAAACAACATGTAAAGCTGAATCCAAATCCATTTGATTTCTCGAGTCAAAGCAAATTCTCTACTTAAAATACAATTGTACTTTACTCCATATGATTTCAAGAAACTCTCTCTATGAATCGTCAACCTAACTCGAGGAGTGAATAAGTCTGAAAGGTATTAGATCTGGGCAGAATTGAGCCGTCAAAACCTTGAGAATCACTACGACAGATTATGAAGAGGGTTTGTGGCATACTAGCAATGCTTCTGACACGTTTCTTCTTCTTTGTCTCTTTAATTGGGTTAAATTTTAATTAATTCTCACCATAATAAGCATAATTCCATTCCAAATTTCTTTTATTTCTGTTTAGGAAATGTACTAGCTTCTTCAATCCTTTTTATCTCCTCTTTTCTTTAGTAACTATCAGTCTTATCTACAATATTTTTTTCTCTCAGAAACACTGTCTCGTCGCATACGACAACGACATCAGAAAAACTAAAGTACACCTTCAAGCAAATTGTGATATTCGATTTCTATGTATATTATTCTCTGATATCAAAAAGGCGCATGAATACGTGAAGAAATTGTAAGTTCTTAGATCACTCATTCTGAAAAGGATGTGTAAATAATGATATAATTAAAGATGATGTTTTGTTATGTTTTGCTTTTATGTGTTTCTCATCTCGAGACTATAGTGTGGATTTGTGTGGATTAACAAAGACAAATGAGAGTTGAGATTTTGGATATTAAGTCCATCGAAGTACAAGAGAGAGAGATTGGTTTGGGCCTGAAGTGTGACCCAAACCCATGAGGATTTTATGGTTGTTACAACTCCAAGAATAAAGAGGAAAAGGAAATCACAAGAAAGGAAAAGAAAACTCAAGATCTCTATAAGGAGGATAACTCCATTCGGATCAAACATCACAAATCACAATTACAAGTTTCTTCTTTAGCTTAGGGTTTACATCTTATTCTCTAAGATTTTTCTTATTTTATCTCCCTAAATCTTGTAACAACCCCTAAAAACTGTCTTAGAAGGCGTGTGTATAGCTCTTGATTCTTCTAGTAGAGTTTGAGCGTACCGTCACTCACAAGAAGTACCAACACGTTGCTGGAAACTCGTTAAGTGTCTTATGTTCTTTCTTTATGCAAAACAAACACAATATCGAATCAAATCAATTGAGTTACTGAGTAGCTTCCGCTCCAAGATATCTCAACATATAATTTTATTTGTTATATATTTCTCCAAAAAATACCCCATTTTACAAAATTGTTTTAATTTCCTAAATTGCCTAATGAAAAGGAACATATAGAGCTCATGTGAAAGAGAGAAGATGAACAGATGATAATAACTAATGAAATATCATGATTGAGCTTAAAAGACATCCAACCAAGTGGAGATGAGAATGCCGGTTGCAATATTGTGCGTGGGTGCTTGTGAAGACATGAGCTTGCTTCTCATGGTCTATGAGATGTCTTTATTTAGAGAAGCATGAGGTACGAAGTTCCTAGTTTCTTTGTTTCCGAATTTCATTATTAGTAGCATCCAAATTGAAGGAAAATTAAAACACGTTTAATGTTTGCATAGGAAAAAATAGGTCTGATCGAAAGAAATGAATCGGAGGTCCGGAAGAGGTGATCACGTCCGAAGTTAATTTTGAAAGAATCTACATAGCCTTATGAGAAGATGTCCTTACTATTGTATGTTTTCTTCTTTATAGATTATCAATATGTTTAGGATTCATGTACATAAATTCACTAGATTTCCCATATGACGCAAAATATATATATTTTGATTCAAATTATAAATGGCTTTATGTTTTATGGATGTGTTATGTGTGCCTTTGATCATCACAAAGGCGTTAACATGTAAATTTTCTATGATCAACCAGATGGTTAATATTAGGGTCAAGAGAATGGTTATAACCAAATATCCCAAATGGAGAAAGATACAAGATGGTCTAAGCTTTCTGATGATGTTGGTTGGAGAGTACCATCTCGATATGTCGCATCCATTTGACTAATATAATCATAGTCAATTTTATACCCATATATAATTTACTTCTAAAAACCCTCTTGAAATAAATATAATTAGCTTCTTACTAGTAAAGATGATCATCAATCAATCTACTAAAGTAATGAGGGTCGAGATGGATATGAGAACAAGGAGCATGAAGGTTGAGTTGGATCTTTACTACAACCTTTACAAATTATCTTGCCACTACAACCTTTACGAATTCTAAATCTCTTTTTTTTCCGCTAATAATTACGAATTCTAGATCTTGTATATTTCTAATCTTAGTATTGAACGTTGTCATCGACTCTCTGTTTTTTGTTGCTTCTTCAAGGTGTTGTTAGAGTTATGATGTAAAGAATTTTCATTCTATGATTAGTTTAAATTTGTCTTGGCCTCTCATGTTTTATTTTATGGTTTCTCCATTCTTTGACTTGATGTAATCTCAAGAATATAAACGGCTTGGGAAATCAGAACTCTTAATACTTCAAAAATATATATTAAGTTTGTTCAGATTTTTGAGCAATCATTTGCGTATTGTGTTCATATTTACTTAATGTTTGTAATCAAAATCCAAATTTTGATTGAATTATCTTTCCCCTAAAACATACTCCCTTCAAACTAATTTTTCAAAATGAATTTTCTGGTTTGCCACTAAGTTTTCTGAATTCTCTGAATGAACCCGAACTAAATTAAAAACCAAAAATTTATTTAAACCTCATTCGTATGCGGGGCTATTCACCTAGTTACATAATTTATTCTCTTCGACTAGGCTATGCGGCTTAAATGCGCCTGGTTTATTATAAAGCTTCTTACTTTGATTCCCCTTCAGCTCATTACATTTTTGTCAACGTCAATTACAATATATATTTTTTTTTGGTGAGTCTCAATTACAGTATTATTGATCACGTTTTCCTGTACTATATATAGACACCAAATTTCATATCCTAGAAATTCAGAATCTTTTGTCTTAAATTATTGGTTATATGTGGGCAGGGCCGGTCCTGAGCCAACAGAGGCCCCAAGTCGAACCGGAAATGGAGGCCAAGTTACTACAAAAAAAAAAAAAAAAAAAAAAAAAAAAAAAAAAATTCAAGCCTAAAACTAAAACGGAGGTCCAAAGCCACCACTTCTCCTGCCTATGCTCAGGACCGGCTCTGTATGTGGGGCAAATCACAAGACAATATAAATAATAAACAATGGCAAAGTACATGGATAAATAATTATATTATCTTTGCGATTTATATAAAGTTGCACTGGAAAAATAGATATATGTTCATCGCTCGACAAAACTATAAAGTTGCCACCAGGTGCTAGCGACAAATTACAGGGACAATAAGGTTGTAACGATTAATTTCGAAATGCGAATAAGTTACTTTTTCTTATCTTGGTTGAACTCAATCGTTGAAATCCATCAGTTCGCCAACAATTCTCATTTTTATTTATACTTTAATCCTATGTGCTGTCACTAATTTATCACATCAATCACATATTCTCGTGGGAATTTTGATTTAGCGTTGTTATTACTGTCACCTTAATTAAAGCCACTATCAGTGCACAATAGTAATAAGATTGTTGATTATTAGATAGTGGTATGTTTCTTTGCTTAATTCTTTAAACTCCACCACTATCTTTTCTTTTTTTGGTCAAACCGTTTGATATTATACTCTTAACTCCCAAAACTATGAGGACTTGTTCAAAGATACAATACCAAATTTAGCTAGAGCATCAGATAAAACATTTTCCGAGCAAGGAATAAAAATAAAAGAGATAGTAGTGAAGTCCATACGGAGACAACGGATGTCATGGAGGATGGATTTCAACTCATTTACCTTAGGCACCATCCCATTCCACCACTATCTTTTCTTTTTAATATATCTTTCCATCCAATCATTCATATGTAATAGTTTATAACGTTTGTGCAAAGCATGGTAGTCAATAATTTACTAGGGCAAGCATCCAAAGAACAACAAAAAGAAAACACAAACCATTACTCTCGTAAGATTTTCTTGTTGATCACCCAATTTTAGGTTCACATTAGAGTGTAAAGAACTAAAGATGCACATGCAATAACTAAAATAATAGTTATCGTAAATCAAAATAAAGCAAAGCATTCTAATGAGATAATTCCATAATATTACTTAATGGTAGAAATAAATTTTAGACGTACATTCATCAGGCTAATTAAATAGCATTTGACCAAACATTTCAATTTTGAAGGTACTTGAGGTATTTATCTAACAATTTATCAGTGATAATTTGATAGGCCTTTTCACTCGGATGATAAGCGTCAAAGAACACATGAGTCGATGCATCCGAACATGTAAATGGAGTAAATTTGTTGCACAATACAACTAGCTCAATTTTTCCTGTACCACAACATCCTCTATCTGCTACTTCAAATCCTACGAAATATACAATAACACATATATAATCAGTATGTTAATCTTATCATTGATGTATGTAAAAAAAATAATGAAAGTTGTAAATTTTTATCATAATTACCGTAGTTCGCAGGATTGTTTATGATGTCGAGAAGAGTTTCGTAAACATCGATAAATATTAGCTTACTTGGCAACTCTTTTCTTAGAGCATCCAAATTAGATGATAGCTTTGCGTTGAAATGAAGTACCATGCTGTTTAAATCTTCGAAACATTTTCTTTGTAACCCTCCGAAAAGGGTTCTTTGGGCAGGTACGCATCCAATTGGCACTCCGCTAAACACACCGATATTTTTAGCTCTGAGTCCGGATAATAGATTAGAGAGTTTGTCTATAGAAAATAAGCTTCTTGATTTATTTTACAAGCAAAAGCTAACAAGTTTGATGTATGTACCAGTACTGCTTGTTGTCGCTTCTACGGCAAAACACAACAAGAGAAAACCTACAAAACGTAGAGCCATGTCAACATGTGACATTGCTACGTATATATATACACCGTATAAAAAAAACATAATTTGCTAATAAAGTTACATGTGAATTAAACGGCTACAACGGCTACTTTTCTTTTTCTAGCAACTAAATTGAAATAGAAAATGTAAAATGCTTTCTGTCAAACGTGAACAGAGAAAAAATATAAGGAATTTTTATTTATAAATTAACTAAAATATATATATTTGAAAGGAAATGGAAACAAAAAATTATGGTATAATTTTTTATAAAAAAGGAAGCAAATTCTAGTTTACGTAATATTTTAAAAACATAAAATTAAAATATGAAACATAGAATCTAAAGTCTGGCAGAAAAACATACATATAGGAAGAATGTGATCTTACCTACTTCTGTAAAATAAGAATGTTTTGTAATAGATATGTTTTAGATACTTGGCTGTTTTTACTGTATACAATTATACATGTACATAGGCAACAAGAAATTAAGGAACGAAAGTAGGAAACAATTAAAAAGGAAAGAGAAAAAAGAAAAAAATATACAAACGAACTAACGGAAATCTATTATTAAGAAATTAATGAAAATGTAATTAAATATTACAATAAATATGAATACTATTGACGTGTCGATTTTTTTTTTTTTTTTTTGTCAAAACTATTGACGTTTCGATTATCTCTATTGTTTGAATGGTTTTTGGATCTTTTAAAAAATCGTGGTGGAAAATTGTTTATCCTGCGTAAAATTATTAACGATCAAGCATAGCTGGGACAAGGGTGTAGAGTGTTTCAAAAGCATAGCTTGGACAAGGGTGTAGTGTATTTCAAAACTACTACGACTCTCAAATCTATAGGCTAACATCAAATCATGAAAGAGTTAAATTTCAAATGAGTTTTCGTGTAACGTTGCACGTATATAAAAGCCCAATTTAGAATTAGGTCCATAATGATATTAAGCCCATATTGAAATGGACTTAATAATAATATTGGCCTAAAAACTATTTAATTTTTAATGGGTCAAATCCAAATCTATTAATTTAATTTTTAATGGGTCAAGCCCATTGTATTCACCCAGAAAGGGGATCCGAATTTTTGTCACAGCAATAAAACAAGTCTTAACATCTTTATGCATTGTGTTTTACTCAGAAGTCTCGCATTTTCTCTAAAACCCTTACAAATTCAATTGTGCGAGCCACGACTCCTACAATTTGGCGTCGAATAAGAGGAATCGTGAGACGTTCTTACTTAAAAGAATCACCGTGCATCATAAGCAAGGATGCCCGGAGACGACAATCAACAACCAATCATCAACAACAACAGCGACGAATTGGGAGGAGACAACGCTGGAACTTGGAACACGACAAACAACACGACGATTATTCCCGACACTCTAGCAACAACATTCGCAACGGTGACGCCTGAATTCTTGACTTCACCCACCACCTACTCAAAAGTTGCCGCAAGCTAAGAAGAGTAACCAAGTATCAGGATTCGTACATCACGAATCCGAGGACGCTCACAATTACCAATTAGAATCCCAAGGTTACAACAGAGGACGAGGGCGTGATCGCGGCCGTGGTCGAGGCTGCAGTAGCTGGTCAAACACATGGATAAGAAAGGAGAACAACTACGATAAAGAAGTATACTGTGAGCATCATAAATCCTTTGGGCACTCTACGACGAAGTGCCGCATCCTTGGTTTACAGCTTGCTGCTGCGCTAGCCACTGGAAAACTTAAAGGAAACATCGAAGTCAAGGATTTTGAGATGGAAACCACCGAGCAGCAGCCTACGCATAGTGATCAACAACTTGTATCGAGAAGGAGAAATAATGAGCTAACAGCAGGAGGAGCTCGTCGCGATATACTTATAATCATGGGAGGATCTCGCTATTGCTCGGACACTGTGGCTTCTATTAAAGCATACCAGCAGAGAGCCGAAGTCAGCAAGAATCTGTCCGAGCCATTTAAGTTGTCGATAATGTAATCTCTTTCGGGGAGGAAGAGACAACGAGTATTGATCCCTCCCATAACGACCCTCTAGTACTTAAGCTTGTTGTCAATAACTGCAACATGTCTCGAATCCTCATCGTCACACGAAGCTCTTTGGACGTTATTTTCTGTGAAAGACTCCAAAGGATGGATATTGACCTCTCTACTCTAGAAGGAGGACCAAGGCCGGTTAGCGGTTTCTTCAACAAAACGACCTTGACAATGCGGACCATTAAACCCCATGTAAAAGCTGGCGGGATAACAAAAATTATAGAATTTTCAGTAGCCGATCACCCAACCATCTACAACATGATCTTAGGCACTCCATGGATCAACTCAATGTGCGATGTGCAACCTACCTATCACCTCTTTCTCAAGTTCCCAACTCCAAATGGTGTGAAGATTATTTGGGGATATCAGAGAGAATCCTGCAACTGTTTCCTCGTAAAGCACAAGTTCTGAAATCCAGTAACTGAACAAAGTGTGAAGAGACAACGCAAGAAGTTGAAGGCAGATCGCGAGCCAGTGAAAGAGCTCTCTAAGCTCTTATAGCAACTACAAATCAACGAGGATCGCCTAAAAGAATCTCAGCCTACTTGTGATCCCGTTATCTCAGTCTGCATAGATGACAACCACACACAGAGATGCGTAGAAATTGGAGCTAAGCTTGACAAAAAAATCAAGGATGACCTCATCTTATTTCTGAAGAAAAACGTCAACACTTTTGCCTGGGCAGTAGAAGATATGCCAAGAATCGATATAAATGTAACCTTCCATGAGTTTAATGTTGACCCAACTTTCAAACCGGTCAAACAGAATATACGTAAACTCAGGTTAGAAAGAAAAAGTAGTCAACGACGAGGTGGAGAGGCTCATGCGAGTTGGATCAATCACCAAAGTGAAGTATCCTGACTGGCTAGCTAAGCCTGTCATCGTAAAGAAGAAGAATGGGAAGTTGAGAGTGTTCGTGGATTTTACAGACCTCAATAAAACTTGTTCGAAAGACAACTTTCAACACCCCTACATTGACAGACTGGTATAAGCCATGGTGGGAAACAAGCTTCTAACATTTATAGATTGTGGGGGTCGAAACCAACACAACTAGAATTTGTAAGAGTTCTAGGGAAGCTTGTGGGATTTCTATGGTAAGCTAGGGCCAAGAAAGATGTAAAGAGATTGTTTATTGCTCAGAAAAGCTTTGAGTACAAGTTTGCGTATTGAAAATTGCGGATCCCCTTTAGGGTGTACAAAGAAGTCTATTTATACTATGTCTAAGTCGGCTCAAGCCTCCTAAGTCTCTGCGGAATTGGTTACATCCAAGTGGGCTTCGTGCTATTGGGCCGAAGACAAGATCGACCGCCGGAGAGAGGTCATGCTCGCTCGGCGAACCGAAGCCAGGCTCGGCCTGTCGAAGTGGGGGTCGCGTGGTCGCTCGCTCATCCCCGAGCGTGTGGTCGCTCGCTCGTCACTGCCGAGCATGCGGTCGCTCCCATCGTCCTCACCGAGCCTGCGGTCGCATGACGCGACGAAGCCATGCTCGGACGTGTCGGGCGAAGCCACGGTCTCTCCTTTGGTCGATGCCTCGGTCTCTTCATGCTTTGCCAGGAGTCTGTTCTGCTGCCACATGCTTCGCCTCGCAATGAGACTTAGGTGCTGCTTCACCATTTTCATCAAGAGTCCGGAGAGTCATTTCCTTCAACCAGCTTGCCTTTAGATGTTAATTCTTAGGGGGTGAAAACCGACCCCAACAGTTAGCCCCCCAGCTCGGTAGTATTAGAGATAAAAGTGCCGAGCTAGAGATGTTCTAGGTAATAGGCGTTAACGTTTGAAGTCAAGGTGTTTACCAATCTCGCCTTGCAGTAGTAGAGAGTGACTTTTTCGCAAGAGATTTTTAAGACTCTGTAAGCGTTGTGAAGATTTTAGGACTTCTTGCTTTATCTGTTGCTGAAGCTGCTGCGTTTTCTGCAAAAAGTTTTTTTTTTTTACTCGAAGATTTTAAGACTTCGTTTTTTTTTTTTTATTATTTTTTTTATATGGAGATTTTAAGACTCCGTGTTGCGATTGCCAATGTCAATGACGTTTTCAGGAGACAGCAAGACGATTCTTGGAGGGAAGAGTGTTGTGTGGTGTTTTTTGAATGGGAATGGGTCCCACTTGGTAAGAGAAAGAAGGGATAAGGTTTTAATCTTATCCACCCATCTTCTTCCTCTTTCTTTCTTCTCTTCCTCCCTTGCGCCGTCGCCGACCACGAGTCTCTCCCACCGGATCTTAACCAACCGGTCGCAAGCTCGGGTCTCCTCTTCTTACCCTTCCTTTCTTGGTAAGTTTCCTTACTCCATTCTCAAGCTATCTCTTAAGTTCCCATGGCCTCTTTGGAAATCCAAACTCATAGAACTAAGTTTGTTCATGGAGAATCAAACTTTGTAGTGTTGAATTGACGATTGCTTTGGAGAATCATTGAGCCTCTGGTTGTTGATGGAACTTAGATTTGGATTTTGAGGATCCCTCTTTGAAGCTTGTTAGGGATTGAGTTTTAAGCTTGAGATGTGTTCTTGGTAAAAAGGATGGAAATTCTTGACCTTCGATTTATTTTGTTGACTTGTGTAGGTAGATTTGTGTTATGGATAAGACGAAAGTCGATCCGATCGACCGTGGTGAATCGGCGATGTCGCCGGGTCAAGCCAAAGGAATAGACAGGATCCCGATCCGGACCGGGGACGTCTCGGCCTTACCTATCCGAGCCGAACGTGTGGTGGCATCATCACGCGAGACCGAGGGCGCAGTCGCGATACACAATCTCACCGACCCCGTGGTCGGACCGTTGAAGATCGATCGCGCGATCGCTTCATCTCGCCGAGACGACCCTTCGGTCGCGAAGTCTAAACCCGACCCCGCGGTCGCTCCATCATGCCGAACCGACCCCACGGTCGCCAAGTCTAAACCCGACCCCGCGGTCGCTCCATCGTGCCGAACCGACCCTACGGTCGCGTCGTTCGAGCCCGACCGTGCGATCGCACCATCATGCCGAGCCGACCCGGTGACCGCGACATCGAGTCGTTCCGAGGACGTAGTCCCGACACTGCCCTTAGCGACCCCGGAGTTAGCGTTCGTCGAACGAACACGTCACGAGGGTGATGACGCCGGGTTTCACCACCGTAGAAAGCTCACGATTCCCCGACATCGTCTCGGCGGGTCCGATGAGAGCGAGGATGACATCTTTGATGGCTTAGCGGATATTGAGGAGGAGAGGAGGCTTAGTGGTGATGAAGATTTGATGGCCCCTAACGGTGGGATCAGACTCTCTTTTCCCCTCAATGATGAGGATCCAAGGCTCCCCGATGGTGCAGCCAATGCTTTGGCGACGGACTCTTCTTCGTTCAGGTCGGTTGCCTCCGATGATGAGGACGCTGATGATAATGTCTCCGCAGAGGTTGAACGACACCCGGTGGTCAAGAAGAAGAATGCGCGTCCGGACCCCCTGGGATCCACTTTGTCTGATGAGACGGCACTGCAGACTCTCAGAAAAAAGTGCGGGATTCCGGATGAGATCCAGTTAGTTGCTCCCGACCACACTCAGCGGGCTGACGCTCCGCCTCCAGGACACTTTACCTTGTATGAGAACTTCATCGAGCATTGTTTGCTATGGTTCCCGGTACCTGGCTTCCTCCTTCGTTTCTTAGAGGCGAACGGTGTTTCCCTTGCTCAGATCAACCCCAGAGGGTTGAGGCATGTCATCGGGATTTACGTGCTGAGCAGGGAATGCAACGCGGAGGTTAGCATCGGGCAACTGTCCTCTCTACTGGACCTCAGGCCCCGTGGCCGTGTAGATGAGCTGAGGTATTGCGTCACCCCGGTTCCGGGTCGTACTCTTATTAGTGGTTTCCCGAGCAAGGATGACTACTTCGAGGACCGGTTCTTCTTCGTCAAGATCTCCGAAAAGAGTGTTGAGGCTGATTGCATTCCCCTCCTCAGAACGAGCTGGGAGAGACGAGGTAATTCTATACTTAGAGAAATCCTCTTTTGCACAGTGTTCGTGCCTTGTGTACTAATGTGTAGCTTTGTTTTCGTAGTGAAACCAGCATCCCAGACAGTGAGCTGGAGTGAGGCGGCGGCTATCCACAGCGCCCTGGCCTCTGGAGATGGTGATTGGGTGAAGTCTTTCACCTGTCAGAGGATCCGGAGAGCGCTCTCCATTCGGATCTTCCCAGGGAAGGTCCTTGGACGAGGCTCTGCTAGAGTCTCCGCTTTTCAGCGAGCCGAATCGGCGAAGGCGGCGTCGACGAGCGCCGCAGTCTCAGCGAGGGCAGGCTCGCAGACGGGTGCTCCGTCATCCACAACGCCCAAGACTCCTATTGCATCAGCTCAGCGGTCTCGTGGTTCTAACCTCACTCCTGATGAGATTGCTAGGCGGCGCGAGCAACAGCGGAGGAGGGCCCTTGGATCGGAGGGTAAGGCGGGAGGCACTCCTGATGAGGTACCTCCGAAGCGACAGAAGGTGGGTCCTTCTTCGGCGTTCGTTAGCGATCCGATCAGTGATGGTGCTGCAGCTGCGCACTCTTCAACTCTTGGCTCTGGCGAGAGGGCTCTTGCGCTGGCGAGAGCCACAGTGGCTGAGGTTTGATCTCTCTATCTTTCTCTTTGTTATTGTTTCTCCACTTATTCCAGCGTTATGTTTGCTTTCCTTTGTATGCGCAGCTCTCCACCCAGCTGGATGGCATAGCTTTCTGCTTTGAGGAGGACTCTCGTTCTCGTGACCGTGAGGTTAGCGAAGCCAGGAGGGCTAACGCGGAGCTTGCTGAGAAGGTCCTAGCCCTCGAGGACGATGTCGCTTCCGCGAAGCAGAGGTCAGATGAGTTGAGCGGGAAGTTGTCCAAGGCGTCCTCGCGGCATGCGAAGAACAAGGAGGAGATCACTTCGCTTAAGAGCAAGCTGTTGGAAACTGAGAGTCTTAGGGACGCCCAGATCGAGGAGGCCGTTTCTAGGGCCAAAGAGGAGGCAAACCGTAGCTTTGCTAGCCGGACCCGACAGGTTGCCAGGTCGCTCGCTAGGCTTGAGGGGACAGCGAAGGATAACATGCTGGATCTTGCTGAGATCGATACGAGCTTGGAGCTTATTGAGCGTCTCCGTGGGTCTGATGGAGCGTCTTTGGATGCTGCAGCAGAGCTTTTGGTCGAGAGGAAGATTCTGATCTACGACGCTCGTGATGTGTTTGATGAGCTCGTTTCTAGCGTGAGGCAAGCTTTGGAGATCTCAGAGGATGCTGATGTTGCCAACGGAGAGGTGTGACCGATGAGCGACCGTTGCTCTTCTATTATGACCTAGTTTATTATAACCTTTTGTTTCTAAAAACTCTTGTTGGACTTGATAATTTTCGGTTGTAGCATTGGATGGTTCGTATCCTTGCTATTATTTTGGAGCCTTCCATTGTGGTGAATGCAAGATGACTTGTAGCTTTTGCTGATGTTTAACCTTGATGGTTACAGATTCTGGTTTTGCTTTAGATATTGTTGATGTTGTACCTATACTTAGGAATTCTTTAGGCTGTTTAAGCGTTTCTGTCATGTATTTGCCAACACCAACGTTGGGCTTGGTGAACCAAGGGCCGTAAGACCCCGCGATTGATCAGAGGTCTGACGACTTCTCATTGTGCTTGCTCATGTATGAGGCTCTTGCTGAGACTGTGAAAACGCTAATGCGCTCATGCTCTTTATCACCAACGTTGCTGTTGGGTTTCGCAAAATGGTGCTGCTCTTCTAGACACGTCTGTCCGAGAGCAAGTTCACCTTGAATTCGACCAGTGCTTGTCCTGGGTTTCAGAGTGACACGCTCAGGGTATAGGCCGAACGGAGGTCACTAGCAGCTGCATTACCAACGATGTTTGCTGGGTTTCTGAGTGGTCAGGTGGGTACATCCGCCCCAGTACTGAACACTGGTACTTATATAGCGCGCTTGAATCCGTTGTGGATGTCAGTGTGTTCGCATCTCCGCATTCATTACTGTGGCCAGCAGCAATGAAAGCGGAACGACTCTGATTTAAGCCATGAGGCTCGTGACTGATAAAGCTGTTCTTATGCCACTGAGGCTGTTGTGGAAGAGTGGAGTACGGGTACCCCACTCCCCCCCTTCGAGACGAAGGAGGCTGCTGACTTCGGCTGAAAGCAGAGTAAAACACTCACTCCCCCCCCCTAAGGCGGAGGAGATCATAGAGTTCCTCTGGCAATGAGACTGATGAAGCGTAAAATCCCCCTCTTTGGATGGAGGGGGGGGGGGGGGGGCAACTGAACCTATCCGAAGACAGGCTGCCTACGTACCCTTTGCAGGGATCAAGTCGCCTCGTAGTTCAAGTAAAGGAGAGAAGACTAATGATAGTACTTCTTCAAATACCTTGCGTTCCAGGAATGGAGGATTGGAGTCCCGGTCATGGTGGCGAGCTCATAGACACCAGGACGAACAACTGTTGTAACTCTGTATGGGCCTTCCCAGTTGGCTCCGAGCTTGCCAGCGTTGGGTTCCGCTGTGTTCTGGAATACCTCTCGCAGGACTAAGTCACCTGGGTAGAAACTCCTTTCTTTGACCTTGGAATTGTAGTACTTGGAAGCGGCGTTCTGATAGTTGGCGATCCGAATAAGCGCCTGGTCACGTCGTTCATCGAGGAAATCCAACGCGTCAAGGAGCATTGTGTGGTTGATAGGCTCGTGGAGAGGTAGCAACTGACGGCGTACACCAGGCGAACAGACTTCGGACGGGATGACACACTCGGTGCCATAAACAAGGGCGAAAGGGGTTTCGCCTGTTGCTCTGCGGGGAGTGGTGCGGTGGGACCACAATACCCCTTCAAGCTCATCGGACCAGCGACCCTTCTTCGCCTCTAAACGCTTCTTAAGGCCATCAAGGATTGTCTTGTTGATAGCTTCTGCTTGTCCATTGCCTTGAGGGTAGCGAGGCGTAGACTTACTAAGCCGGATGCTCCATTTTGAACAGAACGACTCGAACCGGTTGGATATGAACTGCGAACCATTGTCAGTTACTATCTCGTATGGTACTCCGTGACGGCATATGATGTTCCTCCATACAAAGCTCTCTACTTGAACATCTTTGATGTTAGCATAAGCTTCAGCTTCCACCCACTTCGAGAAGTAATCTGTTAGGACGAGTAAGAACCGCTTCTGCCGTGACGGGTGCAATGGTCCAACGATGTCCATGGCCCATCTCATGAACGGATAAGGTGAGGTGACGGAGGAGAGCATTGCAGTCGGTTGATGGATTTTCGGAGCGTGTCGCTGGCACTTTTCACATTTGGCTGAGAACTTAGTGCAGTCACCTACTATAGTAGGCCAGAAGTGACCATGTCTCTTGATCTTTATAGCAAGTGCTTTCCCTCCTGAATGATTGCCACAAGAACCACTATGAACTTCTTCCATTATCTGTCTTGCTTTTTCTCCTTCTACACATGTAAGCATTGGACCAGAGAATCCCCATCTGAAGAGGTTTCCGTCAAGGAGAACATAACGCGCGGCTTGCTTTCGTAGTTTGCGAGCAGCCCACTTGCTGCTGGGCAATTTGCCATCGGCGATATATTCTCGTATCTCACTTATCCATAGCTTGTCACAGCCATACTCAGATTCTTCAGTGTCAGCGTCCATTAGGATTGCTTCGGTATGATGTGGGCTGTTGGTGTCACGCATGTCAGCGTCTCGGATTTCTGGTTCTTCTGCCATTTCTATATCTTCGTCAGTAGCCCCCACAAGGGCGTCTGCTTGCCTCGCTGCTTGGGAACGTGTCAGGATGGCGAGTGCTGCATCCTTCTTGATGCTAGGGAATTCGATGAACTCAACTGGGATAACTCGCTTTAGAGCTGGATCCTCTGGCGCAGTGGTAGCGGAGGCCAAATTTGCCAATGCGTCAGCATCCATATTCTCACCTCTAGGAATCCTTGCGAGGATAAACTCTTGAAATGAAGCAGCCAAGTCCCTTACTATCTTCAGATAAGCTTCCATTCGGTCGTCTTTTGCGACATACTCGCCGCTGAACTGACTGGTTACGAGTTGTGAATCCGAAAACACGTGAATGTGTTTGATTCGTAGCCCTTGGGCGAGCCTCAGACCGGCGACAAGGGCTTCATACTCTGCCTCGTTGTTAGAAGCTCTAAAACAAAGTCGGAATGATTGCTCAAGGACCTCTCCAGTCGGTGACAGGAGTCGTATCCCAACTCCGGAACCGTTCTTTGAGGACGAACCATCTACGTATAGCTGCCAAATCCCCGGCGGCACCTCCTTGGAATTGCTGTCCTCTGGAAGTTCTATGAGGAAGTCCGCCAGTACTTAAGATTTATTGCACGTCCGCCCTCTATATTCGATGTCGTACTCGCTGAGCTCTACAGCCCACTTGGCCAGCCTACCGGACTTTGGCTGTGTAAGACCGATCGTAGCGGGAAGGTGCTAAGTATAACGATTGAGTGCGATTGGAAGTAAGGCCTTAGTTTCCTTGAGGCCATGAGGACGGCTAATGCCAGCTTCTCCAATTGAGGGTATCTCATTTCAGCATCTGTGAGTGTCTTGCTCACATAGAAGATAGGCTTCTGCTCGCCTCTTTCCTCACGCATAAGGACGGCACTGACTGCTGTTTCTGAGACAGCGATGTAGAGAAAGAGAGGTTCACCAGTTACTGGCTTAGCAAGGATGGGAGGCATCGCCAGATACTCCTTCAGTTGCTTGAAAGCGTCTTCACACTTCTCTGACCATTCAAACTGCTTATTGCCTCGTAGAGTGTTGTAGAAAGGCAGACACTTATCAGTGGATCGGGAAATGAACCGATTGAGTGCAGCCACTCTCCCAGTCAGCCTCTGTACTCCGCGCTTATTCTTTGGTGAAGCCATCTGGATCAAGGCATCGATTTGTTTCGGATTGGCTTCAATACCCCGGCGAGTGACCAGGTATCCAAGGAACTCACCAGAGGTTACAGCAAACCGACACTTCGTTGGGTTGAGCTTCATGTTGTGGAGGTTCAGCTGATTGAAGCATTCTTCTAGGTGGGAAATGTGATCTTCTTCCTCGAGTGATTTAACGAGCATGTCGTCAATATAAACCTCCATGGTCTTTCCCAACTGGTCTTGGAACATCTTGTTCACCAGTCTCTGATACGTTGCACCAGCATTCTTTAGGCCGAATGGCATGACCTTATAGCAGTAGATACCTCTGTCCGTGATGAAGGCCGTCTTCTCACGATCCTCAGGGTGCATTAGGATTTGATTATAGCCTGAAAAGGCGTCCATGAAGCTAAGCAGTCTGTTACCCGCCGTTGCTTCCACTAAACGATCTATGTGAGGTAAAGGGAAACTGTCCTTCGGGCATGCTTTGTTGAGGTCTGTGAAATCAACACAGACGCGCCACTTCCCATTTTTCTTCTTTACCACAACTGGGTTGGCGAGCCAGTCGGGGTACTTGACCTCGGTTATTGATCCTACTCGCAGAAGCCGTTCGACTTCATCATTCACAGCCTTTGCTCGCTCAAGACCCAACTTCCTTCTTTTCTGCTTGACCGGTTTAAATGTTGGATCTACGTTGAGCTCGTGGCTCGTGACGCTGATGTCTATCCCGGGCATGTCTTCAGCGGCCCAGGCAAAGGTGTTGATGTTCTTCCGGAGAAAAACCACCAACTTTGTTTTGAGCTCTTCATCAAGAGCAGCTCCGATCTCAACGCATCTCTCCGGGTGCTGTTCATCAATGCACACAGAGATCACAGGCTCGCAGGGGGGTCGCTCTTCTTCTTCACGACCCTCTGCAATCTGTAATTGCTATAAGAGGGTGGTTAGGTCCTTCACTTGATCGGACCCGGCCTTCGCTTTCTTCCGTGGCCCTTGTGAGCACGAGTCGTCTTTCTTTTGGTCGTGAGCTTCTGGATTCAATCCCTTGCTCTCTTCACGGTTGCGCAACTTGTGCTCTGCTAAGAAGCACGTGCGTGAATCCCTTTGACTACCAAAGATCGTGTGAACGCCTTGGCTGGTTGGGAATTTCAAGCAAAGGTGGTATGTCGACGGCACTGCTCGCATCTGACTGAGCCATGGTGTCCCCATAATCAGATTGTAGATGGTAGGATGATCGGACACTGCGAAGTTGACCATCTTCTTAACACCTCCAGCTTGGACTGGCAGGCGGATCATTCCCCGTATCCAGGTTGTTTTACCTGAGAAGCCCGTTACAGGCTTTGGCTGTCCTGTGATGAGGGACTGGTCGATCTTCATCTTCTCGAGTGTTTCCCGGAAGATAACATCCACTGAGCTTCCGGTGTCAATGAGGACTCGAGCGACATTGAAGTCGTAGACGGTTAGGTTGATTACCAACAAGTCGTTTTGCGGATGATCGATGCCTTCAGCATCCACTTCGTCAAAAGTGACGGGATCACTAGCACGCCTTGTTGTTGGAGATGTCGAGATGTTGGCGCAAACCTCAGCGCGCCGTTGATAGGCCTTGATCGCAGCTTCGTTATCGGCACAGTATTGCGATCCTCCCAGGATCACGGAGATAGTACCATGGGTGCTTCCGTTTTCGGGATTATCTCCATGACGCTGTCGCCTGGGGTTCTCAGTCTGGATCTCAGTAGCATCTCGAAACTTCTCCTCTGGCTTGAAGTCCGACAGACTGATGTTACCCTTGAGGGTGCCTTCGGCCAGCCTAGCAGCTAGCTGTCGACCCAACTCTCGGCACCTCGCAGTGGAGTGCCCAGTTGCTTTGTGAAAATCACAATACAACTTCTCATCATACTCCTTCGGGTCTCTTACCCAAGTGAGATTTCCTCTGCCAAGTCCCCGACCACGGCCTCGACCTCTGCCGTAGCCAGGTGAATCGATCTGGTAATTGTGAGCTCCGCCTGCTCCCCCTTCAAACTGAACGAAGGCGGGATTACTTCTTTTAGAAGCAGCTGGGGTCAGAACCTGGGAAGGTTCGCCTATCTGCTTCGCTTTACCACCCCTCTTGGCGCGGAGCTCTTCTTCGCTTCGGGCAAAATCAGCTGCACGGTGAAGGGCGTCCTGAATCGTCGTTGGAGGATTGATGGTGAGCTCTTGCCAAAACGGGGATGGACATCTCACTGCACCCCTTAACGCTTCCAGTGCGGATGTGTTGCTGATTCCATCCACCTTTGACAAGGTGTTCTTGAACCTTGTCATGAAAGACCGCAAGCTTTCACCTTCTGCTTGCTTGTTGGTCCACAGGTCCGCATCGTAGATCTTCCGTTCAGCGAAGATGTTATAGTGTTGGACGAACATCTCGGAGAGCTGCTGGAAGGTGTGGATAGAATTCTTCTCCAGCTTGTAAAACCACTGGAGGGCAGGTCCCTTCAAGCTTTCCACGAATAGCTTGCAGTATCCGATGTCCTTCTCGGAATCTCTGAAGTTCGCCCTTCCTAGGGCCACCTCGAACTCCATCAGATGATCAGCGGGATCGGAAGTCCCTTCGTAAGTCGGAAGCCTAATCCTTCCCGGGTCAGAAATCCTTGCCCCTGAGATGTTATCTGCGAAGGGGGTGTTCCGTGCCTTCTCCAACACGTAAGCGACCCCGGGAGCCTTCCCGGTGCTCCGATACATCTGCAGTTTAGTCGTCCTCAGATCTAAGACGACATGATCCAGCTGGGCCTTCAGGGCGGCGACCTCTTCGTCACGGGAGCCTCGAGGAGTCCTGCGCTCCTGCTCCCTTCTGTAGTAACCTGCTGCAGTCCGGGCCACTTCTTCCCCAGCCTCAGCGTCGCCAGTAGCTGTATCGGTTCGAACTCGCCTCCGAGGGGGGTGATCTTCGTCTGACTCCTCGATCACACGCTCAGGAGTCGGATCGAAATCCCGACGAGGTGGTGGTGGAGGCAGATCCTCCGGATCCGAGCGATCGGTCCGAGGTGGCAGCTCCTCGTGTTGACCCCTCCGAGTAGCTCGCGGTGTATTGAATCTGAGGCGCGTCGGACGGACACGGGACCTTCTGCGCTTCCTCTTCTTGAGCGATTGCAGCTCGCTGGCCGTATCGTCAGTCTTCTTCACCAGAGTCTCAATCATCTGCTTGATCTGTGTGAGGTCAGTTGCGGCGTTAGGAGCGGGAGGCACCGTGTTCTCCGTGGAGTTGCTTCTGTCTTCGTCGTGCTGGTGAGACGAAGATCCTTCGTTGCTCATGGTGTTGCTTGACATCGTGATCGTGTGATGAAAACCCTAACTCTTGAGTGTCAGAAATCTGCAGTTATTCCCCTTAGTCGGCGCCAAATTGTGGGGGTCGAAACCAACACAACTAGAATTTGTAAGAGTTCTAGGGAAGCTTGTGGGATTTCTATGGTAAGTTAGGGCCAAGAAAGATGTAAAGAGATTGTTTATTGCTCAGAAAAGC
Organism: Draba incana; assembly: GCA_963576765.1. Lineage (NCBI taxonomy): Eukaryota > Viridiplantae > Streptophyta > Magnoliopsida > Brassicales > Brassicaceae > Draba > Draba incana. The sequence continues at coordinate 21,472,574 of OY755213.1, forward strand.
TTTGAGTACAAGTTTGCGTATTGAAAATTGCGGATCCCCTTTAGGGTGTACAAAGAAGTCTATTTATATTACGTCTAAGTCGGCTCAAGCCTCCTAAGTCTCTGCGGAATTGGTCACATCCAAGTGGGCTTCGTGCTATTGGGCCGAAGACAAGATCGACCGCCGGAGAGAGGTCATGCTCGCTCGGCAAACCGAAGCCAGGCTCGGCCTGTCGAAGTTGGGGTCGCGTGGTCGCTCGCTCATCCCCGAGCGTGTGGTCGCTCGCTCGTCACTGCCGAGCATGCGGTCGCTCCCATCGTCCTCACCGAGCCTGCGGTCGCATGACGCGACGAAGCCATGCTCGGACGTGTCGGGCGAAGCCACGGTCTCTCCTTTGGTCGATGCCTCGGTCTCTTCATGCTTTGCCAGGAGTCTGTTCTGCTGCCACATGCTTCGCCTCGCAATGAGACTTAGGTGCTGCTTCACCATTTTCATCAAGAGTCCGGAGAGTCATTTCCTTCAACCAGCTTGCCTTTAGATGTTAATGCTTAGGGGGTGAAAACCGACCCCAACATAGATGCTTTCTCAGGATATAATTAGATCTTGATGCACCCAGAAGATAGAGAAAATACAAAATTCATTACAGATCGCATGATCTACTGTTACAAGGTGATGCCTTTCGGCCTCAAAAACGCTGGAGCAACGTACCAAAGACTTGTAAACAAGATGTTCACAGAACAACTTGGGAATACTATGGAAGTCTATATAGATGACATGATTGTCAAGTCACTAGAAGAGAAGGATCACGTAGCGAACCTGGAGGATTGCTTCAAGCAACTGAATTTGCACAACATGAATTTGAATCCAACAAAGTGCAGATTCGCTGTCATATCCGGCGAGTTTCAAGGTTAGTTAGTAACTCACCAAGCCATTGAAGCAAACCCAAAGCAGATTGACATACTCATCCAAATAGCCTTGCCGAAAACACATAGAGAAGTATAACGGTTAACTAGAAGAATAGCTGCGCTGAATCATTTCATCTCGCGATCCAAAGATAGATGAAACAAGAAGTTTAAATGGACAGAAAAGTGCGAAGAGGCATTCCATCAACTAAAAAGTTACTTAGCAAGTCCGCCAATGCTCGCAAAGTCTGTAGAAGGAGAACCTTTGTTTCTCTACACCATAGTTTCTGAGACTGTAGTAAGCGGAGTGCTAATTTATAAAGAGAAAGGCCAACAAAAGCTAATCTAGTCGTCATGTTTGCAAGAAAGTTGAGGCCATACTTTCAGTCACATACAATCGTGGTCCTTAGCACCTTCCCACTCTGCTCCATCTTGCACAACCCTAGTCAGTCTGGCGTTTGTCTAATGGGTTATTGAACTGAGTGAGTATGACAGTGAATAACGTGGACAAACATGTGCAAATCACAAGTTCTAGCTAACTTTTTAATCATGCTTCCAGAGGACGCACTCACTAAAGAGAATCTTAGCCTAGTCTTGCAACTTTATTTCGATGTGTCGTCATCCAAAACTAGCTAGGGAGTCAAGATTCGCTTAACATCACCAACTGGCGAAATACGGGAGCAGTCGTTTTGCCTAGGCTTCCGAGCATCACACAACAAATGAGATTATGAGGCCCTTATAGCTAGCATGAGACTCAAACACGAACTTAAACTCGATCACATTCACGCCTTGTGTAAATCTCAGTTAGTTGCGAATAAGTTTTGCGAAGAATACGCTACAAAGGACGAGTGCATGGAAGCATACCTTAAATTTATCTTAGAGTTAGCCGTACAGTTCACTTAATTCACACTTACTCAGATTCCCAGAGGAGACAATATTCTTGCTGACGCCCTCGGAGTCCTCCCCTTAACCTCTAACCCATAATTGATGCGAATCATCCAGTGGAGTTTATTGAGAACCCCAATTATTCCTATTCTAGAAGTAGTTAACATCTTGACTCAATCTCAGGCAGCCAAGAAAGCCAAGAAAAAAGTTACTACAAAGTCCTCTAAGGAAACAACTGACGACACATATATCCAAGAAGCAGCAGAAAACAATATGATAAGCGAGGTCGAAGAAAGTGAGCCTCTCTTCAGCAGACGACGAGAACCAGATTACCAGGTTGACGTAAAAAGTGATTCAGATGATCCCTACGAAATTGGTTCCAACAGTCCTTTGACTTCGCCTTAAATCGAGCAAAATGAAGTTGCTATGGACAAAGATTCCTACTCCCTGTCAAACAAAGTCGCTACCAACGCAAGTCCCTCTGAAACAAAAGAATCAACTAAAATGGAGAAAGATTCACCTGAGTTGGAGTATTGTTGTGATATGCGTTGGCTTGAGAACATTCGCAGATACGTTGACGATGGCACGAAACCCACTGATAAGTGAGCGGCCCGTAAGTTGAGAGCCCAAGTCGCCAAATACATTATATTAGATGGAAACCTGTTCAAGTTGAGCTTGTCAGGAACGCTATTGATCGGCGTCAAAGGAAAGAAGCTCGCAAAATCATGGAGGATGTTCACAGCGTCTCTTGTGGCAATCACTCTGGAGTACGAGCATTAGCTCTGAAGATCAAGTGCCATAGATACTATTCGCCAACAATGATCAAATACTACGTGAAATTTCTATTTATGTGTTACAAATGTCAACGCCACGCTCCCAAGATCCATCAACCAACGTTAATGCTCTCCTTGATCACCTCTCCTTATCCATTCATGAGATGAGGTATGAACATCGTTGGACCTCTCCACCCTTCAAGGCAGCGACGTTGGTTGCTCATGCTAACAGACTACTTCTCGAAGTAGGTCGAGACAGAAGCTTTCATCTCCATAAAAGACGCGAAAGTGGAGAACTTTGTTTGGAAAAACATCATCTGCAGATATGGTGTTCCCTACGAAATCATCAAAAACAGTGGGTCCAGTTTATATCTGGATGTTTCAAAGTATTTTGCGCAAATCAGAAGATACGACTTAATAAGTCCACCCCGCATCGTCCACAGGGTAATGGCTTTGCAGAATCAACTAACAAAAAATTAATTGCTAGTCTCAAGAAGCGCCTCGACGAGAAGAAGGGTCTCTGGGCTGACGAGCTTGATGGTGTCATCTGATCTTACCGTACTACACCTAAAGAAATCATTGGCGAAACCCTATTTGCTCTAGTTTACAGAACAGAGTGCGTCATTCTAGTCAAAGTACAATTTCCAGGAGTGCGACATAGGCTACTTTCTCATGAAGAATTAGTCAACTGCCTCCTCTTACTTGACGAGCTGGACCTAGTGAACGAATTCCGTGACCAAGCATTAACTTGGATTACCAATTACCAACGCTCAGTAGCTAAATACTACAACTCTAAGGTGCAAATTTGGATTTTTTACAAAGGCGACTTGGTCCTACGAGAATTTTTTCAGAACATGGCAGAGCGCAACGCTGGTAAACTCGGCGCCACTTAGGAAGGGCCATACAGAGTCACTAAGGTGGTTAGACTAGGCATCTATGAGCTCGCCAACAGGGCAGGTGCCCCTATTCGCATGTCTTGGAATGCTACTCACCTGAAGAGGTTCTATCACTAAGTACTTTACTTGAACTACGAGGTGGCTTGATCCCTGCAAAGGGTACGTAGGCAATCATTTCCCGAAGAAACTTATTCAACATAACAAAAACTACGTATTATATCATTATGCTTTATCCCATGCTAAAAAGAAAACAAAATAAAGCATCAAAAGATGAATAAAGTCATCAAAGCAACAAGTGTAATTAAAAAGGGTAAACATCACCCAAGCTGAATAAAACACTAAAAATCAAAAACAAAAAAAACAACTAAAGCATTTTCTCCTCAAGCATCTTCAACTTATTCTGATGTCACCCTCGATCGTATGATCTGACGAATCCCAATCACTAGACAATGTAGAAGAACTCGAGCTCGACTCAGGCTCCTTGTGAGTAACATCATAAGTATTGGGAGCTCCTATGTGGGTCTCGAACCTCCAAGGATCTCCTTGAGTTTGCAAACATGCCTAGCAAATACCTCATCCGCAAGCGACAGGCCTACCTCCTGCTCTTTGAGGGTGCTAAGCTCATCACCAAGATCAGACGCCTCATCGCTCTGAAGCAGCTCCACGAACTCGATATTCCTCTGTACTTAGGCAAGATCAATAATATCCATCCTCGGTAGGTCTTTCATCACCTTAAGCTTTTCTCTAGCTCGGTCAATCCTCGCCTCATACTCCGCTTTTAGTTCACGCTTTGCCTTATCAACAACTCGTTGAACGGCTGCATCCTGAAGCTTGGCCGCGACGTCTAAACGGGCAGTGAGATCTGAGATTTCTTGCTTGAAGCGTTTCCTTTCGGATTCAGACTCTGTAAACGTGCCATCTATCTCGCGACGCTTGTCCTCAGTTTCCTTCACAGCAGCTTCCAAAGTAGCAACTCAAGCCTCTACATCACGTTTAACTTCTTGTAGTCATCAAAAACTCTCTGAGCATTACAAAGCTAACAAGTCTGCAAAGAGATAGTCATCTCGTAGTCAATGGCAAGCTAATTGAGTGAAGAAAAGAACTACCACAAAGAAACAAGTCAGCAAATCCGAAGCAAAAAGAAAAATGCTGCAAAATTTGTCAGAAACTCATACCGTCATGCAATAAAAGACCATGTTTGAATAAGAGTCTTTCTTCGACATATCTTTCGAAGGAGGAAACTTAGTTCCTAGGAAGACGATCTTTGACAAACGAGATGCCGTCATAGCACTACTGCCAAGCAACTCCCTCGAATTAATGTTTCTCTCATTATGTCCTCAAGGAAGTTTACGACCTAAGTCAACAATGTCATCCCTCTTCCTTCAATCAACACAACGCCGCGGCGATGACTCAAGACGACTATCAGTGGTGACAGTGATATTTTGCTCGACCTCAAGACGACGCGGTTTAGGCGCAAGGGCAGTAGTAGTACCGTCTCTCGGGACTGGCGGCGATAGTCCAGCTTACTGTGATGCTGTCGCACTAGTGTCCTCTCGTGCGCAGATAACTTCCTTCCGTTACTTGACATTTCTGGTGAAGAATTCGGCATATGCACTCCTAAGCGACGAACAAGTGCGTCTCTGACTAGGAGTAAAAATAAATCTCTCTTCTAACTACACTTTCCAGCGATGAAGATGGCGTGAAGGGAAAATAAGTCCTTTGGAAACTTCTCAGTGCTGCTCGGAACTGCAAGACAATGAACAAGAACAAATGGTTAGGATTTGATTAACTTATAAATAAAACAGACAATATCGCTAAAGTCAAAATTTGAATCCAAAAGGAAATGACGTGACTAAGCAGCTACCACAAATCCCCCATTTCGTCCAAAGTCTGGAAAGATGATCACGTCCGACAAAATCATTGTTTATTAGCGCAAAGAAAAATTTTGATTCCCAGGAACGCTCTGGTCGGGGAAAGTTCTTATTGACTTGAAGATCCACTTTGCCATAAATAGAGTTAAAAAGTTTGTTCTTGCAACCAACCTTCTTAACCGTCAAGAGACCCAACAAGTGGTTTACTCCAAGTTCGCAGCCGTACTCATAACTGTGAATCATGATCCTCACTAAATTGCGCACCCCCCGAGGTGTGACCTGCGAAATGGCAAGTTGGTTCATCAAGAGAAATTTGAGAACCACACCAGAAATCGGGAACCATAGAAAACAAGTCTGGAAATAAGCTTCATATAGTGTGAAGAAACCTTATGAAAGATGGTCAGCTCGCTCATCTGAGTTAGGAACGACTAACTTGAACCCTTCAAGAATGTTAGAATAAGCAACAATAGCATTCAGAGAATCTAAATTAGACTTGGTAAATCCCGACACATCAATTTCTCTACGTTTCAGGTTTTTCTTCTTAGGAGCCTCCGAAGTCTTTATTTCCACATCATCAACTACCTCTAGAACATTGCAGGAGACTCTATCTGCCGAATTGCAAGTGTCAGATTCTAAGGAAAGGATCAGCGACCATCTCTCCAAAATCATTTTTGTCATGCTAACGATCAAGCCGCGAATCCACAGGAAGTCATCCTCTTAAAGTTACATCGTTACTACGATAAGAACACAAATATCAAGTCAAAATCCACTTAACCGTAGCCATCGATTTGGGTCTAAACCATGAACCGACAGCAAACCAGCATACCCGTTGACTGCGTTGACTTCCCTTGATCGTGTTGATCGCCATTGACCGCATAGATTATCGTTTCACCATAGTCGGAATGAAAAACTGGAGCCCCGCCGTCGATCGACGCACCCATCTCCTCATCGGAACCACGAGCGACCGTGAGCACCTCCGACGACGATGGAGCAGTGATGGGTAATCCTGACGAAGGTAGAGCGAAGCAGATCGACCAGCCTCGTCGTCGATGAAGCCAAATACCGAAGCCTCCTTGTCGGAACCATGAACAATCTTCATGCCGATGACGACAAAGCAGATCTCGATCAGCGACGACGGCGGCTGGGATTTCGGCGGCGGTGAAGGCCGCGGTCAATCCATATCGTTGATCCGATGATGACGATGGATCCGAGCGAAAACGGAGGCGGATCGACGGTGGATCGGCTACGCACAGTGACGGCCTAGCAGAACGCCGGTAAATCGGAGAAGGCAAAGGTCGATCGGAGAAGATGATCGGAAAAGAGGATCGGCGGTCGGAGAGAATAATTGAAGAAGAAGATAAAAAAGTAATAAAATTAATTAAAAAAATAATTTGCACTACACGAAAAAAAAAATTTACCTTTTACTTTGGAAAAAGTCAGTTGGTAAGAATGGTGGGAAAAAAGGCTTCTATTTATATGTGGAGGATTTCCTAAAATCCCTAGGATTTTGGAAAAATTTCAGAAATCTCCTAACGGGCCTCAAAGTTCAATACATGTTAGCCTCAAACTTATCTTTAGACAACGGAAGCAAGTCAAAGAAACATGATAGCATCGGCTTAATATGGAATAACTATAACTTTTCGAGTTCGATGACAAGACGTCAACGCCTGACTGCTTCACGGTTCATCACATCAATCTCAGACTTCAACATCTTATACCTCGGCATCATCATAACTCGATACTGCTAAGCTGAGGGGCTAACTGTAGGGGTCGGATTCCACCCCTATGAGATTGATGTAACGACAAGAACGATTCTCCAAAAGGCTTGAAGACACCATGAGCATGCTTGTAAAAGTGTAATTTAGAATTAGGTCTATAATGGAATTAAGCCCATATTAAAATGGACTTAATAATAATATGGACCTAAAAGCTATCTAATTGTAAAATGTGTCAAGCCCAAATCTATTACGTAGCTATATATAGCTCATTGTATTCACCCAGAAAAGGAAACAATTTTTTTCTTAGAGCAATAAAACAAGTCTTAACCCTTACAAACTCAATTGTGCAAGTCAATGGCTTTGAGTTTGTAAGACTCGCATTTCCTCTAAAACTCTTACAAACTCAATTATGCAAGTCACGACTCCTACACGTGGTTGGTTATATTTGATGACATGATCTACTACTACAAGCCATAAAAACATATGTCTTTCAAATTTAGCAAAAGCTAGGATTAATGATTTCTGTATGATAGCATTTTATTAGTCCATGCGATGATGATTTAGTCAAATAATAGCATTATTATGATTACATATACTAGGTCTGTCTCCGTGTTACACGTGGGATTTGTAGTGAACTTTTGATTTTACTTCATATTTTTTTCGTTATTTGTGCGCATGTATTGTTGGTTTATTTGTGCGTATGTGTTGTATTTGTAGATTTTGTTTTCTATATTTTAAGTATTAGTTGTTTTCTTATAGAACTTGTAGTCGAGTTTTGTTGGTTTTATTAGTATTTCAATCATTTATATTTGTATATTTATTGGAATAAAAAAAAAATTTGCTTCGTTATGATTTGATAATGAATTTTTAGTTTTGTAGAAGTTTTTTGTTAATCTTTTGGAACTTGGTTAATGATTTTACTTGGTGAATCTTCAGCATACGCGCGAGTTCTATGTACATATTTTGTAATTACATTATATAATATTGATGGCCAAAATTTTTTGTTAAGACAATTTCTGTTTTAAGCAAAGTTTTAAAAAAAGGAAAAACAATTTTGTTTTTATTTTAGGAAGAAAATATATATTTGGACTTATAATTTTGCTGAACATAAGTAATCTGATTCTTCATGTGTCGTAATTCTCAACTAAACTGAATGAGAGTAGATATTAATATATACCAATTGGAAATTCAATCATGTGTCGCAATATAAGAAAGCTCACTTATTTTAGGTTTTTTATTAAAGAAATTCAATCTTCCTCTATTATTGTTGTAAATTTTGTCCTTGAGAATTCATGTATTTGAGCTTGTGTTGGAAAGCCCCAACAAAAATCATTGTGGTTGTAATGAAGGTATAAAGCAATTCTTTCAGATTGCACTCTTGTTACAGTTATTTTTGAAACTTTTCTTCAAAACTCCAAGTTGACTTGCAATCCATGATTTTTCTTTCTAGCTATCTGCCTTTAGTTTTTCTTACACTATTTGCATAATAACATTACAGAAAAAAATTTAACTGTAAAGATGCCGAAATGTACGAAGTCAAAAAAAGTAAAGTAGCATGATTTCAAATCTATGTATCATGGATTTAAAACATTGTTTTTTTCTATTGACATAGATATGGTAAATGAACCACCGATTTCTTTGTTGAAACTTTAGGAACTTAATTTACTACATATGGGCAAACTGATATTTGTGAAATGAAATACATGAATACGATATTATAATAACAAAAATATCGATACAGGATTTAGGATATGAACGAATTTGTAGAGGCGAGATACGATCTCTATCCTTAATTCTGAAAACGCCCCGTAGTGTGACGGTTGCATGACGTTCTGAATCCCAGAATACGACTACAATGGATTCTATTTTGCACCACCCAACAATAGAATCACACGAACACTAGATTTTGTGTTATACTCTCAGACACAGAATAATAAGAAAATAAATTGTGAGAGATGTTTAGTCATGATCGTGATGATCATGTGTGTATTAACCTCATTATGATGAGAAAGATGGTGGCCTTAGCAAGTATGCCAACGTTTATAAAAGTATAAACTATAAAGGGAGAGGTGAAATTTAATCTCACCATAACTATTCCAACGTCAATTAATATTATAAGTTACAAAATCAGAATTGAATTTGCACTTAACTTGCCACTTAATTGACGTTACCAATATCAAATAGAGAGAATATTTTATTAACTTTGTTAATAACAAAATTCAAAATGGATTAACCCAAAAGAGTAATTTTAATATCCATTGGCTCATTAGCCAAATTACAAAGCCCAAAACTAAAATTTGGTTTGAGATTCTTCTCTCTAATACACCAAATTGTACACAAGGTTCTTAAACCTTTTATGAGTTTCCACTTTATATACTTAAGGAATCTAATCCTAACTTCCAATGTGGGACATTTGCTAGTTTTTATACTAGCCAAATTTTTAAAGCTTCATAGCTTTTTATGTCACCCACTTTAGACCTCCATTTCTCATTCAAAACTAACTCCGATTTTGACAAGTAGATACACTACATGCTGCGACGATTCCATCATGCCCAAAAAACCGGTCATTCTAATGAACGTCTCCATAAAAAAACTAACCGAAAAATGGTCTAAACCATTTTGTCAAAAACGAGTTCCAACAATCCCCCATATGAATAGAAATGACTCTAGACACATGACGGCTCGATAAAACGGACTTTTGAGAGTATAAACAAAAAATCCACTGCATAGAGAGTTGGTAGCATTTTTCAGCTTTGAACCAATCATTGTTAAAAGCTATCGGGTTTACTCGACCAGGAGGTGATCATGATGTCTTGAACCACCCGGGTTTTAATGTAAATCGAGACAACAACTATAACACAACTTCATTTTCTCATAGAACTAGGTTATTGTGTTCATTTTGGCCTTGAACATTCCTCGTATCATGAGTGAACTTGGAGAATATAGCCTGACTTTCATTCTCCTAGAAACGGCCCCATTTCACACTCACTAGGTGATTTGCCATTAGCTTTGTTTAGAGAAGTATCCTGTAATACTACACTTATATCTCAAACTATGGACTCAAATCATTAAAAGCAAACACTTAACCTTATTACACACACACACACAGGTAACACTGTTTATCATCCTAGGAACTGGGTATAGACATAGTCTTACAGTGTTCTTCTCTCAATAACCTTTATTTCGTTGGCCCTTTGAACCTATGTCGTCGGATTTCCAATGACATAGGTTGGGTATCCATTAAGCGTCATTTTCTTGTATAGGCTTTAAACCCATTCCTCTTGATGATTTTACTACTTAATTTCTAGACACACCTTAATAAAGGATCCTCTAGGTTGTCACTCGCCTTAACGTAATCTCCAATGATTACACCAATTGAGATCAAGTGTCTAATGGTTTTATGCCATCTTGTTATATGACATGATTTACCATTATCCTGATTTAGGAATATTTCCCAAATACCATTACTCTACCACTTTATCTGGATATCCGGTGTGTGGTTTATAAACTAATTTATAAACCAATTTATAAAACAAGAAGCGATAATCACTACTCTTATGTGCATATCCAATAAAAAAATACAATCCACCATTTTTGGTCCGATTGTGGCTTTTTTAGGAGGTTGCATTACAACTTTTGGTAGGCACCCCCACACTTTTAGGTATTTGGTACAACATCTTTCCAAAGTTCATATGACATTTGCCAATGACTTTATGAGATATTTTGTTGAGGATATAATTAGTGGTAAGCAACGCATCCCCCACATTTTTGGACTAATCCAAATTCCTCCAACATCGCATTCATCATCTTTTTAAGACATTAATTTTCTCGAATATTAGTCCTATGATTACAACATTAGGCACTAACATGACAATCTGATAAAATCAGAATTTGGCACAATCGTATGTGGAAGACCATTATCCAAATTGAATTGGATGCGTCGGCGCACTAGACTTGTAACCAAAACACCTCCACCGCTCGGTGGAAATAGGATATGAACATCCGATAAAGATCAGAGATGTAGCGCATATAACACACAAGGTTATAAGTGATAGACCATTCTCAATTATAGTTGTCCACTCACTATATATTTGCAATATATGCAAATATATATTTTTAGGCAACTTTATAAATGAATCGCAAACCCCAAATGTATACAAATATACATATATCCGTTTTAAGCTGCTAGCTCGTCGATAATTATACTCAACATAAAATCTATCCAAGAGAATCAAGATCTCATAATATTAGAAATTCAATCTAATATATAAAACAATTTAAACAAATGGATAAATTGCAAATAATTAAACCAAAGTAAATTGCAAATATCAAACGTATGCAATTTAAACAATTAACTAATTGGAATAAGTGCAATTTAAACAAAACATATGCAAAAACGTATGCCCACGATTAAAATGCATCTACTCCAAAAAAACAAATTTCCAGAGATAAGTCTAAAGAAAATATGAAATGATTTCACAAGAATCAAAGCCACACACTTGCTATCATTGTGCTTGATAATTAAATCAAACCAGAGCATTAAACCGACCAAACAAATTAATTGAATTTAGAACAATCTGGTGTACCAAACCAGATGTAAACCAAATTAAAATTTGTTTATCCTTTTTGTGTTGACACAGGCAGATCGAAGACGTTGATTAACGACGAATTTTTGTTAAATTGATTTAACAAAAAAGAATCTTAATCACCATCACCAAAATTCCAAAGAATTTTCTAATTCCTGTGTTTATGACAAAAACACTCCACAAAATAATCAGTTTTCGTTAGTGTAAAAAAACATAAACGAAAATTTTTCAGAATTAAGATTGTAGGAATTTAATTTACTACATATGGGCAAACTGATATTTGTGAAATGAAATACATAAATACGATATTACAATAACAAAAATACCGATACATGATTTAAGATAAGAACGAATTTGTAGAGGCGAGATACGATCTCTATCCTTAATTCTGAAAACGCCCCGTAGTGTGACGGTTGCATGACGTTTCGAATCCCAGGATACAACTACAATCGATTCTATTTTGCACCACCTAACAATAGAATCACACGAACGCTAGCTTTTGTGTTATACTCTCATACACATAATAATAAAAATATAAAATGTGAGAGATGTTTAGCAAGTATTAACCTTGATGAGAAAGATGGTGGCCTTAGCAAGTATGCCAACGTTTATAAAAGTATAAACTATAAAGGGAGAGGTGGAATTTAATCTCACCATAACTATTCCAACGTCAATTAAAATTATAAGTTACAAAATCAGAATTGAATTTGCACTTAACTTGCCACTTAATTGACGTTACCAATATCAAATAGAGAGAATATTTTATTAACTTTGTTAATAACAAAATTCAAAATGGATTAACCCAAAAGATTAATTTTAATATCCATTGGCTCATTAGCCAAATTACAAAGCCCAAAACTAAAATTTGGTTTGAGATTCTTCTCTGTAATACACTAAAGTGTACACAAGGTTTTTAAATCTTTTATGAGTTCTCCACTTTATATACTTAAGGAATTTAATCCTAACTTCCAATGTGGCACATTTGGTAGTCTTTATACTAGCCAAATTTTTAAAGCTTCATAGCTTTTTATGTCACCCACTTTAGACCTCTATTTCTCATTCAAAACTAACTCCGATTTTGACAAGTAGATACAGTACATGCGGCGACGATTCCATCGTGCCTAAAAAACCGGTCATTCTAATGAACGTCTCCATCAGAAAGCTAACCGAAAAATGGTCTAAACCATTTTGTCAAAAACGAGTTCCAACAAAAACATGTTTAGCAAGTGATAGAAAAAAACTTGAGAAAAGAAAACGGAATTGTGGCCATCACCAAGGAAACTCATGATGTGAAGACCAAATTAGTCAAAAAAATTGTTCGGAACTTGATGGTGGCCATCATTTACCTCTAAAGAACACCCTCTCGTCCCACTTTGTAGCCATTTATATCCATACATTCTGCCGGATAACAGAAGGAAAATATTCACTCAAACATTAAAAAAGAAATTTACTCACTGTCGAGAGGCACTTAATTTGAATATTTTAGTTTTTATTTATATGTTTGTTTTTAGTTGTACTTTTACATGTTCTCGGTAATTTAATTTTCTTTTATTGATAATTCAATGATTTATATTTGGATAAATGTTTGTAGTTTTGAATCTTTTGATCTAGTCATTAACAATGTAGTCTAATGTCTTGATCTTGAAACTTTTTTTTTTCCGTTCAAAGTCTTCTGATATCATAGAAAAATACAATGCGATAAGGCAAATTTTATGTAATTAGTGCCCACGTTTTTAACTTTTCAAATACAAAGCTTCTTAGAAGTTTTGTCTCTTTATCTTTCTTTATACTCTTGCCTAGTTGTTTTGTACATAGTAAAAAAAGCTTTTTTGATGAGATGCAATTTCGCTCAAGGGTACTAAATATAGCTTTAGAATACTTTCATTCGCTGATTTAGCCTGTTAAGATGACAATAGATTTTCAGAGTAAGAAACTTTTAAGAAAAATCAAATTAATCAGACGAAAAGTGAACATGTTAACCTTTCTTGTTAGCAAAGTAAATGAAAAGCTCTGGTTTATTAAGACATCCTTTAGTAGACTTGTGCCTATTTGAGAGGTTGAGAAACCCTATAATTTTAAACAATTGGTTAGGAGGATTTTTCCGATGAATATTCTATTCAAAAAGAAACATATTTATAGTTCTTCACTTTAAAATTCCACAATTCCAAACCAATAATGAACACATCATTAAACATAAATCAGATAAAATAGTTCACAATGTTATATTTAAAGAATCAACAACTATATTCTTCAAGATGAAGAAAGCATGTGGAAAAAACTGTGAAGGGTTAGTATTTATACTTTCAGATTGGTGTTTGGGTCAACAACAACATGAGATTTGCCTCCAAGCTCCTGGACAACCGGTGTGAGATTTGCAGCTGCCGCCATTATGATACGCCCAATTCTCCAGCTACCTAAACCAAGCAAAGAGAGTAAGAGTGTTTAGTCTCCTGGTAGAGTTGATGACAACAGCACTCAACAAATTTCTTAAGATTGGTACAAGAAACGATGATCCTTTTTCTAATGAATCCCTTCTTTGAAAGGAAACACATTAAGCGCAGTGAATATGAACCTGTGTAAAATATTTTGGCCCACTTCTGGTTCAGAATGAGATTTGTTGCAGTAATTGGTAGTCTCTGGTCCAACTTTTTGAGTGTCGATCAGGTTCTCCTTTCACACAGTGTTCGTCATAAGCACCGATATAACCTTTTGATTCTCTACAAAGTATCATCAAACACCGAGTTTTAATCATACCATATAGACTTCAAAGGTTTATTTCCAAATGATGGAACCACAAGTTTTGTCCAATCTCTGATAGATTTGAGAATTTGCCCAATCATCGGATCGAATCTCCACTTGGTGTGTAATGAAGGAAGGTTATTATATATATACAGGATCTGCGACGATGGAGCCATAACGCCGGATCGTGAATGTAGGCGTTAAGAGGAAGGTTAGTGGAAGAGAACTGGAAGGTCGTAAATGAAGTAATTGCGAGGGAGATGGATCGTCCAATCTATTTAGAGTTTGTGTAACAGCGAAGTGAGAACTCCAGTCGTCGAAAAAGATCAGGCAAGAAGAAAGAGCACTATTTGGACCGGGCTCAATTTCTATTCGAGCCTAATATTTGGTTGTGTTTTGAGCTGGTTGAAATTATTGGGCTGATTAAAATACGAATTAGCCCAACTGAAACAAATAAACTTAGCTGACATGTCAAATTGTTTGGATGAAAATATTTAGAAGCCTCTAATTCTCTCATTTTTATATAAACGAGATGATATCATACTGTATATCAATATATATCTAGTCGGTGTTCGTGTAAATACTGTTAGAGATGCAGCATTTCCTGTGGTTAAAAAATTTAATAACAAGTTTGTTTGCTGTATAAGAAAAATTCATGATATATGTGGTAGGTTTTCACCCCTCAAAATCAACAGTTAAAGTCTTAAGTCTTTCTATAAAAAACAGACTATTACATCTTTACACGAAAACAGACTCTTACGTCTTTACACGAAAACAAACCTCTAACTTTTTTTGCATAAAGACCCTTAACTCGTCTCTGTAGAAAAACTCCTAAGTCGTTTCTACAGGAAAACTCATAATTTCAAGAAAAAAACTCTATGTCTTTGTGAAAACGACGGCGTTGCAGCTACGAGCAACGACGACGCTACAGTTACGAACGACGATGCCGATGCTGAGAGAAAAGACGACATTGCAGTTACGAACGACGACGTTGCAGCTACTAACCAAACGTTGCTGCAGTTACGACGACGACGATGCAGCTACAAAGCGTCAAAGCTATGAGATATTGTAGTAGCGAAGCGTCTTAGCTACGTGCCAATGTCTCTTACATAACTTGGTGGAACAAAATCTCTGGAACCTCTTATTGGGCTGAAGCCTTAACATATGAAGATTCGAGAAATCAACAACGAAACCCACATAAACGCGACTAACGTAGTAAGTCAAGAGAAGAAGAGCAATCGCTGAAGACTTTGGAAATTTTTTATTTATCACTTAAGAGAAGACTTAGCTGACTTAGGGTAGTATAAATACTCTTGCGTATTCCTTGAGAAGGGGATCCACAACGTATTACAAAAAGAGCAAGAAAAAGCTTTCTTTATAGCAGATTCAACCACGTTCGTATGTTTAACCAACAATTCTCTTCTCCCTTCAAAACTCTTAACAAATCTAATTGTGCTAGTTTCGACTCCCACAATTTGGCGCTAACTAAGGGGAAATAGAGATTTTCTGACTCGAATAAACTTACGAACGAACGATCTAACGATGGTTGCTGTCGACGATCTATGCCATCGATGGATCTGGAAACATAGAAGCCAAAACAGGGAACACTAACATCAACACAATGATATTTTCGGAAACCTCAGCAACGACAATCACAGAAATTAACCTAGAGTTCTTGACTAGCATGAACGCGATGCTGGAAAAACTACTTGAGAATACAACGGAGCAGGAGAAGGTCAACAACGAAATGCGAGTCCTCGCAACAACGATCTAATTTCACAGAGGAAGAGCATGCACATTCAAGGAATCGGTAAGGCGAATCAACCCTACGGCCTTAGACATTGTAACTTCGATCGGAGCACCTAGGATCCAAGGTCTGCTTTTCCACATCCAGTGACCTCAAGCGATGAGCAAGATGCTGTTACACGAACTGCGACCGCACAACCCGAAGTCATGGCAACATTGGTAATCCATCTAGAGAATCTTGAAGCTGAATGTAATCGAGAGAACGCGTCTGCTGGGAAAACAACGATTCAAGCTGAGCGAAGGAGCGCAAATACAGAGCAAAACCTCATTGTTGACGAAGAATATCTACTTTAGGTGGGATAATCCCAACTCAAAGAGGAGCGTAGAGCGTTGATCCAGGTTTAGAAAGCGGAGATGGATGGAATACGAGCCAACATGGCGCAAATTATAGTAGAGGAGAAAGATTTCCGCTCTCAATTCACCAAGCATCTAGACACGCTTCTAAACTAAACAAAGTCCTAGAGGAGAGACATAACTTTATATTTACAAAACATATAACCAAAGAGAATCGGACATCAGACATTGTTCATCAAGCTTACGATGAAAAATTTATCCCTAGAGAGCATCAGACCCATGTAAGATGAAGATTCCAGCTTACGATGAAAAATCTAACCCTAGAGAGCATCGGACACTGTTCATTGTAGAGTTAGGATGAGCCAGCTTTATAAGAGGAGAAAGGGACGCCGTTCAATGCCTTATGTTCGTGGAAAATCTTAAAGGACCAAGGCTCTAATGGTTCTGGAAAAGTAGTTGCGCTGAATTGTTTCTTCTCACAATACACGGATAAATGCCTGCCTTTCTACAACACCCTGCGCGGAAACAAGAAGTTCAAAGGGACAGAAAAGTGCGAAGAGGCATTCCAGCAGCTAAAAAGTTACTTAGAAAGTCCGTCGATGCTCGCTAAGTGAGTAGAAGGAGAACTTTTGTTTCTCTACACCGCAATTTCTAATACCACATTAAGCGGAGTGCTAATTTGTGAAGAGAGAGGCAAGCAAAAGCTAATCTTTTATATCAGCAAAACTCTTACTGACGCCGGGACAAGAGATCTGCAGATGGAGAAGCTAGCCTTGTTAGTTATCATGTCTGCAAGAAAGTTGCTGGTCCTCAGCACCTTCCCACTCCGCTCCATCTTGCACAACCTTAGTCAGTTTAGAGGATTGGCTAAATGGGCTATCAAATTGAGTGAGTATGACATTTAATACCGCAGACGAACATGGCCAAAACCATATATTCTAGCTAACTCTTTGATTGAGCTTCTAGAGGAAGCAGTCACTAAAGAGAATATGAGCCTAGAATAGCAACTTGATGTCAATATGTCGTCATCCAAAACTGGCACGAGAGTTAGGATTTGCTTAACATCACTAACTGGCGAAATACTGAAACTGTCATTCTGCCTATGTTTCTGAGCATCTAACAATGAAGCGGAGTATGAGGCCCTTATAGACAGCATGAGACTCGCTCACGCACTTAAACTCGATCACATTCACGCCTTTTACGACTCCTAGTTTGTTGCAAATTAGTTTAGAGGAGAATATGCTACAAAGGACGAACACATGGAAGCATACCTTAAAGTTGTCCATGAGTTAGCTACGCAGTTCAATGAATTCACACTTACTCCGATTCCTAGAGGAGATAATACTCTTGTTGATGCCTTCGCAGTTCTCGCCTTAACCTCCGACCCAAAATTGATGTGAATCATCCCAGTGGAGTTTATTGAGATCCCAAGTATTTCTAT
The DNA here is from genome assembly GCA_963576765.1 of Draba incana. Taxonomy (NCBI): domain Eukaryota; kingdom Viridiplantae; phylum Streptophyta; class Magnoliopsida; order Brassicales; family Brassicaceae; genus Draba; species Draba incana. Next base: position 21,490,464 of record OY755213.1, read on the forward strand.
TCTAGAAGTGGTTAACATCTTGACTCGATCTCAGGCAACCAAGGCAAGCAAAAGCTAATCTTTTATATCAGCAAAACTCTTACTGACGCCGGGACAAGAGATCTGCAGATGGAGAAGCTAGCCTTGTTAGTTATCATGTCTGCAAGAAAGTTGCTGGTCCTCAGCACCTTCCCACTCCGCTCCATCTTGCACAACCTTAGTCAGTTTAGAGGATTGGCTAAATGGGCTATCAAATTGAGTGAGTATGACATTTAATACCGCAGACGAACATGGCCAAAACCATATGTTCTAGCTAACTCTTTGATTGAGCTTCTAGAGGAAGCAGTCACTAAAGAGAATATGAGCCTAGAATAGCAACTTGATGTCAATATGTCGTCATCCAAAACTGGCACGAGAGTTAGGATTTGCTTAACATCACTAACTGGCGAAATACTGAAACTGTCATTCTGCCTATGTTTCTGAGCATCTAACAATGAAGCGGAGTATGAGGCCCTTATAGACAGCATGAGACTCGCTCACGCACTTAAACTCGATCACATTCACGCCTTTTACGACTCCTAGTTTGTTGCAAATTAGTTTAGAGGAGAATATGCTACAAAGGACGAACACATGGAAGCATACCTTAAAGTTGTCCATGAGTTAGCTACGCAGTTCAATGAATTCACACTTACTCCGATTCCTAGAGGAGATAATACTCTTGTTGATGCCTTCGCAGTTCTCGCCTTAACCTCCGACCCAAAATTGATGTGAATCATCCCAGTGGAGTTTATTGAGATCCCAAGTATTTCTATTCTAGAAGTGGTTAACATCTTGACTCGATCTCAGGCAACCAAGGCAAGCAAAAGCTAATCTTTTATATCAGCAAAACTCTTACTGACGCCGGGACAAGAGATCTGCAGATGGAGAAGCTAGCCTTGTTAGTTATCATGTCTGCAAGAAAGTTGCTGGTCCTCAGCACCTTCCCACTCCGCTCCATCTTGCACAACCTTAGTCAGTTTAGAGGATTGGCTAAATGGGCTATCAAATTGAGTGAGTATGACATTTAATACCGCAGACGAACATGGCCAAAACCATATGTTCTAGCTAACTCTTTGATTGAGCTTCTAGAGGAAGCAGTCACTAAAGAGAATATGAGCCTAGAATAGCAACTTGATGTCAATATGTCGTCATCCAAAACTGGCACGAGAGTTAGGATTTGCTTAACATCACTAACTGGCGAAATACTGAAACTGTCATTCTGCCTATGTTTCTGAGCATCTAACAATGAAGCGGAGTATGAGGCCCTTATAGACAGCATGAGACTCGCTCACGCACTTAAACTCGATCACATTCACGCCTTTTACGACTCCTAGTTTGTTGCAAATTAGTTTAGAGGAGAATATGCTACAAAGGACGAACACATGGAAGCATACCTTAAAGTTGTCCATGAGTTAGCTACGCAGTTCAATGAATTCACACTTACTCCGATTCCTAGAAGAGATAATACTCTTGTTGATGCCTTCGCAGTTCTCGCCTTAACCTCCGACCCAAAATTGATGTGAATCATCCCAGTGGAGTTTATTGAGATCCCAAGTATTTCTATTCTAGAAGTGGTTAACATCTTGACTCGATCTCAGGCAACCAAGAAAGCCTATAAAAAAGTTACTTTGACGGCCTCTGAAGAAATAGTTGACGAAATAAATATCCAAGAAGCAGCAGAAAACAATTTGATAAGCAAGGTCGAAGAGAGCGAGCCTCTCCTCGACGGACGATGAGAACTGGTTGACCAGGTGGACGTAAAAAGTGATTCAGTCGATCCCTGCAAAGTTGGAGCCAACAGTCCTTTGAATTTGCCTCAAATCGAGCAAGAGGAAGTTGGTATAGACGGAGATTCCCACTCAATGTCAGACAAAGTCACTACGAATGCAAGTCCCTCTGAAACAAACAAAGCAACTGCAATTGAGGAAGATTTACATGAGTCGTAGTATGGTCGCATATACATTGGCGATGGCACGAAACCTATTGCTAAGTGGGCGGCTCGTAAGTTGAGAGCCCAAGTCGCCAGATACATTTAGTTAGATGGAAATGTGTTCAAGTGGAGCTTGTTAGGACCGCTATTGATCTGCGTTGAAGGAAAAGAAGGTCGCAAAATCATGGAGGAAGTTCACAGCGTCTCCTATGGCAATCACTTTGGAGGATGAGCATTAGCACTAAAGATCAGGTGCGACAGATACTATTGGCCAACAATGATCAATGATTGCAAGAAATTTTCAACCAAAGTATGACAAATGTCAACGCTACGCTCTCAATATCCATCAACCAACGGAGACGCTCTCCTCGATCACCTCCCCTTATCCATTCATGAGGTGGGGTAAAGACATTGTTCGACCTCTTCACTCTTCAAGATAGCGACGTTGGCTGCTCGTGCTAACAAATTACTTCTCGAAGTAGGTCGAGGCATAAGCTTTCATCTCCATAAAAGATGCGCGAGTGGAGAATTTTGTATGGAAAAACATCATCTACAGACATGGTGTTCCTTACGAAATCATCATAGACAATGGGTCCCAGTTTATATGAGGACGTTTTAAAGGCACTGCGAAAATCGGAAGATGCGCCCTAACAAGTCTATCGTGCAGTGTCCACAAGGTAATGGCTTAGCAGAATCAACTAACAAAACATTAATTGCCAGTCTCAAGAAGTGCCTCGACGAGAAGAAGGGTCGCTGGGCCGACAAGCTCTATGATGTCATCTAGTCTTACCGCACTACACCTAAAGAACTCACTGGCAAAACCCATTCGCTCTAGTTTACAGAATAAAGTGCGTCATTCCAGTCAAAGTACAATTTCCAAGAGTACGATGTAGGCTACTTTCTCATGAAGAAGAAGTCAACCGTCTCCTCTAACTTGACGAGTTGGACCTAGTCAACGAACGCCGTGACAAGGCATTAACTCGGATTACCAACTACCAACACTTAGTAGCTAAATACTACAACTCTAAAGTGCGAATCTGACGTTTTTATGAAGGGGAGCACAATGCTGGTAAACTCGGCGCCACCTAGGAAGGGCCTTACACTGTCACTAAGGTGGTTAGACCAGGCGTCTACGAACTCGCTAACATGGCAAGCGCCCCTATTCTTAAGTCCTCATACGGTACTCACCTGTAGAAGTACTATCACTAAGTACTTCACTTGAACTACGAGATGGCTTGATCCCTGGAAAGGGTAAGTACTAGGTAGGCAATCATTTCTAGAAGAGACTTATTCAACGTAACAAAAATTAAGTATTATATCATTATGCTTTATCCAAGGTTAAAAACAAAACAAAAATAAAACATCAAAAGATGAATAAAGTCATCAAAGCAACAAGTGTAAATAAAAAGAATAAACACCACCCAAGCTGAATAAAACACTAAAAATCAAAAATAAGAAAACAACTAAGGTATTTTCTCCTCTAGCATTTTCAACTTGTTCTGATGTCAACTCGATCATATGATATGACGAATCACCATCACTAGACGAACTAGAAGAACTTGAGCTCGACTCAGCCTCCTTGTGAGCAGCATCAAAAGTATTGGGAGCACCTATGTTGGGTCTCGAACCTCCAAAGATCTCCTCAAGTTCGTGCACATGCCTTTCAAATACCTCGTCCGCAAGCGATAACCCTGCCTCCTGCTCTTTGACGATGCCAAGCTCATCACCAAGATCACGCGCCTCTTCGCTCTGAAGCAGCTCCACAAAGTCGATATTACTCTGTACTTAGGCAAGATCAATAATATCCATCCTCGGTTGGTCATTGATCTCCTGAAGCTTTTCTCTAGCTCGACCAATCGTCGCCTCATACTCCGCCATTAGTTCACGCTTTGCCTGATCAACAACTCGTTGAACGGCTGCATCCTGAAGCTTGGTCGCGACATCTAATTGGGTAGTCAGATCATAAACTTCTTACTTCAAGCGTTTCCTTTCAGAGTCAGACTCTGCAAACGTGCCATATATCTCACGACGCTTGTCCTTATTTTCCTTCACATCAACTTCTAAAGTAGCAACTCGAGCCTCTGCATCACGTTTAGCTTCTTGTAGTTATAAAAAAATCTCCGAGTATTGCCAAGCTGATGAGGCTGTGAACATGCAGTCATCTCGTAGTCAATGGCAAGCTTGTTGAGTGAAGAAAGAAATTCCCAAAAAGAAACAAGTCAATAAATCCGAAACAAAAAGAAAAATGCTGCAAAATCTGTCAGAAACTCATATTGTCATGCAATGAAAGGCCATGTTCGAATAAGAGTCTTTCTTTGACAAATCTTTCGGAGGAGGAAACTTGTTTGGCTATAGCACTAGTGCCAAATAACTCTCTCGAATTAGTGTTTCTCTCATTATTTCCTCGAGGACGTTTATGACCCGACTCCAAAATGTCATCCCTCTTCTTTGCATCATCGCAATGCCGCGACGACAACTCATGATGACATTTAGTGGTGACAGTGATGTTTCGCTCGACCTCAGGGCGACACGGTTTAGGCGCAAGGGCAGCAGTAGTACCGTCTCTAGGGACTGAGGCGATAGTCTAGCTCGCTGCGACGCTCTCGCACTAATGTCCGCCTTCGCCTCAGCAGCTCTCCTCTCGTGCACAAATAACTTCCTCCCGTTACTTGACATTTCTGGTGAAGAATTCGACAAATGCGCTCCTAAACGACGAACAAGTACGTCTCCTAAACAAAACATACAACAATGCTAAGGTTAAAATAAGAATCCAAAAAGAAAACGACGGGACTAAGTCAGCTACCATAAATCCCTCATTTCGTTCGAAGTCTGGAAAGATGATCACGTCCGACAGAATCACTGTTTATTCACACAGAGAAAAATTTTGTTTCCCAAGAACGCTCTGGTCGGGGAAAGTCCTTCATGACTTGAAGATCCACTTTGCGATCAATAGAGGAAAACAGTTTGACCTTGCGACTAACCTTTTTAAACGTCAAGAGACTCAACAAGTGGTTTACTCCAAGTTTAAAGTCGTACTCATTAACGCGCCTGCTGGCACAATGACGATTCAAGCTGAGCGAATGAGCGCAAATGCAGAGCAAAACCTCGTTGTTGACGAAGAATATCTACCCTAGGTGGGACAATCCCAACTCAAAGAGGAGCGTAGAGCGTTGATCCAAGTTTAGAAAGCAGAGATGGCACGAATACAAGCCTACATGGCGTAAATGCAGTAGAGATGAAAGATTCTGCTCTCAATTTACCAAGCAACTAGCCACGCTCCTAAACTAGACAAATTCCTAGAGGAAAGACAGAATATTCTGTTTACAACATATATAACTAAAGAGCATCAGACATCGGACATCGGACATCATTCATCGAGCTTACGATGAAAAATCTATCCCTAGAAAGCATCGGACCCATGTAAAATGAAGATTCGAGCTTACGATGAAAAATCTAACCCTTAAGAGCATCGGACATCGTTCACTGTAGCGTTAGGATAAGCCAGCTTTAGAAGAAGAGAAACGGACGCCAATCAATGCATTATGTTCGTAAAAAATCTCAAAGGACCAGGGCTCTAATGGTTCTAGAGACTCCTGTGAAACTCAATCGACAGCTTCAACCAACTGATTGCCACTTTTCTCAAATACTATACGATCTACATCGAGCAGCAAACATCTGATGCTGACCGTTGGACTATGGTTCAAGGGGAGAATGAGCCACTGCGGGGCTTGATGGATTGTTTTAGAGGAGTGATATCTAAGATGGAAGGAGTGAGCAACGCAGCCGCGCTACATGCATTAGAGAAAGCACTTTGGTTGAGATTTAACTTCCATAAAGAAATTTCCCTTTGCCCTCTTGCCACAATCCAAGACGTGCTCCACTGAGGAATGGTTCACACAAGATACGAAGAACAAAAGAAGCTTTTCGCTCAGAAGCTCAGGAAATCGAAGGCTCCCAGTCTCCCCCTTGCTCAGAATCAACGAAGCACTAAGAAAACTAACCAAGGATCGGGATTCGTACAACATGAAAGAGGATTCGAAGGAGGTCATAATTACCAAGAATATTCCCGAGCTACAAACAAGATCTGTGGAACAAAACAAGGACTCTAGCCAATAAAGGATACAACAAAACAGCCTACTTCGAGCACCATCATACTTACGGTCACTTCACCGAGAACTGTTGCATTTTGGGTCTTAAACTCGCGAAGAAACTAGTTAAAGGAAAGCTTGGATATTGGATATCGCAGAAAAACCGTCTAAGCTACTTTACATGACCTATGAGGCAGCTTGATCCTTACAAAGGGTATGTATAAACAGGGAGGAGTGAAGTACATATACTCGTATACTCCCATTTTTTCTCGCAAATTCTACGAATAAACAGACATGGAGTTTTCTCCAAGTCTCATTTATAACCTTCGGGGATTATTCAATGTATTCACAAAACAGACATATCTCAAATATCCTTTGCAGATTATATTACGCCTTAACGAAATAGGCATTTCGACCACATCCTTCACAGAATAAAAATCTTTGTAAACTCAGACTTCTTAAAATACTCTTGTCGCTGCTGACCAGAGTGACTCATTACATGTGCCTATGGATTAAAAGCGCGGAATGATCATTAAAGGAGCTGGTATGTTAATTGTAACGTACCTATAAACCAATAATGTTTATCTTAAACCCAATAGACATGTCGTTGGTCATTACGTGTAAATTGTAGGAGTCTATTTGTTAAAAGGTTAACACTTGCGTAAACTCGAATCATCATCAGAAAACCCAATTAGCGTAACATTGGTATCAGCTTATCCCAACAAATGAATCGTTGGTCATTACGTGTTCATTATAGGAGCGTATTTGTTAAAAGGATAACACTTACTTAAACTCGATGATCATCATAAAGCTCTATTAGCGTAACATTGTAAAGCAGGTAGAAGCCCAAATTTTGCAAAATCCAATTTTTATACGAACATCACAAACTCTGCACAGATCTTAAGTTGCTCGGATTTCAAAAGAAGTTGAGGTCGCACGGCTTCTGGAGGAACATATTCTGGATGTGTCAGATTCTTGAAAGATGAAGTCTACAACCATGACATCTTCTTCATATACGTCAAAGATGGGATCACCATTTATCTTCTTGTAGATCTCGTGGTTTTCCTATCTTTCAACGAATGAACTTTTGTCTGGGATAGGATAGATGCAATCGCTCAGCATGACCACCCGAATTGTCTTTGATTGAGAAACCAAAGAGACACGTGTCTAATATAAAATGATGTATCCGAAAGCTTCTAGGAATAGAACTAGATCCGTTGATTCAGAGAATACTCGAAAACTAGGGTTTGAGAGTCTTCCTCTTAGAGCTTTCGCAAAGCTCTTATTTGTGAATACGCTTCACAGTAGTTTGACAAAACCTCTTTAGAAATCTTTCGATTAATTTTATTCAGCAATAAATTGATTACAATAGAAGGCCTAAGAATACTATTTATAATAAAGTATAAAACCCTAATATTTCTTAGAATATTATAGAATGTTCCAAAAGAAAAACATTAAATATAAATTTAAATAATAAGATAGATAATAAGGATGTTTAGAAATATTCCATATATCTCGCTACATCGCATTGGTATCAACTAATCCCAACAAATGAATCATTGGTATTTACGCAAAAACGTGCTCATTTAGCTCTCCTCTAAAGGCACCGACACCTAGGAGACTATGTTAGATAAGCATGTTTGATCCAAAATCGAAAGATATCTGATCCAAATCCTTAGTCATCGAGTCCTTGTTCTCGCAACAATAATGGCTCCACAACCCTGAGACATAGGGTCTTCATTTTCAAAACACCAAGGTTGTGAAACCTATCATCAAAATCTTCAAACTTACAAAAATAACATCGGTAGCAAGAACGTACAGAACTCAACACCAAATTCTTTATTCGCATGTTGAAGTCATGACTTCATCACACAAACTTCGGGTTCGTGTTGTGATCATCAGTTTAACACCAAATTCACAATGCTTCTTCAGCGTATAACATCACATCATCGACATCAATTCACATCGTCATCAGGTCTTCACCATGACTTATGTTCATCGCCTAAACACATTAGGCGTTAGTAGCAGAGTCATCGAGTTTTTCTCGCTGTAACATCGGGATGGTTCACAGTCATCGAGTCCTTGATATCACAAGGACTTCGGTGAAAAATTCGGAATCGCAAAGCTTTGGGGTCAAATCAAAGTCATCGGGTTATACGACATTAGGACATCGGCTTTTTTTGATGATGAAATCATCGACGAAAGTTCTCATCAACACCAAGGCAAAGACGAATCAACATTAGGTGATTAATAATGTCTCCATCGGGTCATAATTATAATCCAAACCAACGAGTCTCGCATCAGTGTTATCACTAGGTCTCACGATTGGCGTCATTGTCTTCAGGATTTGATGGTGACGTCTTTGGGTGGTTTTGCTATGGCATCGGGAATGATTCGAAAGTCACAAAATCAACATTAAAGGACATCGGGAACAAACCCGAAGACACTGGGTCGTTACGATAGGTCGTTGGCATCGACATTAAGATTCTGGTCTTAATTTTGGTTCACTTCGAATTTTACACCGTAAGTCATCAGATCTTTTGATCCCAACACTTCGAGTTAAACCCAAAAGACACATTATTGTAAAAAAAAAAAAAACAAAAAATCGTTGTCATCATCTTGAGGTTTGGACCCAAAGTCATCGGATCATGCAATCTAAATACATCGGGTTCGAATCCAAAAACATTGGTGCGAACCAAATACTTTATCATTGAATCAATGCAAAAACGCATACGTAGAAAACGCTAAAAATCTTTGCGTCAAAGCGCTAAAAATCTTTGCGAAACAAGGAACTATTGATCTTGTTAAACAACTCGTAAATGCTCGCCACGATTATCACTAATACTATCGAGCTGGGTGCCTAATTGTTAGGGTTAGTTTTTTACCCCTCAAGACCAACGGTTAAATTCCTAAGTCTTTATACGAAAACAATGTCCAACATCTTCATACGAAAACAAACTCCTATCTTTATACAAAAAAACCCCTATGTTTTTGTACGAAAATAGTCCCCTAAGTCTTTCTACAGAAAGACCCTTAAGTTATCTCTGCAAGAAAACCCTTAAGTCAATTCTGCAGAAAAACCCCAAAATCGTTACTACAAGAAAACCCCTAAGTCAGAAAAAATCATATGTCTTTGGGACAATGATGACATTACAGTTACAAACGACGACGCTGCGGCTACAAGCAACAACGTTGCAGTTACGAAATACGACGTTGTAGGCCAAAGTCTCCTACGTAACTTGGTGGACGGAAGTCTCTCGAACCTCTATTGGGCGAAAGACTTAACATAAGAAGATTGCAGAAATTGACAATAAAGCTAACACAAACGCGACCGATATAGTAAGTCCGGAGAAGAAGAGAAATCGTTGAAGACTTAAAAAAAATTTGTATTGCTTAAGGGGAGATTTAGTCAACTTAGGGTGCTATAAATACTCTTGTACATTCTTTGACTTGTTAAACCATTTATAAGTTGACAAGTGTGAGCTTCTTGAAGAGAGAGGGGTCTATCATGAGTCTCTCAAATGAGAAATGAATCTCACTAATTGTCATTTAAAATCTATATGTTTTTTAGTTTTGAATTACTTTTAAGAGAGAGCCTCCAAATAAGAAACCCCAATGAACCCGATGCTCCGCTTTAACCAAAGAACACGTGTCGCACTTCACGACCTAATCAGCCACATCTCTTTTCATCCCAACCCAGTGATAATACCGTTTAATCATGCCAATATTGGCGTACTAGTCAACATCTCCTTGAGCCTCGCAAATCTCTCCTCGCACTCCGAAGACCAAATAAACGGAATATCCTTCCTGGTCAACTTGATTATAGGCTGTGCCATACTCACAAAACCCTTGACGAATCTCCTGTAATAACTTACTAAACCCAAGAAACTCCTGATCTCGGTAGCACTACTCGGTCTAGGCCAATCCCTGATAGCCTTTATCTTCGTCGGATCCACTGAAACTCCCTCTGCAGACACAATATGACCAAGGAACCCCATCTACCTCTGCCAAAAACTAGACTTGCTGAACTTAGCATACAGCTTCTGTTCCTGAAGCTTCTCTAAAACCAATCTCAGATGAGCCCCGTGCTCCATGGAACTCCTCGAGTAAACCAAGATATCGTCGATAAATTTGATAACGAACACGTGAAGTAACTCCTTGAACACGTCGTTCATCAATCTCATAAAGCCGCCGGCGCAGTGTCAAACCAAAAAGCATGACCACAAACTTGAAATGTTCGTATCTCGTCCTGAACGCTGTCTTACGAAAATCTGCCTCATCTATCGGAATCTAATGATAACCCGACGCCAAGTCTATCTTGGAGAACCAAGTAGCACCCCTCAACTGATCCAATAACTCATCAAAATATGGAAGAGGGTACTTGTTCTTCATTGTAACTCGGTTCAGACCCCGATAATCGATACACAAATGGAAACTACCATCTACTCTCCTCGCTCGGCCAGAAGTAGCCAGGAAAACTCCTCTAACCACCTTAACCAAACCAGAGAGCTCACCCGCACTACTCCGGATGCCACTGCTCTCAGCATGCTCTAGGAGTAATGAAACAATTCGATGCTCCAGAATCAAATAGAACGTGGAACTCGAAACCTCCCACTAATAAGGTCCCTACACAATTCACATGCGTTGAGAACCCTAATACAACTATCACATGCAAAATAAAAGAACACAACAATAATTCAACCACTAAGAAACTATAAAGTTCGAGTCTAAGATTTTACCTATGATCTGCGCGCCGCTATGCTGACCAACCTCTCCTGGCGCGTACACACGCAGTGCAGGTCCAATCTGATCCAGAGGTTGTACTGCCGCCAACTGTGCCACAGGCGGTGCTGCCACTGGCTGAACTGCTGCCACAGCCACCTGCTGCAACTTGGGCCACATCGGCCTGATATACCCGGCTCTCGGCAATGAAAACATACATTAGCATCCCGAGATGCCTCCCTCTTGGGACAAATCGCCACCTGATGCTTAGTACTCCCGCACCCATAATATATGCGACCACTTTGACCGCCTCTAGATACCTCCTCAAATCTCCTTTTTTGACCCTGCGCAGGCTTGCCGCCTTTATCAGACCAAGAACTCCGAGAATGATGTTGATGCTACTATCTCCTCGGCTGAACAGCAGGAACAACCATAGATGGAACAACCCCAGGTGGAACCACCACCAAAACAGCCTGCTGACGCTGATCCTCCTTGATAGAAGCAGCAAGCTCCACCAACTCTGCCCTCGAGGCGTACAAAGAACCGCGACACTGCGTTCTAATGCTCAGACGGAGCCCCTTCAAGAACCTCTGCATAAGGGTCCGGTCATCCTCTATGTTACTGCCACCATGAATCAAAAGTTTGTTGAACTCAGCGTCGTACTCTCGCACAGTACTCTCTCTCTAAGCTAGCTCTATGAATCTCATCTGTAGGCAATCCAATGCCTCACGAGGAAAAAACTTGGCGTTGAACTCGACCACGAACTCGCCCCATGTCTACATAGTCCTCCGAGTCTCAGTCGATCTCCACCAACAATGCCCGTCCTCACTCAGATAGTAAATAACCAACTCCACCTGATACTTCGCATGACATCAAATCGATCAAAAGTTGCGCTCCACTCTCAAACGCCACTCATCGGGCTCCTGTGGCCCAACACTGCCAGTGAAGAAAGGTGTACCAATCTTCTGCATCTGTTCCATCATCGCAAGATAGGAAGGATGCTCTGCAACCACAGCCCTCGGCTGCTCAACCTCTGCAGCCCTCTGCTGCGCCTCCACCACCGGAGGTCCTGCTAGAGTCGGTGCCAGAACCGCCGCTGGAACAACACCCCTACCCTGGTCCACTCCACCACCAGCACCTCTCCCAATGCCCCTCCCGGCACCAACAGCCACACTGACACTGGCACTGGTCTCACTCGCGGTCTCCACCTGATGTGTCAGGGATGCAGCCACACTGCTAGACGACGCCTCAACGGGTCCACGTCCTCGGCCTCTACGGCCCCCACGTCTACCACGACCTCTCGCTCCGGTATCCATCTATGTGCAACACATGCGGATCAGGAAACATGAGCATCCAAGAAGTGACAAACAATTAAAACAGACACTTACCGCGAAATCTCTTTAAAGGCCGAAGAGGATGATCTAAGACTACTAATTGTCTAACCACTAATAAACAATTAAACCACATAGTCTCAAACATCCAATTACATTGTCCTAAAAACGTCTAGGCTCTGATACCAAAAGGAAACAACCAACATTTTTTTTTAAAATAGTCTGAATTAATAATCCTTAAATATTAATTCTCAACGACTAACTTAAATTACTAAACCATGCGGAAATTCTCAAGAAATAATTCAATTATTAAATAACCAATTCATTCAATCAACTCAATTCTCAAAAACCAGGAAACTCAATTCCTAAAATAATAAAAATCTAGCAACCTAAAGACCAAGTTCAACTAGAATAATAAATACTAAAACACCCTATTCATCCCTTTCTTCTGGCCTTGATTCCACGATCACACATTTCTTTTACCTGCAACACATGGTAATAAGAGTTGCGTAAGTATTTAATAAAAACTTAGTGAGACGGTCTTTTCGTCAACAAGTTAAGTACGAATAAGCCAAAAATCAAACAATAATAATTTAAAAATGCACACGTAGAATTAAAATAGTGTCGATCGACACTACCATTAGGTGTCGATCGACACTTCAACAATATCGGTGTCGTTTCACCTTGGTGTTGATCGACACCCTGTTCAATCACGAAGAACAAATCAAAACACGAACGCATGAACACAATTATCTCACCAAAACATCACTGAATCACACAAAAATCATCACAAAACACAAAGAACGAACAGTTCTACCCCAAGACACATTTATAAATGTTTATTCCTCGAATTCTAACATATCCAAGCCCACGGTCGCGCACTCACCTCGATTACAAGATTGAAAAGGAATAAACGGCAAAGAAACGGATCGCGACGACGATTCCCTTTGCTGGAAATCACCGAACAACACAGCAACCTCACACAACCGACCACACGAGTCTTTTAAACGAAGAACGGTTCACAAACTCTACTCCAATCACCAATTACATTTTCCTAAAAAACGTCTAGGCTCTTATACCAAAACGAAACAATCAACACTTTTTTAAAATTAATTAATAGCCGAATTAATATTCCTATAAATATTAATCCTCTACAACTATTTAACAGTTTACGAAAGTTCTCATAAAAATAATTCATTAAAATATTCAAACCAAATATTAAAATAAACCAACAAGTCAAATTCTTGAAATAATAAAAACCTAGCAACCTAAACACAAGGTTCTACTAGACTAAACAAATACTAAAACACCCTAATCATCCCCTTTTTCTGGCCTTGATTCCGCGATCATACATTTCTTTTACCTGCAACACATGGTAATAAGTGTTGCGTAAGTATTTCATAAAAACTTAGTGAGACGGTCTTCCCGTCAACAGGCTAAGTACAAATAAGCCAAAAATCAAACAATAATAATTTAAAAATGCACACGTAGAATTCAACTGGTGTCGATCGACACTTCAACAATTTCGGCGTCGTTTCACCTTGGTGTCGATCGACACTACCACTGGGTGTCGATCGACACCATGTTCTGTCACGAAGAACATATCAAAAACACAAACGCACGAACACAATTATCTCACAAAACATTACCGAATCACATCACAAAAACACAAACAACGACCGGTTCTACCATAAGACACATTTATAAACGTTTATTCCTCAAATTCTAACCTATCCGAGCCTACGGTCGCGCACTGACCTCGATTTCGCGATTGATTGAATGAACGGTTACGGAAAACAGACCACGACAATGATTCCCTTCGCTGGAAATCACCGGAAACAACCCTTGACTCTTCGACGAACAAAAATTCGAGCAAACAAGCCTCGAATCGATCGAAACAACAATCTCTCGAACAATACTCTTCTCAAACTCTTTTTTGCGTTTTCCTCTCCAAACCGACAACCACTTGCTCATAATCACTTATAAATACGGGCCCTAGCGTTCTCTTAACCCAACGCCGCAAACAGTCCGATTTAACTTAAACCGAAACCGAACCAAAAACATGGTGTCGATCTACACCCCTCCAAAATTCCTAGAATTTGGTTCCGGGATGTTACAATTTTGTTTATAAAGGGACGGCCTAGGGCTTTTTTCCCAAACTGACGTCACAAACCAAACAATTAACTCAAACCGGGAATTGTACTGACACAATGGTGTTGATCGGCACCCACACATGGTGTCGATCAACACCCCTTACCAAAATCCAATCTTTGGTTTCGGGATGTTACAACTTCAATTTTCACTCCATAATGGAGTCACACAAAAATGGAGTTAGATTTTACTCAAATGTATTATTCTATTTTCTACTCCAAAAATATACTTAAGAGCAACTTATCTCCACATTGGGTAACTATTAGTGCGAGCTTTCTATGATTATATGTTTGGATGACAAAAAATAAAGTATATTTTAAACATTCTCTTTTACTTTATTTAGTTATTAATTACATTATAAATACGGTGTCATATATTTAATCTATAGTATTTACTAATTAATCTTATCATTTTTATTTTGTTTTTAATAAATAAAGTCATAACATTATATTTTGTTATATTATCTTACATATGCAAATTTATACTATGTAAATTTTATAAATCGAAGTCTTGATGCTGATGCGGTATAAATGACCTAATCGGTTTTAAACCTTATTGACAAACCACAAATGAATGACAAATATGGTGTAGCATGTTAATGATCGAATCCACAAGGAATTATGATGAGACAAAAGGAATAAAAAAGAACTTTAAAAGCAAAATTTATAATGTTTTTGGGTTTTTATCTAATCATAATTGTCAAATTCAAATGTACAATGCTAGATGACACATTAACAAGCAAGAAAGTTAAATGCAATAGATGAAAGCAAGACAAAGCTAAATCGAAATAACAACCAAATGCTAATACAAGACGAAACTGAAATCAAAATAACATAGATATGAATCATGGGTTAAAGCAATTGATCAAGCTCATTATCCATTGGGCATTAGTGCTAAGGTCTAATCAAGTTCAATCTTAGGGTAAAAATCTCTAATATAAGACTAATTCACTCTCATGGCACTAATCTCTTCTTAAATTCTTTATTAGTATCAACTCTCGATTAATTTATGTAAGAGCAATAATAACAAGTCTATAAACTCACAATTCACTTTAGACATCAACTTTCATTGGCCAAAGTTTAAATTGCTCATATAAAATTATCCTAGTCATTTTCACAAACACCTTGAGGGTGTGAAAAGACCATTTTTATAGAAACTAAGAGATCAAGTTAATCCTAGCCTTAAACATATTTCATATGAAGGATTATCAAATATCAAAGCTTAATACACCATAACCCAACTTCAAATCATTTTAATCTATTCAACCCATAATTCATAGATGAAACTACTCACACATAGGAATAAGACCCATCAAAACAAATGCTAGTAAGAAATTAAACATTATTAGAAGAAAGCAAAAAATTAAGAAACTTCTATAAATCAAGAAATATTCAAACTTTAAAACATGAGGCAAGTAGTTTTCAAAATCAAAATCCAAATTTTAGAGAGATAATTAGTCTAGATAAATATGCCTAGGATTTTAATGTGAATACAAGTATTTATATGAAAATTGAAAGTGTACTTGGGACAAACCGGCTCATACTCGGATTTGGTGCCGAAATAAATCTTGACCGGCGTACTTGACTCACTATGCAATCTTAAATGGTCGTCAAGACCCTACCCGAGAAGTATTCTCCTTTGTGGCTTGGTTCTTGGCAGGTTTGGCAGAAATGTCTTCACTAAAAACGTCACATCTCTTGAACCACAGCTTCAAATGACTTGAAACCACCCCTATTGGAAAGCTAATTCAATCTACTGTCCTTTCCCAAAATTTAAGATCAAAATACTCAAGTGAAGGCTTTCATCTGACATGATCTTCAAGACACTTCCGATCGAGACTGCACTTTCTATCCTTGATTCTTGTCTCTCCTTCATTCTTATAGTTCCTCATTTGATTCAAAACTCCTTTGGTACCTAACAATAGACAACATATGTAAAGCAATGCAAGAAAAGACCTAAAGGACTCTAATTCTTATTGCAAACTAAATGGAGCTAAAAGAGAAGAAAAATATGTAAAACCTAAGCGAAATGCATGGAAAAACTAAGTAAACTGTTAGGTAAAAAAGGTCCAAATGCGGTTACATCAGATGACATATATTAACTTACACATACATGCATTTTTAACAAACAACTTACACATACATTACAATCTCACATATTATTATATATAATAAACTATATTGTTGCAAATTATTGTGATTTGATAAAGTCATAAAATATTAATTAAAGAAATTACCAAATAAACAAAACATTGTGACCAAAATAATTAGTTATCTTTTATAATAAAGCCATTTACAATTTGAAGGACCATTTTATAAATTAAAAAGTTTAATTTCAAATTAAAGTGGAAATGAGTTTTTTTTTTTTTTTTTTTGGTAGTTGGCGGGAGAGAAAATTATCTCCCCCATATTATTAAAATAAAGAAAATTAAACGCGAATGCTTCTTGGGCGCACAAGCCCATTAGCATCCTCTAATACAATCGAATTCACCGTATCTAAAACAGAAGAAAACATATGAAAACCTAGAGGTAGAGAAAATGCATAGTTCGCTAATCCGTCAGCAAGACGATTAGCTTCCCTATACATGTGAAAAATGCGGACTATCCAGTCCCTCGATAGAAAGCCATGGCACAGGCGTACCACAAAAGATAGCGGATGCGAGTCACTTATCTCTGCCGTGAGAAACCCAACAACTATCTCCGAATCCACTTCCAATTCTAAACGGGTTATGGATAGTCCGCATATGAAGTGAAAATGAGATTTAGAATGGGTTTTACTCCATTTTGGAGTTGGAAATAGATTGCGGTTGGAGAGAATTTTATTCCAACATAGAGATTGGGGTGGGATATAGAGTGAGGTTGGAGCTAGGCCTGAGAATTTTATCTGGTACCGATTATCCGATCCAATACCGAACCGATATGACCGGTTCAGTTCGGATTCGGATAATGCCCATATAATCCAGCGGATGAGACTTTCAATATTCAATGGATTTTGGTTCGGTTCGGATATTATCCGAAACCCATTGGATATATCCGATTATCCGATACATTTACGGTATGTATATTGTAAAATATGTAGTAGGGTTTTATTGTTCATTGATTGTTGAATTTCCCGACTGAGTCGGATTGTCGAATGTTGTTGTTTTTTGGATTTCAGATTTTGACCAATTTAGTTGGATTTCGGATGTTGATTATTTTATTGGATTTTGGATTTTGAATATATTTCGATTGCAAATTAGTTGTTTTGGATACAAATTACTCATTCCGTACACTGTTTATCCGAACCAAATGTAATTCGATACCTTATCGGATACAATTTTGGATATCCGAACCGATCCGAAACCGATCATATCCGACCCGATACCAAACCGAAACAATTCAGTTCCTAATTAGATAAAGATCCCCATATACAAAATATCCGAAACCCGATGGATATCATCCGAATCCGAACCGATTATCCGAATTCATAGGATTAGTTGTAGCGGCCCTTATTACTTGGTATACGTAATTACTAGACAACATGCCTAGAATTTTCAATACCAAAAGCAAAATAAAAATTACAATTGCGTATTTTGATATTTATAAGAAAATTTTCATGTTATGCCACTCTAAGCATGCCACTTTACAAACATACCATCATCAAAAACAAGTTTACAAAGCATGTCATTGTTTACATTTTTCTTTTTTAACATAATTTTTTAAAAAAATGTCCATATTTTTTTTTCACATCTCAATTTGTTTTTCCAGATCTCGTTTCTCTCTCTCTGAACCAAATCTCATCTCTCTCTCATAACAAGATAAAAAACATGACTTTGAGAAACTTTCACCAAAAAAAAAAAAAAAACTAGATCTGAAATTTGATCTCATAGATTGGAGAAGAAAAGAAGAAGAAGAATGTTCTCACAGAAAACGAAAATGAAAACAAAGATACAAACATACAAACACTTCTAAAATTTTTAGGTTTGGGTTAAATAATTTACATTTAGGGTATGGTTTTTGGGGGTATGGTTTAGGGAGTGGGGTTGGGTTAACTATTTTATAAGGTTTATAAGATTTTTAAAACATATTATATAGTTTTTTAAAACCTAACAAATCTTAAAAAAAACCTTATAATCTGGTTTTAAAACCTTATAACGACTGATATATCATGGTTTTTACCCAGTTTAAGCCATGACATAAGTCCAATATATAGAGTCTTTGTTGTGTTTTCCATTGGTTTTAGAGTCTTTGCAGGTTTCTAGATGTTTGGAGCATAAAAAATGTTTACTGGGAGTTTTGGAGCATTACGGAAGAAGACGTCGAAAGTGAAAGTGAAGAATGGATTTCAGAGACTGGTGTCGATTGACACGATCCCTTGGTGTCGATCGACACCCTGCGCGTACACAGAAAGCCACTTTTCAGAAATTTGCCATTTTTGCCCAGAAGTTCCAGATGTTTACTTTTGTGATCTATGACGGTTTAGATCCTGTATAAATACGTTTTCCAAGTCATTGTTTAGACTTATGCTTTATTTTATCTTTGTTTAAGAGATATCTTCAATTAATAGAATGGTTTTTGCTTTGATCATGTCTGAGTAATTTCCCTATTAGGTTTAAGGATTTTCAAAGGTGTTTGATGATTTGCTAGATTTGATCTTTATTGCATAGGATTAATATCTTTAGAAAGTTCTTCATCTTGTCTTGTGATTATTGCTGATTTTAGATTTATAACCTGAAATCTGATCTTAGGATAATTAATAGAAACGACAGTTTGATTGATTTCCTGAACTAGACTTTGATGAGCAAAATTCATTTTCGCAAAGAAATTTGGTTTAGGGTTTTGTGAGCAATAGAACCTGAACATTAATGCTTGTTTAGATTGTTAGGATTCGCAAAGAAATTTGGTCTTCTAGGATCTGAACATAGATAATCTCTGCAGCGAAAACTGATTGGTTTTATATTTGTGATTCATGTTCGTGAACTGAGCTTAATAAATCCTATTTTTAATTGATCATCTGCATATCTGATTTACCTGAGATTTCCCTATGTCTGACTCTCTTTTAATTGATTTTCACAACCGAATTTACTGCTTTGTTTACTTGCATTCTTTTTATTCTGCCTAGCTTAATCTGAACTTATTAAATCTATTGTGTTTCACTGATTCCCTGTGGATTTCGATACCTTAAGTACTGCATTGATCTCTTTGTTTGAGAGAGTAGCTCTTAGGTTTAATTTGAGCATATTAAATTTTGGCGCCGTTGCTGGGGAATCATAACCATTAGATTCATATTATTAGGATTTCGTCTAGGTATTTTTATTTTTGTTTTTATTTTCTGATAGTTTTGTTCTTGTCTTTCTGTTATGCTTTTCAGGTACATGCGAATTCGCAATACCAGAAGCAACAAAGACAAGGACCTAGTAGAATACGATCTTCCAGGACTTGCAGTGATGGCTGCTAGACAGATGCTTGTTCTGACTCCGGGAGAAGATGGAGTTCTGCGCGATCCGGCAGGTCTCAGATATAACGCCGAAGGGCAGAGGATCAATGACGATGGAACTGTGATCGTCGAAGAGATTGTCGAGCCGCCAGAGGAAAGAGCAATCGTCGAAGGTGGAGAACGGGATGGTGTCGTTCGACACCAAGGTGAAAATCGTGTCGCCCGACAAGACGAACATATCGCTCGACAAGGAGAAGCTGGTGTCGCTCGACATCCTGTCCAGAATCAGCAATGGACTTTAGCTGATTTCAACCGTCCTGATCAGTTCTACGCGAATCGAGCTGCGATTCATCCTCCTGCTTTCCAGAGGAATGATTTTGAGCTTAAGCCTGCTTACTTCAGCTTAGTTGCTCAGAACCCTTACCATGGTCTGCCTCATGAACATCCGATGGACCACATCGAGAACTTTGAAGACTTAGCATCAAGCATTAAGGCGAATGGAGTGTCCAACGACTACTTATTCTGCAAGCTATTCCAATACTCCCTTAGTGGGGATGCTTCTTACTAGTTGAAGCAACTTGAGCCTAGATCGCTGACTACTTGGGAGGATACCAAGAACGCGTTCCTAAATTACCTCTATGATGATGCGAGATCAGAGGACTTGAGAACGAAGATTACTACATTTCGTCAAGGACCAACAGAAGCATTCATGGCTGCGTGGACGCGTCTAAAGTCTTATCAGAGAGATTGTCCTCACCATGGCTTCACAGATGTTCAGTTACTAGGCATCTTCTACAGAGGAGTAGACTGGAGATATCAGATGGCATTAGATGCAGCGAGTAGTGGCAACTTCAATACCAACTACCCAGAGGACGCAGTTACTCTCATCGAGAACTTGGCTTCTAGCAACAATACAAAGAACGCTAATTTTGAGAGGAAGCAGATGAGCGAGAACAAGGATGGTGGTAAGCACTTGGCTGAGATGAACGCGAAGATGGATTCTATGAAAAGTATCCTTATGGGAAAGAAGTCGGTCCAGTTCGCTCAGGAAGTTGAGACAGCAGAAGAAGATGTGAACTACATCAATGGTTCAGGATTTCAGAAGTACGGCAATCAGCAAGGATATGGGTCGTCTTATCAGAAATCTCCTCAGATCTACAATAGAACATATGGTTCTTCTTCCTATCAGAAGCCTCCAGAGCAAGATAATGAGGTGAAGACGATGCTGGAACAACTCCTAGAGGGCCAACAGAAGATGACTATGAGCTTCAATGGTAAGATGGATACTATGTACGAGGACTTGGATGGTAAGATTTCATCGTTAAGCACACATGTCAAGAAGCTGGACGTTCAAGTCGCCCAAACCGCCAGTTCTATCAAGCGACAAGAGGGATTTCTACCTGCAAAGACTGATGCAAACCCAAGGAACGCTTCCAATGCCGTTCAAACCAAAACGGAGGATTATTTCGCAGAGTTCGATGAAATTTTCGGGACTGCAGAGCAAGTGTCGATCGACACTGAGCCAGAGCATCGATCGACACCTCTCGGGAAGTTATCTGAGATAGCGATACAAAAAGCAAGTGTCGATCGGCACCCACAAGAGAGTATCGATCGACACCCCGTCCACGTTGAGCCAGATTTTGTGATAATCGTGAATTCTTCGGTTCGAGCAGAGGAGAACGTCCATAAGGCCAAGATTCCTTTCCCTAGAGCTAGAAAGTCCAAGCAGGAAGTCGAAGAGGCCATGTGCAAGCGGATTATTGATAAGATCATGGTGGAGATGCCTCTAGTCGATGCGGTAAAACTTTCTCCTGCGCTTAGAAGATATGTCAAGCGGGTTGCAGCAAATGGTATTAGTCCTGAGGAAGGAGCACTGCTGACTCGAGATCTTCAAGCAATACTTTTGGGCATAGCTCCAGTCTCCAAGAAGAAGAAGGAGATAGTGGTTTCTGAAGAGGTTAGCGCAATGATACATAGTAGAGTTCCTGTGAAACTGCCTGATCCAGGAGGCTTTGTGCTCGATTGCTCGATTTCGAAGGAGAAGTTTCCTCATTCACTCTGCGACTCAGGTTCTGGAATTAACTTGATGCCACTCTCCGTAGCTGCAAGACTTGGCATGACAGATTTCAAGCAGACTTGGATGTCTCTTATCCTAGCTGATCGTTCCAGATGGTTCCCGAAAGGAATTCTTGAGGATGTTCCGATTCAAATCGAAGACTGCATTATCCTAACAGATTTTGTGGTATTGGAGTATGATGCTGACCCTTAGGATCCTTTGATTCTGGGAAGATCATTCTTAGCTACTGCGGGAGCAAATATTGATTGCAGAAGAGGAAAGATCAAACTTGACCTTGGTGATGTTGTCATGGAATTCGACATGGACACTACAAGGAGAAAACCCACTATCGATGGTCAAGCTTTTTATGTGGATACTTCAGAGTATGAAGAGCTGATCAAGGAGCCTTCAGAAGATATTCCTCTTGAGATTGTCGAAGACTTAGCCGTTCCAGGAACGTCTCCAGAGATACCTTTTGAAGAAACCTGGTATGAACTTCCAGTACTTAATTCTATCTCTTCTACATTCATTAAAGTTGAAAAAGCGGGTACGTGCTCATGCAAGCAACGACTTCCTCGAAAGCTTGGTTTTTCTTTACATGATTTTGCAAGGATTCCTAAGGAGCGTCCAAAATGCGCATTATCATTCCTCCAGAGCTGAATGATAAAGGTGACGCATTCGTTCAGATAATGGTGCAGAAGACGCAGAAACTCTTTCCTGGAATCATTCCATGGAAGAGTGCAGATCCACCAGACATCTAGTTCCTCAAAATAGTCAAGCTAACGAACTAAAAACAAGCGCTTAGTGGGAGGCAACCCACTAGTAAGTATTTATTTTTGTTTTTAATTCATTTTATTACTAATTTTCGTTTTAGTTTTATGTGTTTCAGGTTTTTGCTTTAAAAAAAAAAAAAAAAAAAAAAAAATTGCGGATGAACAGTGGATCGACCTACTGGTCGATCGGACCAAAATCATGGGTATCGATCGACACCCTCACCAGTGTCGATCGACACCACTCCCCAACAGGTAAAAATTTCATCCGTTTTCAATTCCTTTCGTTTTCTAGCTATTTATTTCACCAATCTTAGGCTTAATGACACTGGGGACAGTGTTGTTTAAGTATGGGGGAGGTAGTCGCTGACTTTTGTGTTTTATTTTGGTGTTTTTGAGTCAAATTTTAAATTTTTTGGGTCGAAACTCCCCTTTCCACTTACTTTGAACAGCACTCAAAGACCATTTCCGATGCAAGTTGGCTGGTTTTACTGAGGTGGGTAACTGGAACTGGATCGGTTTAACGGAGCGAGTTCAGATTTCTGGAGAACGCCAGAAAGAAGTTGCAGACCCCGCCCCTAATGAACTCTAATTTCTTGACTTAGGCGTTGGTAATCGCAGGATTTGATTCATCTTCCAACACTTGAACGCGAGGATGGACCGCTCTGAAACTTCTTCCCATATGATGATTACAACTGTTCCTAGACCAAAAGAAGCGCAAAGGACCATGTTCTCACAAGGAACAATAGTACTAAGCGCGGTCTAGTGTTTCATAGAGATGCCAAGGTATAAAAAAAAAAAAAAAAAAAAATCATCGCAGAAACATCAAAGCAACATGCCCAAGTAGCTAAGGGATGATGCGTAAACCCGTGTCTCCTTTGTGACCTCACGGAAAGCATGTTGTAAGGGAAACTAAAAGTTTCTAAGTGAACCAAGGGATGATGCGTAAACCCGTATCTCCTTTGTGAACTCATTAGATTCGTCCCATAAAAGTTCAACAAAGGGCAATGCATCTCTATGATAATCCTTAATTGGATTTATAGTTACGGAGGGAAGAGAGAGGGTGAAACGCAGGAAAGTGTTACAGGAAGGTAAAGAGCCTAGAACATCCAGCGATCGATATTTCCTCGATGAGACCACACCTAATTAATGAAAGGGGTTTGCGACTGAAAGTCTGAGTTTCTCTAAGGAGTTTGGAATCAATCTGGAGGACTACTATACTTCTAGGGACACATCGAAGTATCATCGGATGACTTTGCAGGTATGTGGATCTAGAAGGAGTGAGTACACTATTTTGCTTAGGGACAAGCAAAAAGCTAAGTCTAGGGGAGTTGATATATCATGGTTTTTACCCAGTTTAAGCCATGATATAAGTCCAATATATAGAGTCTTTGTTGTGTTTTCCATTGGTTTTAGAGTCTTTGTAGGTTTCTAGACGTTTGGAGCATAAAAGATGTTTACTGGGAGTTTTGGAGCATTACTGAAGAAGACGTCAAAAATGCAAGTGAAGAATGGATTTCAGAGATTGGTGTCGATCGACACCATCTCTGGGTGTCGATCGACACCCTGCGCGTACACAGAAAGCCACTTTTCGGAAATTTGCCGTTTTGGCCCAGAAGTTCCAGATGTTTACTTTTGTGATCTATGACGGTTTAGAACCTGTATAAATACGTTTTCCAAGTCATTGTTTAGACTTATGCTTTATTTTATCTTTGTTTAAGAGATATCTTCAATTAATAGAATGGTTTTTGCTTTGATCATGTCTGAGTAATTTCCCTGTTAGGTTTAGGGATTTTCAAAGGTGTTTGATGATTTGCTAGATCTGATCTTTATTGCATATGATTAATATCTTTAAAAAGTTCTTCATCTTGTCTTGTGATTATTGCTGATTTTAGATTCATGACCTGAAATCTGATCTTAGGATAATTAATAGAAACGACAGTTTGATTGATTTCCTGAACTAGACTTTGATGAGCAAAATTCCTTTTCGCAAAGAAATTTGGTTTAGGGTTTTGTGAGCAATAGAACCTGAACATTAATGCTTGTTTAGATTGTTAGGATTCGCAAAGAAATTTGGTCTTCTAGGATCTGAACATAGATAATCTCTGCAGCGAAAACTGATTAGTTTTATATTTGTGATTCATGTTCGTGAACTGAGCTTAATAAATCCTATTTTTAATTGATCATCTGCATATCTGATTTACCTGAGATTTCCCTATGTCTGACTCTCTTTTAATTGATTTTCACAACCGAATTTACTGCTTTGTTTACTTGCATTCTTTTTATTCTGCCTAGCTTAATCTGAACTTATTAAATCTATTGTGTTTCACTGATTCCCTGTGGATTTCGATACCTTAAGTACTGCATTGATCTCTTTGTTTGAGAGAGTAGCTCTTAGGTTTAATTTGAGCATATCAACGACATGAAAATATTTTTAAAACAGATTGTAAGGTTTTTGAAACAGATTACGAGGTTTTTTAAATCAAATTATAAGGTTTTTAAATAAAAGTATAAGACCTTATAATCTGTTTTTAAAAACCTTATAACGACGTGAAAACTTTTTTAATACAGATTGTAAGGTTTTTGAAAACAGATTATAAGGTTTTTTAAATCAAATTATAATGTTTTTTAAATCAAATTATAAGGTTTTGAAAGGTTTAAAAAATCTTCTAATACTTTGTAAAACCTTATATTATGTTAAGAAAACTTTATAATATGTTTTTAAAACAGATGATAAGGTTTTCAAAGGAGATCATAAGAGTCTTTAAAGTAGATTATAAGACAAAAGTTTTTAAAGCAAATTATAACCCTTATAATCTGCTTTAAAAATTCTTACTATTTGCTTTAAAAACCAACCCAGTTTTTTTTTTTATCAAACTTAGGAACAAAATCAACTAAAATTAAATGAAATTTACCCAAATCGAATAAAAACTGAGATTTGATTCCTTTAAAAAAAAAAAAATTAACCCTAGTTACCATTCCCATAAATGTTAACTCTCAACGGCTAATCCAACAAAACAAAGACTCAGCGGAAAATTCAACAACTCAAATTAATTAAATAAACCAATTCAAATCCAATTCCAGCATTCAAGAATATTCAATTTCAGAATCCAATAACGACTAAACATTTCTAGCAACCTAATCATCAGTTTCTACTAAAAATGAAACTCATAAATAAACCCTAATCATCCTCTTTCTATGCCATGACTCCACGATCACACTTTTCATTTTACCTGCAACACATGGGAAAAAGAGTTGCATAAGTATTTCATAAATACTTAGTGAGCTGGTCATACCACCTACTAGCGTAACAAGCAGGCTCTGGTCAACAATCAAATACCAATTCAAATAATCACATAACACAATAATGCAAAACAGACAAACCATTACAATCACTCAAATGCTTGTGTTGAGTGACACACCACACGTGTCGATCGACCCAGCTCAACTGTTCGTGTTGATCTGTCAAAACTACAATACATACGATAAACTCGAGTCGCTTTCCTGCATCAAAACCACAATACATACGAACCATAACATCCACAACAATTATCAATGCAAAATTCACACAACAATAACAATCACGAAATGTGTCAATCAATTCTATCATTGCCTAGAAACCGTGGTCGCGAACTCACTTTAGCCTAGGAAACAACGAAAACAGAACTTGAACACGAAATCAGTGACTCGCCGCTTATGCACCCTCCAATCTCACATGCAAACACCAAGAAACGCCTTTGCTATAGCCCTAGAACACACTACTAGGGTTTCCCCAAAAACCTAATTCAGATTTCCAAAAATCAGAACGATGCACTGGCCTAAAAAAAGGCACAACGATCGGAGCTTATTTCTGAATTCAGATCGCAAGCCTAATCTGAAACCTAGATCAACAGGGCTTTCCAAGGGTATCTAGATCGTCCTTTGATTCCCTCTGAAACGCCGGTAAAACGTTTCACAAGGAGACTGATCGAATCCCAAAACTGAACAGACACTCAGGGGAAAACAATCATAACTCATTATCTACAAATCGGAACGACGATCCAATTTTTCCTATAGATAGCTAAGAGACAGAAGAACATACATACCAAAAACTATACTGATCAGACACGATATGATCAACTGTTCCTCCTCTCTACCGAGACAGACGAATTTGTCTTCTCCTTCTTCTCAATCTCCTTACACAAAAACTCTTTCTCTCTCTCTCTCTCTCTCTCTCTCTCTCTCAAACTATTATTCTGCCTCTAACCCACAAAAAATTGCGGTTGCACGACTTATTAACAAACCCCTAGGGTTCCCTAAAACCAAACCGCATGAAAAACGCGATTAAAATCAAAATGAACCGCGACTGCATTACTGGTCTCCTTCGACACCCCCTAGAAATTCACAATTTATGGGTTGTGGTCGTTACAATTTTCCCCCACTTACATTGGATTCGACCTCGAGTCCGCTAATACCGAAGACCGATAATCCTGACCCCCCGGCCAGTACCTATCGAGATCACCATTCTCAAACTCTAAATCCCGCAAAACCGTTTATCAGAGACCACAATCTTTTGGCCCACCGGCCAACACCACTCGAGACCAACACATTATCCCAGATGCTCAAATCCAGTCCCATGCATATGACCACGTCTACAGAGATTTATTACTCTTAACTCAATTTATATCTCTCTTACTCGTTGGAACACAATCCTTTGAGCAATCGATAACACATGGACCACCATCCCAACACTCATACTGGGAAAACCATCCCCAAAAGTATGCAGGAGAATACAATCTCCAAAATGAGTTACTCGGGAACACACGCCCCTAGAGTAATAAATTCTAAAGCGTTCTTAAACACCTCCAAACAAGAACTACCTCCTGTGGCCTAAACACAATATTCCCAACCCGGAATATCATCACAAAGGATAACCCACCGGTCCACACTAACCAATGATAGGAAAACACACATCTCATCACAGAAAAATATAAGGAACCTCTTCTTATAAATCTCGAAACATGTATAGTCGTTACCACAAAACAAAAATATACAAACAACAAACCACATAGCACCACACTCACACAACCGAACTGGAACCACATGGAAAATGAAGCTCAACTTGCGAACTGCTTTCTGAAATACTTCCTGAACACCAACTTTAGCCTTGCCTCAGGTTCCGATAAACCGCAAAGCTTTTAACGATGCAACTTCTTCTGATGCAGTACCTTAACTCTTCTCTCGAGAATCCTCAAAGGCCTCACCGACACAAACAAACTGCCTGAAGATCCAGAAAAACTTAACCACTAACTCCTCTGAATTACGCATTCGCTTCCTCAACATGGATACTTTAAGATACACACGATCTCCTACCTCAAACTCCAACTATGATCTCTTCTTATCAGCATAACTCTGCCGCCGATCTTGAGCCTCCTTCTTGCTCAACTTTACAAACACAGGTCTTTTTCGTCGCTTCCTAAACAAAACCCGCACAAGCAATGTTTCTCTCCCCCACTTGGGTCCAACATATTTATAGATGGCCTACCCTCCCACCCATGCAAAGCCTTGTATGGAGCCATCCTGATACTCGCCGGAATAACTGCTATTCAAAACAACTCGGCCAAACACAAGTGATCCCTCCGATGGTCACCTCATTCTCAAACATACCTCCTTAGCAACATCTCCAATAAATGAATTACCCTCTCCGCTCTCGACATAAATTAAAAACCTTGATTGAACCATGCGACTGATACTCCATGCCGCCTCACCATCTTCTCTACATACCTCTTAGCCAAAACCGCTACTCCATCAGCCTCCTTAATGGCCAGAAAAAGTGCGGACTTAATCGGATAACCCGCCATAACCCGGATAACATCCAACCTTTGCGAGCTAGGTAATTATACATCGGAATCCATCGAACCATAATCCGCTTCCACTATGGGATGGGCAACTCTGCCTCCATCCACTCGGAACTGATACTCCGCTTCAACTAGCTGTCACTTATCGCATGTTACGGTCCACTAGCCGATATTTCCAGGTTTACACACCCGAACCTTGAGGTCCATATTCTGCCTCTTACTTATGCCATGATTTGACTTTGATTACCCATACTTTTACCGACATCATCACACTCTCAGGACGTCTCCTTTGAGGTAACGATGCCGATGCCACTCCACTCTCAGGACGCTTCCTTCAAGCTCTATAGAGTAATCAACTCTCACGTGTACAAGCACCTGAAGACTAGAATTACCTCCTGATAATAAGCCGCTAATCAAACTCCACTATATCATCGTTGCTCCAACTGCAGACTTGGCAATACAATGACCTTGCTCAAGATCCATTCATGACCTTCAAAGCACATCATTAATCCTATGTTTATTCGGCCGTTACAGATATTTATTGCTCTTAATTCATTTCACACCCTGATACTCGCAGGACGCATCTTATGAGCTGTCAGGAAACATACCGCTCGCACTCTCAAGATGCATCCCTCGAGCCAATGATATTTGGGGAACACATCCCCGCGAGGGAACACTATCTCTCATAAACATATCGCTCGCACTATCGGGACGCATCCCTCGAGCCAATGATATTTGGGGAACACATCCCCTAGGGCAATAAATTCCAAACACCTATAAACCTCAAGATTAAAACTGCCTTAAGTAGTTTGAACCAATTCCTGAAACCACAGTGTACACCGTATAAAGCTTACCCAGCTCTGGCAACGTCAACATAGGTGTACCCATCAATATCCTCTTGAGTCTCATAAAACTCATTCCAAATAAGTACGCAGGGATATCCTCCTCCCTCTGTGAAGTTCAGGGTGACTACTCATACCCAAGTATAATGCAATACCAACTCTAGGCTCGACGCCCGCAAAATTAACTATTAAAAGACCAAAAAACTTGACCCCCACTTGGTTAAAATCCCTAGAGATCCTCATCTGATCCCTGAACTCGTATCTATTCCTATGTTTACACACACATTTCCATAAATTAACTACTCTTAACTCATTATCACACTACCTTGCTCTCAGGACGCATCCTTTAGCAACCAACGTACCATCCACCCATGGTATACAAGGAAACATTTTTTTCCTCTAGACTTACACTAAGACCCACCCGTCCCACATAAGCCTCCGGAGAACTACTCTCTCCAAAAGAAATGCAGAGGAAACATATTCCCCTCAAGAGACCCACCCGTCTCTTGATATTTATACTAAGACCCACGCATCACAGATAAATAAGCATCTCACCATACTAAACCGAGACCGACCCGTCATCGGTAAGTATCATATCCATACTACCACTAAGACCTACCCATCACAAGTAAGTATGCCCTCTACACTACACCGAGACCCACCCGTCATCGGTAAGTATAACCTCGATACTATAGTGACACCCACTCATCACAGGTAGATCCATCGAGACCCACACGTCTCCCCAAAATTGTAATGAGTTATTTAGGAACGCTATTATCCCTAGAGTAATAAATTCTAAAACGTCTATAAATATATATGACTAGATCTGCCCCACGTGGCTAAACTCGATATTCCCCACCCGAAATATCATCCAAAATACGACCCACACTGGTCAACCAAACATAACGCTTATAAGAATCACACGTCTTATAATAACATAGGAAAAATAAATAAGGAAAATCCATCTTATAAATTTCCAAAATCCAAATGAAAATACAAAATCCAAAACATAACAGCTAAAGCCAAAAATCCTGAAACTGAAAAACAAAAGGAACAACATCTGAGATAAAGGAACCACAGCTCAATCCTCGATATGCGCTCTCAGATCCTCCTTAATATGCGCTCTCAAATCCTCCTCAATTGATGTCGTAGCCTCAGCCAATTCCTCCAACGAGGCAAACTTGGAAATTCTGCACAACATCCTCAGCTCCAACCTAAGTCCTCCAACGAATCTCCTCATATGAGCCCGCTCCTCGTCCATGCCTCTACCTGCATAAACCAATAGCCTTTCGAACTCAGCATAATACTCGCCTATCGACCAGTCTCCCTGAACTAGTTCCCGAAACTGCGACTCCAACCGATCCACTGTCTCTTGAGTAAAATACCTGGCATTAAACTCAACCAGGAATTCTCCCTAAGTCCACACTGTCCGCCTCCTCTGGCCCTCAACACTCCACCACCAGAGACTTGTATCACCCTCCAAGAAGTGAACCGCTAAATCCACTTGATACTCATCAACACACCTGATAGAACAAAACCTACGCTCTACCCTCATCCTCCACTCATCAACTATCTCATGTCCCGAGAAAGACAAAGACAAAGACCCGATGCTCATAATTTGATTCAACATCGCTCGATAAGTCGGATGCTCCTCAGCCATTGGAGTCAGCTCTGGTACTGGTCTCGGTAATCGCTCCAAAATCTGGACTAACATCCTCGCCAAACAATCATCTGAACCCTGGGCCACACCTGCAGTAGCACCCCCACCTGGGCCTCCTGCAACGCCATCTGCTTCTTTACCACCACCGACACCAATAGACACTCTAACACTGCCAACCGATCCCTCATGATACATCGGCGAATCAGCCCCCTGCTCTGGCGACTCCCTCTGAGACGTGCTCACATGTCCCCGACCATGACCTCTAAGAATTCTAGCCATCAGACCTGCACTTCCCGAAGAGTATGATTCTAAGACTACTAACTGATTAACAACGCATAATCAATTAAACACATAGTCTCAGACATCCAATTACATTGTCCTAATAACGTCTAGGCTCTAATACCAAAATAAAACAACCAACTCCTTTTTAAAAAAAAATAATTAACCCTATTTACTATTCCCATAAATGTTAACTCTCAACGGCTAATCCAGCAAAACAAAGACTCAGCGGAAAATTGAACAACTCAAATAAATTAAATAAACCAATTCAAATCCAATTCCAGCATTCAAGAATATTCAATTTCACAATCCAATAACGACTAAGCATTTCTAGCAACCTAATCACCAGGTTCTACTAAACATGAAACTCATAAATAAATCCTAATCGTCCTCTTCCTACGCTATGAGTCCGCGATCACACTTATCCTTTTACCTGCAACAAATGGGAAAAAGAGTTGCATAAATATTTCATAAATACTTAGTGAGCTGGTCATACCACCTACTAGCGTAACAAGCAGGCTCTGGTCAACAATCAAATACCAATTCAAACAATCACATAACACAATAATGCAAAACAGACAAACCATTACAATCACTCAAATGCTTGTGTTGAGTGACACACCACACGTGTCGATCGACCCAGCTCAACTGTTCGTGTTGATCTGTTGATTGACACGACCTCACAATTCGTCAGAATCGAGCCTCTTCTCTCTTGGCTCGAATTCGATAAACTCGAGTCGCTTTCTTGCATCAAAACCACAATACATACGAATCATAACATCCACAACAATCATCAATGCAAAATTCACACAACAATAACAATCACGAAATGTGTCAATCAATTCTATCATTGCCTAGAAACCGTGGTCGCGAACTCACTTTAGCCTAGGAAACAACGAAAACAGGACTTGAACACAAAATCAGTGACTCGCCGCTTATGCAGCCTCCAATCTCACATGCAAACACCAAGAAACGCCACTACTATAGCCCTAGAACACACAACTAGGGTTTCCCCAAAAACCTAATTCAGATTTCCAGAAATCAGAACGACGCACTGACCTAAAAAAAGGCACAGCGATCGGAGCTTATTTCTGAATTCAGATTGCAAGGCTTTCCAAGGGTATCTAGATCGTCCTCTGATTCCCTCTGAAACGCCGGTAAAACGTTTCCCAAGGAGACTGATCGAATCCTGAAACGGCACAGACCACTCACGGAACGACGATCCAATTTTTCCTATAGATAGCTAAGAGACAGAAGAACATACCTACCAAAAATTACACTGATCAAGCACGATATGATCGACCGTCTTCCTGTCTACCGAGACAGACGAATCTGTCTTCTCCTTCCTCTCAATCTCCTTATACAAAAAATCTTTCTCTCTCTCTCAAACTCTTTTTCTGCCTCTAACCCATGAAAAATCACGGCTGCACGACTTATAAACGAATCCCTAGGGTTCTCTTAAACCAAATCGCATGAAAAACGCGATTAAAATCAAAACGAACCGCGACTGCATAACCGGTGTTGATAAGCTCAAATTTCCCTAGAGCTAGACTCTCTCAAATTAAGAGGTCAATCGCAGTACTTAGGGTTATCGATCCACAGGGAGTCAGGAAAACACAATAGATTTTA
This sequence comes from Draba incana, assembly GCA_963576765.1. Classification (NCBI taxonomy): domain Eukaryota; kingdom Viridiplantae; phylum Streptophyta; class Magnoliopsida; order Brassicales; family Brassicaceae; genus Draba; species Draba incana. Next base: position 21,523,192 of record OY755213.1, read on the forward strand.
GATTTCAGATTAAGCTAGGTGAGACGAATGTAAAAGCAAATAAATCAAAACAAAACAAACGGTTGTGAAATCAGTTAAAGAAAACGCTAGGCACAGGGAATTCTCCAGTGAATCAGACTTGCAGAAAAATCAGATATTAGGACAATGAAGAACAGTTCATGAACATGCACACGAAAGTAAACAAACCAGCTGTCGCTGCGAATAATTTCTATGTCTAAATCCTAGAAGACCAACTGTCAATGCGAAATCAGGTTGATTCAAACAAGCATTAATGATCAAGCACAATTGTTCACAAAATCCTAATCCAAATCCCTTTGCGAATAGGTATTTTGCTCATCAAAAACTAAATCAGGATTATCAATCAAACTGTCGTTTCTATTAATAAACCCTAGATCAGATTTCAGTTCGCGAGGCTAAAATCAGCAATAAGAACAAGTTAAGATGAAGAACTTCTAATGATTTTTATCCTAATAAACAGATCATATCAACAACTCATCAAACACTTTCAAAAACCCTAAACCTAACAAGAGAAATTACTCAGACATAGTAATAGAAGAAAACATCTTTTATTAATTAAACTCTCTAAGTAATTCTATAAAATAAAGCATGAGTCTAAACAATGACTCTAAATACGTATTTATACAAGTTCCAAACCGTCCTAAACATAAAAGTAAACATCTGAAGGCTTCGGGCTTCGAACAGACTTTTCTGATGAAAATCCGGGCTTTGGCGAACTTCGTGTCGATCGACACACGATCTATGTGTGTCGATCAACACGACTCTTCAAATCGTAAATCTTGGCTTTAAAAGTCTTCATGTCGAGCGACACACATAGTCACGACGCTCGACACAGATTCCAAACAGTGACTCCGAATTTGCATTTCGCCACTTCATTCCGCGAATGCTCCAAAATCTCCAGTAAACATCTTTTATGCTCCAGATGGTCCAGTTCCTGTAAAGACACTAAAACAATACCAAAAACACCAAAAGACACTAAAACATGGACTTATATCGTGGTCGAAAACCGGTAAAAACCACGATATATCAACTCCCCCAGACTTAGCTTTTTGCTTGTCCCTAAGCAAAACAGTGTGCTCACTCCTTAAGAAACCACATTCCTCAAAATTTAATACCTGGTGATACTTCGATGTGTCCCTAGAAGCTTAGCAGTCCTCTAGTTTGATTCCAAATTCCTTAGAAAATCTCAGACTTTCAATCGCAGACCCCTTGAGTTCAATTAAGTGCGGTCTCATCGAGGGAATATTGATCGCTGGACTTTCTAGATTCTTTTACTTCCTTTAACACTTTATGCGTTTCACCCTCTCTCTTCCCTCTGAAACTGTATCCAATTAAGGATATCATAGAGATGCATGCCTTTTTGATGACTGATTTTTCTTTTTGTGATGGCGGTTTCCTCAACAGAGGGTCCTTTACCACCGAATGCCAATTTGAATTCAGGCTTGCACTTTTCTGCTTGATTTTTTTTTATTTCCTTGGCATCTCTATGATCACTAGATCAGCTTTCATTATTGTTGTTCTATGAGGCTTTTTGTGATGGCGGTTTCCTCAACAGAGGGTCCTTTACCACCAGATCTAGGACAGTTATATCCGTCATTGGGAAGAAGTTTCAAGAGCGGTCCTTCCTCGCTTTCAAGTGTTTGGAAGCTGAATCAAGTCTTGCGATTTCCAACGCCCTTGATTAGAAATTCATTAGGGCGGGGTCTTTGACATCCTTTCTGAGTTCTCCAGAAACCTGAACTCGCTCCAAAAAACCGATCCCTTTCCAGTTACCCACCTTGTAAAACCGCTGATCAACTTATATTGGAAATGGTTCGTCGAGTGCTGTTCAAAGCAAGTCTAAAAGAGAGGTTTTGACTCTAAAAATTTTAAAATGTTAACGAAAATTCAAAAGAAAACACAAGTGTTAGCAACTACCTCCCCCAGACTTAAACAACACTGTCCCCAGTGTTATTAAATCCGAGATTGGCTAAATAAGATAAACAGAAAATGAAACATATGAAAAATCAAGTGAGATTTCGTACCAGGGGGGTCGTGTCGAGCGACACGACCTGTATGTCGATCGACACTCACGTTTCTGTCCCGATTCTGACTGGTAGATTTTTCCTCGTGTCGAGCAACACACTAAGTCCCGTCGCTCGACACAGAGTGCTGAAGAGCATTCTTACTTGCATTCGAACGTTTGTTTTCCTGAAAATCGACACCAAAAACAAAACCAAAGCGTAAAATTGAAAAAGAAACATAAATATAAGTAGATAGTTAGTTAAAACTCACAAGTGGGTTGCCTCCCACTAAGCGCTTGTTTTCTGTCATTTAGCTGGACTGTTTTGGAACTCGACACTATGGTGGATCTTGAGGAAGTATTGGACTTCCTTTATCCGGGATGGAACCAGCAGCTTGCTTCATTTGAACCCCCAGACTTATCAGAAACAATCTCCGGGAAAAGCTTCATCGTTCTCTCCATCATCTCCTGAAGAATTGCTTCTCCCTGATCTATGAGCTCTTGAGGAACGATGATTCTCATTCGCGCGAAAGGCTTTGAAGTCCTCTTAGGCTTCTCCTCTTCTTTCCTGTTCCCTGAAATTTCATTAGAAAAACCAAGCTTTCGAGAAATTCGAGGCTTGCGTAAGCGCGTAACAGGCTTTTCAACTTTAATGAAATCAGAAGAGATGGAATTAAGTACTGAAGGTTCATACCTGGGCTCTTCAAGAAGTACCTCAGCAGATGGTACTGTAGCAATTGCTTCCTCAATGGTCTCAGCAGAAATGACTTTCGAAGACTCCTCAGTTGGCTGATCTTCTAGCGATGTATCCACAGAGAAAGCTTGACCATCAATGGTGGGTCTTCTCCTTGTACTGTCCATGTCAAAATCCAAGATGACATCACCAAGGTCAAGCTTAATCGTTCCTCTTCTACAGTCAATATGCGCTCCAGCTGTTGCTAAGAAAGATCTTCCCAGAAGCAAAGGATCCTGAGGCTCTTCATCGTATTCCAAAACGACAAAGTCTGTTGGAATAATGCAGTCTTGAATTCTAATAGGCACATCCTCAAGAACTCCTTTCGGGTATCTCTTAGAACGATCAGCTAGGATTAGAGAAATCCTTGTCTTCTTGAAGTCCGTCATCCTAAGTCTTACATCAACGGAAAGAGGCATAAGATTGATTCCAGAACCCGTATCGCAGAGAGAGTGAGAAAAGCTTTCATCAGAGATGGAACAGTCGAGTACAAAACTTCCTGGATCAGGTAACTTCACAGGAACTTTGCCCTGGATCATCGCGCTAACCTCAGCAGAAACCACTATCTCCTTCTTCTTCTTTTTGGAGACTGGAACTGTGTTCAGGAGTACTGCTTGGAGATCTCTGGTCAGCAGCGCACCTTCCTCTGGACTGATTCCATTAGCAACCATTCGCTGCACATAACGGCGAATCACAGGAGAAAGCTTGATTGCATCCACAAGAGGCATCTCAACCATGATTTTCTCAATCATCCTCTTGCAAATGGCTTCCGTAGCGACTTGTTTGCTCTTTCTAGCTCTGGGAAAGGGTAGCTTCGGCTTATAGACGGATTCCTCGAGGATTGGAGACGGTTTCGGATAAACAGTTTCGGACTGGCCTGCGTGTCGAGCGATATGGGGTACGTGTCGATCGACACGACTGATTTCATCGTGTCGAGCGACACACTTAGGCTCGTCGCTCGACAGAAGAGCTTCGATTTCAGAAATAGCGATTTCTTCACGTGTCGATCGACACGCATGATCTGTGTCGATCGACACAGGCTCTGCTGCTCCAAAAATCGCATCGAACTCATCGAAATAATTCTCCTCTGCTGTCAGAACGGCATTGCAGGCTCCTTTGGGGTTCCTATCAGTCTTCGCAGGAAGAAATCCTTCTTGTCTCTTCACAGTTTCTGCAGTTTGAGCTACCTGGACGTCGAGCTTCCTGACATGAGTACTTAGAGCTTTGATCTTACCGTTTAAGTCCGTGTAGAGTGAATCGAACTTCCCATTCCACTCCACAGCCAACTTCTGCTGTCCCTCTAGAAGTCGTTCCATCATGGATTCCAATCTACTGTTCTCTGACGGAGGAGGCGGTTTCTGATACGAAGAAGATCCATAGTCTCGCCTATAGCTGCTGTTCTGGTAAGGCTTCTGAAATCCGGTCTGGTGAAGATAGTTCACATCCTCTCCTGCAGGTTCGACGTCTTGCGCAAAGTGAACTGTCTTCTTCCCAGCTAGAAGACTAGTCATAGTGTCCAGCTTCTTAGTGACCTCTGCTAGCTGGTTTCCACTGATGCTCTGTCCAGACTTGCTCCTTTCGAAATCCATGGCTTTAGCACTGTTGCTGTTGGCAAGATTCTCTATAAGTCTCAAGGCAGCCTCTGGCAAATTTGTGTTAAAGTTCCCACTACTCGCAGCATCTAGAGACGCAGAATATTGCAGCGCAATCCCTCTGTAGAAAATATTGAGTAGCTGCACTTCGTTGAATCCATGGTGTGGACAGTCTCTCTGATAGCTCTTGAACCTAAACCACGCAGCCTTGAATGCCTCAGTATCGCCCTGCTTGAAGGTCGCGATCTTCGATCTCAGGTCCTCGGACTTTGCATCATCAAAGAAATTGCTTAGGAAAGCATTCTTTGTATCCATCCAGTTAGTCAGCGAGCCCGGTGGTAGCGTCCTTAGCCAATACTTAGCTTCCCCATATAGAGAGTATGGGAAAAGCTTGCAGAACAGGTAGTCTTCAGAAACTCCATTGGCTTTGATAGCAGATGCCAAGTCCTCGAATCGCTCTATGTGGTCCATTGGATTCTTATGAGGAAGACCACAGAACGGGTCTTGAGCTACTAAGGAGAAGTACGCAGGCTTGAGCTCAAAGTCATTCCGTTGAAACGCTGGAGGTCGGATCGCGACTCGATTCGCGTAGAATTGCTCAGGACGGTTGAAATCAGCAAGTGTACGGTTCTGGGCATCGTGTCGAGCGACGTGTGGTTGGTGTCGCTCGACATTAACATTTTGTTCCTGTCGAGCGATCTGCTGACCCTGTCGATCGACGCCTCTGTTTCCATCGTGTCGAGCGATCTCCTCCTCGTGTCGCTCGACACGAGCCTGTTCTTCACGAGCCAGTCGCTCTTCTTCTTCCTCGCGAGCTCGTAGCTCTTCAGCCTCGTCGACAATCACGTTCCCAGCCTCGTCTAGCCTCTGACCGTCCTCATTGTATCGATTTCCATCCTTGTCGAAGAAACCATCATCCCTTTGGAACAGAATCGTTTGATTAACCATCTTCTTAGCTTCTTTCGTCGCTTTTATGTTGGTTCGTTCCAAGCGTGCTAGATCCTCAAGTCCTAGTTCCAGTAGTTCCTTGTCTTTGCTGCTCCTGGTATTGCGATTTCGCATGTACCTGAAACAAAGAACAAGGAGAGAAAAACGAAAACAAAAACAAAAATAAAATAAAAACAAGAAATAAAAAGACCTAGACAAAATCCTAATAGTAAAAATCTAATGGCCTATTGACTCCCCGGCAATGGCGCCAAAATTTGATAAGCTCAAATTTCCCTAGAGCTAGACTCTCTCAAATTAAGAGGTCAATCGCAGTACTTAGGGTTATCGATCCACAGGGAGTCAGGAAAACACAATAGATTTTAGATTTCAGATTAAGCTAGGTGAGACGAATGTAAAAGCAAATAAATCAAAACAAAACAAACGGTTGTGAAATCAGTTAAAGAAAACGCTAGGCACAGGGAATTCTCCAGTGAATCAGAATTGCAGATAAATCAGATATTAGGACAATGAAGAACAGTTCATGAACATGCACACGAAAGTAAACAAACCAGCTGTCGCTGCGAATAATTTCTATGTCTAAATCCTAGAAGACCAACTGTCGTTGCGAAATCAGGTTGATTCAAACAAGCATTAATGATCAAGCACAATTGTTCACAAAATCCTAATCCAAATCCCTTTGCGAATAGGTATTTTGCTCATCAAAAACTAGTTCAGGATTATCAATCAAACTGTCGTTTCTATTAATAAACCCTAGATCAGATTTCAGTTCGCGAGGCTAAAATCAGCAATAAGAACAAGTTAAGATGAAGAACTTCTAATGATTTTTATCCTAATAAACAGATCAGATCAGCAACTCATCAAACACTTTCAAAAACCCTAAACCTAACAAGAGAAATTACTCAGACATAGCAATAGAAGAAAACATCTTTTATTAATTGAACTCTCTAAGTAATTCTATAAAATAAAGCGTAAAATAAAGCATGAGTCTAAACAATGACTCTAAATACGTATTTATACAAGTTCCAAACCGTCCTAAACATAAAAGTAAACATCCGAAGGCTTCGGGCTTCGAACGGACTTTTCTGATGAAAATCCGGGCTTTGGCGAACTTCGTGTCGATCGACACACATAGATCGTGTCGATCGACACGACTCTTCAAATCGTAAATCTTGGCTTTAAAAGTCTTCATGTCAAGCGACACACATAGTCACGTCGCTCGACACAGATTCCAAACAGTGACTCCGAATTTGCATTTCGCCACTTCATTCCGCGAATGCTCCAAAATCTCCAGTAAACATCTTTTATGCTCCAGACGGTCCAGTTCCTGTAAAGACACTAAAACAATACCAAAAACACCAAAAGACACTAAAACATGGACTTATATCGTGGTCGAAAACCGGTAAAAACCACGATATATCAGGTGTCCTTCGACACTGACCTAAGTGTAGATCGACACCCCCTAGAAATTCACAATTTCTAGGTTGCGGTCGTTACAGAGAGAGAGAGAGAGAGAGAGAGAGAGAGAGAGAGAGAGAGATTTTTCTTCCTCTTCAACTTCATCACCTCCATTTTTTTTAGAAAGAGAGAGAGAAGAAAAAAAAGGAAGAAGAAACGGATTTCGTGGGAGAGAGAGAGATTGAGATTAAAAATTTTTTTAATGATTTTGTCTTTTTTATAAAAAATGGCATGTGTCATAGTGGCATATTTGAAAAAAAAGTTTTCAATGGTGGCGTATATATAATTTCTCCTATTTGTAATGAATAAAATCTTTTTTTTTTTAATGAAAATTGTTTATAAATAAATGAAACAAAGAAATCTAAATATATATACAACTATGATAAACGAAATACTAGATTTTATATAGGAAAAAAGTTATGTACAATTAAAATTGTAAAGTATAAACAAAAGTAAATGGGATAAAAATTTACTAACAAATAATAAATTAGTGAAAAATAAGACTAAAAATTAAATCTAAACATTTTAATATGCCTTAAATATTATACAAAGAAATAATAATTAAACATTTATATAAGAAATAGTTTTAACGTTGGATTTTTGGTAGAGGCTTATAAAAAAAAAAAAAAACTTTACACCATATAAAATAACAATATTTGTTAATATGCCCTAAACCAATGTTTCAATATTATGTAAGTAGGCACGCCTACGTACACCATAACATATGTGATGGTATGATTATGTGACTATATTGTATATGACGAGGTTCCAAGCTAAGTGATGACACTCAAATGCAGATGAGGATCAGTGCATGCTAATTGTATCGACTAAAATGCAGCGAGAAGCCGAGAGAAAGCATGTGAAATTCTATCGGCTAGAAATTAAATAAATTTCCAACAGACGTTTCATATAGAAAAGGCTGTGATTTGGTGAGCAAGAAAAGGCAGGTTTTGATTCTGTTGGAGTGGGAAAAAAAAATGAAAATGGATGATTTGAATTTATTGCTCGTGATCGTTAGATGTGAATACGATCACGAACATGCATGGACCACATTTCGTCGGACTTCAAATGTGACTGTGGAACCTCGATCTAATCATCATGCATTAAATTTGATGGGCCATATCATTTGTGGTTGTGAATTATGGTTGAGCCGATCTGTTTTCTAACATATGTGATGGTTGGAAATAAGAGACACTTTCTTTCATTAAAATCAAGATACCCTTTGAAGGTATATATAAAGAGAACATTGTGATTCAAGACAAGAGATTGATCCAAATTACTTCTATCTTCTCTTCTATTCTCCTTCTCCACAAAATCACTTTATGAGAATCTCAAAGTAGGTTTGCTAGTAGGATCTTTTGGAAGGTGTGTAATCCGAAGATCGATAGTTGTACCATGCAAGATAGACGTCCTCACAACTACTTACACCAGTAGGGATGAAATTTCTGTCTTAAATTGTTTTATTTTGAGATTAGAAATGAAGATCAATTCATGTATCCAATACGTTTACTATATTGAATAGATAATGAAAATACAAAATACAATTGAAATACAATTGTTACAAACAGAAAATAAGTTGTTGTAGACTGACGTCGTATCAGTCAGACTAAAACAACGATAATTTTCTACTCGTACCTCAGAAAGATACAAACTTGATGTCTCTGGAAATCTGAGAGTCGGGGCTTTCCAACTGCATGCTGATCGTATTTTGGGTCCTTATAGAATGATGGGAAACCAGCTCGCAAATTCACTGCTCGAATTTGATGACTTCTTCTTCTTCTTCCTTGAATGATCGGAGAATGTTTGATAGAAGCTTGCAAATCGCAATCTCCTAAGACAGTATTTTGTCCCAACTAGTGTAAGTAGTTGCGAGAACGTCTATCTTGCATGATACAGCTATCGATCTTCGGATTACACACCCTCAAAAAAATCCTAGCAAACCTACTTTGAGATTCTCATAAAGTGTTTTTGGGGAGAATGAGAATAGAAGGGAGATAAGAGTAATTGGATCAATCCCTTGTCTTGAATCACAACCCACGTTCTCTTTATATATACCTTCAAATGGTGTATTGATTTTAATGAAAAGATGTGTCTCTTGTTTCCAACCATCACATATGTTAGAAAACAAAATGTGTTCTTTCATTACAAGATGTGTCATTTCACTACAAAATGTGTTTTTTCATTAATATTGTCAGAAACAAAAAAAAAATTCCAACAATGTCCAGTGGTTCATTACCATGTTCATAAACAATCTTTGCTTGAACTAACATGCACCTTCCAAATTGGCCACCAAAATTTAATTAAACATTCATAGTATTTTGCTGATTAATACATTTACACCCGTCTATATGTTGTTTAATCATTAATGTATTGAATAAGGTTAATTTTATAAACACTTGACCTTTGTGCTTGCGAAATTGTCACATCCCTAATCCAAGCCCACAGAAAATGGACCAAATCCATCAGAAAAAGCTCATTTAAGTGTGATCCAGGAATGAGAAGACTTAGGGTTTACTCTCATCTCTCTATATAAAGGAGAAGAAAGAGGCCTTCAGGGTTTAGAGAGAGAGACTTTTGGCGAAACCCTTCCATAATCGAGAGAGAGCCAGCCGTTGCAGCCACCGTGTGAGAGAATTCGCCGTCGTCGCCTGAAAAGGAGGAAAAGACAGTTCTGACCTGTTTCGGTGTAGAAGAGAAACGGAAGGGCAAACCAGATTAGATTCAAGTGAAACTTTGTAGGTAAGTTCTTCACTTTCTTATCTAGTTATAGGATAAATAAGTTTGTCTTTCGAATCTGTAGTTTATGAGTTGTGTCTGTTTTCCCGAGACCTATCTTTGCAGATCCGATTAGCGATCAGTTCACTTGAGAGGCGTTTTTGCCAGCGATCTAGAAGGATTGATGACACGATCTGCATATCATCGGAAAGCCCCTTCTGTCTAGTTTCCAGAACCGTTTGCCGATCCAGAATTCGATTTTTGTGACTCCCTCAGTCGCGTTTCCAGTGTCGTGTGTTCAAGATTTGTATCTGCTCTTCCGTTCTTTGCTTGTCTTCTGTAAGGCTAAGTTGAGGGTGCGATCTGTGAGATTCTTAATATTATTAACTAATTTGTATTCGCTAGTGCTAGGTCTAGGAGATTGCTTGTTGATTGATGATGGTTATTTGAGTTGTTTGATGACAATTGGTTAATGATATTATGTGGAAATGTTGTTAGAATGATATATTGGATACTGTGATATTAGTATGAAATGTTTGGAAAGTGAATGTGATTTGTGTGTAGCCGGACTGAGAGCGTGTGACATGACGATCCCGCTGAATCCCGTTAATGGCTGACGAGCCAAAAAGGGTGGCGTACGACCTTTCGAGGTGACGGCTAGCCCCAAGTTGTTTCATGGACTTTGGTCGAGATATGTGATATGTGCTAATGTGTGTTTATTATGATGAGATGATGTTTTTAGCTTTGTGATAATGTGACTTGTTGCTAAATATGTTCATTGTTGCTTGTCCTAGAGTTTGTATTATCATGTGCAGGTTAATTAGTATTGTTGGGAGTCATGTGGGCAGAAATGACCATTTCTCACTGAATAATTCTCTCTGGAATTGCTCACCCCTTTTTCCTTTTTATACTGTGTGCAGGTGTTTCTTGTGTTGCAAGTTAGGACGCGAGACCTATGGCTCAAAGTGATCGGGAACGGGTCGTGTCATAAATATTAATGGAATTAATTTCCAGCAATAATCAGATATTTGACCAGCTTAACTAATTTGTTCATTATATCATGATTTAGTTAAGAAAAATAGAGTACAAAATAGTTGTATATCCTTCGATTTAATTTTATTCTTTTTAGCCATCATTGGATTCATTGATTTTTTTTTTTTTTTTTTACTATTATTCAATGATGTTTAAGGTAGAATTATACTAATTTCAATAATCGAATCAAGCAAATGTAATTTAAACAACAAAAATCTTATCTGAAATGATATTAGATTTTGATTTGATTAGATTGACTTTATGTTCTATAAATCCAAAAAAAAAATCTAATAAAACTTTTTTTTTTTAAAGTGTTTAAACCAAAACCGAGGCATATCATGAAGCTTATTTGACGAAATGAAATAATTCTAGACAAAAATTGCTTCAAAACAAAATAAACACTGACATTTTTGTAATTAACTGCAAGTGAAACAAACGTGTTTGTTTCAACATGCAACTTTTGCACAAAATTACGTTGTTCTAATAAATAATAAGCTTTATATCAGATATTTGTTTAGCTTTAAAAACTATTAAATTTTAGAAGACAAACTAAACGCTAAAAAAAAAGAAAAACAGAACGAAAGCCAAATCGGATTGAACATTACCAAAAATGTAAGATGATATATTTGTGATATATATATATATATATATATATATATATATATATATATATATATCTAATTTTAGTAGATGCGATAATTACAAGATATATTCAGCAATTACAAGATACACCAATCCGGTCGAGAGGCAATGTCGATTGACGTTAGTTAGTTGCGTCTGTGGCTTGTGTGCCGTTTTGATCCCTCATCTGTCACTTTCCTGTCGTTTTCTTACATCCTTGATTCTATTCGCCCAGTCGACCAACTGTGGCCAACCACGTGTAATTTTCTTATCAGTCCAACTGGCTTTTTAGATTTTTTTTCCTCCGCTCATATGCAGCCACGTAAGCCAGTAAGGCACAACAGTAATTTAATTTATTTTATTTTTCTGTATGTTTATCATGGGTTTGGACAGTTTAATATTTCTGTCGTAGCGGTTACGGTTTCAAGCATTTTTGAGCGATTTGAACGACTGGTGCAACGGTTAAAAATTGGTGCGTTTTCGAGATATTTACGACTAGTTAACAGCGGGTGTAGTAGCTGTTAAATAATAAACTAACAATATAAACACATTAAACATTATAAAAAAAAATCAAAAATCAAATTATTATAATAAAATTTAAAAATAACTAATTCAATAAATTTAAATACTAGAAAATCATGTATATGATATTGACGTTGTTTATTATTATTATTATTATTATTATTATTATTATTATTATTATTATTTTGGATGAAAGTTATAAATTTAATGGAAATATTGTTTCTTTTGTAGATTAATGTTATAAATATAAAATTATAATAGGTAACTAATTTAAAAGAAAAAATATTTATATATTTCATAATCATAATACTCAAATCTTGATTTTTTAAAAAATTTAATATATATTTCTGATTTTTAAGTGAATTTTATTTTATTTTTTAATAAAAAAATAAATCTTCCCGCAACCGCAAACGCTCGAGGAAAGAAACTTTTGGTTTTGAGCAATTTGGAGCGGAGCGGTAGGAACTGTTTTTCATGATTGTTGTCAAACGCTAGGAATCGCTACCGTATGCAAAAATAGCGTTTGCGGGTGATAGTGGGTGTACCAACCAAGCTCTAAATCTTTTACTTCTTCGCTCTCTCACAAAAGTATCGAGTGTTTTATTCGACCAACATTTTTACTAAGGTAAAACAATAAGCAAAAAGTTGTAAAAATAATAAGGATGTTGTGATATGAGAAGAGAGAATGAGAATTGAGTGATGATTTATTCCAATGAGAACAAGAGTATATATAGTGGTACAATAACTTGGAGAAGAATAAAAGCTTGGAGAGAAAGGGACTTGGTGAACAAGGCCATAATCATATATGGACATTCACAATAAATTGGATTTATAACACTTCCCCTTGAATGTCCATAATCTAAAACTACTCTTAATACGCAAGTGATGCTGCCTCATTAAAAACCTTACCAGGAAAACCCAGTGGGAAAAACCTTGGTTAAGGGAAAAAGAGTGCAGCGCGTATTTACTTCCCCTGATGATTAGATGACTGAGGTCTTTGAGATAACGCATCCAAATGATGAACTTGTTTCTTCAAAGTAGCAGTTAGAAGTGTGTTGAGAAATAAGCCCGCCAAAGTTTCGTTTGAACGAATATGTTGAACGTGTATATCGCTATTCTTCTGCAACTTAGGAATCTTTTAGATTATCCATCTTGATCATTCTCTATGTTTCTCTTAATATCATTCAAGTAAGATATTCATCATAGAGATAGACTTTCGTATATCACTCTAATGATAACATTCCTCTTTAAGTGTCTATCATTTGCGTGTTCTTTGATGTCTCGTTAAAAACCTTTCATAGAAAAACCTTATGGGATAAAAACTATGATAAGGGAAAAAGAGTACATTCACGCTCATCATTATCTTTCTCCCTCTCAGAAGCATCTTCTTCAGGAGATGACTTTTGATCATATGCTATCTTTTCGAATGATCATAAATATAGCCTTAACAAACAAACTTGTATGATTTATGATATCTCAAATCATTAGACTTCTGGTCCATAACATATTTTCCTTTTTATCATACAAAATCACATCTTTCAATCATGAAAGAGATCGATAAATTTCTTAAACATCAGTTTAAATTTGGTACTTCAGGACCATTTTGCTTTTAGCCATTTAAATCCTTCCGGGATTTGTATACAAATCTCATTATCAAATGATCATTTAGCATAAATTATTGTCATCATACTATTTCAGATAACACTGAGTTTTGATGATCTTCAAATTAAGAATCACTTTGATCAATATCTTTAGAGAAATCTACATGGGTACTCATATACATAATTAGACCCTATTTTCTCTTTTCATTCGATAGAGTTCTCAAGAATATAATTCTTGTACCATTGATCCTTAAGAGATTATTTCCTTCATATTTATATACTTCAAGGATGACATTTTCCAGTGTTCAATCTCTTATTGCCAGACTTATAAGATGTCAAAAGTTAATTGCATCCACCACAAGATCATACATCTCTTCATGATTAATTTCTTGGCTTTGTGATAACTTCACACAATAACTTATTTATCTTTCACTGGTTTTACACTTCAAGTGCATGGACTACAGGTCCAAAAATTTCTCTTCAAGAGAATATAATTACAAGTCTATTTTCCTTTCCGTTTTGGCCAATCATTACTTTGTGTACACTTTAATAGACTTTCTTTCGTGATCCTCTTTTTCATAATATCAACTGCTCATAGCATGCAAAATATTACGACATCGATTTGCTTTTCGGTTCCCATATTATTTCTAACATGACATAGGTAGCTAGCTCTTTTCATTGTCAAGTACTTGAACTTTTCATTTGTCATGTTTGATGTCTCTTCTGGAGATCATTCAAAATCTTTATTACCTCGATTTGGTCATTCTCAATTTTTGCTCTTTTCTTTTTACGAGGATTTATATATGGAACCAAATAGGTCTATCACGCTTCATGCGATCTTTAGACTCACTAGCAGTTTGATAGAGTCCTTTTAGGACATACATTTAATAGGAGCATATACAGCTGGCATAGGTGATTTCATCACTCTATTGGGATCAGCAAAAGCGTATGGCAATTAATACGCCAAGTTTTGCTTATGAATTATCTTTTTAGACTTTTAATGTACATTTTCAAGTCCGAGGATCATTGATAATTCATAGCTACTTATATTTTTTCCCAGCTGTTTATTTTCTCCCTCTAATGTTGGAAACTGACTCATTATAATGAGAATATACAAGTCGAGACATTAATAAATCCTTCTGGGATAGCTCTAGACACTTATTTAATATTCATATCCAACATATTTTTCTCCTCTTTTGAGGTTCCATCTTATAGCGTTGTGGTGAAGCACTTTTCATATTCAAATATCTTTCTGATGGAAATTATTTGGTTTCTGATCCTAAACCAATAATGATGGGGAGACCTATTAGTTATTCATTGGCTTGATGGGAAACAATGGTATTAAACCATTTTGTGTATAAGCTTCTGGATGTTCAACACTTTATTTTAATGAACAACATAAATTCACCATCATTATCAAATAACCTTGCAAACTTCAGATTGCAGTTTCATGACAAGGATAAATGTGAATCTTGAGTTGATGTGTCCATCGAGTCAATGCGTCCATTGAATCGATGCATCTATTATCTAAAATTCACATAATGGGTGATCAACCCATAAATATCTCCTTATATATACTTCTAGAAATAAACATATTCCAGTTTATTTTTCTTACTGGTGAATGCCACATTATCATATTGCTTTCTGAGCAATCAACATATGATAAATGACTAGAAAGAATCTTCTGGTTCTTTACGAAATATCCACACACTTTTATAAATTTCTGCATCATCTATTAAACCAGGATGACCAATCCGGTTAAGCCAAATATTTAAATTCTTAGTAAACATCTGATTTATTTTCATTCTCAGTAAACTTCTGATTTACTTTTCATTCTTAGTAAACTTTTTGTTTACTTTTCATTCTCGGTAAACTTCTGGTTTACGAATCTTTGTGTAGTACAATCTAGTACAAAATAGGTAGATTCTCTTAAATACTTTTAACCTTGGGAAAAACTTGTGATTTGGAGATATTCAACAATTCCTTCACTTTTCATATAAAAACCCATAGATTTATTTTTATGAAGGAGTAAGCAAACTCAGTTTTAGTGTAAACATAATCTTCTGGATGTTTCACTTATAGTATACAAGATCTTTTAACTATTCCCCTCGAGATGATAACACTGTAGATTTATCAATCTTGAACTGAATCTCATCTTAGAATCAATAACATATTCTACTCGGATCATTAGATCCTTTCTTTTGAGACTTTAGTGAATAGAATGTATAAAGTACTCCAATTACCTTCTTTAGACAATGATATCTATGTGCTCTTCTGGAGCATTCATATATATGTTTTATACAACCTTGTATTGTACTTCCTCAAGTTTATTTTCTTTTCTATTTGTTCACTTCCGGTGAAAATATGAGTTCTTGATAGAAACTCTTCGATCTCGATCTTAACTATATCCATATTATTTGTGTGGTCCTTTTTCTTTTCTTAAAGTATGATGTCACATTCACTTCAGGGAATGGAGTATAACCGATAAGACATTTAATTATAGACTCTAAGTCTTCTAATCCTAAATGTGGAGATTCACAATCTAAATGATATCATCATGCTTTTAAGATTGTTCCAAAGAACTCTTGGATCTTCTATGTCCAAGCAGTGAACATATCTTCAGGATATTTCACTTATAGTAAACTTTAATCATCAAGTAGCGAATATATCACTTATTATTTATGTGAGATTCTTTAATTCTCTTTGTGATGGTGAAACTTCAAGTTCATTCATCTTGAATTCAATTCCACTCTAGAATGAAAAACATACCCAACTTAGGTCATAAATATTATTATCTTATATACTTTAAGACTTAGAGGAATATGTCTCACAATGCGTTCCCATGTATATGCTCTTCAGGAGCTTTTAATGAGCTTTATACTCTTGATATTGTATTCACACTAGATACATTCATTCTCATATGAAAGAAAATTTTCTTCTTTCTTGCCATTTTTTTTTCTTTTCTCACTTCAGGTGAGTAATTTCTTGAAAGGAATTGGGAGACATTGGTCTTGACCATATTTGTCACAATATATATATATATATATAGCCACTTCTTTGGATAATAGATCTCTTTCTTCTCAGAATAAGATTTCACATTCACTTCAGGGAATGAATCGTAATCAACCGGATGTGCTATGAAAGTTTAAATCAAACAATAAACGAATCAAAAATATATAGCCAAACATCAGATTCTAAGCGATAAAGCATAAATATATTTCGACAAAGAACCAAAACTAAGCCACAAAACCAACGATTTGTCAATGTACTTAAATGATTAAGAAGTATGAGCCATATAACAACGCAATAATATCAATAAGGCATCATAACAAAACATTAAGAAGTATGAGCCAATCATTATGATAAAGAAAGTGACAATAATTATAAACAATTAGGTTGATCTTCTCTGATGAAACGTATGTACTAAGTTACTAACCCACTCAATAATCAAACCAGGACGATGATTTATTAAAACGAATATAAATCAACAAACTATCAAACCAGATCAATCCAACAATTAGACTAATTGTAAAGCATGGATCAAATATTTATGAGGAATTTAATCAATAGAGATAATCAAGCAATCAAATTTAACCCATTACTTTTGTCTATGAAACTAACGAGTTACGAGAAAACAATAATAACCCATGCATAAGTTAATAATCATAGAACGTGAGGTTAACTTATCTCGATAAAGATGGTTTTGGAAACGGCGGTTGAAAACGAGAGGGTATTGGTTCGATGACACAAAACCGTTGTAAACATCAGAGATCTCGACCGGTAACAGAGTACGGAGACGGATCTCTCTAGAACTCTCGATGCAAAAGAGAACGAACAAGACGTCGGCTAGACTTTTATATTTGAACAACAAAATATATTGAATCTGCCAATAAACATGATCCATAGAGTGAGTAACGAATAAAATTCAAGGATCGTAAAAGCATTGAACATGAATTAAACAAAAATATGTGACATGATTCTATTATAGTATCGGGAAGCATGATTTCATTATTATGTCTCGATCACAAAGCAAGAGTCAGTTTATAACTCCTTTATAACTATAGCATGTCTTAGTATTATGAATCTATTAAAAATTAACAATAAACCATAAAACATTATAGAGATCAGGTCATGCACGTTCTCGTTTTACAATTAAGCATGATTTAAAGATTTGAGGTAAAAACTTATCTCGGTCGGAAACAAAGACGGAGAGATCGGAGACGCCGGAGAGAGAATGAAACGGATATAGGAAACAAAGGTAACGTCAATGATTTTTTTTTTTTTAGACGGCTAGGGTTTTTTACTCAGTGGCTAGGGTTTCGTGCTGATAACGTGTTGTGATATGAGAAGAGAGAATGAGAATTGAGTGATGATTTATTCCAATGAGAACAAGAGTATATATAGTGGTACAATAACTTGGAGAAGAATAAAAGTTTGGAGAGAAAGGGACTTGGTGAACAAGGCCATAATCATATATGGACATTCACAATAAATTGGATTTATAACAAAGGAAACGTATTTTGAGTGATTGCCCTCAAAATTTGGGAAGAGAATAGCGAATTCGCAAAATGAAGAATAACATGACTGTTTATCTATTTCAAACATATTTGAAAAGATTTTATATTTAACTAAAATAATTTTACTATACAAATAATTATTTTTTATGTAAGATTTTTTTCCTTCTACATAAAAGATTTTTTTCCTTCTTATTTTACCATATAAGAAAAATGTACGCAATAAGAAAATATTGTACGTATAATAAGGAAATTGTATGTATAGTAAGATAAATGTACGCAAATGTTAAGAAACTGTGGAAATTAATATTAACCCATGCCTTCTCACAGTCCATGATGTCGACGGTTTTAACTGGATGGATCTTGGCTAAGTTGTGAATTTCCCTTTGATTGAGAATTGAACGATCTTCTGGGGAAGGTACAAGTCGTCTAAGATCTGGAATTGCTTCAACGGGAAAAAGTTGAATGACTAGAGGAAACCAATGGACTATCTTTGACTTTTGTCTAAGAGATGATCTGAGATTATCGACACTTTTAGCATTTTTTGTACACTGAATAGTACGATTAATTAGAAAAGACGACTTTCTCCCCCACGGATATTCGCAAAATAATGCAAAGTTATTAGTCATTTAAACAGTCTCCTGGTTTGGCTTCACTGGATGAGTTAAAACAGTAAAAATACCATCAACGATGATAATTTTTGCTAATGCAAGTTTTTTCCAGCCAGGAGTAGCAAACTCCCGCATCATCTCGACAAGATAAGCAATGGTAAGGTCACTATTTTCACCAAACAAAACTTTCCATACCTTCTCGCAACCTTCCTTTAGCTTAATGACGTCATCGATGTCTTTTTTCGGACCACACTCAATACCGTTTATAAGCCAAAACTCTCTCAAAGAGAATTTTAGTGGTTTTCAGGCGAATAGAAACAGATCTCGTTTTGTTTAGAAGTAATTAGTTGATGGCATGCAAAATTTAGTATCATTTTGCTGGAAAAGAAAAGTTTTGGTGCAAGAATACTAAAAATTTTACCATGTGCAGAGTTATGGAGTTTATCCATCTCCGGTGTACCTCGCAAAGCTTCGGCAATTGTGAGAAGCAAGTACGGTCTCGAGTATGCGTTGATATGCGCCAACGACGGATAGTCCTTTGATCATAATAACCTAGCCGACAACATCTCACACAACGGTCGATCTGCAACTGGAGGGAGTTCCGACTCTGACATAGCGGTCGTATATGTTGGAGGGAGTTCTGATTCTGACATTTGAACCCTATAAGAGAGAAATTCGCCGGAGATGTGTGAAAAATCTCTTAATTTTGTGAACAAATGTCTTGTAGATCTATTTTGTGGAGAGAGAGGAAGGAAAGAACATGAGAAGTCTTTCTTGATTTTCTCTTAATAATTTTCTTTATTAATTTTGCAGTTATTTTGCCGAACAAGGAGAAACAAGTGAAGGGGTGTCATCGGGGAAAGGAAGCATAAAGTATGGTAATTTTACATCTTCTTATACGGCACAATTACTTTTTTATTATTACAAGTTATTCTCAAACTGTCACAAGTCAAATAAAAATGTAAACACTTTTCTCGAACAGTTGCATATTGTATGTTTATATTTGGGGCAAAACAGGAATATTAAAAAGTATCTGATAGATCTGTAAATAGGAACTGCCCATATGACACATCTATAATTTAAACTCAGGAGTGTGACAATTTTGTAATTTATTCTAAAAAAAATCGACATCTACGTAACAGTATATCACATACAAATTAAGCTCATGTTTACCCTAACATAATGAAATTAGGATTCCTTTTTCTTAGAAAAACAAAATGATAAACGATTAGGTTATGGTGTATTTCGAGAGTAGTATGACTCGCTATAAAATTCGAGATCTTAAACATTAGCTTTCTCTAGGGAAAATTATATCACATACCACTTTTTCAAATTCCTTATAAAATTTACCACATTTCTCAAATCCTTATTAAATCTAGGGTCCCTTAAATCTACCATATCCTATATTTGAAAATACTCTGTTACTCATTACACATCTCCTCCTTTCTCTTTCTTCTTCTCTCTCTTTCTCAAAACGGAAAAAATGGTGTGATACCAGAGATGATGTCGGAGATGGTGGTTGACGGCGGCGACAGAGACGATGATTGTTGATAGCGACATAGATGGTGGACGTGGACGACAAAAGTGGTCATAGACAAAAACGGTGACCGTGAATGGCGACGGTGGTCATAGACAAAAACATTGACGATGGCTACGACGGAGACAGAAACGATGGTCGCGCACAAGATGACGACGGTGGATATGGTGCCAGAGACGATGGTTGTAAACGGCGGCGACGGACAAAAACGGTGATCGTGGACAATGGTAAAGACGGCGGTGGACAAGACAGAGATATGATGACGGAGACGATGATCGTGGATAAAAATATGGCGGTGACCACGACGGAGACGGAAACGATGGTCGTGGACAAGACGACAACGGTAAACATAACAACGGCGGTGACGATGGCCGTGAACACGGCGGCGACGGTGGTCAAAGACAAAAACGGTGATGGTGGATGTAAACAGATGCGGTGGACGAAAACAAAATAAATAGATGAAACTTAAGGGCAATTGTGTCAATTGACACACACTAAAAAATAAAATGTGGTACTCAATAAAAGGAATTTCAAATTGTGATAGGTTTTGTAAAATTTTTGTAAGAGATGGTACATTGAAAAATATTCACTTTTGTCTATTGTTATTATTTTCATTTTGTAATCTTCTGAAAAGTCTTGCTAGTTAAGTAATTGCCTCTTCTATTTTCCAAATGCGTTTCTTGAGCTTCCAAAATCCAAACTCTGTGTATTTTGACTTGTTAAACTCAAACCATAGAGAGCTCGACACGAGTCTTAGTACTAGGATTATAAAAAGAATTAGTGGTGATGATAAGTATATATATTTTATTTGATTTGGAAAATCATATATCATTGATGATTTGAAATGATTCCAGCCAAACATAACTGGGCCAATGAGTCAGCAGAATTTTGTTTGTTTCGGTGCTCTATGACTCTCTGATATGAATTGTAATTTAATTTAAGGCGATTCTAAAAAATGTCATATTTTTTAAAAAAAGTTTCAAAATACTATTTTGATTCAAAATTTCAAAAATACCACAAAATTAAAATGAAGTTCTAACATTTAAAATTCAACCCTAAACTCTAAACTCAAACCCTACCCTCTAAAACTATATCTTACTTTGGGAATGGTTAATCCAAACCAAAAAATTTAAATTACAAATCTATTGAAAATTATTTTTTGTATCTATGGTATTTTTGAAATTATTGAAAATAGTGTTTTTGGAACTTTTAAAAAAATGATGGCATATTAGGAAATTTTTTTTTAATTTATTAGGCCAAACCGGTAGTATTTACAATATTAAAGTGGATGTAAAAAAATTATTTCGGCAAATAAAGTAGGTGTAATAGAATTGAATGAAAGGTAATAATTAGAGGAATAGTATTTTGATAAGTGTCTCTTTTTTATTTTTCTGTTTAGCATGCTTTTTTTTTTTTTAATCTTATCATCAACAATTGAAAATTTCGGTTCACAATTTTATCGAAATAAAATTTTAAAAAATTAGAACGTGTAATACTAATATACTTTAAAAAAAAAGATGTACTACATCCCCTCCAAAAATTACTTTGGTATAATCGGTCAAAATATCGATATGGAATATTGCATGTACATATTTTGTTTGTTTACTTAATTTTACTAACCTAGGGCTTCTTTTTTTAATTAAACGTAGTACTACAATTGATTCATTTTTCATCACATTAGTTTTAGAGACAAAAAATACTACAACCTAGAATTTATCATTTTCTATAGTCCATCCAATTATGGCATTCCTTTCCACTCCGTACAATCTTTTTTTTTTTGTCGGAAAAAAAAAACTTTTCTATTATTATTATTTTTGCGGGGGACATAGTAAAAAAGAAAAAAACTTTATGGTATAATTGTTTTTGTTGCTTTTAGCAATTAGCACAAATCTCATCTCATCTCACCAAATCACATCACATCACATCATAATTACATGGATCAACATAGTTACATTTTGTACAAAGAAACAAAAAACATTTACACGTTGATCAATTTTAGAATAATTTTGCTTCTGCTTTCTAATTATTAACACCACCTGCTATTTTGTTTTTTGTTTTTTTTTATATAACGTTAGTTTATATATTTGCTCAATTACTACTACTTGCTTACCTCTCACCCTCATCTTCTTCCCTGGTCGTACTGTCACTTCCATCTCTGCTAAAAAAAAAAAAAAAAAAATCCAAACTTTCCAAAAGCAACAAATAACCCCTCTGCAAAATCGTGTCAAAAGTTTACTTTTTTTTTTTGTTTTTGCTTTGCGAGATCTATCAATCATGGCCGTTGATTCAACTGACCGGCGAGACTTCATTGTGAAAATCAACAGTGAAGAGCACGGAAGCGTCGGTGCTACAGGCTCAAGCAGCAATGCCGTGGGACGAAACATTTGGAATGAATCAAGCTATGATTTTTGGGATGGTGAAAAAGGTAAAAACGGCGATAAAGGAGGAGGAGACGACGAAGACGGTGGTAGTTTCCATTTTACACGGCGGAAGGCGAAGTCGGAGGATTCTGCACCACCGTCGAAGATAGTGGATCAGTTTCTTCAAAAGCAAAAAACTTCCCGTGGAGAGATCTCTGTTGATATTGATCACCTTAACATGTCGGGGATACAAAGCAACACGGCGGCGACTGGTTTAACTTCGATATCGGAGTCATCTTCTCCGTCCACGGTGAAAGTAAAATCCGAGGCGGTTAGACGGAGGAAGAACAGAGTATCTCTTGGTGGAAGCAGCGACGAGGAAGGTCATAACGGTGGAAACAGAGACGAAACAGAGGTTATGAAGTGTAGTTCGAATAAACCAATACTTAGTAGGAACCATACGAAGTCTAGGTTGCTTGATACTCCGACACCGACACATCCGGCGATGGGGAAAACAGAGATGAGATCTAGTCGGAGATCAGGGTTTCTTGGGAAAAGCCCTAAACCGGGGACTCCATCTCGCGGCGGAGGATTCTTGGAGGAAGACGAAGAAGAAGATCCGTTTTTCAACGAGGATCTACCGGAGGAATACAAAAGGGATAAACTTAGCATATGGGTTTTGCTTGAATGGATAAGTTTGGTTTTAATAATCACAAGTTTGGTATGTAGCTTAACCGTGCATAGCTTGCAACGCAAGACATGGTGGAAGCTGGCTTTATGGAAATGGGAAGTGACGGTTTTGGTGTTGATTTGTGGGAGATTGGTCTCGAGCTGGATAGTGAGGATACTCGTGTACTTGGTCGAGAAAAACTTCTATTTGAGGAAAAGGGTTCTGTATTTCGTCTACGGAGTCCGAAGAGCGGTCCAAAACTGCTTGTGGTTAGGGCAAGTGTTGCTCGCGTGGCATTTCTTGTTCGATAAGAAAGTCCAAAGAGAGACTCGGTTTACCGCGATTAGGTATGTGACGCGAGTGCTGGTCTGTTTGGTTGTTGCTGTGATCATTTGGTTGATTAAGACAATTCTGGTTAAGGTTATGGCTTCGTCGTTTCACATGAGCACTTACTTTGATCGAATTCAAGAATCCTTGTTCACTCAGTACGTGATTGAAACTCTTTCGGGTCCTCCTTTGATGGAAATTCAGAGAATAGAGGAAGAAGAGCAGAAAGTATTAGAAGATGTCAAGAGCTTAGAGAGATTAGCCGGAGCTAAGTTGCCTCCAGCTCTAAAAGCGACGGTTAAAAGTTTTATGAAAATCGGGAAAGGTCCGAGGCTGTCTCGGGTTGGTTCTAAGAAGGAAGGAGATGGCGAATGGATTAGGATTGATCATTTGCAGAAAATGAACATAATGAATGTGTCTGCTTGGAATATGACCAAGTTGATGGAAATCATACGGAAAGGCGCTCTTTCTACGTTGGATAAACATTTACAGGAGACCGTTCATGAAGACGAGGACGCTACACAGATAAGAAGCGAGTGTGAAGCCAAAATTGCCGCTAAGAAGATTTTCCACAATGTCACTGAGCCTGGTTCCAGGTATAATATCATGGATTTGATCATATTTCTCAAAGTTCTTGATCCACTTTTGTTTTATGCTCAAATCTTGAGAGGATTTTTGGGGTTTTAGGTACATAAATATGGAAGACTTCTTACGTTTTCTGTCTGAAGAGGAGTCTGAAAGAGCCATGGCTCTCTTTGAAGGTGCTTCAGAGAGCCACAGGATCAGCAAGTCTTGCCTCAAGAATTGGGTGGTACGTAAGTTTCAAATTAATAATCTCGAGAATATTATCATATGCAAAACAGAGTTATCTTGACCGCGCGAGTTTTTTAACAGGTTAAGGCGTTTAGAGAACGGAGGGCTCTGGCTTTGACCTTAAGCGATACAAAAACAGCAGTAAATCGGCTTCACCGTATAATCAATGTGGTGATTAGCATTATAATCTTAATCATATCGCTTCTTATACTTGGAATCGCCACAACCAAATTCTTGCTACTCATGAGCTCGCAGCTCCTTCTAGTAGCTTTTGTATTCGGAAACTCTTGCAAAACCATCTTCGAAGCCATCATTTTCCTTTTCGTTATGCACCCATTTGATGTAGGTGACCGCTGCGAAATCGACGGTGTTCAGGTTTGTTCCTCCCTAATTACAATAAATTTCTGGTCTTATAAATAATATTGTGACATGGTCCTGATCTTGTTTGTTTCTTTTGCTAGTTGGTTGTGGAGGAAATGAACATATTGACGACTGTTTTCTTGCGATATGATAATCAAAAGATCGTATACCCAAATAGTGTTCTCGGCACAAAACCTATATCTAACTTTTTCCGAAGCCCCGATATGGGAGATGCTGTCGAATTCTGTGTTCATATAGCAACTCCTCCAGAAAAGATATCTGCTATTAAACAGAGAATACTCAGGTTAGTTAAATCCTAAACCTTAAACCCCGACCGATATCTAGGTTAAGTCCCTTGGAAGTAAAGATTCTTAAAGATGTTTTTTTTAAAAATGTCTTCATGCAGTTATATAGACAACAAGAAGGATCATTGGTATCCCGCACCTATGATTGTGTTTCTAAGCATGGATGATATGAAAAGTATAAAGATTGCGGTGTGGTTGACACATAGAATGAATTTTCAAGATATGGGAGAGAGGTTTATAAGGAGAGGTCAATTACTAGAGGAAGTTGGAAAAATTTGTAGAGAGCTCGATATCGAGTATCGTTTATATCCTCAAAGCATTCATATTCGAAGTCTGCCTACTCCGCTTACTCCCGGGATGTCAGACCGTCTTCCTCCCCCCTGGATGCAGCCACGCGGTTCCTGAATTGTAAAGATTGTTGAGACAGACAGAAATGAATGTGTAAGCATGCAGAATAAGATTTTTGTGTGTATATCTAGTATGATTGGTTTTTTGTAAGAGTTTGTTTTCTTTAATGAATTAGTAGTTTGTGATTTGAGATAATATATAGTCAATTGTAACAGGCTTTAAAACTCTTTTTTTTCTAATATTGTTTTACTAAATGGAGGATTGGATTGAACCAGAAATGAAGACGCTTCCGACTGTAGATGCAAGCAAGGTTTCAACTTTCAATTTGAAGCTGTTGAAGATGAGCAGTTAATACTTAATAGAAATGCATGAGTAAAATATCCAAATACATACATTGAACACTCACTAGTCAGATCTTAAAAGTCTTGTGGGGTGAGCTCTCAATCGGATATGTCCATGTCCATATAGACATGTTCGTGCGGACATTTTTTTTGTTTGCGTCCAAAATAGTCCGCGTTCAAAAGTGTCCGGATCCAAATAAGTCCATGTCCAAATAGACATGTCCAAATAGACATGTCCGGAATCCATAAAAGTTGCATAAAGTATAAATTGAATATATTTTTTTGGTTAATTTTGTGTTGTGAAATTTATTAATATATTGTAAAGTGTTATTAAGACTTGGAGTAGGGGTGGGCAAAATATCCAGAACCGAAAACCGAATCAAACCCGACCGAAATTACCGAAGCTAATTCGAACCGATTTTTTAAAATATCTGAACGGATCTTCCATACTTAAAACCGAAAACCCGAAACCGAACCCGAACCGAACCAATAACCGAAGGGGTACTCGGAATATACAAAACATAAACAAACCTAAATATATTTAGAGTTAAGGTTGGATGTGTTTATATAGTTTATATAATTTTTATAGTTTTTTCTTTATTTTTTTATCAATTCGGATATTGTATATAAATTTCGGTAAAAATAACCAATTTATGATATTATTTGTAATATTACAATTTTTTTTTGTTATTTTGTTTAGAGTATTTTTGGATAATTCGAATAACAAATAATTAAATTGAACCAAATGAAAAAGAAAGCGATGTAATTATAAACTTTTGGAGTTGTTTTAAATATTTCGACAATTTTTTAGTATTATGGATAATCCGAACCCGACCCGAACTTAACCGAAACCGAACCGAATCCGACCCAAAGTTTTTTAATACCCGAATGGGTATTATATCTCTAAACTAAAATACTCGAAAATCTGAAATACCCGATCCGAACCCAAACGGGTACCTGAATGTCCACCCTTAACTTGGAGTGTACATAGATTAGAGGTGGTCATTCGGGTATCCGTTCAGGCTCAGATCACTTATTTCAGATTTTCGGGTTTAAAGATATAATACCCATTCGGGTATTACAAAAATTCGGGTTCGGAATATCCCAAGTACTAAAACATTACTGAAAATATTTAAAAATTAGCTGAAAGATTTATAACTACCCAATTTTTTTTTTCTATTTAGTTCTATTTAATTATTTGTTATTCGAATTATCGAAAAGTACACAGAACAAAATAACAAAAAAGAATTGTAGTAATTCAAATAATAACCTAAATTGGTTATTTTTCCCGAAATGTATCCACAATATCCGAATTGATCAAAAAAGCAACAAAAAAACTATAAAAATTACATAAATTACATGAACATACCCGACCTTAACTCTAATTATCTTTAGATTAGTTTCTTTTTTAGGATATTTCAGATACCCGTTCGGTTTTCGGTTCAATTCAGGTTTTTTGGTGTTAAGTGTAGAGGACCCATTCAGATATTTTTAGAAATCGGTTTGAATTTGGTTCAGGTAATTCTGGTCGGGTTTGGTTTGGCTTTTCGGTTTCGGATGTTTTGCCCACCCCTAGTATAGATTACAAACATTTTTTCATGTTTTTAAATAGACTTAAAATCTTTTACAAAATGGGTATAATCTCTAAAACACACAAAATTGGCTAAATCCTATTTAATTTTGTCCTTCGACATGTCTATTGTCCATAAAGTCCAGTCCACATGTGACTACAGACTAATTTGGACTCGTCCAATTTGGACCGCTTCATATTTGGACTTGTCTATGTCTGATGCCTCCTAAATTAAGGATGCAAAAGAGTTTTAAATTTATAATCCCTAATATGCAAGTGCACAGTTGACAATTGTAATACTTTGAGGTCGATCCACAGGAGACTATGTTCTTACGCTACAAATTTATATGATATATAGAGAATAAGCTAAGAGAAAATATATTTGGTTTTGGGGTTTTTAATGAAACAAAGCAAAGCAATAAAATAAAGGGATAGATAAATCAAAACACGCAAGATAAAAGAAATCAAAAGAACTTATGCAACATAAACTACACCGTTTTTTAAAGAGATGAATTTAGTGTTCTAGAACTCAAATCACTAAGGTAGAATCTTTCCACTGTCGTGGCTCCAAAACCTATAACTCCTACCTTAATAGACTCAACTTTTGATGGTTATTACAAGGTGGAATCACGCTGTAAGATTGAGATTCGATTGTTCATTAAACTCCTTAACTAACCTTTCGAATTGTTAAGACGTCTAACCTATCAAATACTAGATTCGGTCGGTACAAAAGCTTTTGGAATCGGTACCAACCTAAAATCGGTCACTAGGTAGCTAATCTAGATCACGCCTTGAATATAAATAAAGATATAGAATCAATCTAGAAACAAGTTCAATAAAGATGTAAAATATGCAACAAAAGAACTTTAAAATAACTTTATATCAAACATACAACTACTCTACATGTTGTGAAACATGGAGCAACTAGAGTAGATGATAAAACAGTAGGTTTGTGCTAAATAAGGGATCGACATAGATGGATCTCGAAAAACAAAGATTGAGAAGAACATCATGGCCTTCATCGCTCTTTATCAAGACATAAGATGAAAAACTAAAGAGAATAACGAAAATACATGTTTATTATTGATTTGTGGTGCCTAGGGCTGCTCTCCTTCTCTCAAGAGGCTA
The DNA here is from genome assembly GCA_963576765.1 of Draba incana. Lineage (NCBI taxonomy): Eukaryota > Viridiplantae > Streptophyta > Magnoliopsida > Brassicales > Brassicaceae > Draba > Draba incana. The sequence continues at coordinate 21,551,315 of OY755213.1, forward strand.
AAATAAACTATATATAGGTGCTTGAAGAGGTTTTAGGTCGGTGGAATCCATAGGTTTTCACTTTGGGCGAAAACGTTTTTTTGTCGAAAACTTTCCAAAAGTGGCCACGGCACCGGTCACGTGAATTGGTCCGGAGTCTGGCTCAAAACATGCTCCTTGAACTTGGCTATGGTCCAATGAGCCGGACCATGGGTTGGATCGGTGTCTTGGCCCATCTTGGACTTGATTCATCTTCAAGGGAGAATGACATGTCTTCAGTAGAACTTGAATATCTTTTAAACTACAATTCCAATTGACATAATTCTAATTCCATTGGAAATCTGACTCAAAGGGCTATTCCCGTATGAAATTTCATCGCTGTCCAAGTAGTTTTGATTCTCCATCAGAGTTGATCTTTCTAACGGGTAACTTCTGTCTAACTTGGGAAATTGTGAAATCTTGAACTTTGAGAACTTGGATTGACTTCTTTGACCTTGATAAGTTTTTGTAAGATGAAGAATACTCATTTTGCTCCTTTTTACGCCCTTTTTGATGATTTGACCTATATGACTCTTAAAAACCAAATATACGAGAAAACTACCTCTTTTGATAGAAAAGCTTATTAAATAGATAGAAATAAATAGTAAAAGTGGTAAAATACCGGGTATATCAATATCCAATCCAAACGACACAGACTGGACTCTGTCCGCGTACAAACTGTCCAGATGACAGCTCTACTTGTGGATATCTTTTTTCTTTCCAATCTGAAATGATATTATATTACCATATGATCAAGAGCAATGCACTATACGACACCTGGAAGGGCCAAAAATGATCCATATAGTAGGAACCAAGTTACTATAACCGAATATTATACCCTAGAAACAAGGCAAAAGAAAGGCACTAAACAAAGGTAAAAGGCCTCTCCATAACCCACTACTAGAAAACAATCTATTTGTGACTACCGTTTGTGACTGACTTGCGTCTATTTTGTGACAGATTTGCTACTACGATAAAAACAGTCACAAAGTAGACGCACATTTGTGACTGATAACGGTTGTCGCAAATGAGACGCAAATTTGTGACCGATTTGCAACTAAGTTGACTATGTTTTATAGTCGTTGCAAAACAATCACTAAATTGTGACGATTGAATGATGGAAGTCGTCGTAACAAATTCGCCACAGTTCTGTGACGCTATTTTCAATCACAGATTAGTGACTCGCACATGTAGTCACAAAAGAGTGGCAAATTTTATGTCGGTATAAGAAGACAAAAGAAAATTTATGTCGGTAGAAAGAGAACGAAAAACAAAACGTGGGAAACAAAAAGTTTACCTAACAGAGATATTTTTTCTTACGGGAGTGGCAAAGTAGTGGGTAAAGCGTGACAAATTTGTAACTACTTTTACGGTAGTCGCAAATCAGTGGGAAATTAAATTACCTATATATACAACACATGCTCACCTCAATTTACTCATTCATTCATCTCTGTCTCTCAAACGTTCGTTGGGGAAAAAACTAAGAGAAGAAAAAAAAATTTAGAGAAAAAAAAAATTAAAATACAAAATTTCATAGAAAAAAAAAATGTGGCCCTATTCATCACGATCTTGGATGTACAACCGATTCGATCCACGTACCAACAATATATCTGCCGAATTTTTGGCGGGAGTCGAACAATTCACGTCTTTTGCAGCAGCCCAAGACTTTGCTCTTAGTAGTGGAGGTAAGATATATTGTCCTTGTGCCAACTGTAGAAATATGCGTAGACCGAAACCAATTAATACTGTTTCGACGCATTTGCTTAGTAATGGTTTCATGGATGGATATTATGTTTGGACTCAACACGGGGAAGATTACAACGTAGTAGGAGTAGGTAGTAGTAGTAATTACAAGAATGTAGATAGTAATAGCGGTAATCAAGATGTTAATTACGAAGAAGAAAATGTGTATGCCGGAATGGTACATGATGGATTTCATGGTTTTGTCCCGTTGAATGAGTATGAGCATGAACATGATCAAATTGGAAATAATAATTATGTTAATGATGAACCTACCGATGAGGCAAAACACTTCTACGCGATGTTAGAGGCTGCTAATAAGCCGTTGTACGAAGGTTGTCATGGTGGTCACTCACGGTTATCAGTAGCAGCTCGGGAAATGAACATCAAGGCAGACCACAATTTAGGGGAAAATTGCATGGATTCGTGGACGGGATTTATTTCGGAGATTTACCTCAACCTAATCAGGCAACCAGTTCATACTACGAGATAAAAAAATTTGATGCGACAGCTTGGGTTGCCAGTTGAAACATATGATGTATGCGAAGAAAATTGTATGCTTTATTGGAGAGAAGACAAGGCATTGGAAAACTGCAAGTTTTGTGGAAAAGATAGATATAAGCCTTATACTGGGGGGAGGAAGAGAGTTGCAATCAGTAAAATGTGGTATCTACCCATCGGAGATAGCTTGAGGAGATTGTATCAATCAAAGAAGACTGCAGCGGCAATGAGATGGCATGCTGAGCACGCGTCAGAAGCCGGAGTTATGTCTCATCCATCTGATGCAGCAGAGTGGAAAAATTTCAATCAAATCTATCCAAATTTTGCAGCGGAAACTCGAAATGTGTACTTGGGATTATGTACAGATGGGTTCAATCCATTTGGTATGTCAAAAAATCATTCATTGTGGTATGTGATCCTAACCCCCTACAACCTACCTCTAGAGATATGCATGAATAGTGAGTATTTGTTTCTAAAGGTATTGAATTCAAGACCTAAGCATCAACGAGGGAGTCTTGATGTTTTCCTCCAACCACTGATCGAGGAGCTGAAGGACTTATGGAATAACGGAGTTGAGGCGTATGATGTATCCGTTAAGGAAAAGTTTAACTTGAAAGTTGTTCTTTTGTGGACGATAAGTGATTTTCCGGCGTATGGCATGTTGTCACGATGGACCACACACGGAAAATTAGCATGTCCTATTTGTAAGGATGATACAAATGCTTTCTACTTACAAGCCGGTAGGAAGACGTGTTGGTTTGACTGTCATATGAGATTTTACCATACGATTATCCATTACGGAGAAACAAAGTTAATTTCCAGAAGGGAAAGAATGTTGTGAACGAGTATCCACCTGAATCGATGACGGGTGCTCAAGTATACCAGAATATTAAATATGCTAGAGCACCTAAAACATCGGTATGTGGTGGAAATGGGCATGAGAGAAAAACTCGCGGTTATGGAGATTGGCATCATTGGCATAAAGAAAGTATTTTCTGGGAGCTTCCATATTGGAGTGATCTAACTCTACGGCACTGCCTTGATGTGATGCATATCGAGAAGAATTTTTTTGATAACATCATATATACAGTGATGAATGTGTTAGAAAGATCAAAAGACACAGTGAAGTCAAGGATAAATATGGAGATAGTTTGTAATCGGCCTGATTTGCATCTTGATGAGCATAGGAATGCTCCATTCCCTATTTGGAGATTGACTACAAAAGCAATTGATGCATTACTCATGTGGGCAATAAATGAAGTAAAGTTTCCAGATGGATATGCAGGAGATTTAGCAACTTGTGCAGACATCAAAGCTCGCAAGTTTATTGGAATGAAAAGTCATGACTGCCATGTTTTTATGGAGCGGTTGCTTCCATTCATATTCACAGAACTTCTCCCGCGTAACGTTCACCAAACATTATCAGGTATATATAGATATAGATAATAATTGTCTTATTTTACATCCCAAAGCTGATCAGGATTATTGACTTATAAAACTATATATTTTTTGCAGGGATTGGAGCTTTTTCCGTGATCTAAGCAGTAGATCATTACATCAAAGTGGGATCCTTGTTTTGAAGGAGAATATTGTCATGCTTCTCTGCAATTTGGAAAAAATATTTCCACCTTCTTTCTTTGATGTCATGGAGCACCTACCTATACACCTACCATATGAAGCTGAGCTTAGGGGTCCTGTGCAATATAGGTGGATGTATCCGTTCGAAAGGTACTTTAAACGTTTTAAAGGGAAGGCGAAGAACAACTATCGTCCAACTGCTTCAATTGTTATGTCGTACAGGAACGACAAGGTATCTAATTTCACAGAACACTACTTTCTGGCAAATATTTCTACGGCTACTAGAAGAAGGTAACAAATTCGATCCATACATGTACACTTGGTATGGTGTAATCCTTTTAAATTCATAAGAATATTTGATAAATTTTGTAGGGCTACTAGATATGAGGAAGGTGAGGCACCCGTATACAGTGTATCGATGCCCGAGATATTTACCCAAGTGGGGCGCCCAAGTGGCAAATGTACTCAAATTTGGTTATCGAAACTGGATTATAAAATTGCACACCAATTTGTTTTGCGTAATTGTGAGTATTTCCGACCGCTTGAAAGGTAATACTAATTAATTGATACGTGATTTCTCTAGGCACATATTGTGATTCGTGATTTCTCTAGGCACATATTGTGATTTATTCGTTTCTTATTGGTGTGTTGGGAAAATAGTGTCATTGACGCACAAATTCGAGATGAGCATCCACACCTATCTGATGAAGAGGTCACAGCGAAAAGGGATGATGAGTTTCATAGTTGGGTCGTCCAATATCTAAGTATTCCAAATATATAATAGTAAATTGTTATTCCGCAACATATAATCACACCATTATATATGTGCAGGTTAATGCAGTGAAACATGAGCAGAATTTTCTAATGTGGGTGTACGATATAATTGAAGGTCCTGAAAATAAGGCGAGGTCATGGCCTATGTATTTTACGAGAGGGTATTTATTTCACATGCGTGAGCACGGAGCACGAAAGAAAACAATGAATTACGAGGTATGTGTTCGAGGACAAAACTATTCTGATGCATCGAATGAAGGTGATTTCTTTGGAACAGTTGAGAATATTATCGAGCTCAAATATAGTGGGATTGTGGGTTTGAAGGTTATTCTTTTTTACTGTAACTGGTATGACCCCACGCCGGGCAAAGGGACACGAGTTAGTGAAACAGGCGTTGTAGATGTGCTCTCATCTGGAAAATATCCAAACTACGAACCATTCATATTAGGTACAAATTTTAAATTACTTTTAAATTATTTTTCATCTTTTGGGACTAATTACAAACTTATTTCAAAATAGGGTCTCAAGCTGATCAGGTTGTTTATCTTCCATATCCAAATCCAAAACGTCCTCGAAAAGTATGGCTATCCGTTTTGAAAGTGAATCCGAGGAAGTGTATTCAAGGGAATTACATCGACGAAGAGATGGTCATTTTACAACAAACTATTGAGGAGGCAACCACGTCTGCCGTAGAAGAAATAAATGAGACGCAAAATATGGAAGGCATTGCTTACAATATTGAAGACGAAGATCCTATCGATGAGTTCCACTGTAATTTATCAGACTCTGAGGAGGACCAAGATCACTACGAACAATAATGTTTTTAAGTTTGTCGAATCTTGTATTTATTTGTAGCTGTGTGAAATTAATGTATGAAATCTATTTAAATGATTAGTGTTATATATTTGTTAAGTAGCTTGTGTAATTTGTGGAAGTGTAAAAAATGTGCAACAAAGCCATTTTGATGATTTTTTTCTAAAAATTCATATGCATTAAAATAAAAGTTTATGTGTACCATACCAAATAATTTACATTGGCATATTGGTTAACACTCATCTCGCATATGAACAATAATTGTTATTCGAGTCTGGGAAGGCACACATTTTTTTTAACAAAGAAACAAACAGTATTAAAATAAATCTCCATCTCAATCATACCGTAAAACTTACTATAGCATAAAGGATACAACCTTTACAGATAGGCGAAGAGATCATAGGTTCGAATCCACGAACCAACAACTTTTGAAATTTTATTTTGTGACTGATTTGTCACACTATAGGGTTTGGAGTTTCGATTTCTAAAAACCTATGGAGCTGTCACAAATTCGTCACAATTTACCTACCACTTTACCACAGATTTCCCACGGATATTCTTAATGTGACTGATTTGTGACTCTGTTGCCACTCTTCCTTCCATTTACGTACTTTGATAAATGAAAATCTAAGTGTATATGAGTCATACTTGAATTTAGAGTTTAGTAAACACATTTCCATAGTATAAAGATGTGTAAATGGTACATTTATCAAATTCAATAACAAATTATAAAAACAATAAAAAATTTCCATGAACACTTACACTTATACTTATAAACACTTATACTTTTAATCCCATGATTGGTATGTTTGATGATTTAACAAAATATCCTTTGGAACAATTTTTTTCTGGATATATGCATTAATATAGGTTAAAGGGTTTATATGAAGCCTAGATGGGCATTGTTTGGGGTTTAATTGTGAAGGGTTTAGGGGTTTAATTTGTGACTGCAACTAATGCGTCGCAAAGTAGAGGCAAATTAGTGACGAATTTCCGACTAATCTGTGACGAATATCTGGGCCTCATTATAAAAACAATTGGGTTTTTAACCGGGAAATTTTCCCTCTCTACATGTGCGACTAATTACCCACTCCTACTAATAATAACACGGCTTAATTAGAAATCCAAAAGTCATTTTCACACTTAACCTATTTTCTCTCATCTCTCTCTCTCTCTCTCGCCTCATGCAATCGAATCCCTTGTTTTGTTGATTTTCTCTGCAAATCAAGAACACTCCTTCTGTTTTTCTCTCAATCCCCCAAACACTCTCTCTCTCACACACAAATCGAATCCACCAAACTCTCTCTCTCTCACACTCGAAACCCATAAAATCCCAGAAGCCCTAAATCACTTCATCTACCCGAAACCCAGAAACCCTAATCCTCTTCATCTACCCGTAACCCAGAAACCCTAATCCTCTACATCTACCAGAAACCCTAATTCTCGTCATCTCTCTGTAATTGATGGCTAGATCGAAAGGAGTTCTTACCAGAGGCGGATCTACAAGAGGAAAAGGCCGAGGAGTGATTACCAGAGGAGGATCAAACGGAACTCGTGGAGGTGTCAATTCCTCAACCGGAGGATCAAACGGAGCTCGTAGTGGCGGTGGTGATGAACTCGTTACTGCTCCAAACCCACAATGATCAAACGGAGCTCGTGGTGGTGGTGGTGATGAACTCGGTCCTGCTCCAAACTGGAAGAAGCAGAAGCTTTCTCAAGACGCTCGTGGGAAGGCCATTGCAACAAATCCTTCAACCTCAGGTCCCTCAACCGTTAACAAATCAAACGGCGGAAATAACTCAAGCCATTGGTCTACTTCATCCATTGATTCTAATCCAAACAGCGGAAAGAACATGTCGCCTCCTTCTCAAGGGACTCATCAGCCAAATGTTTCTCGAACCAACTCTCAATCTTAGTTCCTTCCACTGCAGTATCCAGCATCATCCAACCGTGCCACTAACTCGCAACTGCGGCCCAGTGTCAACCTTAATCTTCAACCACAACGGTTCCAGGTTCAATTTCCAAATCTCCAACCCAAATTTGAACCTAAAGATGATGGAGAAGAAGAAGTTTATGAAGAACCTGATGATTTTTATGTTGAACAACTCCCTGCTGATGGTGTTGATGATCTGGAAGCATTGGTTAATGGCAATGGCGAAGGCAAAGACTACCAGCAAATGCTGGATAACATTCTGGCTCACCCTGGGCGTCAAGCCCTACCATATCTCAGTCCAAAACCAATCCCACCGAGGAAATCGTTATGGTAATTGATTATGTCTTTCACTTGTGGTTTTTATTTTTGTCTTGTGCATAGCTGATTGTGTTTGTGATTTGGATTAGTATTAGTGTGGTATTTTAATACTTGAGTTGGCTGATATAGTTTGTTGCTGATTTTGGCCTTGTTTCGATTTTATATTAGCATTACTGTCACTTACTATCACTACAAGGCTCATATTTAACCACTTATTATTTCTTGACTAGGTTTACTCGAGACAAAGGCTTACTCACCCGTGAAATCTCGGATATCTTTCGTCGTAAATTTGACGGTCCTTGGTACAGCTAGACTGTCACGCCTATTGATAAGCAAGAGAGATATTTCAGGTCATTCGCGGTAAGTAGCTTCATTCAATCACTTTCCATTATCAGTTCTTTATGTACTTATATGTTGTGAACATTAAGCCGGCTTGTTTTCCTTTGTAGAGCGCGTACAATTGGGATTTAGGGATCACTGCGCTTGTGAGGTCGCACTTCACAAGGATTGCGACAAATAGGATGCGAGTAATTGTTAGTCAAGTTAGGAGCCGTAAACCGAGAAAGAGGCCAATCAAGATTGGGGAGAAGCTTTGGGCACGAATGTGTGCTTACTGGGCCACTGCAGCTGCTCAGGATAGGAGCTTAATTGCTTCTACCTCACGTAACTCTGATCGTAATGGGCGTGGACCTCACAAGCACAGAGGAGGCCAACATTCTTACTTGACCATTCAACAAGATATGGTAAACTGTTTCTTGCTTTCATTATTTCATTTGTTAATCATCCAAACTGCATCTTCTAATCTGTCTTATCTTCTGTTACAGGAAGAAGAACTTGGACGACCAGTCTCATGGGCTGAAGTCTTCCTCAAGATCCATACAAACCCAGATGGTAGTTTTATTGATCTAAAAGCTAAGGAGGTTGCAGAGGCATACGAGATGTCTATGAAACAGGCTTTAGAGGGTTTAGAGGAGGTTGATGGTGACCTTCCAGAAGGTTCAGACAACACTTCTCAGCGGACACTCTCCATTGAAGAAAAAAATAACATCTTCCTGAAGGTATACAGTTCTTTCTCCTTTTGTTTGAGTTTTAGTTTCATATTGAGTCCCTTGACATCCTTTTGTTTGAGTTTCAGTTTCATATTGAGTCCCTTGACTTTAGTTTTGGTCTTGCTCTTCTTTGATTGTTTCTGTCTCATAATCATTGTCTCTGAGTTGGTAATGGTTGGATTTTGGTCATGCAGTGTACTGAGTTTGATCCCAAGGGAACCCCTTTTGGGGTGGGTCAGTTTTCACAGGATTCTCTTCAGAAGGGGAAGAGGAAGATCACCTATGAAGAAACTGATGTACCAACCTTGGTAGAGGTGCAGGAAGAGCTAAAGAAAGCTAACCAGAGGATTGCAGACCAAGATGCGGATAATTTGCGACGTGATGAGGAACTAAAGGTCAGTCAAAATCGGATCAGTGAACTCGAGAAGAAGGTGGACGACTTCTTGAAGAACAAAGAACCAGTGCCTGTCTCCAATGCTTCACCGACCATCGAACCAACCGCAGATGTCACTGCACCTCCTGGCCTTGGTATCACCCCATCTTAGACACCTCCATGTAACAAAATTGTCATCTACATGACTTCTTTTGTGTTTCCATGTTTTTTTGTACAATTAAACTTCTTTTATCAAGCAATGCTTGTTTTCTATATTATGCTTTCAATTTCAAATTTTTAGGTTTTCTTGATTTACATAATCCAAACATACCAAATAAAGAAAATAGCAAAAGAAGACAAATAGTTAAAAGTTAAATTAAATGTGACACAAATCAGTGGGTAATCAGTCATAAAATAATGACTAAGTTGTCACTCCATACGATTTGTAAGAGTGATAATCAGTCACGAAATCGTAGCTAATTTATGTCTACAAAGGTAGACACAAAAGAGTCACAAATTAATGACTGAAGTGCCGACACAAATCAGTCACATATTTACGACTACAACATCGACACAAAAGAGTCACCAATTAGTTACTCCAAATACGACACTAATCAGTCGCTTATTTACGACTCTTAAGTTGTCATAAAATCGTCACTAATTACCAACTAAACAGTAGTCACAAAGTAGTTGCGGTTCACCGACGAATGACAAGAGTCGGAGATTAGTAGGCAATTTGCCACGCTTGGATTTAGTCTCATTATAGTCGCAAATTACCAACGAACTTTGTCAGTGCCAAATCAGTCGCTAATTTACCACGCTTTTGCAACGCCAAATATTTGCGACGAACTATTTGCGACTACCCAGATTCGTCGCAAAGTAGTCGCAAATACGTGTTTTGTGACTGATTTGCGACAAATCTGGTAGTCGCAAATGACCAGTTTTCTAGTAGTGACCAAAAACCTCTTTAAGCCACACCAAAAGATGTAAACCAACTTTATATATGCACTAAGAGATCGATGCAGAGTCATTTGTTATTGGAAATTCTCCTTCTAGTCTTTACTTTCTGATAATAGAAAGGACTAAACCCATCTACGAGGGAAAGCCAAGCTCGAGCTCTGAATCTTGAGATGCAAATGCAATCATGCAAAACTAACTCTTATCATTTTATGATTAAGCATGCTCTTTATTAAACCATAAAATGCTTTTTATCTTATCAAATTTGAAGGTAAAACTTATAAAAAGTAATATTTTTCCATATTTCTATCATTGTAAGCTAATAAGGATGATGCAATTTATTAATCATAAAAATTATTATTATAAATATTTAAATAATTGACAAAAAAAAAATTTAAAATTTTAATTAGTAACCCGTTGAACTATCAAAATATTTTGAAATATTACTTACAGCACATGTTTTTAAATCATTAGAAATCAATTTATATTTTAATTTTCATGTACTAATTAAAATGTTATATTTCTACACATAAACATTATGTAAAAAACAATTAGAACAAATAGATACGTCCATAAGAATCACTTACTTTGTTAATACAAATTAAAATATTTTTCCCTCCCATGAGTATATTGTATGCTTTAAAATTTCTAGCTTTCCATTTTCAAAAACACGTCCGACTGTACGATTTCGATCTAATTGATTTAAAGTTAATAACTTTGATCGGTTTATGAAACACTTGAATTCATTAACTTGCTTGTTATATATTTGGTTGAGAAGATATATATATGTTAAGCACAAAACTAAACTATGATGTTTGATGTTATTAGATAGGGTTTATAGTGCCAATAAGAAATTTGGTAATGTGCATTTTATCAAGTAATAACTTTTTTTTTGTTCATCGTATTCGTAGCCATTAATATTTTACTTGTTATTACTTGAAAAAATGTTATTGCTTGTTATGGCATGTTATTACTTGTTTTCTATGGCATGTAATTTTTTTTGTTAACAATACTTTTTTCATTTTTCATTCGTTTTTTATTTATTTTCTTTTCTTTTAATTAATTTTCCTTTTTTGAATGATTTATTTTTGGCAAGTTTTCTTGTTTTTTTTAGTGTTTTGGAATATTTTGTGTTTTGTGTCATGACACATGTTGGAGCTGGATTTCACCCCTGAAATTCGGTCCATAACGCATGTTTATAACCGGACTGGATTGTAAGCATAATTGGGCCTAAGACCTAAAACCATGTCAAACTCAGATAAACGGCTAGCGCATTCTCTAAATGCGTTGGGCCTGAGACACTGACCCATTTGCTGACCGAGTTGAAGATTGCTTCAGCTCCTTAGTCAACGAAGCTGAAACGAGTCAATGCCGATACAACGCCCTAGCTGAAATTCCGATATTTTCGGAGGATGAATCTGAATGTGCCTGAAAACTCCAGAGTCGAGGAGAGATACACGGAGCTGAACGGCTGGCTCACGGAGGCCATAAATACGAAGAGATAGAGCCAAAATCACGAACTTTTCCCATAAGCTTACGCTTAACACTACTTTTGCTTCCACGATTATTCTAACTAAAGTTCTCTTTTTATATTCGATCAATCATCAATATAAATCCAGTTATATGTGTCCGAGTTTGGCCAGTTCTATTGACATTTCTTAGAACTAAAGTTTCTTTTCCGAATTCACATATAAATCCTTAGTGTAGAATCTAGCTTCTATAACACCTTTTTTGCTTTATTTTTAAAGTAAATTCTTTTCCAAATTTTTCTTTTGTTAACAGCATTTTCTTTACATTTTTTAAAATATAATTTTCCTATTTATCATTGATCTTGGTTTTTTTCTTTTAATTTTTATAACACTTGTTTTCTTTTTATACATAACTAGAGAAGGACCCGCGTAAATACGCGGAAATTGTTTTTTAGAATTATTACTTTAAATAAATAAGTTTTAGGTAGTAACTCGTTGTGTGACATTCCGGTTTCAGAGCATATATGGAATATGCGGTATATGCGGAGAGGCTTAAAGGAATTGATTTGGCTACCTATATCACCAAAGTGCACTTATCTTTTCGGTCACAGGTCTTGAGAGAACTCCAGAGTTAAACGTGCTTGAGGTGGAGCAATGTAAGGATGGGTGACTTACTGGGAAATCATTTCCAGTACTGTGTGTGTGAGGTCAAAACACGGGAAAAGATCGTGTGGTGATTTGCGGGGTCAGTAAACATGACTTTCGAGCCTCCCAGATTAACGCACCGACCATCAGACATGGTGGGCCCACGGGCCTAAGAGTGGATGGGGGCCATGGGAAGGGCGGTCGGGGCGTTATAAGTGGTATTAGAGAAAACTCTGACATCTGTGAAGAGTTAGATTGTCAGGGTAACGATCTTGGTATACGCAACGAGGACGTTGCGATCTGTTAGTGGGGGTGATTGTGACATTCCTGTTTGAGAGCATATATGGTATATGCGGTTTATATGGAGAAGCTTAAAGGAATTGATTTGGCTACCTATATCACCAAAGTGCATTTATCTTTTCGGTCACATGTCTTGAGAGAACTCCAAAGTTAAGCGTGCTTGAGGTGGAGCAATTTAAGGATGGGTGACCTAATGGGAAGTCATTTCCAGTACCGTGTGAGTGAGGTCAAAACACGGGGAAAGATCGCGTGGTGATTTGCAGGGTCAGTAAACATGACTTTCAAGCCTTCCGGACTACGCATCTACTGTCGGACATGGTGGGCCCACGGACCTAAGAGTAGACGGGGGCCATGGAAGGGCGGTCGGGGCGTTATACGTTGAACTATCAAAATATTTAAAAATATTACTTCAACACGTATTTTTAAATCATTAAAAATCAATCTATATATTAATTTTTATGTACTAATTAAAATTCTATATTTCTACCCACAAACATTTTAAAGAAATCAATTAGAACAATAGATAGACTCATAATAATCACTTACTTTGTTCAAACTAATTAAAATATTTCTACTCCCATGAGTATATTGTATGTTTAAAGATTTATAGTTTTCCATTTCCAAAGAACACGTCCAACAATACAATCTAACGGATTTAAAGTTAAATAGCTTTCATCGGTTTGTGGAACACTTGAATTTATAAAACTTGCTTGATTTATATTTGATTGAAAAAATATAAATATTAAGCACGAAACTAAACTAAGATGTTGATGTTATTATATAGGTTGGTGTGCCAAATCATAGAATATAAATGCATATAATATATTCCTTTATGCATATTAGGAAACTTCTCATTAAGCCTCTAACGGCTATATTGTACATCATTATGTATATAACCCTTAGTGAATATGTCAAGTCAATTATATGCATTCCTATTCTATAACCAATAATAAATTTGTAATGTGCATTTTTTTATCAAGTAATAACATTTTTTTGCATATCGTATTCGTAGCCACTAATAATATAGACTTTCCTTTTTAAAATCAATTATGTTTTGGCATTTTTGCATGTTTTTGATTAACGTAGTGGAAACTTTGGGTTTTTATATCATGAATTTTTTTTTAAAACAATACTTTTTCCATTTTTCATTCGTTTTTTTATTTTTATTTATTTTCATTACTTTTTATTTTTTAAATGATTTACCTTTTGGCAATTTTTCTTGTTTCTTTTTAACTTTTTGTAAATTTTTGTGTTTTGTCATGACACCTTTTTTGGAATTTGTTTTGTGTTTTATGTCATGCTAAAAAAACTAAAATAATTCTTTTCCAATTTTTTTTGTTAACCGTACTATGTTTACATTTTTTAAATTGGAATTTTCTTATTCATTTGTCTTGTTTTCTTTTTCCTTTTAATTGTTATGGCATTTATTTTCCTTTTATACATAATTATTATGGCACTTATTTTCCTTTTATACAATTAGATATAATATATTGACACGTGTCATCATCCAATTAATATTAGACACATTTCATGATCTCGTAAATTACAATTTTGCTTACGTGTCATGTTCTCGGCGACCGACTTCTCTTATATATAATAAGATTGTTATAACACTTATTTTCCTTTATATAAGATAAAGTATATTGACACATGTCATCATCCGATCAATTTAGATTCATGTCATGATTTCGTGAATTAAGATTTTACTAACGTGTTGCTCTCTCGTCGACCAGCTTTTTTCATATAATAAGATTAATAGATGTAAGTTTACACAAGATCTCCAGTGTTGTGTAATTAGAGTCGTTCGTCATAATTTCACACAGTAAAGGTAGAAGGTGCTCATCTTGAGCATGGAACAGGAAGGGTCGTGTGTCGTGGATCTAATAGGGTCATAGTGATTTGTCCGTTGTAGAAACATCTTTCTAGTATTTATCATAATATGTAATGATAATAAATAAATCTAGACGTTTTAAAAAAAAAAGGCTAACAAGGAAATATGTGATTTGTTGGAAAAAAAAAAGACAAACTGGTGCATGGTACAGTTAAAATATATAAATTGGAACAAGAAATAAAACATTGAAAGTTTTTTGACATTATAATATTAGAATACTGTTTATACTTGGTTAATTTGTTAAATGGTAAAGAAAAAAATTGTAATAAAAAACTAACAAAAAATGGCCTATGTGGTAAAATGATGGCCATTGGATTTAGAGGTTTTGGCTAATTTGTTAGTTATAGTTTTTTTTTTCATACACCAAATAAACATTTTAGACTTTTTTTTTTTTTTTTTGACTCAGGGCATCCCAGGCCTATGGAGCGGCCCAGACTAATCCATAGGGGAGGTGCAGCCCATGGATAGACCCTTTTTCCGGATATTCAAATGGGCCGAAAGCGAAGACCCATATCTGTGTGGCCAAATGAATAAACATTTTAGACTTTATAGTTACTTATTATTATTTCCCCTTTTCACGATTATTTTAGAATTGTTAGAATGAAGTATAAAAAAAAAAACAATTTTAATTTTTTTCGACGATATGACGTTAAACTAATAGTATGAATTAATTTACTAATATGGTGAGTTTTTTTTTTTGGGTTAAAATGAGGGAGTGGTTGGATTTAGGGTTAATTTGCTAGATAACCAAAAAAAAAAATCAAGAAGAAAAAAAATGGATTAATGTCAGATCGGATCGCGTAATCAGAGATCTATCCAACCGCGCAAAGGTTCGCGTTATGTGATGAAAAAGAAAACCGGGACAGAGTCGGATCGGGAACCGGATCGGTTTTTCCCTGATGGTTTTTGTTGGTTTAACCCACCCGAATCCCTAAAATTCGGGTCTTTAAAACCCAAATAATGAATCGGATCTGATATTCTTCGATCCAGCTTCTTCCACCCGTAACCCTTAAAACAACTCCTCGGATCCTCCGATTTGTAGTCTCCACAGATTCTGACGCCTTTTTCTTTTATAAACCAAAAGGTTCCTCAATTTTCAAATCTTCTTCTGCTTCTTCTGCACTATTTCTTCATAACGCTGTTCGCAAAACTCAAAAGGGTTAATTTCAATTTTTGATTTTGTTCCAGTGTTATGGATAATCTCATCCCAAAATTGTAGCTGTGAGCCTGTGATTGGTTTCATTCATCAGATTGCTTTTTTTACCTGTTTCTGTTTTGTGTTATCGTTGACGAATGTGACCCGATTTGATCACTTTTGGAATGGTTATTCATTCTGGTGTTTGATCAAATGATTATGAGTGTATAATGCTTGATGGATGCTTTAAAGATGATATTTTTAACACTCATGCCATTGTAATTGTGTAAAGAAAATGTTTTTTTTTTGTTTGTTTTGGTTTGCAGTCTAAGTTTTGCTTGTTTTTGAATCAATGTGTGCAGTGAATACAAGTTTGTAATATGATGGATGAATCAAATGAGATCATCCTGCAGAAATCAAAGAGGTTAACATCTGTTGTATGGAATTACTTTGAGAGAGTGAGAAAGGCTGATGTGTGCTATGCTGTTTGCATTCAGTGTAATAAGAAACTCAGCGGATCGAGTAACAGCGGAACTACTCATCTTCGAAACCATCTTATGCGGTGTCTCAAGAGAACGAATCACGACATGTCTCAGTTGCTGAAACCGAAGAAAAGGAAAAAAGAGAATCCAGTTACCGTTGCTACTATCAATTTCGATGAGGGTCAGGCGAAAGACGATTACCTCAGGCCTAAGTTTGATCACGAACAACGTAGGGACGAGGTTGTTCTAAGCCGAGGAGGAAGCGGAGGAAGGTTTAGTCAAGAGAGGAGTCAGGTTGATCTTGCACGTATGATTATATTGCACGGTTATCCGTTAGCAATGGTTGATCATGTTGGTTTCAAAGAGTTTGTTAGGAATCTTCAGCCCTTGTTTGAAGCTGTGCCTAATAGCACCATTGAGGATTCATGTATGGAGATTTACATTGGAGCGAAGCAGAGAGTGCAACACACTTTGAATCATTTATACGGTAAGATCAATCTTTCGGTGGAGATGTGGTCTTCCAAGGATAATGCTAACTATGTGTGTTTGGCCTCTCATTATATCGATGAGGAGTGGAGGCTACAGAGGAATGTACTCAACTTTATCACCTTGGATCCCTCTCATACGGAAGATATGCTCTCGGAAGTAATCATTAGGTGTTTGATGGAATGGAGTCTGGAGAGCAAGCTTTTCGCTGTTACGTTTGATAGTTTTTCTGTCAATGATGAGATTGTCCTGAGAATTAAAGACCACATGTCTCAGAGCAGCCAGCTCTTAATCAACGGGCAGTTATTCGAGTTGAAATCCGCCGCTCATCTTCTGAAATCTCTTGTCCAAGATTGCTTGGAGGCTATGAGAGATGTGATCCAAAAGATTCGGGGAAGTGTGAGATATGTCAAGAGCTCACAATCAATACAAGCAAGGTTCAATGAAATTGCTCAACTTGCCGGGATCAACTCCGAGAAAATCTTGGTTCTTGATTCTCTTGTTACCTGGAAATCTACTTATGTGATGCTTGAAACCGTGCTGGAGTACAGGGGTGCGTTTTGCCATTTGCGTGATCATGATCACGCGTTTGATTCATCTTTAACCGACGAGGAGTGGGAATGGGCAAGATCCGGTACCGGTTATCTTAAATTTGTATTTGAGATTGCCTCTATTTTATCTGGAAACAAATGTCCGACAGCGAATGTATACTTTTCCGAGATGTGTAATATCCACATCCAGTTGATCGAGTGGTGCAAGAACCAGGACGATTTCTTGAGCTCTCTTGCAGCAAGGATGAAGGCTAAATTCGATGAGTATTGGAACAAATGCAGCCTTGTTTTAGCAATCGCTGCAATCTTGGATCCACGGTTCAAGATGAAGTTGGTAGAGTATTACTACTCTAAAATCTATGGCAGTACAGCTCTGGACCGTATCAAGGAAGTTTCAAATGGTCTCAAGGAGCTTCTTGATGCATATTCGATCTGCTCAGCCATTGATGGTGAAGACGCGTCCTTCTCTGGCTCAGGCTTAGCTAGAGGTAGTATGGACAGATTGAAAGGATTCGACAAGTTTCTCCACGAGACTTCTCAAAATCAAAACACAACATCGGATTTGGACAAGTACTTGTCTGAGCCGATCTTTCCTCGTAGTGGCGAGTTCAACATTCTGAATTACTGGAAGGTCCATACACCGAGATACCCTATCCTCTCTATGATGGCACGTGATATTCTTGGGACGCCAATGTCAATCCTTGCTCCTGATTCAACATTTAACTCTGGGAGACCAGTGATCGATGATAGTAAGAGTTCCTCGAAGCCTGATATTAGACAGGCTTTGTTCTGTGCACATGATTGGTTGTCTGCAGAGGCAGAAGGTACAATCCTAAACTCTATTTAAGCCTTCTTCAAAAGCCAATCAATCATCAACTTCTTCTGACTTCACCTTTAAACCTTATAGCGAGCCAAGAAATTCTACCTTTGTCTAGACACTACGCTCAAGCTCTGTGAAGAGAAGAACCAAATTCAAGGCACTGAGCACTTTCTGACCTTTCTCCTCATCATTTTGCATTTGTCATTCAATGAACAACTGTTTTTGTTTGACTCGCAATACACATCAACTTTGTTGCTTACGAATCGGTATACTTTGTGGTAGGATGACCAGATTATGAAACGTCACTCATAGTTCTAAAGGTGGTGAAGAGAAAGCGAAATGCTCTTTTTTAGATGGTCTTGTAGCAAAGATTTGGGGGAAGAAAGTAAAGAGGTTTAAATCATATTACATTTTGAGTTTGCAATTTCTGTTTAGTATTTATGCATGAGAGACTATTGTTCTTGTAACAAATAGAATCCTCTAAGTTTAAAGCAAAGGGAAACAAATTAAAGTAATCTTATATTGTTTCTTCTTATTATCTGTTTTTAACTCTTTTCATTATCCTGACACGAAAACAAAACGAATCATAATAGGAGGCTGGAAATTACCAGTAAGATTCGATAATGAATGTAAAAAAAAACCTCAAATAAACTCATTTGCGTAATAATATTTAAGTATACAAAAATGTGTTGTAAAGCAGAATGTGTCATAGAATACAAAAGAGAGTAAATGAATCATATGAGAAATCAATTTTTTTAGTAGAATCATTATGGTGAAACTACCTGCAAGGTAGAGCAAATGTGTTGGGGATTTTACGTTCTCTTGTTGGGTTCAAAGACGTATTTGACCAACGAATCTTTGATAGAAAGCATCTCTGGAAACTCCTTGCTGAGCTTGGCACCATCCATCTCGTTGTTGCTCCGCGCTGCGACAATGACCTTAGCTTGTTCTTCCAAAGTGAAGTTGGAATATTTAAAACCCGGCTCGATGTAACTCTTGTACATCTCTAATATCTCGTTGTGACTCACCACTCCGGGATTGGTGAAGTTCCATATTCCCCTTAGGTTCCTCTTCGCCATCTCGATTGAGATTGGTAAGAGTTCGTCTAGTACGGTCATGCTGTTTGGGATGTTCACCACTTTGCTGTAACGTGAGATCTTCGTGATGAAGTTCCGCGGGTTGTTTAAGTCGGATGAGATTGGCATCCGCACTCTCAAGGTGCATACGTTGTCAAATTCTCTCAGAAGCTCTTCGACCTGGCGAAAACAGAAACTTATTATTTATGGACAGATTGAAATTGAGTTGTGATTTGGTTATGTGATAATGTATTTACCATTGCCTTTGTTTTCGAGTAGAAAGAACCGAAGAAATTTGGTTTGTCTTCTTCCTTGAACCCAATCCCCGAACCTTCTGGATGTGCAGCGTCATACTCAAAGATACAACCGGTGGCAAAGTTCATCATCAACAGATTATTCTCTCTGCACACATCTGCCAGAGTCAAAGTACCAGCAACGTTGACTCGGATAGTCTCGGTTTTGTGAGATTCACACCAGTCAACATTGGGTCTGCCAGTTAAACCAGCGGCATTGAAGACATGAGTAGGTTTGACACTGCAAATATCCGCCATGAGAGAAGCTCTGTCCTCTAGTCTCCCTTTTCCATACTCGTACGGAATCCCTTGCTTCTCACATAGTTTTCCTAAAAGACCACCGAGCCACCCGGTCTTCCCGTAGATGAGGAACTTTAAGAATGCTTTGTCTCCGGAACCACCCTTCTTGGTGGGAGTAACCACCGTGAAAGTCTGATTACCATCTGCATCCTTGCGCTCCTCAGAGCCATCAGAGAGTCTATCACCGGGCATCATCAGCATCCGTGGATGAGGAAGCAGAGCTCCAGAAACATCGCCCCACCACTCAGGGTTCTCAGTGTACCACTCCATTGTCTTCTTAAGTCCTTCTTCCCAAGTGGTTCGCTCAGCCCATCCCAGTTTCTTCAGCTTCTGGTCATCAAGGAAGTACCTCTGGTCATTGAATGGTCGGTTCTCCACAAACTGAATGGTGGAGTCGGGATCTATTCCAAAGAGTTTGGAGATGTCGTTGGCCACATCAATCACTCTCCTTTCTTTTGTTGTCCCGATGTTGTAGACATGGTTAACTTCTCCTTTGTGAAGAACAACCTCAAATGCCTCAGCAACATCTTCACAGTAGAGGTAACTCCTAACGTTAGACCCATCTCCGTGGATCGGGAGAGGCTTCCCATTCATAGCCAACAAGATGAACTTAGGAATCAACTTTTCAGGAAACTGGTTAGGACCATAAACATTGTTCCCGCGAGTTGTTATAACAGGCAACGCATATGATCTACCATATGCCATGACAAGCATCTCAGCGCCAGCCTTAGTGGCAGAGTAAGGATTGGTAGGGAGCAACTGAGAAGCCTCACAATTTCCGACCGAGGCATCCTCATCGGTCTCTCCATAGACCTCATCAGTACTGACATGGATGAACCTCCTGATCTGCCCAGTGACTTTGCAAGCTTCAAGAAGGACATGGGTACCATAGATATTGTTCTTGGTAAACTCAAAGCTATTACCGAAAGAGTTGTCAACATGGGTTTGAGCAGCAAAGTGCATAATGGTGTCAATGTTTTCAGTGATGAGAAGGTAGTTGACGAGGTCAGCACTGGCGATGTCTCCCTTGACAAACTTGAAATTTGGAGAGGATTTGGAAGGATTCAGGTTTTTCAGGTTTGAACAGTAATCAAGCTTGTCAAGCACAACGATTTTGTAGTCAGGGTAGCTGCGAACTAGCCTGTTGGCAACATGGGATGCTATGAATCCAGCAGCCCCAGTGATGAGGATGTTCTTAGGCTTATATGTAGCCATGATATCTGCAAAACCCACCATGAAGAAAATTGCCACATTTTAGACCATGAACAAGAAGAATTCGTGTAAATCGAGCAATTCCATCTCCAGGGAAAAACAATTGCAAGATAGAATTTCAATCACAATCATATCATATGTAATTTAATCAAACAGAAAAAGAAATCAAGGTGACTACTCCATGAAATAGATTAAGCTAAGAATAACAAATTATCCAGATCCAGATCTCAACATTCACCCTCGTGAACAAATCTCATGAGATTCCAGTATATAGAAAAACTAAGCAAGTACAAGGATGCCAAACCCACACGGAAATATCTACATCTGTTAGCGAAATTGTAATCGATCAGAAATATGCAGATCCAGATCCAGATATGTGACCAAACGAAAGCGAAATTGCCATGATTGCGAAGCAGATCCAATGGCGAAAACAAGCATGAAGCATCACAGATCAACATCCACCAAAAAGGTTAACAACTCAAAAAACGCAGCACGATTAGAGTAGACAGAATTGAGAAACAGAGAGGGAGAGAGAGAGAGTTCAAGTACCAGCTTGATTCAGATCAGGATCAACCTAAACTTGAAGAATAATCAGAGATATATAGAAATGGAGAATTTTCTGGAGAGGGAAAGAGATCAATGGAAATAAGAGTGTGAAGAGAGGAGGAAGAAGAAGAAAGAGAGAGAACGAAAACGAAAACGAAAACGAGCGTCACAAAACAGTCAAAGCCAGATCTTTCAATTTTGAGATAGTTACGGAGAACCAGGAGACTAAAAATGACTAAATTTTGAATTCACCATTTTTACTTGAGCTTGTGCCATTTTCTATATACAGTTTTAGAAATTAGTAATTGTTTTGTTTTTGTTATCATTCATTAATCGAAAATATAGGCAACGTAGAATTTCAACATGCCCGCATGAGTTTGGGGTTTCACAATTTCTCGGTGGGCTCGGCAAAAATTTCCGGAACCGAAAAACCGAACTAAAATTATCTGAATCGAATCCGAACCAATTTTAAAAAAATACTCAATGGATCTTATGTGCTTAGAACCGAAGAACCGAAGAACCGAAACCGAAACCGAATCCGAACCGAACCGAAAATCCACGGTAACCGAAATATTCAAAATATAGATTAAGAATTTATGTTTTATTTAAGACTTTGTGTTTTGCTTATAAGATAATTTGTGTTTCATTTTATGTTTATGAACTTTATGTTTCATTTTGTGTTCCATTTGGTTTTTCATTATGGATATTAGACTCAAAACACTTTGCATATAATGTTCTTGTGTTTCATTTTTAATTAGTCACTTGATTTGTATAAGTTTCAATTCGGTTATTCAATTAATAACCGAAACCGAACCAAAACCGAATCAATTCGGTTCTAATATGGACCTCTAAATTGTGAACCGAACCGAAACAGAAGTGAAACCAAACCGAACCGACCCATAACTCATTTGGTTCTATATGGACTCATTTTAGCTGTAACCGAAAAACCGAACAACCGAACCGATACCGAACCGAAAAACCGAATGCCTACCCTAAGTTCTTTCTTATTCAAAATTTAATATAGAAGAAAATCAAATAATAAACTCTTGGAAAAAAGAATATGATTTCTTGATAATTATGATGCTAAATTTGATAGTGTAATTTGATTCGACCTCAACAAGGCTTAATTGACATGACCGTGTTAGACCTTTCTGTTGGCCTAGTTAACATTGATGGGCCTTTGATTCCTCGTTTATAAGCATTAGTCTTTCTCTCATGGGGAAATTCGAATATATGCCCGCAAGGTGGTGGGTTAGTGGTAAGGCGGGCAAGGGTGTGTTGAGATAAGATTGAACAACAAGCAATCCTAATGAGATTAGGAAAACTTAGAGAAAAGAAAATTATCCTTTAATGGGAAAAAGGAAGTTGTTTAGATTCTAAGCTTATAAATAGAGATGTCGAGATGTGGCATTCTTTAGTGAATTTTATGAGTTTATGAACTGAGAGATTGAGAGATTGTGAGAGCTTTAGTTTTTGAGATATTTTTCTAAAGCAATATAAAGAGAGTTCTTTATTTATCTTGAGTTTATCAATCTCTTAGATTCTATATTTGGTATCAGAGCTTTCTAACGATCCTTAAGAAAGCATGACGACGGAAGGTGCTGGTGCCATCGTTCCGGTGAAAACAAAAGAAGGAGGAGGACTTTCCTCCATCATCTTTCCTATGCTAAATTCAACAAACTACACGGTGTGGGCAATGAGAATGAAGGTTGCTTTAAAAGCTAATAAGGTGTGGTAAGTTATTGAATCAAAAGCAAGTGGTAACGAGAAAAACAACATGGCTATTGCGTTATTGTTCCAATCAATACCAGAAGCTCTTGTTCTCCAAATCGGGGAACTAGACACGGCGAAGAAAGTTTGGGAAGCAATACGACCAAGGCATGTTGGAGCAGAACGAGTCAAAAAGGCCCGATTACAAACACTGATGTCAGAGTTTGAAAGACTAAAGATGAAAGATACCGAAAAAATTGATGACTTTACTGGCAAGCTTTCAGAAATTGCATCAAAATCCTCAGCCTTAGGAGTCAATATCGAAGAATCAAAACTGGTAAAGAAGTTCCTACATTGTCTTCCTCGAAAGAGATACATCCATATTGTCGCCTCTCTTGAACAGGTACCAGATCTTAATGCCACGACGTTTGAAGATATCATAGGTCGTCTTAAAGCCTATGAAGAACGAATTACCGAAGAAGAAGAAGTTCAAGATGATCAACGCAAGTTAATGTATGTAAATATGGAAAATCAAAACTAGTATTCCAGTGGAAATAGAGGACGATCAGGTTACAGAGGAAGAGTCGTGGACGTTCTAACATTGTAAGAGATGCTTCACGGATTACATGCTTTAGATGCGACAAGCTGGGCCACTTCGCATTTGATTGTCCTTATAGAATGCTCAAACTGCAAAAAGCTCAAGAGACTGCAGATAGTGACACTCAGGGTGCACATGCATTAATGATGCATGAAGTGGTCTATCTAAACGAGAAACATTGTGTTCCAAGCAAGTTTGAAACAAACAACGATGGAGACAATATATGGTATCTTGATAATGGGGCTAGCAATCATATGACTGGTGATCGAAGATATTTCAATAAACTTGATGATTCTGTTTCTGGAAAGGTGAGATTTGGGGATGATTCACGAGTTGACATTAAAGGAAAGGGCATCATTGCTTTTATCGACCTGAACGAAGATGCGCGAGTAATGACCGATGTTTACTACATCCCAGACTTAAAAAGCAACATTATAAGCCTTGGACAGGCTACAGAGGCAGAAAGTGATATAAGATTACGAGGAGAGTTCTTGACCATGCGTGATAAGAATGTGAAGTTGCTTGCTAAAGCAACAAGGTCCAAGAATCGACTTTACAAAGTTCAAATGGGCTTAAGAAACAATTTAAGGTTGTTTCTTACAACCATTAGCGAATCAAGCAAATGGCACGCAAGATTGGGATATTTGAACTATGGAACTATCAAGTTAATGATAGACAAAGAACTTGTGCGAGGGATTCCGAATGTAAGCATCAAGAAGGAGGTCTGTAGCTCATGTTTGCTTGGCAAACAAACAAAACAAGTATTCCCACAAGCTACCTTTTACCGTGCATCAAAGAAGCTCGAGCTCATACATGAAGATCTTTGCGGATCTATAACACCGAGTACAAGTACAGGAAACAGGTATATCTTCGTTCTTATTGACGACTACTCTCGCTATATGTGGACAATTCTACTAAAAGAGAAGGGAGATGCATTCCAAAAGTTCAGAAACTTTAAAACGATGGTAAAACAAGAATCTAGTGCGAGAATACAGACTTTCAGAACAGATAAAGGAGGAAAGTTTGTGTCTCTGGAGTTTAACGAGTTTTGTGAAAGCACTGGTATCAAACGTCACCTCACTGCACCATACACCCCTCAGCAAAATGGTGTGGTCGAACGACGTAATAGAACAATGATGGAAATGGTGAGAAGTATCCTAAAGCACATGCGTATGCTTAACTACTTGTGGTGAGAAGCGATAAGGCACTCTACATACCTCTTGAATAGAGTGGTGACACGATCTTAAGAATGAAACACCATACGAAAGTTATCGAGGTAAGAAATCGAGTATGGATCACATTCGGATATTTGGTTGTATGGCGTATGCGAAAATTTTGGCTATAAATCTAAAGAAGTTAAATGACAGATCAAAAGCACTTGTTCATCTAGGAACAGAACCAGGATCAAAAGCTTATCGCTTACTTGATCCGCAAACAAGAAAGATAGTAGTGAGTCGTGTTGTTGTTTTTGATGAAACAAAGGGTTAGAATTGGAATCGTAGCGACTCTGAGCAAGATGGTGATGGAAGCTTTAGGAATTGAGCTTCATGATTTCAGGAATAATGGTCTTCAAGAAAGAGAAGAAAATCACGAGGAAGATATGAGAAAAGGAGAAAGTGATGGTGAAACAAGAGATAATGAAGATCATGACTTCCACGAAGAAGAATCTGAGCTCGGTGGTGAACAAATTCATCATCACTCACCACCTGTCCTCAGGAGATCACAGAGACAGGGCAACCCGCCAAAGTACCTTGAGGATTACGTTCTCCTTGCAAAAGAAGAAGGAGAAATATTGATCATATGCTTAAACAACGAACCGAGAAGCTTCTCTGAGGGTAAATAATCAAAAGAATGGACAGATGCGTGTATGAAGAGATTACTTCCATTGAAAGATTCAATACTTGGGATCTCGTTGATCTACCAATAGGAGAAAAGCCGATCGGTCTGAAGTGGGTTTTTAAGCTCAAAAGAAATTTGGATGAGAGTATTAATAAGTACAAAGCTCGACTTGTTGCAAAAGGCTATGTACAAAAGTATGGAGTTGATTTCGTAGAAGTGTTTGCACTAGTAGCTCGGATTGAGACGATAAGACTACTCATCAACATCGCAGCTTCAAATGGATGGAAAATCCATCATCTTGATGTTAAAACGGCTTTCTTACATGGAGAATTGAAAGAGACAGTCTATGTCCTGCAACCTGAAGGTTTCGAGAAAAAGGGAAGTGAGAACAAAGTTTACAAGCTAAACAAAGCATTGTATGGACTAAGACAAGCTCCAAGGGCATGGAACAACAAATTAAATAACATCTTGATGGAGCTGCGGTTTGAAAAGTGTTCTAAAGAACCTTCAGTCTATCGAAAGGAGGTAAAAGAAGGGACTCTTGTTATTGCCGTGTATGTCGATGATTTATTTGTGATAGGAACGAGTCTAGAGATCATTAACAAGTTTAAGGATGAGATGGCCTCTAAGTTTGAGATGAGCGATCTTGGTAAATTGACGTATTATCTCGGGATTGAAGTGAATCAACATGACAAAAGGATCACTTTAAATCAAAGGAGATATGCACTTAAGATCTTAGAAGAAGCAGGGATGAGAGATTGTAATCCGGTTCACACACCTATGGAGACAGGTTTGAGTTTAGCCAAATCCGAGAATGAAGAAGAGATCGATGCTACAAACTTCAGGAAAAACGTTGGATGTCTCCGTTACTTGCTTCATACAAGGCATGATTTATCTTATTATGTTGGTATACTAAGTCGATATATGCAGTCTTAGAGTCTCACATGGAGTTGCGATGAAACAAGTATTGAGATACTTGAAAGGAACCATTGGTCTTGGCTTAACCTTTGAGCGATGCTCTAGTATACCGAAGCTGATAGGTTACTGCGGGCGCCAGGATCATCTCCAGGTAGTGCTGCTCCGCAGTAGCCACAATGTTGATCCAGATGATGGGAGAAGCACAACATGACACATTTTCTATCTTGGTAAGAGTCCGATCACTTGGTGCTTTCAGAAACAAGATACTATTGCATTATCATCTTGTGAAGCAGAGTTTATAGCCGGAATAGAAGCTGCGAAACAAGCAATCTGGCTTCAAGAGTTGCTGAATCAACAAAGCTTTTTTTTATTATTATTATTATTAATCCAGATTACTATTCCCATAAATAATAATCCTCAATAATTAATTCAACCTAACTCAAATTACTAACCAGCGGAAAACAACATCAATAAATAAACCAGCAATTTCCATTAAACCAAAATATCGATTCCAAAGTAATCTAGAAACCTAACAACCGGTTCTGGAATTCAACCTATGAACATAAAACCTAGAGTTCTTAATCATCCTCTCGTTCAGCCATGATTCCACGATCTCAAACTCTACCTGCAACACATGGAAAAAGAGTTGCGTGAGTATTATCACAAATACTCAATGAAGCGGTCATTCCGCCTACCGATTACATAACAGGGAAATAGCATGTCAATTACTACGCGAACAATCAACATTCAACAGATATGCAACAATCAACAATTATGCAATTTTCACAATTTATCAAGTGATGTCGATCGACACTCCTCCTGGGTTTCGATCGACACTCCAATTCAAAAACCAACCCTCGCGATCAAAAAGAGTGGTATCGATCATCACTACCACTAGGTGTCGGTTGACACCCCTCGCAGAAACCTAGATCGAGTCGAAATCCTCACGAGACTCGGTCCCATTTCATCGTACGAGACTGATCCTGACAAGGCTATCACATATCACACAGAAAAAACAAGAATAACAGTCATAACAAGCACGGTTTAATCATTCAATCTCCTTGAATACGGATTAAAAAGGGAAAAAGGAACGAACGAACGAGGAATGACGATGAACAGCGATGAACCGAGGCTTAAACTCGCAGGAACAAAACCCTAACGCCACTAACTACCCAGCACGATTATCTCTATGCTCGAGGAATCACACGAGAAGGTTTCTGAGGGATTTCTTTGCAATAATCCTTCGAAAACTCTCACAATCTCTTCTCTGCCTCTCACAATTTCTCTGATTCAAAAACGGCCACAAGTCTGATACTAAACTTAAATATGGAGGCCCTAGGTTTATTCCCTTATACCGAACCAAACCGCGACCAAAAATCTAAAAACCCGATTCTGCAATAACTTGTGTCGATCGACATCCCCCCCATAGTTTTGATCGACACTGTAGTGACCCGTACCGCGATCTAGGCCAAGGCCGGCCCAGGTCATGCGGGACGACCGGCCAAGTACCGCGGGACGGTCGGCCAAACATGGATTTTGCCTTAGACCCTAGAAATGACCCCGTACCGATCGGATGAAGACCGCGCCTAGTCACGCGCGGAGACCGCATGTTCCAGGCACCGTTCGGCCTCGGGCAAGGCCGGCCGGATGTCGGCAGCGCGTGGCGTCGGCTTACCGACCTCTTTGCCACGTGTCGCCCGTTCAAGTGATGCGTCATAGACACGTGTCGGCCCGAAAACGTTTTTCGTTGCATGTGACCCACGAGGACCGTGAGTCACTAGGGCGAGCTTGCTTCCGTGTTCTATATAAGGAACACCCCTAGCTCCTTATTAGGACCGTTAGAGACCACTCGGACCGATCCTCACGATCCGGTAAAGAATGTATCGATCCTCAAGTACCGATCGCATGCTGATCCGTACCGCGACCCGATAGCGGTACGTACCGAGCACGTACTGACCGATCCATCCGAGTGATTCTTGAGCCAAGACCCGATAGAGAAAGAACCGATCATCCGAACTGATCCGATCGTACCGTGATCCGATAGGCGTGTTGATCCGTACTGATCCGTGCCGAGTATCGATCCGCGACCCGATAGAGAGAAGGGACCAATCCGATCCGTCCGAAGAGACGATCCGTGTCTTTGCCGAGCCGGAAAGTCCATTCTAGCGATCTTAGGAGTTTCAGGAAAGGTTGGTATCTTTCGATCCGACCTATGTCCAGTTCCTTAAGCTTGATTTCCTTAAGTTTCCTTGGAAAATCCCTAAGTATTCCTTAGTAAACCTTTGGTTTGTTTTGTATTGAAGGCGAGAACGAATATAAGGCGAATCCGAGAAGAGTCTTGAGCCGACTCGCATACTTCTTCTTAGAGGTGAGTCTAAGTTCATGTATTGATGAGTAGAATACATGTAGACAGAAGTTATGCGTGATGGTGTTGATGAGTAGAACACCTTGCTTGATTAATTGTACTATGCGAATTGAGGTTCAAATAGTCTATTAATAAGAATTGCTAAGTGTTGGACTTGAATCCATGAATGAGTATTTATAAGTTTATATGCATGGTTGAATGATATAAAACTTAATAAGTACGCGGTATGCCCATAAGGTCACTAGAATGAATACGGGTGGAGATTGGATCTATATGAATCGAGATACAAGTTTATATGCATAAATGATTATGGGGAAAAACATATAAAACTTGATAACGACGCGGTATGTCATTCCCGTGTCCCGTGACTTGGTTAGTTACCCGCGGGGTGCTAATTAATACTCACGATGACATGGAGAGACGGGATTGCAGCCTTTCGCCATGTATGCATAAGCGATCGATGCAGAAATTCCGTTAGAGTCCGTAAAGATTCGGCGACGGAATTGTTAAAGGATCATAGGTCTTGCCTTTGTGGCAAAGGACCGAGTGATGCCTTAACATTCACGTGACAGGAATGGACAACGCGTAAGGCCTTAAGAGAATAGAGAACGTTGAATGCATAACTTAAACTGAGCATGTTTAATTATGCATTGCATTTGCGTGTTGCGTGTTGTTTGTTATTTTGGGGTTTGGTGGGTTATTCTTATTATATATGTTTTAAATCCAACTAGGGGGAAAGCCTAGACATTTAAATCCGTCTAGGGGGAACCCTATTTGAATTCATTCCGTTTAGGGGAAACCTGGACTCACTGAGCAACTAGTGCTTACGACTCAATCTGTTTTGCAGGTAACCCTAGTAAGTAGACCTTGGAGCACATACGGAACATTAGGAGAATCAGTGGTAGTTTGTCCTTGCTTTGCAAATGTATGTTTAATATGTACATGACCGTTTTGAAGTATCAGACTTCTGCGCGCAAATATATGTTGTAACAGTTTTAAAGACTAAGTATAAATAAGTAAAGGATCGATTTTAAATATGATGGGTTTCATATGGTATCTAGTCCAGTCCAGACAAACCAACTATCGGATATAGCTCGGGTTGGCAAGCTTTGAGTTGTATTCGGTAGGGACGGATGCTTAAATGTTTGGTCTAGGGATTTAGGATTTGTTCCTTGAACCTCTGATCGGGCGTTTAGGCATTCCTCAGTAGCGTTCCGGTCTAGATCCTGGACTGGGGAGTTACAGACACCCTCACCAAAAAGCACTTATTTGGTTTCGGGATGTTACAATTCTCCCCCAATAAACCAGATTTGTCCTCGAATCCTCACAAAACCGTCTATCAAAAACCCAAATCTGACCCAAAACCGATCAATACCACTCGAGATCCTACTCCCGATCTCTAAGGCCCTCATCTAATCTCATGTTTATACGCCTGTTTCCAGACACTTATCACTCTTAACTCATTCGACACCCCTCCAACTCGCAGGACGCATCCTTTGAGTTATCGATGTCACGTGCCCCATCCACTCTCAGGATGCATCCTTGGAGCTCCGGGTACACAGGGAAACTAATCATTCCCACGAGAGAACTAATCATCCCTCGATACTCATAATGGAAACTAATTATCCCAAAGAGTATACAGGAGAACTAATCATCTCCTCTGAGGAACTAATCATCCTCACATAAGAACTAATCATCTCCAGACAAAAATGAATGAGTTATTCAGAGCCGCAGCCCCTAGAGTAATAAATTCTAAAAACGTCTATAAACATTTATCGACTAGAACTACCTCTCGTGGTCAAACTCGATACTCCCTAACCCGGAATATCTCAGAACAGGACCACACATTGGCCCACCAATACACATATAAGAACTAATCATCTTATAAACATAGATAAATAAGAAACTTCATCTTATAAATCTCCAAAAAGTATAATCGTTACAACGAAACGAAAATACAACAAAAGCAACACATGCTAAAATCGAAATTGGGACTAAAAAGAGAAATAAAGCTCAAACGGCAACCTGTTTGTCAAACCACTTCCAAAACTTTAACTTTATCTTTGCCTCAGGCTCCCAAGTCTCCTCCTCGTAACCTGCACAATCCCACAAAACTTGCAACAGTGCAATCTTCTTCTGACGCAACTCTTTGACTCTCCTCTCGAGAATCCTCACAAGAACCGCCGAAACCCCCAAATCAAGCACTAACTCCTCTAATTCATGTAGGCACTTCCTCAACATCGAAACATGGAAAAATCTTATGAAATTCCTTCATAGTCAGAGGTAACTCTAGCCGATAAGCAACCGGCCCAACCCGTTCCACTACCGGAAACGGACCCATAAACAGCGGACTTAGCTTATTTTCTGCTATGGATCTGTTAGGACCCCTCAGCATAGCCATTTTAAGATACACACGATCTCCCACTGCAAACTCAAGCTCTCGTCTCCGCTTATCCGCATAACTCTTTTGCCTATCCTGAGCTTCCTTCATATTCAGTCTGACAATACGAACCTTCACTGTCGTCTCCTGAACATAGGTAGCCACATGAATACTCCGCTCCCCCACTAGGGTCCAGCATAGGGGTGTCCTGCATGGCCTCCCATACAAAGCCTCAAAAGGAGCCATCCCAATACTAGCATGGAAGCTGCTATTATAAGCAAACTCTTCCAAGCTCAAATACTCAAACCAGTGGCCACCCCAGTCCCATATACACATCTGCAGCAAAACCTCTAAAGCTTGAATCACCCTCTCTGACTACCCATCAGTCTACGGATGGTACGATGTACTCATGTGCACCTTAATGCCCATCTCGGCCCCAAACCTCTAAAGGAAAACTTGGATCCCGGTCTGACACAATACTGGCTGGCACTTCATGCAGCCTCACAATCTCCTTTATAAATTTCTTAGCCAAAACAGCTGCTCTGTCTGTCTTTTTGATGGCCAGATAGTGTGCAGACTTAGACAACGGATCCACAATCACCCATATCGCATCGAAGGTCCGCGAGTTAGGTAATCCTACCACGAAATCCATCGTGATCCTATCCCACTTCCACTATGGAATGGGTACTCTGCAATAAACCACTTGGAACCTTATGCTCAGCCTTAACCAAGGAACACGTGTTACACTTCGCAACCCAATCAGCCACATCTCTCTTCATCCCGACCCAATGATTGTATCGCTTGAGGTTACGATACATCTTAGTCGCTCTAGGATGAATCGAGAACTTGCTCGCATGAGCCTTTTGCTGAAAGTCCTGCCTCAACTCCTCTACCTTGGGTACTCAAACCCGACCGCAAACAAGAATCGTCTCATTCGAAGAGACCTGATACTCAGAACCCTCTGCGATCGACACAGTAACCAAACTTTGATCACTCGCCTGAGCCACTCGAATCCTACTCAGAAGATCCGCCTGATCAGCCGCCTCTAAACCCAACGGCTCCTCCGAAATAACACACCACCGCAAAGTGCCACTCTCGCTCGCAAGCGACTCGATATCCTACTCTCGGGCCAAAATTACTCATCGATAACTCAAAGCATCTGCCATCTGGTTCGCCTTACCAGGATGGTAAACAATATCCCATTGAGAACTACTTGAAACGTAAACCAAGGTCTAAAATGCCTTTCCAAAACTCCAACGACTTACCTCAGGAACCATAACCACACATAAACCACCAGTTGACACTTACCACACCCTACGATCCTCTGACCAGTCTTACACAGAATCATACACTCAAACTCTGAGATCCATATCCTGTCTCGCGCCTGTGCCACGATCAGACATTGATTACTCATATATATATCGTCATCATCACACTCTCAGAACGTCTCCTTCGAGGTAACGATGTTAATGCCACTCCACTCTCGAGACGTCTCCCTCAAGCTCTGGATCTATATAGGAGAAAATGTTTCCTGTAGAGTAATTCAACTCATACGCGTACAAGCGCCTGAAACTAGGATTACTTCCCATGATAAAAATCTTCATTACTTACAACATAACGTCTCTACTCCGACGAACCCTTGGTTACCACAACCGATCTTCCTCAAGATCACTACTTAACCTTCGAATCACCATGTTAATCCTAAGATTATTCGCACGATATATATACCTATTGCTCTTAACTCTTCCCACTACCTGACACCACAGGACGCATCCTATGGCCCATCAGGATACATACCGCTCATACTCTTGGAACGCATCCAACAAGTCAACGGTAACTGGGGAACTCATATCCCCGCGAAAGAACTCACATGAATCGCAACAATTGGTGAACTCATATCTCCGAAATGAAAGAGTTATTCGGGACCGCAGTCCCTAGAGCAATAAATGCCATACGGCTATAACCTCAGGACAGCTTCGACTTAGGGGGTCTGAAACCAACCCCTGAAATCACCGTGTACACTGCATAAGGTTTAACCAACTCGACCATGCCAACACAAGTGTACTTACAATCTGATCCTAGACACATAAATTTATCCCAAACAAGAACGCAGGGGAAAAACCTCCTCCCTCGGCGAAGTACTGGGTAACTGCTCGTACCCAAATACACTGCAAAACAAAACACTACCCGTCCAGATTCGCACGAAACTACCAAATGCAACGTTTCTCACTCCAAACTAGGTCTGCCAGATTGATCCGACAACAATCAAACAAGAACATGCACAACCAACCGTAGACCCAGTATTGAATCAATCGATCATTCAATATCCAATAAGTACATGCATGACTATTGGACTCTACATCCGTTACCAGGGATATCTGAACCGAGTTCCTAAAACAGGATCAACTCTAGGCTTAACGCCCACCAACATGTCTAAAAAAGATCAACACCTGACCACAAAACTCGATATCCCACTCGATTCTCATAAACTGCCCAACATGGCCCAAAAACCTGACACTACTCAGCCAGCATCACCTGAGCTTACCTCTCGAGCCCAAATAACCATCTTCTTAAAGACCAACCTCCGGCCCCACTTGGCCGATACCACAGGAGATCCTCCCTGATCTTCGAGGCTCTCGTCTAATCTTCTCAAGAAAGCATACCACTCGAGCCAACGGTATACAGGAGAACTCACATCTCCTCTGATTAGACCGCCTCACGTGGTACAATCTCGATATTCCCCGCCTGGGATATCCTCATAAAAACGACCAACTTTGGTCACATGAATAAACACATAAGAACCACGCGTCTTATAAATCAAAAGAAAATAAATAAGGAACACCATCTTACAAATTTCCATACAGAAAAACGTTTTCAACACCAACAAAAACCAAAAACAACAACTCCAAAGCTACAACTCTGAAAACTGGAACAAAACTAAAAAGAAAGAACGACCACTCAATCCTAGACCTGCTCTCCCAGATCCTCAATTGCTGCAAGCACCTCCACTAACTCCGCCCTCGAGGCGTACTTGGAAGCTCTGTCAGGCTTCTTCAGCCCCATCCGAAGTCCTACCATGAACTTGCTCATTTGGGCCTGCTCCTCATCCATGCCACTACTCGCATAGACCACTAGCCTGCTGAACTCAAAATCATACTCACAAACGGACCGATTACCCTGAACCAGACTCCTGAACTACAACTCTAACTGCTCCACCAGGTCTTGAGGAAAATACCTGGCATTAAACTCGCCCACAAATTCACCCCAAGTCCACACTGTCCGCCTTCTCCTGGCTTGAACTCCTGTCCACCAGAGATAGGCATCACCATCCAAGAACCTTACCGCAAAATCCACGCGGTACTCCTCAGGACATCTGATAAAATGAAGCCTATGTTCTACCTTCAACCTACTCATTGGCTGCCTCTGGTACCCCTCCACCCGAGAAGAACAAAGGACCCATATCCTGCATCTCGTTGAACATCACTAGATACTGCTTCCTTGGGTTCATCACTGGAGCCTCCACTGATACCAACATCAAAGCTAGCGTCTTTGCCAAATGATCTTCCGGATCCTGAGCTCCGCTCGTAGCATAACCCGAACCTGGGCCTCTGACCGCACCAACAACTCCAATATTGCCTCTGGCACCGACAGTCCTAACCGCCACACAGACACTACTCACTGAATCCTCCTGATATGTCAGCGAAACAGCCTCCTGCTCTGACGACTCACTCTGAGTCACCCACTCGAACGACATAGTCACACAACCCCGACCACGACTTCGGCCTCCACGGCCACCAACTCTGCCACCACGACCTCTCAGAACTTTAGCCATCGCACACTACACTTACCAAAAGCACATTCTAAGATACTAGAATTCACAGAAAAAGGTTAAACAATCATATACCGTGGAATCTCTTTGAAGGCTCGGAGAGGATGATCTAAGACTCTACAACTCACAGAATTAACTAACTACTCATAGCCAATTCATGCCAGAGTCTCAAATCAACCAATTACTAACAGCCCTAGAACCGTAAGGGCTCTGATACCAAAATGAAACAACGAAGCTTTTTTGTATTATTATTATCAATCCGGATTATTATTCCCATAAATAATAATCCTCAATAATTAATTCAATCTAACTCAAATTACTAACCAGCGGAAAACAACATCAATAAATAAACCAGCAATTTCCATCAAACCAAAATATCGATTCCAAAGTAATCTAGAAACCTAACAACCGGTTCTGTAATTCAACCTATGAACATAAAACCTAGAGTTCATAATCATCCTCTCGTCTCAGCCATGATTCCACGATCTCAAACTCTACCTGCAACACATGGAAAAAGAGTTGCGTGAGTATTATCACAAATACTCAGTGAAGCGGTCATCCCGCCTACCGATTACATAATAGGGAAATAGCATGTCAATTACAATGCGAACAATCAACATTCAACAGATATGCAACAATCAACAATTATGCAATTTTCACAATTTATCAAGTGCTGTCGATCGACACTCTTCATGGGTTTCGATCGACACTCCAATTCAAAAACCAACCCTCGCGATCAAAAAGAGTGGTGTCGATCGTCACTACCACTAGGTGTCGGTCGACACCCCTCGCAGAAACCTAGACCGAGTCGAAATCCTCACGAGACTCTGTCCCGTTTCATCGTACGAGACTGATCCCGACAAGGCTATCACATATCACACAGAAAACACAAGAATAAAAGTCATAACAAGCACGGTTTAATCATTCAATCTCCTAACAAACTAATCTCGTAACCGCGGTCACGCACTCATCTTGAATACAGATTAAAAAGGAAAAAAGGAACGAACGAACGAGGAACGAAGATGAACAGCGACAAACCGAGGCTGAAACTCGCAGGAACGAAACCCTAACTCCACTAGCTACGCAGCACGTTTATCTCTACGCTCGAGGAATCACACGAGAAGGTTTTTGAGGGATTTCTTTGCAACAATCTTTCGAAAACTCTCACAATCTCTTCTCTGCCTCTCTCACACGATTTCTCTGATCCAAAAACGGCCATAAGTCTGATAATAAACTTAAATACGGAGGCCCTAGGTTTATTCCCTTAAACCGAACCAAACCGCGATCAAAAATCTAAAAACCCGATTCTGCAATAACTGGTGTCGATCGACACCCTCACCAAAAAGCACTTATTTGGTTTCGGGATGTTACGGTTGCTTAGTGAAATCACTGGAACAACGACTAAAAGTGTTATCATTCATATTGATAACAAGTCTGCGATTGCACTAACAAAGAACCCGATGTTCCAGTGCTTTAACAAGTCTGCGATTGCACTAACAAAGATACCACTTCATAAGAGAATGTGTCAAAGGTAATCAAATAGAAGTGGAATACGTTCCAGGAAGTGAACAAAAGGCGGACATACTCACAAAGGCTTTGGGAAGAATCATGTTTAGAGAAATGAGAGAGCTCATCGGATTGCAAGATCTTGAGAAGGAAGACTTCAAGCTTAAGGGGGAGAATGTTGAGATAAGCTTGAACAACAAGCAATCCTAATGAGATTAGGAAAACTTAGAGAAAAGGAAATTATCCTTTAGTGGGAAAAAGGAAGTTGTTTAGATTATAAGCTTATAAATAGAGATGTCGAGATATTGCATTCTTTAGTGAATTTTATGAATTTATGAATTGAGAGATTGAGAGATTGTGAGAGCTTTAGTTTTTGAGATATTTTTCTAGAGCAATATAAAGAGAGTTCTTTATTTATCTTGAGTTTATCAATCTTTTAGATTCTATAGGGTGAAGGGTGAAACTCTCAAACTCGGGTTCGGTCCTCCTCCCTAGCTAATAAACATTATCTTGTGGGAAGTCTGTCAATTGGGCTTCGGCCCTATTGGTTTACCTGGTAGTCAGAAATGTAGGCGGCCTGACTACCCTGGCATTAGTCGGAAGGCATACCAAACTCGGGTCAGACAGTGTGCTGGCCCTTCGGAGAGTACTCCACTCTGTATTACTTCGGTGCGTTCCTTCCGAGACTGACCGGATAGGGTGTCTCAAAAAAATAAAATTCGAATATCATTTATGGACTTTGGTTCTATTAGTTTGCATTGTTTATCTTGATTCATATTTACTACTTGTGGTATGAGTATGATTAACACTAGTTTGTTCAATTGTTTTTTCTATTGATTTAGTCTTAATTTTTGTTTAACTTTTAGTAAAGATTTTTTCGCATTTTTACCGTAATGAAAGTTGTTGACCCATTGTAGTTGATGGCCATTATTTGCGGTGCACACCGCACATTATCGATGGAGTTGGCTTGCTCATTTTCACAACTTGTACGTATCCATTGTCGTCCACATGTATATAAACAATTTTGTTTTTTTCCTTGATAACGATATATTGAAAGAATTTTCTTCTTTCGATAATATATTGAAAGAAATTGCGAGGGAGAAGTATTTAAACGTACGTTTACAAATGTATACAACAAATTTGTCGATGTTTGCATCATATCTTGTATTTAATAA
The DNA here is from genome assembly GCA_963576765.1 of Draba incana. Classification (NCBI taxonomy): domain Eukaryota; kingdom Viridiplantae; phylum Streptophyta; class Magnoliopsida; order Brassicales; family Brassicaceae; genus Draba; species Draba incana. Next base: position 21,588,895 of record OY755213.1, read on the forward strand.
ATTTTCATACCGCGTAAAAGTCTGATGAAACAAAAAGAGAGAAAAAATTGGGTAAAGCCATGATACAATTTGACAATTCAAACAGATTATAAGCAATACAGTATATATTACTCTACTCCCTGTCCTTTCTCTGACTAAATTATCATTAACTACTAGGCCGATACTCGTGCGTACGCGCGGGATTAACTTCTCTGATTTTTACTTTTGTTTTTTTTTTTTTATCAAAACTTTTATATTTACTTTGATATCAAATTTGACGTACTTGTCTCTTAATTATGATGATCACTTTACAAAACCAAACACATGATATGAGAACGTAAATGATACATTGCAGTGTCTATGTTTTCTTTCTTGTTATTTATTTCCTCGTTCTTGTTTTGACATCATATTTCTTGTGTGTAGATTCGTGTACATATAGTGATCACTATACAAAGAACTATTGATGTTAAAATATATTTCTTCTTCTTTTTCTTGCTTATTCTCTTACAGATTCACACTCGTTTCTTTATCTTCTTTGGATTCGTTTCTTTATCTTCTTTGGTTTCTTTGCCTCGTCTCCAACTTGCTGCACTATAAACACTTACCCATGTTTTCACTATCTTTTAACTTTTTCATGGTCATCAATAAGATATCGTAGTCTCTTTCTCATGGTTGTCAATGACATCTAAGGCAGTAAGACAATATATATATATATATATATATATATATATATATATATTAAGAAAATTACAAAACTCAGCCATCCAATGACTACACGGAGTCGGTGTCCAGTCTAATTTCCAAAACATTGATTTGGAGGCATGTGAAGACTGCATCTAGAGACGTGCCTACTTAATATAAAACGAAGCTTTTGCTTAGGGCATCATAGCTAAAATTAAGAGCATATTGATAATTGTATATAGTGTAATGTTTTTTTTCATTAGGTAAATGCCTAGTAAAAACCTAAAATTAAGACTATTTATTATAAAATCGTTTAGTTATTAGTATTTTTTGTATTTATTTTCACATGTGTTAAGATTTAACTTCAAGTCTTAGTTTTCGCTAACTTATTATTTGTTAGTCAATTTATCCCATTTATTCGTGTTTATATATTACAACTTTGATGTAAATAATTTTATTTATATAAAATACCGTATTTCATATATCATAGTTATATATCTATATTATATTTGTTTGTTTCATTTATTTATAAACAGTTTTTTATAATATTTTTTTAGGAATACTAATTTGTAAAAATGTTTCGCTTATGATAATAAAAACTCTAGTCATAGTACTATGACTGTATGTTATATTTTTCTTTCTTGTTTTGCCATTTTTGACTGGATTTTTACTTCATGAGTTTTCTCAAACTTTTTTCCTCTTCCTACCTTCCTTAACCTAGCTTCCAGATTCTTATTACTAGGTCAACATTTTTTTTATGAAGTATGGACGTGAGATCTTTGGTTACCATACTTTAAAATTTAAACTGTTTTATTGCTTCTTAGTGACGAGACTATTAATAAAAGTTAACTCAACACCAAAAAAAGTACTTGAAGCATAATCTTTAATTTTATCTTGAAGGACAACACTAATATATGTTTAACTTGCATCCAAATATAATTTTATCTTTAATCCAAATATAATTGCATCTTGAAACGCAACATTAAGTTTCGGTTATAATATTTTTTATAAATACTATAATGGTAATTAAGTTATGCTTATGACATATTTTGAAGGACTATTATGAATTATAGAGTTTTGTTTATAAGGGAAAAGAATGTATAAAGTTTGTGTTTCAAACATTAATTGGTTTCATAATTTTTTGTTTTAAAAGAAAGTTTTGGGATGCCACATGGCACTCATATGGAAAGCGTTAATTCAACTTTCATATATATGATTAAATTGATATAATGTTGCACAAGACCTTTTTTTTGTCGGTGTTGCACAAGACCTTTAAAAATCAAAATTTTTAAAACATATACTAAACACAAAACGTGTGGATATGTAGAACCGAAACATCATAGTGCCACTAAAAACTACATATGAAAAAAATCGTAAAAAATCTTATGATTTGTTGTAAAAATCAATAAAATGAAACTCTCAAATGTTAGAAACATACCAGAGTAAATCGTAGTAAAATTAACTTCTTGTGGAGTCAACCGTCACTACACACGTACAATACTTACTTTTTTACGTCTATAAATAGAACGACGTATCGTTCATTGTAATACACAACACTTTATCAAATAGTAAGAATTACTCTCTCGCTCTCTTTCTCTTATTTTTCAGTACACTATTTCCACCCCAGGTATAACTTTTTTTTTTGCTCATAAATCTTATTGATATGTTTCCTTTTTAAAGTTGATCGTAACTTTTTAGAAATTCGTGGTAATCTCATATACTCCCCTATCCACACACTAAAAAATCGAATCACACACTTTTCTGAAAACTAGATCAACTTAATTACTTGCTTACCTATGTTGGCATCAAATCGTTCATGTAACATGTTTTTTTTTTTTTTTGATATAAATCATGTAACATGTTTATATTAGAAATAAATGGTTTAGGTAAGCGACTTTTGGCTTTGATTGTTTCTATGTTATTTTTACGTTTGCGTTTCTATGTTATAGTGACTATTGAAGACAAGTGGTTCAGGGCCTAAAACAAACAAAAAAAAGGTCAAAGCCATTAAATATTTTGGACGTTATCGGTGATTTTGTTCACAATTAAATCCCCGACATAATCCAATACACTAGTCATTTTGCGTCGTAATGTTAATCATATATATATTACTATGTGTTAATCATATATATATTAATCATAGGAGACACTAAAAGTTAAAAATTCTAGATATCATTTAAAGAGAGTCTTAAGTAACATTAATCCTATGTGTTATTCAAAGAAGAACTTAAAAAACACATTAATTAAATCAACCAATCAAAACATTTCAATTTGTCATAGTGCAAATCTTTACATATTTTCAATATCTTTAATATATGCGGAACATTGATGACAAAAATATATACTTACCAAATCCATTACTATATTGAGAAACTCAAACCGATTTAACTCATTGATGTAGTAGTATTTTGGTCAGTAATAAAGTTGGGTTTAAAAACATTTAATAGAGTTATTAAATACATTTGTTTTTGTAAATATAAGATATATATCATTCAATTACATTTTTTTGTCATACATTATATGACAATGTTCGCTTTTTGGTTTTGTTATTGTAAATCAATTTTTATATTTTGTATACACTTAAAACGTAAGACCTATCATATTAAGACATTCAAGATTCGAAAATCGACCGATTAAATTTTTTAGTGGACATAATCACTTATCTAATATCTTTTTGGTATATATGATTCAAAACAATATATTTTTACTATACAATAAACTGAAATTTATATTCCCACGTTTGGTGTGGGTCAAAATCTACTTAGATTTTAAAAGGAGAAAATTGATCCCCCACGCTTTGTTAAATAGATCGCGTGACTTGGCTTTTAAATTAGGCCATCAGTGACATGGCTTAGACAATTACATAATCAGAACTTGACAAAATCAATATATTAATTAAGACAAAATCTATTTGTTTATTGGGTAAGGATTAATAAAAGCCGACTTTACACTGAATAATGGTGCTGAATCGACCATGATATTTGTATGCCACTATCACATCAGATTACCTATTGGTTTAGATTGGTAAATTTTTTACATTGGATTTGATTGGTAATCTCTATTCATTCGGTGTTTATAATCTACAAAAATATATAAAATGGTATCATTTTATCTACAATAATATATTTCTTTACAAAAATACGAAAACGTATAAATAAAATGGTATAATTGTTTTTCAAAATGGTGTAATTTACATGTCCCATGATTAGAGTCGTATAATAATTTTAAAAACGAGTGACTCAGCGTGAGACACATTCATTGATTGGATCACGACTCATGACAGCTTGTTGAAATAGAACACACGACGACCAAATGAGTTTGCATATTATTTTCAATAAAATTTTAAAATATTTTTCTAAAATGAGAATGTAAAATGTAGACCGCGAATAAAAACTCAATCCATAAAAGGAAAAAAATTGATTGGTCTGCAATGATCATCTCAGATAATTTAATCAAGTGGGGATCAATGTCGACGAGAAGACATTTTAAGTGTCTCATGTTGGCCATGATTTTCACATTTTCAATATAATTTGAGATTTTTGGAATATTTGCGAAAATTGAAACATTAAATGGTAAAAGTACACAAAATGTTGTTTTGTGAATTTATATCAAATTTCGATATTTTTATAATCTCAATTATACTCCAAATTACAAACGTTTGACATTGGAGTAGTTTGTAATTTGGAATCCTTAGCCTTGTCAAACGTTTAACGTTCTAACTAGTAGAAAATTCCAATGTAACGCATAATCAATAGAGGCAAGCACGTGTATAAGTAAAAAAATTAGTTTTTTAAGTTTCCAAATTATGTTTTTTTAATAGAAGTTTTACATAGTTTATGCATATGTTTAAAGTTTTCATAATCTAAGATACTTTTAAGAATATTGTTAACACATTTATTGTAGTAAACTTTGAAGACACTTTTTCGTAAGGATGGTAGAACAGTAGAGAGAGATACACCAGCTAAATCTCAACCGCATATATATAGTCGTACACAATCAGCCTTCTGCTCCTTCCTCTCTTTAAAGAAAATCACTTTCTGGGTTTTCAAATTTCATCATTTTCTTAAAAGAAAATCTCTCACAAATCTCGTCTCTTTTAGTTCTCTCTTTGAATTCCATAAGAACAAAACAGAGCAAGAAGAAAAAGCAGAAGCTTTGTTGCTCTGAAGAAGAAATAAAGGAGACTTTACGACAGAGAAAGCTTATCTCATGGATGTCTTTGCTTTTGATGGTCCTTTCTCCATGTCCATGTGTAAAGATATTGCCGGAATCGCAGGTTAAAATCTTTACTCTTCTCTGTGTTTTGGAAAAGTTTAAGCTAATTTGGGTTAAAAAAACCCCAAATTTTAGATTTTCTTTTTGATTTAATACACTTATATTAGATCTGGCTTTGTTCCCAAATCAGTAGATATGTTTGGTCTTTTTTGGTCCGCACTTTACTTGTTCTTTATCTTCTATGCTCTGAAATATTTACCTTTAATGTTGTTTCTGATCAAAAGAATTTCGGTGAAATCAAGAAATCTGCAAATTGATGCAATCTATATAAACAAGATAGAAACTTTTTTTTTTTTTTTGGTTTACATGCCGTTAATGTCACTTATTGACTGTTGTTTCATTGTTTTACTGTGTTTCAGGCAACATATTTGCATTTGGGCTTTTCGTTTCACCAATGTGAGTTCTTCTTCTTCTTCTTCTTCTTCTTCTTCTTCTTATTCACTTTACTAAACTTGTTCCTTCCTTGTATGAAACAAACTGATATCTTTCTCCATTGTGTGTCTCTGTGTTTTGTTTTTCAGGCCAACGTTTAGGAGAATCATGAGGAACAAATCGACCGAGCAATTCTCGGGTTTACCATACATTTACGCTCTCTTAAACTGCTTGATCTGTCTTTGGTACGGCGCTCCTTTCATATCTCACAGAAATGTCATGCTTATGACTGTGAATTCTGTTGGAGCCACTTTTCAGCTTTGTTACATTATCCTCTTCATCATGCATACAGACAAGAAGAACAAGGTTTCTTGAATGGACTCTACTTCTTATTCACACTCAAATGTGTTTTTGTAAAGTCTAATGAAGATCTTGATCATTGCAGATGCGGATGCTTGGGTTGCTTCTTGTGGTGTTTGCTGTGGTTGGACTGATTGTAGCTGGAAGTTTGCAGATACCCGACAGGCTCACACGATGGTACTTTGTCGGCTTTTTAAGCTGCGGTTCTCTTGTTTCGATGTTTGCATCGCCCTTGTTTGTTATAGTAAGTTCCCACATGTGTCAATCAAATCTTTCTTGAATCTTGATTGCCTGACTTGTCTGGTCTTTTTTGCAGAACTTAGTCATTCGAACTAAGAGCGTTGAGTTTATGCCGTTTTATCTCTCTCTATCGACTTTCTTGATGAGCGGTTCCTTCTTACTTTACGGGTTATTCAACAATGATGCCTTTGTTTATGTAAGTTGCTTCTCTTCAATAATTGATATTGAGAGTTGTGTTGTTTTTCATAAGAGTACTAACAAAAAAATTTTTTTTTTTTTTTTTCAAACTCAGACACCGAATGGGATAGGAACGGTTCTTGGTATTGTGCAGCTCTCTTTGTACTGTTACTATCAAAGGAATTCTGTAGCGCAAGAAACAAAAGAGCCTTTGATTGTTACGTATGTGTGAGATTCGCGCTAAAGAAGCAAATCCACGGTGGGGGAAAAACAACAAAATTGTAGTTACATCAAAGATTCGTCGTCGTTGTCTACTTTGTGTAGCTCCAGCTTTCGTTATCTCATGGCGTGAAGATGTTTATCCTCTCGGCTTCTGTCATGATCGATTTATTTTCCAGTTTTGATGGGTCTGCTTGAAGATTATCAGGAGAAGAGACACATATGACTGATTTACTGGTATGTGAATTTTGTTGTTTTGTGATGGAAGTGGTTAGTTTGAAGAACATTGTCTATAATATTGTTTGTTTTGTAGGTGATTCTATATGTTTTTAGTCATAAGATTTTTCCCTTCATTGTAAAAAAAAAAAGAAGATTTGCATATGTTTGTAACAAATTGATTTGTTCATAAATTAAATATAAAAACACACTTGAACAAAGAAAGAAAATTTGCATCTACATCACACAAGACATTATTTACTGAAACATTTTCTTTTGCTTTCTCAGAATCTTACCTTTCACCGCGGTTTTAGCTTGTAATACACGAAACATCAAGACCCTTCCTTGCAGGGAAAAAAACAAACTTTTAAAGCAAATCTCTCAAAGTTGTTCTTACCACAGAACTCTGTTTTACCTGCAATACAGTAGAGACTGTCACATAAAAAAGAAACATTTTTGTTGTTTTTTGAGATAGAAAAAAAGACTAAAACTTCAACTAACTTCTTCTTGAGATTGAGAATGATGAAGCGGATGGCCGCGTTCATCATACAATATCAAACCGCTAAACCGCGGCAATTCACATTTTTCACCCATCAAAATCGGTCGCTGCCAAACCGGATCAACTGCATTAAGACTCCTTTCTTTAACCGCAAGCAATGGACGCGGCCTCTGTGTCTCCATCTCTATCCACTTCGCCGCAGAGCTCCAACAAAACGAACCCATCAACGTTTTCTTCACTTTGCTCCACTTACAATTCCTCTTCTCCTCCATCCTTCTTGACCCAACCGCGATTTCGGACGCCCACTCTGCGTCTGCTACTTGCTTTCCTCGGGAATTGCGGTTGAGAAACGCTGCGGCTGTGCAGAGTAGCGTTACCGCAGCCGCTGTTCCCACCAAGATCACGACTGATTCTGTTGTCGTTAACTTTAGCTTATCCTCTAGCTTCCACAAGGCTTCTTCCATTGTGCCTATTTAGGGGTCTATTGTGAGCAATTGGAGATTAAATGGCTGAGAAAAGTATATAGGTGAAATTGGTGAGCTTCATGTGAATTCCACCGTTATAGATTTATTATTACTTGTGATCATTATGATATTTATTTATACCGGATAGTCCATTTTCTTTTCCCCTAAATTTAATAGTATTTATTTCCCCATAATAGCCGTTGTAGTCTACATAAACGTTCCTTTGTGAATATGCAAAATTATAGTGATTTTTGTTACTCTGAATGATTTGTTTTATTTTATTATCACGGAATTAGCTTGTAGGGACGCAAGGTTTTATGACATCACGAGCCACAAGGTTTGTTTTCGTTGTGTGGACCTTTGAACCTGTGGTCCACGGATTAAAGATGAAGGAAACTAACGTTCACGGCGACATCTTCAAATTAAGAGGTTCCTTATATATAGAATAGGCAACTTGATATTCAGTGTACAAGAAACGAGGTCCAAGATATGCACGTAGTTGTCCTTTCCATATACATACTCTACACCTTATGGGACATTTTTTCGAATACTTGGAAGTCAAAAGAAATAGCCTTTACCAAAATCAAGATAATGATGATGCAAAATTGCAAACAGTATGTGTTTATTTTTTTTTTGCCCTTGGATTTCTTAATTTTTGGAAAGTGAAAATAACTAATATTACTACTTTTGATTTTATAAGACCATAAAACGTTTATTTTATACTATTGTCAAGTCAAAATAACTTAAGTAGATGTTTTGACTATGTATAGATGTTTTATCCTTTGTTATAGTTTTTCAAACTATAACAAAATTAGCTAGTAAATGTGAAATTTAGAGTTTAACCGGTGACATATTATAAAAATTACAACCAATCCTAAAATTATGTTAACCTGAAAAAACTCATGATAAATAATAGTTGATTGAAAATAATGAACAATTTTTCTTAAAAGTGTACTCAAAATAAAATAAAAACAATCTAAACTACAAATTGAAAACAAAACATGCATCATACGGAATTATATAGAGTATTAAAATTATGAAAAAAAAATTACTATGCATCGTAGGAAATTATATCTAAATAAATTTTAAATTAAAAAATACCGTATATCATTCGGAATTATACATAGTATTAAAATTACCGCTGAAAATTAGATCTAAATAAAAATAAATTTGGATAATTTAAAATATACCATGTATCATAAGGAATTGCATATAGTACTAAAATTACCGCGGAAAATTATATCTTAATAGAAATTGAACCTAAATTAGAATTTAAAAACATATTGTGTATATTTATTAGATACCTAGTACTGTAAATACGATAATTAAAAGGAGCAATACGAAACAGTATCCACTTTCCAGCAAATTATAAAATCGGAGGTTTTGATTTCTCTTTCGAGCAATCGGAGTGAAGAATTGTGTCCTTAATCCAGAACCTCTCTAAGTGTGCTAAAGTCTCTAAGAGAAGGAGAGGGTCTCTAAGATACTAGTTGAATAAGAGACTCTTGCTCTCACGTGGGTTTGTCACGTGTGGAGTTTGTTGTAAAAGATAAGACTGAGTTATAAAGTCTTATCTTCTTCTCTGATTAGTTCGATCGATTCATTCTGGGTTTGTTTTTCCAGGAAAAAGATCAGAGTGAGAGCACAAGAAAGAGAGAGATTCAAGAGCTCGTTTTGAGCTGGTTCTAGTGGATTCCGGTAAACTTCCGGCCCGACGTAGGTCTCCGATTTGGAGCCGAACTGGATAAATTCCGCTGTGTCATTTTCTTTCTTGCTCAAGCGATCGTTAGACTCTTTCTAGGATTGCGTTAGTTCTAGGTCAGATTCGTACAAATTGGTATCAGAGCTTCAGGCTTGAAGCGAAGGATCTGTAGATCGGTGTTGATCTGAGATCGAGAACGAATCGAGGAGTTAGCGATGTCTGGGATTAAGATTGAGGTCGATAAGTTCGACGGATCTGGAGATTATGTTCTCTGGAAGAAGAGGATGCTTGCGCATCTGAGTGTTCAAGGGTTAAAGGACGTTCTGGTCAAGACTGAACCTGAAGAAGTAGACGTTGAAGCAGAAACGAAGGATCCTAATCTCAAGAAGAAGAGACTCGCAGCGGAAGCTGCAAGACCTGAGCGTTGTGAACGAGCGATGAACCTGATCATCCTAAACGTTGGAGATCATGTGTTGAGGAAGCTTGATAAGTGTACAACAGCAGCCGATACTCTTGAGACGTTGGATCGATTGTATATGACGAAGTCTTTACCGAATCGTGTACATTCACAGTTGAAGGTATATTCCTTTAAGATGCAGGAGTCTAAATCAATGGATCAAAACGTTGATGATTTTCTGAAGTTAGTTGCGGAACTTGGCAACTTGAGTATTGAAGTACCAGAAGAGGTACAAGCTATATTGCTATTGAATGCTCTGCCTAACAGGTATGATTCTTTGAAAGAAACCTTGAAGTACAGTAGGTTAGGATTGAAGCTGGATGAAGTAGTTAGTGCAGCTAGGTCTAAGGAGATGGAATTTAAGGATACTCCTAGAGGTAGGTCTGATGGTGAAGGATATTACGTCAGAGGAAGAACTAGTGCCAAGAGTTTTGATTCTGGTAAAAGCAAGAACAGGTCAAGATCTAAGTCAAAGGATGGTAAGAAGATTTGTTGGATCTGCGGAAAGGAAGGGCACTTCAAGAAACAGTGCTATAAGTGGCTGGAAAGAAATAAGGGAAAGTTTCAGAGTTCAGATAAGGCAGAATCTGCTCATGCTAAAGATGATGCACAGGATTTGTTTAGTCTTGTTGCTGCAGAGGTTAATTTATCACAAGGAGAAGCTGATAAAGAGGAATGGGTATTAGACACAGCATGCTCTTTCCACATGACGCCAAGGAAAGATGTCTTTATAGACTTCAAGGAGTCAACATCAGGAAGGGTGAGAATGGCTAACAAAACTCACTCTCAGGTAACAGGAATTGGCTCAATAAGGTTTCAGAATGATGATGGTACTACATTCATTCTCCATGATGTGAGATATATGCCGGATATAGGCAGGAATCTCATATCTATGGGAACTCTTGATATCAAAGGCTGTGAGTTCAAAGGTGGGAATGGTAAGCTCAAAGTTATCAAGGGTTCTATGGTGGTTATGAAGGGTGAAAGGAAAGGCAAGGATGCACTTTACATTCTACAAGGTTCAGCGAAGGTTTCAGAAGCTTGTACTACAGAGAATAAGGAACTGATTCAGATAGGCTCAAGTGATGAGACACAGTTGTGGCACAGTCGTATGGGACATGTTGGTCAGAAAGGTTTAGAGATTCTGGTCAAGAAAGGTTGTATTGATAGTGGCAAAATTTCAGAGGTTAAATTCTGTGAAGATTGTGTTATAGGGAAGACACACAAGACCAGTTTTGGTTCAGCAAAGCATTTCACTAAAGAGAAGCTAGACTACGTTCATTCTGACTTATGGGGATCGCCAAATGTTCCTCTAAGTCTTGGGAGATGTCAGTATTTCATCTCGTTTACTGATGATTGGTCGAGAAAGGTGTGGATCTATTTTCTGAAGACTAAAGACGAAGCATTTGACAAGTTTATTGAGTGGAAGAAGATGGTTGAAACACAATCAGAAAGAAAGGTTAAGAGGCTTCGTACAGATAATGGGCTCGAGTATTGCAACTACAGGTTTGATCAGTTTTGCAAGGATGCTGGTGTTGTGAGGCACAAGACCTGTACTTATACACCGCAGCAAAACGGTGTTGCAGAGAGACTGAATAGGACCATAATGAATAAGGTCAGGAGTATGCTTAGTGAGAGTGGCCTTGGTCAGAAGTTTTGGGCTGAAGCAGCATCTACATCAGTCTATCTTATCAACCGGTCACCTTCTTCAGCAATTGATTTTGACATACCAGAAGAAAGATGGACTTCAGCTGTTCCAGATCTCACAGGACTAAGAAGATTTGGATGCATAACCTATGTGCATTCTTCTGATGGAAAGCTGAATCCAAGAGCAAAGAAAGGCGTTTTCACAGGATATCCAGATGGTGTGAAAGGGTTCAGGGTATGGTTGCTGGAAGAGAAGAAATTTGTCATCAGTCGCAATGTCGTCTTCAGAGAGGATGTGATGTACAAGGACATCAAGTCAGACACGACTTCAGGTAATAACAGTCAATTGGTTTTTGGTACTAATAAAACTGTAAGTTTTGAATTTGCAGGTTATGACAAGGATCCAGTGAATCAAGCTCAAGGTGGAGCTACTACAGATCAAGGTCAATCTGAAGAAGAGCTTGATAAGTCAGTTATAGGGGAAACTGGGTCAGAATCTGAATCAAGAGGAACAGAGGAGTACTTATTGGTCAGAGACAGAGTTAGAAGACAGCCTAAGCCATCAACCAGGTTAGCTGATTATGTGGTTGGTGATGATATAGAAGAAGAAGATGAGTTTGATATTGCAGGATATGCATATCTCATAACAGAAGATGGAGGAGAGCCAGAGCCAAAGAATTATCAGGAAGCTATGAATGATCCTGATAGTGATAAATGGACAGAAGCTTCAGATGAAGAGATGGTTTCTCTGATCAAGAACGGAACATGGGTTCTGGTAGATAGAGTTGAGACACATAAACCTATTGGTTGCAAATGGGTCTTCAAAAGAAAACCAGGGATAGATGGAGTTGAGTTTCCAAGGTTCAAAGCAAGACTAGTGGCTAAGGGATACTCACAAAAGGAAGGTATAGATTACCAGGAAATATTTTCACCAGTTGTGAAGCATGTCTCCATTAGATTGTTATTATCAGCAGTGGTACATTTTGACATGGAACTACAACAGATGGATGTCAAGACAACGTTTTTGCATGGCTACTTAGAAGAAGAAATCTACATGGAGCAGCCTGAGGGATATGTTGATAAGAAGCATCCGAATAAGGTTTGTCTACTCAAGAAATCTTTATATGGTTTGAAGCAGTCTCCAAGACAATGGAATTTGAGGTTTAATGAGTTTATGGAGGTCAGTGGATACAGCAGAAGTGAGTATGACAGTTGTGTGTACTACAAGAAGCTAAAGAATGGGGACTATATCTATCTACTTCTGTATGTAGATGATATACTTATAGCTTCAAAGGACAAGAAGCAAGTTTGTGAGCTGAAGGTTCTATTGGGTTCTGAGTTCGAAATGAAGGACTTAGGTGATGCTAAGAAGATACTTGGAATGGAAATCTACAGAGACAGAGCCAAAGGGACACTCAGTGTGTCTCAGGAGGGTTATCTCTTAAAGGTCTTAGGAAAGTTTAATATGGATCAGTCAAAGCCTGTGGCTACACCTTTGGGGGCTCATATTAAGCTAAAGGCTACTACAGAAGAGGAATTTGAAGATCAGTTTGATATTATGAAGAACATTCCGTATCGAAGTGCAGTGGGGAGTTTAATGTACTCCATGATTGGCACACGGCCAGACCTTGCTCATCCAGTGGGTTTAGTGTGCAGGTATATGAGTAAACCCAACAAGCAGCATTGGCAAGCAGTGAAGTGGATAATGAGATACATCAGTGGGTCATTGAAAAGAAAGCTATGTTACAGGAAACAAGGAGATTTTGTAGTCAAGGGTTATTGTGATGCAGACTATGCAGGAGATAGAGATCAGAGGAAGTCGACTACAGGATTTGCTTTTACAGTTGGAGGTAATACTATCAGCTGGAGATCTTCTTTGCAGAGTGTTGTTGCTTTATCAACCACAGAAGCAGAATATATAGCTCTGCATGTAGCTGCAAAAGAAGCAGTGTGGCTAAAAGGTTTAATGGTGGAGCTGGGGTTTCAACAAGAATCAGTTGAGATCTATTGTGATTCGCAGAGCGCAATAGCTTTGTCTAAGGACGCTGTGTTTCACGAGAGGACGAAGCATATGGCAGTCAAGTATAATTTCATCAGAGAGATGATTAGCAAGAAGGAGGTTAAGGTATTAAAGATTGCTACAGCTTATAATCCGACAGATATTTTTTACCAAGACTTTACCAGTTGGGAAGCTTCAAGATGCCTTGAAGCTACTAAGGATTACAGAGAACTGAATTAGCTTGTGCTTGAGGCACAAGGCCGAGTGGGTTTACTCGGGAGAAGCTTGAACAAGTCTGATTCAAGCACAGAGATGAAGCTGAGTGGGTTTACTCAGGAAGATCAGAAGTTGAATGAAGATCATTCAAGAAGCTTTGAAGATGAGCAGGGTTGCTCATGTACCGGAAGTGGAATCCAAGTCAAATACTAGAACATGTAGGGGATTAAGGACAAGGTGGAGAATTGAAGAATTGTGTCCTTAATCCAGAATCTCTCTAAGTGTGCTAAAGTCTCTAAGAGAAGGAGAGGGTCTCTAAGATACTAGTTGAATAAGAGACTCTTGCTCTCACGTGGGTTTGTCACGTGTGGAGTTTGTTGTAAAAGATAAGACTGAGTTATAAAGTCTTATCTTCTTCTCTGATTAGTTCGATCGATTCATTCTGGGTTTGTTTTTCCAGGAAAAAGATCAGAGTGAGAGCACAAGAAAGAGAGAGATTCAAGAGCTCGTTTTGAGCTGGTTCTAGTGGATTCCGGTAAACTTCCGGCCAGACGTAGGTCTCCGATTTGGAGCCGAACTGGATAAATTCCGCTGTGTCATTTTCTTTCTTGCTCAAGCGATCGTTAGACTCTTTCTAGGATTGCGTTAGTTCTAGGTCAGATTCGTACACGGAGTTTCTACAGTTTCGACCAACAATTTCCCAAGTGCTCTGAGTTGATCGATCCCCAATTTCACTATCAAACGGATTTCCCAGGAACCCTAATTTCGTTTTCTCCGGTGAAAAGGCATTCGTTAAAGGTCAGTGCTTGATTTTGAGTTTTTAAGATTATTTTCGTTTCCAAATGTTTCTGAGCTCGAATTCGAATCTCGTTGCTTTCTCTGTAAGCGAACACTTTAACCAGAGAAATTCCTGGAATTTGAGATTATAATTGTGCATCTTCTTAGTGTGGAGACTCAATTCTTGGCGTTTGCTTAGTTTGATTCCTTGAGAATTTTGCTTTCTATTACCAGTTTGCCTAGAGATTCAGCATTCTAAAGATCAGAGCTTTAAGAAAATGTCTGGAAGAAACCGTGGACCTCCTCCTTCGATGAAAGGTGGATCTTACAATGGATTGCATCAAGCTCCGGTTCATCAGCCGCCTTTCGTTAGAGGCTTGGGAGGACCATTGCCTCCTCTGCATCCTTCTATGATGGATGATGGTAGGGAAACACAATTCAGAATGGATCCAAGAGGTCTTCCTCAACGTCTTTCAATCATAGATGATCGTCTCGCCGCTCAGAATCAAGATGTGCAGGGCTTACTTGCTGATAACCAGAGGCTGGCTGCAACTCACGTCGCGTTGAAACAGGAACTAGAAGTTGCTCAGCAAGAATTGCAAAGAATGATGCATTACATTGATTCACTGAGAGTTGAGGAAGATATAATGATGAGGGAGATGTATGATAAATCTCTGCGATCTGAATTGGAACTTCGTGAAGTCGGTGCTATGCGAGCTGATGTTCAAAAGGTTCGTGCGGATATCAAAGAGTTTACGTCGAGTAAGCAGGATTTAGCCAGCCAGGTTCATTTGATGACTCAAGATTTGGCTAGACTTACAGCGGATTTGCAGCAGATACCAACTCTTACAGCAGAAATTGAGAACACAAAGCAAGAACTGCAACGTGCAAGGTTTGACCACCAGTCACTTCTAGATTTGCCTTTGGTCAATCTTTCTGTTTAGTTGATGCGTAGCTTAAGCTGTGATTTCTGTTTTGTAGAGCGGCTATTGATTGTGAGAAGAAAGGGTATGCGGAAAATTATGAGCACGGTAAAGTTATGGAGCAGAAATTAGTTGCCATGGCTCGAGAATTGGAGAAGCTTCAAGCAGAGATTGCTAACTCAGAAAAGAGATGTCATGGAACTGGTCCTGTTGGGCATCCTGGTATGCTAAACCTGAATAATTTACAAGTCATCACAATACCAATTTAACACACATGTAGAAAGCAAAAATAATTACTAACAATCTATTATCGTCAAACTACATTTGAATGCATACACCAATATCAATAGAAAAACATTTTATTTCAATCAGGTGGAGTTGCTTATGGTGCTGGCTATGGAAATCAAGAGGCTGGCTATCCTGTGAATTCTTATCAACCCAACTGTGTCATGAATCCAGTAAGTTTTTAACTTTCTAACCTTTATCTCTTGTAAGCATTTTTTTTGCATATCGACGAAACACTCGTAGGGATCCTCTTCTTACCAAGCAGGGCATTATGTATGCTATAGTAAACTCACCATAGCTCCTTGTAGACAATTTGTTCGCGTTTCGTTTGAACTTGAATATTGGATATGAACTGAACTTCAATAGCCAAAAGTACATCCTTACGTTTGAACAAGCCAGTGAACTGGCTCAGTCGAGTTACTAGTCCAATCAATATCTAAGTCAATGGAGCTGTGGTCGATGACAGAATATCTAACCGAACAACAACTATCTTTCACATATTTCTTGTTCTTGTTTGTACAGTCATTTAGGTGCATATACACACATCCACATATCTGAAGTAATGTGCTCATATGAAACACAATGCTGGTTCAGGTTCAGGCACAGGGACAGGCACAAGCACAAGCAGGAGTTGAAGGCTATTATTATCCTCCTCCTTATGGACCACCCGCTGCGTGGGCTGGTGGCTACGATCCACAACAGCCACCACCACAAGGAGGACATCGATGAAAAATGTCAAAGTCGTCTATTTTTTAACCAACAACTCTCATCAAGTTAAAAAGCTTCCCTTTTGTAACTTGTGCTCACACATGATTTATCTTTAAAGTGTTGTTGACTAAAGAAAAATAGTAAAGACCACCAGACTTTTGAAAACAATAAGCCCATTAACATCTTCAATGGGCCGAATTGAGGCTCCTAATAATTTGGCGGGTAAATTCTAAAATTTTATTTTCGATTTGATGAAAAACCCCAAATAAAGGAAAGAAATTGATGTTTTTTTTTTAAAATTTCGATGAGAAAAAATTCGCGGGTAATATTTCCCACTCACTGTTTCACGAAACACCATTTCTAAAAATATTGAGGCGGCAAATTAATCAATTTCGTTTCCCCTTTAATTTCTCTGAGATCTACGAATCTTCTTCACATAATTCTCCAGCAAAAAAAAAAAACCCAGAGATCTGAAGTAGAAGAAGCCATGGATGCTCACCTTCAAAACTTACCTCCTCTCAAAAGATACAGATTGATGCAGCGGGATCTCGAACGCGCGCAGCTGCTACAGAATCAATCGGAGGTGAAGCCGATGCAGTTACCGGGGAAGAAGAGAAAGCAGACTCGTGTTGCTTACGACGCCGATGCCGATGCCGAGAACTCTCATCCCACCTATCGTTGTCTTCCGGCGAAGAAAAGGATCTGGGCGATTGATCCAGATTTAGTCTCCGGTAATCCTCTTTCGCCTTTTGATCTGAATATTGAGTATAAGCCTTATGTTGAGGAAAAAGGAATTGAGAAAAATGGAAGTTTATTGGTTGAATCGAGTCTAGAATTAGAAGAAGATGATGATAAAGAGAATATAGATCCGATGTGGAAAGAACAAGTTTTGGATCTCTGTGATTCAAAACTTGAAGATAGACAAGTAGAGAAAGTAATAGTAGAAGAAGAAGAAGAAGAAGAAGAAGAAGAAGATGGGATTGTGTGTGCTGTGTGTCAAAGCAGTGATGGTGATCCATCAAATCCAATTGTGTTCTGTGATGGTTGTGATTTGATGGTTCATGCTTCATGTTATGGGAATCCTCTTGTTAAGGAAATACCAGAAGGTGATTGGTTTTGCGGACAATGTATCGGATTGAAGAACCGAGAGAAGGACTTCTCTTGCTGCTTGTGTACGACAAAAGGTGGAGCGATGAAGGCGACAAAGGATGGGAGATGGGCTCACATCACTTGCTCTTTGTTTGTGCCTGAGGTTTACTTTGAGGATCCTGAAGGAAGGGAAGGGATTTGTTGCAGCGAGATACCGAGTAAGAGATGGAAAGATAGGTGTTATTTGTGTAAGGTTAGACGCGGGTGCGTTATCGAGTGTTCAGAGATGAGATGTAAGTTGGCTATTCATGTTACTTGTGGGTTGAAGGAAGATCTTTGCATTGAGTATCGTGAAGGGAAGAAGAGTGGTGGCATTGTTGTTGCTTTCTGCAATGAGCATACCAAACTATGGGAAAGGGTAAGATTTGTTATCATTCTTTTCTCCAGTTTTGTCTGTTGTGTTAGTTGTGTATGTATGTGTTAGGGCTCAGTTTTGATGATGAGTTTTTTGTTTGTCAGCAACAGGAGAGTGGAAAGTACAAGATTGTTGCCAGAGATGAAGATAGAAAGTAGGAGAAAGCTGGAGAGCCATGAGCATTCTTTTGCTACTTGCAACACTGAAGCTTCATTTGAATTTGATTGTTTTAAAACGTCTTTCCACTTCTTTTACTGGTGCTTAATGCTGTCAAGTTTATTTCTGAAAGCTAGTTATGTTCTCTAGGTTTGAATTGTTTTAAGTTGTGCAAGGCTAGAAACTTGGTCAAATCTGATTCAATCCTTATTGTATTTTGAAGATATTAAATTTCCAAACTTTGATGGTAGTAGCTAGAGATGATTGCCAAACCTTTAATGGAATTCTCTTATGATTATGTTCTGCTCTTCAAATTCAGACTCAAAATGGTGGAAGTTGAATGTTTGTGATGTACAGATCAAGTATTGACTTTTAGATTCGTGACCAAATAATATGTTACCCTTTTCCTCTATAAAGATCAAATATTTGTCCATTCTTTGCTAATCAGAAAAATTCACAACAATATCCACCCAAAAACCTATTCAAGTCTTCCTCCATAGTTTACCAAATTAGCAAATCCAGAAACACTCTGCGCCAGCTAGAGGATATTATGACAAAGAACGGTTCAGTTGACTTAACCTAACCGGAATCTCGATCATTACATTCCGTACCGGTTAGCTGGTTAACAAAGCGCATTGATGTCGCCGTCTCGCGGCTGAAGTTGGAACAATCAGAGATAGAAAAATTTCCCGACCAATAACGAACTGTTGCTGTAGCGTTCCAAGTTCATTGCGGTTCCTTTGAGATACAAATCAAACGAAACTCACTCTGCCTTGCAAATTTTGAGTTACAGAATTTTCCCGCACGGATTTGAAAGAAATCCCGGTTCTGATTCAGCAAAACGATTAAGAAACCATAAAAATCAATACCCAGAAGAAGAAATCGATTTGGAAAAATTTGAACCATTTCTCAATTTGAGCGTATCGTCCTTGCGCATCTTCACTGTATCATTCCAATCAGTACTTCAACTCCAACGCTATTTAAACACAGCTTCTTCTCTTCAGCTAAACGATGTGGGACTTTTGACATTCATTAATAACTCTTAAATGGGCCTATTTCATTAAAAACCATCTCTTTCATAAGCCCATTTAACATTATTGACCAACTTATAAGATTTTGTTTTTAGATATACATAACTCAGATTTCAAACTTCATTTCCATGGAACAACTAACATGACTGTTATCTTTCTACGAATCGAGATTCAAAATGTGAGATTTCTCTCACGAAACCCAGATTTGTTCGCTGCTATAAAGCCTTCTTCTGCCTTAGCATCTTTCTATACCACAGTTTCTGGGCAAATCGAGGAACAGCCGAAGAGATACGAGTACCACAATGTTGCTACATGTATCGCCGCATTGCAACAGTGTGCGCAGCGCAAGGACTCCGTTCCCGGGGAACAGCTACACGGATTCATGGTTAGAAAAGGGTTTCTCGATGATTCGCCTCGAGCCGTCACGAGCCTGGTCAACATGTACGCTAAGTGTGGTCTTATGCGTCGCGCGATCTCGGTCTTTAGTGGATCGGAGCTTGATGTGTTTGGATATAACGCTATTATTTCTGGGTTTGTGGTGAATGGTTCGTCCTCGGATGCGATTGAGATGTACAGAGAAATGAGAGCTAATGGGGTTTTACCTGATAAGTATACATTTCCTAGTTTGCTAAAAGGAAGCGATGCTCTGGAGATTTCTGATGTTAAGAAGGTTCATGGGTTGGCGTTTAAACTTGGGTTTGATTCCGATTGTTATGTGGGGAGTGCTTTAGTGACTTCCTATTTGAAGTTCAAGTTAATGGAGGATGCGCAGAAGGTGTTCGATGAATTGCCTGAGAGAGATGACTGTGTGCTTTGGAATGCTTTGGTTAATGGGTATTCACAAAATCTTAGATTTGATGATGCTTTAAGAGTCTTCAGTAAAATGCGTGAAGAAGGAGTGAGCATTAGTAGGCACACCGTCACTGGCGTCTTATCGGCATTTACTGTGTTAGGGGATCTTGACAATGGTAGATCGATCCATGGCCTTGCGGTGAAAATGGGATTTGATTTAAGTGTTGCTGTGGCAAATGCTTTGATTGATATGTATGGGAAGAGTAAATGGCTAGAGGAAGCAGTCAAGATATTTGAAGCAATGGATCATGAGAGAGACATATTTACATGGAACTCAGTGTTATGTGTTCATGACTACTGTGGTGATCATGATGGAACTTTAGCTCTTTTCGAAAGGATGCTTTGTTCCGGAATCCGACCTGACATTGTTACATTGACAACTGTTCTCCCCACTTGCGGTCGTCTAGCTGCATTGAAGCAAGGCAGAGAGATTCATGGTTACATGATCGTAAACAGACTTCTAAATCGCAATTCTAATGATGAATTCATACACAACTCCTTAATGGACATGTACGCGAAATGCGGGGACTTGAGGGACGCTCAGCTGGTTTTCGACTCGATGAGGAATAAAGACTCAGCTTCTTGGAATATCATGATTCTTGGTTACGGTGTGCAGAGCTGCGGTAAGTTAGCCTTGGATATGTTTTCACGTATGTGCAAAGCCGGTGTCAAGCCCGATGAAATCACATTCGTTGGGTTGCTACAAGCATGTAACCACTCGGGCTTTGTGAGCAAAGGGCAGAGATTTCTGGAACAGATGGAGGCGGAATATAACATTGTCCAAACAAGTGATCACTACGCATGTGTAATAGACATGCTTGGCCGCGCAGGCAAGCTAGAGGAAGCATATAAGTTAGCAAAAGCAATGCCCATGGGCGATAATCCTATAGTCTGGAGGTCAATAATGTCTTCTTGTCGTCTCCACGGGAACACAGATCTCGCACAGTTGGCTGGAAAGAGATTACATGAGCTCGAGCCAGAGCATTGCGGCGGTTATGTATTGATGTCTAATGTGTATGTGGAAGCTGGGAGATATGAGGAAGTGTTGGAGATTAGAGACGGAATGAGACAAGAGAATGTGAAGAAGACACCAGGTTCCAGCTGGATCGAGCTCAAGAATGGCATTCACTCGTTCTTCACCGGTGATCGGACTCACCCGGAATTCGAATCTATTTCCATTTTGTTAAGTCTGTTGACTTCTCATATCCGAGGTCATGAGTGTATGCTGCTTGACACTAATTTAGGGTAGACATTCTTTTTGAACCATTGAGAATAATTTACTAATTATGTTGTGCGAAACACAATCGTTTACGGACTAGAAAATCTACCAACCAATAATAATTTGGGGACATAAAAGTTCTTTGGCCGTATTATTAGCCAAGAGACCAATTTCGGATTAACATTGATCTTTTTCTTTGTAATCCTTTGTTCTTTGTCAAATAGAAAGAACAATGAGACCCATCTTGAAAAACCAAAATCGTAATCTCTTTCAACAAGAAATCACATTTGGCGGGGTTAAAACTGAACCTTTTTTTCCTTTATTACAATCTCAGATGTGTTCAAATCAGGGTTGATCCAATAATACTTACATTACATAACGACTAACGAGACGAACAAGCACCTGACACACCAACAAAATGCTAATTCTAACACATGCCATACGTAACCGTGCCTATGTTCCGGTGTGCTGCTACTGCAACCGCGGCAGCACCAGCAGGACCAAATTGGGATTGTGCCTGCAACAGCTTAGCCTCAATACCCATCTTGTGGTGCGAATGGACAGCCGGCTTTGCGGAATTGCATTGTGTGGGAACAAATTGCGGTTTTGGCTGAGAAGCAGCTTCTGTAACACCGCGCTTCTCTTGGATCATGGTGTTAGGATGGAAGAAACAGTTAGGAGGTATGGTCTGTTGAGGGAGTACAGTGCTTCTGTAATAAGACGACTCTTTGAGGTTCCTGTCATTTTCATAAGTTAGAGATGATTCCACAGCTCGGCCTGGTCTACCTGTTAAACACACAAGGAAGGCGATTGAGTTTTCAGAACAATACTGTGTCTGTATATCTGTGGTATCAACTGATTGAAGATAGCTACAACTTTTGAGACCCAGAGAACAAGTCAAATCTTTCATAGCTTATAGATTGGGGTTCTTACCTGATGGTACTCGTGGTGGAGGTCCTAAAGGTTTAGCTGAATTTGCTGAAGTTGAAGGAACTACTCCATTTCTTGAAGGCTCATACGAAACACGTCGGCTCTCTTGTGCATTCAAGCCAGGTTGAGGGTTGGCGGATACTATACTAGAGTGAACTGAAGACCTACAAAGATTAAAAGGTAGAGATTAAACACAAATGCCATACTGAATCATATATATATATAGTTGATATGTTTGGATAAGATAACATACCGCGGAAGTGAAGTATGTTTCCTCTCTGGAGGTATGACTGGCCCACTTTTGCCACTATTTTCTTCTAGGTACGCAAACTGTTTCCTGAGATGACCGATGGCACTGCAATGTAAAAATCAATCGATCAGCGAAAATGAATAAAGAGAGAGTGATGTCTCACATACATTTTGCTACCAAAGGAAGACAGACTATGGTCTAAAAGATGAAGAAGTAAAAACCTAGGATATAAGAAACTTGAGCCTTCAGATCCATTCATATAATCCTTGTGCAGCTGTGGATGGTACTCCAGTATCTCCCTGTATATAAGGTCTCTAATGTCATCCTTGGTCAACCTTCGTCTTTCAAACTCAAATTCCATCTTCGAGATTGGCTGACAAGAAGGTTCTCTTTCAACCCTAGCAAGGCCCTTAAAGTAAGGATCAGCCAGCGCCTGTAAAAATAACATCACAGTGTTAGAATCACTGTATAAGGAACTGAAATATCAAAACGAGCGCTCTGCACTACAAAGCAAGTGAGTAGTTCTAAGGGGAAGGGAATAATGAATAAAAGAACAAGCACCTCTGCAGCAGTCGGCCTATCCTTTGGATCAAAAGCCAACAGTCTTTGCAAAAGGCGCAATGCTGCAGGATCTGCGCTAGGAAACTTCTGCGAAAAGGGGACAAGAGTTTTCTTCCTCATTTCTCCCAAGTATCTTCTAGCTTTCTCATTTCGAACCTGCATTAGAGATATATTATAAGTTATGCATGTCTCCTCCCAGCAATCAAAACAGGAACTTGGTAATGTGGAGGTAAAAAGAACATACTCCAGCAATGGTCTCTGATTTTGGCGTGCCAAGAAGATCGGTAATCAAATCTAACTGATGAGAGACACTTTTTCCAGGAAACAAAGGCTTCCCTAATAATACCTCGGCAAAGATACAGCCAATGCTCCAAATGTCAATAGCTGGGGTGTACTGCAAAAGATAATAATTGCAAGTCAGACTATTGAGCAAATCATTCTTGCAAAAAGAAACCACTCAAATGGTCATAGCCTAACACAAGTGTAAATGATGTTTTCAACTTCCAGGAAAGTTTACTAGACAAAAGAAAAAGAAGAACAAGTACCTTAGAACAGAATGACCCACAGAGCTCAGGTGCCCTGTACCATCTTGTGGCAACATAATCCTGGAATAAGGAAAGACAAAGAGAAGGAAATTCAAACACACAGTTGTATAAATTGATAATTGACAGCACAAGGTGTGGATAAGGGTGCATACTGTCCAAAAGACGGTGGTAGGTGTATCATTGAACGACACTCTTGCTAGTCCAAAGTCACAGACTTTCAACTTGCAGTTTGCATTTGCCAGTATGTTCTTCGGTTTAAGATCACGATGGTAAACATTAGCTGCACCAAAGACAGAATCCAGTTAATTACGAGTCTACGAAACATAGCGAAACTCGAGAGGGAAAAAGAATACAAATCCACACCTGAATGCATAAACTTCAAGGCACGAAGCATCTGATACAGGAAAAACTGATGGTGTTCCCGTGTCAAGTCATCATTAGCTTTGATGACTTGATGAAGATCTGATTCCATGAGCTCAAACACAACATAAATGTCTTTAAACTCCCTCTTCGAAGGAGGCAACATGATGCTTTTGATTTCAACTATATCTGGATGCCTTAAGAGCCGAAGAAGCTTCACCTCACGAAGAATACGAAGAGCATCAGAGATATGTTCAAATACATCATTAATCTTCTTTATGGCAACTTTCTCTCCTGTATGTGTATCAACAGCTGCACATACAACACCGTAGCTTCCTTTCCCAATGACTTCAAGAATCTGATAACGGTTTGCATCACCATACTCAGTGAAAATTTCCATCTCTTTCATGTTCTGTTCAATCTCAAAAGCACAAAATTAGGCCAAATTCACATTCACTAAGGTACTCAGATTCAACAAAGATGACATTTTCAATTATGCATAGAAAGAAAGGAAGGTTCCTAACCTTGTTCCCTTGACTTTGTTGCATCCTTTTCAAAGAAAACAAAACTCAGAATCTTCCTTGGACGAACACAAAGGGGGAGAAAAAAAAAAAAAAAAACCTAGATTGATTTTCTCAGCGATTAGAAAAGTGACCAAGTTCGACCAAATCGCAAAAACTGCTCAACAACCCAATCGCCTTCCTCACTTCAAAATCCAAAACTCAGCAATTTAAAAAAATCCTCAATGATCTCAGAAGAGATTGCAATAAAAAGGAGAGTGATCAAAGAAAATGGCGATTCTTCGAATTCACAAAACCCCAAAATTAAAAAAAAAAAATCACAGAAACCAAAATTCGATCGAGGAACCCTAGATTCTTCAAAGAACTCCCGAAGCCACACCGAGTCCGAGATCAGAAACGAGAGAGAGAGAGAGAGAGAAGATGAGAAAATCTAGATCCTCAAGATCCAGCGATCGGAGAGAAAAAAATATGATAGGGGAAAAAAATTCAGAGGATCGCAAATGTATCTATATGCGATTTTCTTATTTTCTAATTATGTAGTTTCCTCAAAAATATATAATCCTAATATAGTAATTTTCGTGGTACTTATTGCGTACGAGGGACAGGTCACGACGAAGAAGAATGGTATTTTATCGTAATTAATTAGAACTCTGAGGGTTAATGTTTAATTAGGTCTACAGTCGGTGATCTTTTTGAAATTGACCCGTTGTGAGCCAACTACCACTTGGACCGCTTTTAACTATTTAAATATTTCTATGTTGCACCCTCTTTTATATTCAAAAAATTCAGCCACTTTTTTTTATCAGATGGTTAATTGCACCCCTTTTGAGATTTTCATAATTTATATTATAAGATTTTGTTGGTAATATTCGTTCCAGCTAATTTTACCAAAAATGGGTAGATCTCAAATTAAATTGTTTGCTTGATGATCTCAAATCGTCAATAAATGTGATAAACAAATATATATGGAACAATAAATCCGACTAGATAAGATACAGCCATAAAAACTTACCTAATTATCGTTAACATTTTACGTGTATACACATTGCGCAATTAAATGTTAGATGAGAAAAAGCTTACAAAATGTGTCTAAATTATAAAGATTCTAGAATTACAAGAATATACAAATAAAATGGGAAGACTTAAGTGTTAAATAAAATAAAATAGGATAATGACTTCTGCAAGCGACCTTGCTGTTGCTGCGGCTACAACGTTAAGATCAAAGAAAAATTAATAAAAGATTGTAAGTCTCATTGGTCTCTCTTGCAAGAAAAATATTACAAGGGACATTGTAATATTTTTTTATATACGGAGATTTCTTACATTCCGTATCAAGGTCAATTATACAAATTGTCGTTTGTTTGTACTTGAATTATTTATTTAGCTAAAATATACAACCGCGTAGTTTACAATAATATAATCATTTTGTGTATTCATGATGAAGAAGGTCAATTATACAAATTGTCGTTTGTTTGTACTTGAATTATTTATTTAGCTAAAATATACAACCGTGTAGTTTACAATAATATAATCATTTTGTGTATTCATGATGAAGAAGGTCAGCCTCAATATCAACCAAATGCAATTCAAAAAGTCATTCTAGACTATTTCTCCAACCTGTACAGCTCAAACTAAAGTCCAGTTCCTGATAGGCATGATCACAGTTATGGTTTTTGCGGTTACGATTTTTTAACCATTGGTTACTGTTATAATTTTTCTTTTAACCGTAATCTTAACCAAACGGTTACAGTTAAACACAGTTACGATTGATACCGTTCTAGTTATACACGATTACGAATATTTCATAAAAATGATATGATTAATTTTAAGGTGATACTACAGTTATAATTATAGTACTTTTAAAACTGAATAACTAAAAATAAGTAAAAGTTTTTTAAATATATATATATTTTTTAGTTATCTTTTTTAATGGTATGAAAATTAAACGTTAATATTTGTTTGTGGATGAAAGTTTAAAAAGTTATAGATGACTTTTCAATTCTTTTATATGATGATAAAAAAGGTTATAACCAATTTTGGCTCCAACTAGATTTCTGATTTTTTAGAATATTTTTTTTAAAAAAGCTTAAATTTAAGACTTAAAATTTTTGTGTGCCACCAAAAATGGAGCATGATTTGTAAACTCTCCTAAATACTTGACATACTTACCGGTACATATTTCTCAAGGGAGGTTTATTGTACATTATTTTTAATGTCATTTTTACATATACTTATTAGAAACATAATCAACTATATTACCACGTTCACTTTAAAACTTTAGTTAATAATATTTTATTTTTCTAAATATTTATGATTTGGAGTGGATAATCTTACTTGTACATAATTGTTCTTTGTCATTTTAATAACTCAATCATACATAACTAATTAATACATGTAAATTATGAGAATGTTTAGTTTTAAGTTAAATACGGTTACGGTTGATTTTTAAGGTTTTAACCTTACGGTTAACCGACGGTTTTATACGGTTACGGTTAACGTATAGTTACGGTAAATAAAAATAGTTAACCATAACTAATATATTTTTACGGTTAACGGTTACGGTTTTTAACCTTTCAAATGATTACATGTCTGGTTGCGGTTTAAAACGGTACGGTTATGGTCCGAAACACGGTTATGATTGGATTTTGGCCATGCCTAGTTCCTGATAATGTCTTAGAAAGTATTCCTGCTACTGTTACAGATGAAATTAATAATTGTTTGACAGCACCTCTCACAGAACAAGTTAACATGCAGTGTTTTTTATTAATCCAGATAAAGCACTTTGAGATGATGGTTTGAATGCAGGCTTCTTCAAGCATCATTGGGATACCATCAAGCAAGGTCTGTTCAATTATGTTAATCTATTTTTTAGCAGACTTATTTAGATGAATTATTGAATCATACTCAAATCTGCTTGATCCCAAAGATTGAATCTCCTCTCACTATTAAATATTACAGACCCATCAGCTTATGTAATGTTGCGTATAAAATCATTTCAAAGATATTAGCTGATAGACTTAAGCTTTGCTTGCATCTAGTTATCTCTGAGAGGTCTGCTTTTATTCCGAGTAAATGCATAGCTGATAATATCCTCATTGCTCATGAGCTATTACACTCTTTGCACATCATAAAGCGTGTGGAACCTTTTCTAGCTCTGAAACTAGATATAACCAAAGCTTTTGATCATGTAGAGTGGAACTTCTAGATGCTGTTATGGAGAAGATGGGGTTCCGTTCAAAGTAGAGAGGATGGATTATGAAGTGTATCACAACAACTTCATATTCAGTTCTCCTCAATGGAATACCTTCAGCAAAAAATCGTTCCCCCGAGAGGTATTTGACAAAGCGACCCCATATCTCTCCATATTTGTATCTTCTTTGTACTGAAGGATTATCAAATATGCTTAGACCGAATATTCATAACTCTAAGATTCATGGTTTTCAAGCTTCTAAACCAGACCTGCTTTTTCACATCTCTTCTTTGTAGATGATTCTCTTTATTTTGTAAAGAAAGTGAAGAGGAGTGTTGCAATCTTCTATCTATTCTACATCAATATGAGTGTGCGAGCTGGAATTATTGCACAATAGAATTTGTGAAGATTCTTCGAATTAGAGCTTCTTTAGGGTTTCAAACACTTAGAGAAGATTGCGAATTAATTAGGGTTCTTAGTTATCAAGATCAGAGCTATTATTTGTCTTATTATCACCTAGAAAAATCGGATCCCCTCAAATGAGGGGGGTACATGCTTATTTATAGAAATACAACTTGGTTGAGGCAAACAGTGATGGGCCGCTAATGGGCCTCTATCTTCTGGACTTTGATCGTTGGACCGGTTGGCGAAATACGACGTCGTTTTAGGCTTATCGATTCTTCTAGGGGAGATTTGACCCCTACAGTTAGCCCCCCAGTTCAACAGTTTTATAAATAAAAGTGTTGAAGTAAGGGTGTCCGAGTGAGGAATCGATTTCCGTTTAGACGGCTTACGTGTTGACGATGCTGCTGCCGAGCCCAGATGACATGATTTGTACCCAATTTTGGCGAGTTGACCAAGTGTGACGTTATGAGCGAGTCGGTCGAGCTCGTAATACGCGAGCTGCTTTTGAAGATGCGAGTCGTTGATGACGTGAGGCGATTCAGGAGATTAACCGCGAGATGGCGAAGTGAGGTCACAAATCGGTTTTGGCGAGATGACGAGATTGTTTCCAACTTCGACGAACTGGCCGATACGATGCTAGGCGGCGAGACGAAGACGCAGAAGTGTGTGAACAGGCCTCGGTAAAAACCCTGTCTAGAAAACCCGATGGAAAAAAACCAGACCAAGAGGAAAATAGTAGAAGTCACACACTCGTTCAAGTCGCCATTATCGCCAAGTCCCAAATTTGGCGAACCGATCGATACGAGTTATCTGCGAGTCGACTTCGAATTTGAGAAGTGGCGAGATGATGTCGCGAGCCGATCTGAGGAAGATGAAGTCGCGATTCGATTTGTTGAAGACAAAGTCGCGAGTTGATCAAGTCGCGTGTAGACATTTAAGTCGTTTACGAATTGATCGAGTCGCGATTCGATTTGACGAAGACGAAGTCGCGAGTTGATCTGAGGAAGATGAAGTCGCGATTCGATTTGTAGAAGACGAAGTCGCGAGTTGATCTGAGGGAGATGAAGTCGCGATTCAATTTTGATGAAGACGAAGTCGCGAGTTGATCTGAGGGAGATGAAGTCGCGATTCGATTTTGATGAAGACAAAGTCGCGAGTTGATCTGATGAAGATGAAGTCGCGATTCGATTTTGATGAAGACGAAGTCGCGAGTTGATCTGATGAAGTCGCAAATTGATCTGATGAAGTCGCGAATTGATTTTGATGCGACTTGATCAACTCCACTGCGAGATCATGGTAATCACGGAGAATCGCTGAGAAAGTGAACTCCTGAAGTCGCGCTTTCGAGCTAATACGAAGTTGAGGCATCGGAAGTCGGTCTGGTTCCCTATGAAACTGTGATACTTTAAGCCCATATTCTCGGCCCAAATTAAAAGGAGGCCCATCCGAAACTCGAATCATCGTAAATGCCTTTATAAGGAGCAATGCTCCTCAGATACTTTCCATAATTCTCATTTCTCCTAAAACAGGTTTGCTCTCTCTCTCTCTCTCTCTCTCTTTTCTCTCGTTTTTCTTTCAAGTTTTCGTTAAGTTTTTTGCCGTCCCATCACTTCGCCGCCGCTGTGTTCTTCATCACCGCCGTCGTGTTCTTTGAGAAGAAAACTGTCCGATTTTTGATCCAACAATCATGTCAACAAATTCGATTAAGTTTGCAAGATCTGCCGAACCTGCCGAGAAGGAAAAACTGATCTGGGCGTATTCTGCTAACAGCGAATCGGTCGTTGATGCGTGTTCAAGATGTGGTCGGTTTCGCGGATACGAGAATGCTAGGAGACGAGTGCATCTAGTCGAGAGGATCGAGTTGGTGGTCATTCTCCTCTTGCCGAATTGTTCTCATATCCCTCCCCTGTCTTAGGGCAAAGTCGCGAGACGAGGGGGATTGCTTTACCTATGCGAGTTCCGCGACCTGATTTCCAAGAGGGAGTTGGGACCTCGCGTCCTTTGCAAATTGGCGAGGCTTCTGCTATTGATGAGCAGAGGCTAGTCGTAGAAATTCCACATCTCCGCGATGAGTCGCTTAGCCCTGCCAGGCCGCCTCCTCGAGTAAAGATCGAAGAATGTGCTTGGGAATACAATCCTCTCGTAGAAGCAGAGAGATTGCAAGCCTGGATCGGATCCGGGCTTTCCGAAGTCGTTAAGAAAAAGAAGTCGAGGCGAAAGGAACGCCCGCCTCCAGGCTCTTCATGGTGCGATGAGGAGTCGCTGGATATCCTTCGCGCAGAATGCGAAATCCCCGATGCGGTCGAGATGATTGTGCCGACTGTCGAGCAGCGAGAAGACGACCCGCCAGTCAGCACGTTTACTGCATATGAATGCTGGTTTAGGGATTGTTACCTTACATTCCCCATTCCAGCGTTGATCGTGCGGTATATGCGGGTCCGTAGAATCGCACTTGCTCAGATCAACACCAGGGGAGTCTGTCAGCTGGTCGGGCTCTTGACTCGAGCTGCCGAATGTGGCAAACCCATCGGAGTTCGTCATCTTCATAATTTCTTCGAGTTTCGCAAGCATGCCGACCCGAGCGGCAAGAGGTTGTACAACTTGGCGAGTCGACCCATGTACAAGATTTTAGACGACTTCCCAAACAAAGACCATAGCTGGCGAAAGAAATTTTTCTTTGTATCGATTTCGGCTGCGTCTGCTGAAGAAGAACACTGGGTGGTGGCGAAGTGGGGAACACTTGGTAGACTTTCTTGATGTTTACCGTGTGAACTGCTCTCTTCTTATTTTTTATATTGACCTTGTGTTCACTTGTTTTTACAGTTAGCAGACCGCTATTCACTCCTGTTGCCGGAATTGACGACTTGTTCGACAAGCTGAAGGCCCAGAAGTGTCTTTAGAATCGCCACTTTCACATTCGGAGAGTTGTTCGAGCTCGCGAGTCCTTCTTAACCGACGAGGAAGACAAGTTTGATCAAAGCGAGTCCGAAGATCTTGAAATTATGCCGGAACGACAAACTTTCCGCGACATTGTCAAGAAGCAAGCCCAGAAGGCTAAGAAGGAAGCCGAGAAGGTCAAAAAGAAGGCCACTCGCAAAGAAACTACCTCTGTCGCCGAAACGTTAGAGAGAAGTGTAGCCAAGGAAGACGTTCCTGCTGCACGAACTGACGAAGCGGCAGCGACAGACGCGAGTCTTGCTTTGGCTGTCATGCCTTCGCAGCCGATTACTATTACTGATGAGCCCGTCGAGTCCAAGCATCAGCTGTCTCGGAAGCGAAAACACTCTGCTGCAGATAAAGGCAAAGGCAGAGCTGGCGAGTCGAAGAAAATTCGTCGCGAGCTGCCGACTCTGCTAATGAAAGAGCCTCTTCCTTGATCTGGTAGGTCCATCGAGATCTACGATGATCCATCTGCTGCGGCCACCTTAATGGCCAAAATCACATACCCTGGCGACAACTTTCCAATTTCAGAGATGTTGCTGAAGAGCGAGCTCTACAAAGAATTCTCGTCTCGTCAGGCCAAGGTAAATCTACGTTATTTCATCTGTCTCGTCTCGCTTCCTTTCTCATACTTCGACCCTTTTGTAGGCTACCGCTCATTTCAACAGACTGATCATCGCGTACGATCAGGAGGCGAGGTCCAGGCTGACTTTCATCGACGAGGCCAAGGAGAAGGAAGAAACCGAGAAGAAGCAAGTCACGGCCAAAATGAACGCACTAGCTGTCGAGCGCGATGCGTATAAGAAGGGCTCTGACGACATGGCGAAGCATCTTCAGCGAGTCAGTCTGGAAAAGAAGAAGGCCGAAGATAAAAATGCCAAACTGGAGGCAGACCTGCTGTCTCTGAAAGCGAGTCGCGATAGGGCAATCGAGGAGGCTGCTTCTTCTGCGAGGCGAACCGCGGCTGCCGAGGTTCAGTCTCAACTGACTCGTGCAAACGAGTTGTTCTACCGCTTGATGAAAAAACAGATTAGGAACATAGTTTATCTTTCGCAAGCGGACTCTAACCTCCAGCTTCTTGATGATATGGATGATTCCACTGCCGAGGAGCCTTTTGATCCCAAAGCCGAGCGTGCTCTCCTTGCCGAACACAAGACAAAGCTGGGCTCTGCCCATGATGTCTTTGACGAGATAGCCGCCGAGTTGAGGAAAACGCTAGGTATGAATTACGTCGTGCCCATTAATGTAGCAGATATAGTTGTTTCTCCGCCAGTAGAGATCAGTGCTAAGTCTGTTGGTATTAATGTAGCTTCTGGCTCTAACGACGGCTCCTTGGGTATGCGGCTGCGAAGCGCGAGCGAGGAGTTGAGCGACAGCGAGTCGGGCGAGACGGACAAGACTGTTGATCCCGATCAAACTGTAGCAACCAAACTTCAGCGCGAGCCGACTCCCCTGGAAAAGGATTCCAAGACTGGAGATGTTGCGAGTTCGGCTGGACCTTCCGCACCGGCTGGCGGTGAAATGGAAAAGGAAGGTGGTGAGTTGGAGGGTGCGGCTGGCGCTGATGCTTAGATCAAGGAGAAATGAGTCGAAGAAGGCGAGTCGGTCGCCTAATCCAAACTGTAATAGATTTTTAGGATTTTTCCTTTTGTTTTGCTAAGTTTTAAGACTTGTTTTTTATTTCGATGCCTGGACGGCTTTATCCAACCTGTGACATTTGCCTGGTTGGCCGAACCCAAATGTTTTATAAAAATTCGGATTTATTGCGACATGCTTTATCGTTTTAAGGGATTCGCCGTTTTTGGCGAGACCTGTTAGGGCTTGCTTAGAAGCGATGCGGTTTTAAGATGCTCAAATGCGATGCAGTTTTAAGACGCTTAGAGGCAATGCGTTTTTAAGACGCTTAAGGGCGACGCGGTTTTAAGACGCTTAAGGGCGAAACACTAACAGTGTTGCCGCAAAATTTGCCATGTTTGGCGAGGCCTGTTATAGCTCGTCAGCTAGGCCTGTTATAGTTTGTTTACTTGAAGCAAATTTTGGAGTATAGATATTCCCAGGAATATCTTACCCGATAATAATCTCTGACCAGATTATGTTTGCCAAGTTCGACCAGTTTTAAGTATAACTGGGTTCACGAGATGAACATCTTGGTTTACGGTCGTATTCCACTGAATACATCCGCTCCAATGATGAACTCTAAATTTATATAGCGCGCTTTATCCACTTTGGATGTATAGGTTAACTTCGCGATGAAGTGTTTTAGATCGTCATTATGGTCAGTAATGACAACGAGTCGCGTGTAGACATTTAAGTCATTTGCGAGTTGATCGAGTCGCGTGTAGACAGTTAAGTCGTTTGCGAGTTGATCGAGTCGCGTGTAGACAATTAAGTCGTTTAGCGAGCTGATCGAGTTGTTACAACTGTCGCGTTTAGACATTTAAGTCGTTTGCGAATTGATCGAGTCGCGTGTTGACCGTTAAGTCGTTTAGCGAGCTGATTGAGTTGTTACAACTGTCGCGTTTAGACATTTAAGTCGTTAGCGAATTGATCGAGTTGTGACAACTCTCTCGTTTGGACGTTTAAATCGTTTGCGAATTGATCGAGTCGCGTGTAGACAGTTAAGTCGTTTAGCGAGCTGATCGAGTTGTTACAACTGTCGCGTTTAAACATTTAAGTCATTAGCGAATTGATCGAGTCGCGTGTAGACCGTTAAGTCGTTTAGCGAACTGATCGAGTTGTTACAACTGTCGCGTTTAGACAGTTAAGTCGTTTAGCGAGCTGATCGAGTTGTGACAACTCTCGCGTTTGGACGTTTAAGTCGTTTGCGAATTGATCGAGTCGCGTGTAGATTGTTAAGTCGTTTGTGAGCTGATCGAGTTGTTACAACTGTCGCGTTTAGACATTTAAGTCGTTAGTGAATTGATCGAGTTTTGACAACTCTCTCGCTTAGACATTTAAGTCGTTTACGAATTGATCGAGTCGCGTGTAGACAGTTAAGTCGTTTACGAGCTGATCGAGTTGTTACAACTGTCGCGTTTAGACATTTAAGTCGTTAGCGAATTGATCGAGTTTTGACAACTCTCGCGCTTAGACATTTAAGTCGTTTGAGAATTGATCGAGTTGTAACAACCTTAGTTTGTTACGCCGTGATTGGGAGTATGAATATACGGACCCACTCCCCCCCTTTTTTTGAATAGGGGGGCAACTGAACTCGTTCGAAAACGAGCTGCCTACGTACCCTGTGAAGGGATCAAGTCGCGCCGTAGTTCAAGTCAAATGACTTAGTATTTTTTAGCAGTAGTACTTCTTTAGATGTCGCGCATTCCAGGAACGCGGGATAATCTCGCCTTTCATGCTAGCAATTTCGTAGACGCCTGGACGGACTACCTTTGTGATCTGGTAAGGTCCTTCCCAGTGAGTGCCGAGCTTGCCGGCATTTATCTCGGCAGTATTCTGAAAAACCCCGCGAAGGATGAGGTCTCCTTCGTGGAAACGCCGAACTCGCACTTTAGAGTTGTAATACTTGGCCGCGGCAATTTGATATTCGGTCATTTTTATAAGAGCTCGGTCGCACCTATCGTTGATGAGGTCGAGTTCGTCGAGCATGAGGAGATGATTAAGACCTTCCTGTTCGGGAAGCAATCGTCGACGAACTCCTGGGAAATGGACCTCGGGAGGAATTACACATTCTGTTCCGTAGACGAGGACGAAAGGTGTCTCGCCCGTAGCGCGACGAGGTGTGGTTTGATAAGACCATAAAACGCCTTCGAGTTCATCTGCCCAACGGCCCTTCTTAGCATCGAGTCGAGTCTTAAACCCGTGAATAACTATTTTGTTCGAGGCCTCCGCCTGACCGTTGCCTTGTGGGCAGCGAGGTGTCGACTTGCTGACTCTTATCTTCCATTTGTCTCAGAAAAGTTCAAATTTCTTGGAGATGAACTGTGAACCGTTGTCAATCATTATCTCGTAGGGCACGCCGTGTTGACAAATGATATTCTTCCAGACGAAGTTTTCGACATGCTTGTCCTTGATCGATCTGAATGCCTCCGCCTCTATCCACTTGGAAAAATAATCCGTCAGGACTAACAGATATCGCTTCTGCCGAGATGGGTGGAGCGGTCCGACGATGTCCATTGCCCACCTCATGAAGGGATAAGGCGAGGTGACCGAGCTCAAAAACTCCGTAGGTAGATGGATGAGGGGACCATGGCGTTGACATTTCTCGCATTTTGCCGCGAACAGCTCGCAGTCTTTTATTATTGTTGGCCAGAAATATCCATGTCGTTTAATTCGAATGGCGAGTGAGCGACTTCCCGAATGGTTTCCGCAGGATCCGTTATGAACTTCGCGCATTATCTTGCGAGCTGCTTCACCCTCGACGCAGACGAGGAGTGGTCTAGATAGTCGCCACTTGAAGACTTCCCCGTGGAACAGAATGAAACGCGATGACTGCGCCTTTAGCTTGCGAGCCGTCCATTTGTCTTCAGGCACTTCGCCATCTGCAAGATACCCGCGAATGTCAGCCATCCACTTAGTATCACAACCATAAACTGTAGTCTCGTCGTCAATGGGAATGTTGGCGATTTCGTGCGCTGGTGGCGGCTCCTCGCTATTCGGGTAAGCGTCCTCTGGCAATTCATCGAGCTGTTCGGGGAGAAGACCACGGTTAAAATTTGTATTGCCAGGGTCTAGCCTGTTGTTTTCTGTCATTACATCCGTTGTTTCGTCTGCCCCGACTACGTCGGACTTGTCGAGATCCATCGGATCTGTCGAGGGGCGAGTGGGCGAGCTGTTGTTAGGATCCGCCCTTCGCTTTGTGGCCTGAGATCTCGTCAGTACGTTGACTTCCCTGGCGAGTTTGATACTTGGCTTTTCGATGAACTCAACCCGGACGATTCTTTGAAGATCTTTGTCGGGCTGCGCCGATGAGCCGAGTGAAGCGAGGCCTCGTATTCTGCCTCATTGTTCGATGCTCTGAAGCCAAGGCGGAATGACTGTTCCAGAGATTCTCCGTCTGGTGACGACACTCGAATGCCTACTCCCGATCTATGCTTAGATGACGAGCCGTCGACATGTAACTGCCAGATTTGGGATGAGTCCTTATTATCGCTTTCTGACGAGGCCGTCGCCTCCGGTAGTTTGATTAGAAAATCGGCCAACACTTGTGCCTTTATTGTCGTCCTACTTCGATACTCGATATCGAACTCGCTTAATTCGATTGCCCACTTTGCGAGTCGCCCAGACTGAGTTGGGCTGTGGAGAACAGCTCGTAGTGGAAAGGTACTGAGAAGCACGATCGAATGCGATTGGAAATAAGGTTGGAGTTTGCGAGCCAACGTAATAACCGCGAGTGCTAATTTCTCGGTCAGGGGATATCTAGTTTCTGCATCGGTTAAGGATTTACTGACGTATAAAACTTGTTTCTGCTTTGTGCCGTCTTCGCAAATTAGAACCCCACTAAAGTAAGAGCGGTTCGCCAGTTACGGGTTTGGTCAAAACAGGCGGAGTCGCGAGATATTGCTTCTATCTCTGGAAGGCTTCTTCGCATTTTTCTGTCTACTCGAAGGCCTGTCGAGCCGACCCCTTCTTATCCTTAAGCGTTTCGTAGAAAGGCAAGCATTTGTCAGTAGAGCGCGAGATGAATCTGTTCAATGTTGCGACTCTTCCTGTCAATCGTTGTACTTCTCTTTTTGTTTTAGGCGAGACCATCTGGATTAGCGCATGGATTTGCTTCGGGTTTTCTTCGATCCCGCGACGAGTAACCATATAGCCGAGGAACTCGCCTGATGTTACGCCGAAACGTCACTTTGCCGGATTCAGCTTCATGTTATACTTGTTTAGTAGTGCAAAGCATTCTGCGAGGTGGCCGACATGGTCTTTTTCTTCGAGCGATTTGACGAGCATATCGTCTATGTAGACCTCCATTGTCTTACCGAGGAGTCCTTCGAACATCCTGTTCACCAATCGCTGATAAGTAGCCCCAGCATTCTTAGTGCCGAATGGCATGACCTTATAGCAATAGATCCCGCGATCTGTAATGAAAGATGTTATCGCGATCCGGGAACAAGCTGCTATCATTTATTGCGATCGCCGGGATGCATAAAAATTTGATTGTAGCCAGAGAACGCGTCTATAAATGATAGCAGCTTGTTCCCGGATGTCGACTCGACGAGGCGGTCGATATGAGGAAGAAGGAAACTGTCTTTTGGGCATGCCTTGTTTAAATTTGTGAAGTCCACACAGACTCGCCACTCTTCTTCTTCACGACGACTGGATTTGCGAGCCAATCTGGATATCTGACTTCGGCGATCGAACCGGCTCGCAAGAGTTTTTCTACTTCGTCGTTCACCGCTTGAGCTCTGTCCGGCCCGAGTCACCTTCGCTTCTGTTTTATGGGTTTGAAAGTCGAGTCTACATTCAACTCGTGACTGATGATGCCGATATCGATCCCGGGCATATCCTCTGTGGCCCATGCGAAAGTGCTAACGTTCCTCTTAAGGAAGCTGACGAGTTCGAGCCCGACGATTTCATCAAGCGTTGTGCCAATCTCCACACAATTATCCGGGAACTCGTCGTCAATGCAAACCGATATGACGGGTTCTCATGTCGGACCCGCACCTTCCTCTTTGGCGGCTTTCGTGATCTGTAGTTGCTACAAAACGTGCAAAATTTCCTTAACG
This sequence comes from Draba incana, assembly GCA_963576765.1. Classification (NCBI taxonomy): domain Eukaryota; kingdom Viridiplantae; phylum Streptophyta; class Magnoliopsida; order Brassicales; family Brassicaceae; genus Draba; species Draba incana. The sequence goes on from OY755213.1 coordinate 21,626,235, forward strand.
GGCTCCCTGTCCGTTTTGAGCTTTTTTCGCGGCTCGCTCAGAATGGGCACTGTCGCCTGATTTCTTAGTTTGTGCGCGGTCATGAAGCAAGACCGCGACGCCGACTAACTCCCTCTGATTGTTTTAATCCCGATTTTTGTTGGAACTTAAGGCAGAGATGATATGTCGAGGCGACGATACGCATCGAATTAAGCCAAGAGGTTCCCATTATCACGTTGTAAATAGCCGGGTTGTCCGATACCGCGAACTCTACTATTTTTGTTACTCCTTCCGTACATACTGGAAGTTTGATCGTTCCGAGTGTCATTGTCGTCTCGCCATTGAATCCGGTCAAAGGTTTGGGATTGGATTCGACTTGAGCGAGGTCGATTTCCATACGCTTAAGAGCATCAATGAAAATGATGTCGATTGTGCTTCCGGTATCGATCAAAACGCGACCCGTGTCCCATCCTGCGACGGCGAGTCGGATGACAAGCAGGTCGTCGTGAGGTTTGTCGATATCATCGATCTCATTTTCTTCGAACTGGATGACATCGTTTGGGAACTTGGACGGCATGGGTTTGTTCGCTCCTACCTAAGCTCGTCTTTGATAGGCCTTGACTGACGAGATTGTATTTGAACAATAGCGCGAGCTGCACATGATCATGTTGCAGACTTTTGTTTCAAGCGGCTTCGGCCATCACTATTGTTTTGCCGGCCGAGGTGGACCTCGTCGTTATTCCGCCTGTCCCGTTTGTTATTCTTGCATTTGTCCACAGACGGACTGTCTCCTTCTCTTGCATCGTCGAACTGCTCGAACTGGAAATCGTTAACACTTATATTTCCTCTGAGATCTCCGGCGGCTAGCTTCGCTGCGAGTCGCATACCGAGCACTCGACAGTTAGCCGTCGAATGTCCGACCATTTTGTGCAAGTCGCAATATGCGGATTCGTCGTAAGGCGAGTTCCTAATCCACGTATTGCCGTTATTACGAGCCAAAGTGCCATTTCCGCGACCTCGCCCCCTTCCTCGACCGAAGCCGGGCGAGTCCACCTGGTAGTTATGGGCACCCTTAAAACCTCCCTTGTGTTGCACGAAGTTGCCTAGCTTCTTCTTTGTTACAGCTGGGGCTTCTCGCGGATTGGGAACTTTTGCCTTCCCGTACTTCTGGCCCAACGCTGTGGTTTCATCCTCGCTTTTTGCGAAGCCATTGGCGCGATGAAATGCATCCTGAATAGACGAGGGCTCGTTGATCGTCATCTCCTTTCGGAAATCCGAGTCGTACCACAGGGCTTTTCGAAGCGCGCTCAGTGCGGACTGGTCGTCAATCCCCTTCACCTGAGTAAGTATCGCCTTAAAGCGTTCGATGAAAACTCCCAAGGGTTTGCTAGCCGCTTGCGAAATGGTGTAGAGATCAGCCTCGGACGTTCTGCGCTTGATTAAGATCGCGTACTGCTTTAGGAACGCTTTTGAGAGCTGCGCGAAGCTGTCGATTGAATTCTTCTTCATTCCCGTGAACCAATAGAGAGTTGCCCCCTTGAGGTGCTCCACAAAGAGGAGGCAGCAACCAACGTCGATTTCGTCGAGTCGGAAATTGGCTTGCCCCATAGCGATTGAGAAAGCCCTAACGTGCTCCGAGGGGTCGCCCTTTCCATCATAAATTGGAAGCTTGAGCTTCCCCGGATCGGATAGACGCGCCTTCATTATTCGTGCGGTGAAAGGAGTAGTGCGAGCTTCTTCGAGGACGCGGTCAATTTCTGGCGCCTTGCGATGGACCTGTGACCTCATGTCCTTAAGATCGCGAGCTGTCTGCTGCATGATGTCTTTAAGCTCGTCCATTTCCCTTTGTTGCGATGCGATAGCTCCGCGATTGGTCGGGGCTTCGGCCTGCTCCATCCATCGCGTATTCTCTGCGATTTTGCCCTCATCCCGACTTTGGACGCGACTGGTCGGCCGACTGGGTCGAGTGGTTCCAAATTCGTGTCCTTCTAGATCATTCACGACTGCAACTACACCTCCTGTTGTATCTGCGACGATGACGGCCCTGTCTCTGAGAGGCGTATGATCTTCGCGAGCCCCGCAAGCTGAAGGCGAGGCCGCTGGAGAGAAGTTAAGAGCGATCGGGGTGATGTGAAATATAACATTGTGAGGTAGGCCTTGACACTGACGAGCTGTCGACAACGCTTTGATCTCGGCGGTAAGGTTGTTGTTGATAGTTTACTGGTTCTGCGATTGCTTGAGCTGATCGAAAGCGGCCGGTGTTGCCGGGTCGGCCGAGTTGGTATTGGCTGTCGCTTTGTTTCCTGTAGGGACAGATCTGCCCGCTTCCGCCTCCAATGTGGACTGGCTGCTTGCGTTTGCCTGCCCACTCTCGGCGAGCTCCCTTGGATCTGAACCACCTTCGGTTGCTGGAGATTGCGTGTTCGTTATTGACATCTTGGCGAATTCGTCTAAGCGTTTGTTTCGTGTATAAAGCTAGTGTTGCGAGTAGACCCCCCCTCCTTCTAGCGCCAAATTGTGCGAGCTGGAATATTGCACAATAGAATTTGTGAAGATTCTTCGAATTAGAGCTTCTTTAGGGTTTCAAACACTTAGAGAAGATTTCGAATTAATTAGGGTTCTTAGTTATCAAGATCAGAGCTATTATTTGTCTTATTATCACCTAGAAAAATCGGATCCCCTCAAATGAGGGGGGTACATGCTTATTTATAGAAATACAACTTGGTTGAGGCAAACAGTAATGGGCCGCTAATGGGCCTCTATCTTCTGGACTTTGACCGTTGGAACGGTTGGCAAAATACGACGTCGTTTTAGGCTTATCGATTCTTCTAGGAGAGATTTGACCCCTACAATGAGCAAGCCTCATGCCAAGCGGTTAATTATCAGAAATTAGCTATCTCTTTTAGTAAAGGTGTGTCCCTTATCTTACAAACCAGACTTAAAGCATATTACTGGGATAAAGAAATTAGGGGGTTTGGGGAAATATCTGGGATTGTCGGAAAGAATACATAGAAGTAGGTATGATATCTTCTCCTATTTAGCACAGAGGATACATAATAAAATGGAGAATTGGTTTTCAAAGTTACTATCCCTTGCTGGTAAAGAAGTGTTGCTAAAAGCTCTAGTCACGCCTATTCCCACCTATGTTATGTCATGTTTTCTATTGCCTTCCACATTAATGAATAGAATCACTTAAACAATGAGGAGATTTTGGTTGTCTTCGGACCCAAATAGGAATAAAATAGCATGGGTAGTTTGTGATAAGCTGACTAGTTCTAAGCAAGGAGCCTTGGACATTAGGAATAAAGATTTTAATATTGCCCTATTAGCGAAGCAAGAATGGAGGTTGCTTCAAAATCCTACTTCTTTGTTGGCACAGGTCTTTAAGGCTAAATATTATAAAAAGTGTACTTTTTTTAGAGGCAGCTTCATCTAGAAACAGTAGTTATGCTTGGTGTAGTATCTTGAAAAGCCAATCTCTTATTAAGCAAGGCACTAGATGGTTTATGGGAACATGGGATCAAATTCGAGTATGGAGAGATATTTGGTTACCTTCTGTTCAGCCTAAGCCTGCTACAAGTCCTGGTGCCACACTTTTCCCTAACTTAACATCTAAAGAGCTTCTTATTCCTCGTACAGGTTTCTGGGATACTCTAAAGGTTAATCAGCTAATGGATCCTCGAGACTCCAATCTAGTCCACACAATACGTCCAAGTCAAACTAAGATAAAAGATACTCTTGTGTGGATATTCTCAAAGGATGGGCTTTACAATGGAAAATCAGGATACCATCTCCAACATCATTTGGGGAATTAAAATAAACAAGGAATAGCTAGCTCAACTCATAACCAAACTTATATGCAGTCCCTGTGCAAAATGGTTTGGAAACTAGATCCTCCATCTAAACTGAAGCACTTTTGTTAGAGAAATATTCATTCTAGTATTTTGTACTTGCTAATTTGGCTCGTAGGGGACTTAAGATGGACACTCAGTGCCTTTTATGTGGGGAGGAGAATGAAACATCTAATCATCTACTATTTCAATGTAGAGTCGTAAGAGAAATTTGGGAGTTAGCACCCATTCCAAAACCCTCAGGTGATTTACTGCTCTTTAACTCCCTTCTTCAAAACTTGCATTTCTTCTTAATCTCCCTCAGGAAAAAGTCAGATCGGTTTCATCTCTTCCCATTCCTCCTGTAGGGTATACGGAAGATGAAGAATAATTTGGTGTTTAATAAATACCGTGAAAGCATTCCCAAGTTATTAACATAGCAAGTATGAAATTACAATTATGGAAAGAAGCTAATAGGTTTACAGAAGAAGAAAGGGGGATAAAATCACATAGGAGCCAGGAAACAAGGATTAGTAATATTGATTCCCTTTATCCTCTTAAATGTCTGGTAGATGCCTCTTGGATCGCCTCTCAAGACAAAGCTGGAATAACATGGAGTCTAACCAATGGAGGTCGGACAATCCTTCAAGGATCAACATCAATCCTGCTTTAAATTTAACCCTTAGAAGCAGAGGCAGAGGCGCTTAGAATGGCAACCTTTAAGTTGCAAAAATTGGGTTACAAAAACGTACTCTTCCAAGGTGATGCTATAACACTGTACAATACCCTCAGTCAGCATACATAAGTCAATAAAAGGAAGGGAGTTCAGTTTACTACTACTTATGTTCAAGATATAATGTTTGTTGCTACATTATCTAGTATCCACTTTTCTTATGTTTAGAGAAAGTGTTTAGGTCAAGTAGACCACTTAGCTAAACTTGCCAGACTAAGCAAGTTGCATTATGTAACTAAATGGATGTTGATGTAACTACTTGTTTAATAGAATGGTTTGCCGACAAGAAAAATAAAAAAACATTTTGTTATAACTAGATATCATTTTAGATAAATTAGACCGGTAAAAAAAATCAATTTTATTTAGTCCAACGATAAAGTACAACTCAATTCTGAATGCTTTAGAAGAAGAAGAGAGGCAGGTGTTAAGGACTTCTCCATTTGGGAAACTAATATCTACATTGGAGAAACCTTCATACTCTGGAAGTTTTGGGCATTTCATCATTACGCGCCTGCTCTATGTGAAGAAAAAGCACGAGATCTGTATTCTTTTTGCTAGAAGACTAATCTGTGTATCATTATGGGATTTTGCAATAGTTACTGGGCTCCCTTGTGGCAAAATACCCGAAGAATTTTAGGAAGAAGAAGCGGCTAACTATTAAAGACAAACCCTACTTGCCGACGTTATTCGGGCAACTTGAAATCTGTATAGTAGATGTGGCAACATAGATGCTCCGGCGTAAAGAAGTTATCGATAAAGATATGATGTTCAAATATGCATATTTTGCTGTTTTTGGTGGTGTTTTGTTTCCAACATCGCACCGTCCCAAAATTGTTAAAGAGCATGCAGAGCTAATTAGAGATACCAATGAGTTTTTCGAATTCCCATGGGATAAACTGGCTTTTGATAGGGTAATGAAGAGTATAAAAGAGAAAGATGAGATTGTCTTATCCCATACCAAATTTTGCCGTGAACAGGGTTTTCCAAGCTATCCAATTAGTGATGGTTGAAGCAGTACATTCACTGACTGAAGTTATTCAAGTTAACGACATTTTGTCCTCGAAATGTGAATCTGATGGGGAGGCTAGTAAGACGCTGGAGATCGATATGGATGCTGGTGATGGCCAAGTGGAGAATGTGGGAACAAAACTCTGTCTAAACCAGATGCATGCAAGCAAGGTTGATGAGGATTGCAAGGTTTGACTCTCATATCAATTTGTTAGGTTAACGGGTAAATTTTTTGTTGCCCGATAACTGGAGTTGTATAATATAACTATTTTACTATTTCTAGGTTGTACTGGACAATATTATTGTAGACAGTGGTGGAATAGGTGTGAATGAGATGGATTTGGGGTGGTCTGATGAAGAAGATGATGTGAACATTGATAACATGGTTAGGTTTGTTGGTGAGGAATTCCACTTTAGGAAAAATATGTTCAAAGGTGGTCTTATGTTTGCTAACGTAAACCGTATGAGGTAAGAAAAAAAGAGAGAGAGATATGAAGAGTAAGAAAGACAAGGAGAAATGTGCTGAGAAAGTTGATTACCCATCATATGGTGATTATGATGATGTAGGTACTTTAGCGGAGATCATTGATTTCTTGTAGACTATAGGATTCTTGTAGACTGTAGGATTGGTTGAAAGGAAGCTCAACTAAGTTTTTGATAAAGTGAAGAATATCGAGGAAGTTGTGAATGCCATGGAGAAAAAAATGATTGATTCAGTTGACAACAAGTAGTCTAAGATGAAGTCAGCTTCAGTGTCAAGTATTATTGAATTCTTGGGAAAATCTATTGAGTTTGAATAAACAGTATCAATCAATCAATGTAGCAATTCAGTTAACGTGATTGGCAAACGCAAAACATTTAATGGATCAGCTTCAATGGCGGAAGGTAATAAGGCAACAGGAATATACACTTTAGTGAC